>OX375879.1:117940556-118576821 GCA_947359465.1 Metellina segmentata | reverse complement strand
AAAACATCTTAACCATTTCACACCTGTTTTGAACCATCCCAGTAAAGATACATATATATTAACCCACCCCGCCTTATAGACATGCGGCTGACAACCCAATTACGATTCAAACCCTCCGTCACAGAGTGTTAGGACCGATCGCGTAGCCTATTACTTCCATGTTTACTGCTCCATAAAATTCTTGAGCGCACTTCCTGACTTGGGCCGAACAATGGCTGCAGAACGTGCGCTGGAGCAGATGTTCTGCAACTCTCGAGCAGCAGAACACACACCGAGTTGTTGTTGTTGCCTGTCGAACAACAAGCCCTCCCTCCCCACGAAGAGGAAGTCGCGTGCCCCAAACAAAAAAAAAAAAGAACACCTTTGCAGCCTCCCGGGCATACCAGTGACAGGAGTTAATTCAAAACATTTTTCATTCCAAATACGCATTTCCTGGACGGAAGAACGGCCAATGCGTCTTAGGAATATTCTTAACCTTTGGGAATCTCTGGTGGACCCATGCTAAGCCGTGAACCTCACTTCCTTTTTCCAGTATTCATACCTCGGATATGAATCGGATCTTACGATGCATCATTACCACACTATGCTGCCATGCTAGTCAAAGTGTCTTCAAGCTTTGGAATTGGTAGTCTTACCATATTATTAGCTGTTTGAGAAATAATTGTTCAAGTCGGGGATGAAGTTTAACCCTCTTAAAAGATTTAGACGAGATATATCGTCCATTGTCCATTAAGATCATACTAATTTTGCTATTCACGAGATAGCCTGTCATCAAGATATATTGCCGATTTTTTTTTTATGATGACGAGATCAAGATCTGGTCAGATTTTTCTAACGACAAGAAACCTTCGACACAAACACCAAGAGAGTTACCAAGCTCGAGTTACAAAACATTAAGTAGTTGTGATAAATATGTTGTAGCTAATAAATTTATCTCGTGTCTTGGAGATCAGAGAGATACGACCAATGAAATTCTTTTATTAGACCCGAGGGTCAGACACGGTCCTCAAAACATTGTTTATTCAATCCGCAAACAAGGTGCTCCCTAGGGTGAGGTTTTCGCGGTTCGATGACCAAATACGGCCCTCCAGACAGTTACAGTACTCCAAATATTTTTATGAGTCCCAAAGAAAAGGTATGGCATTCCAGTAGGTTTAACCAACCCAGAGTGCAGATACGGCCCTCCAGTAGGTTTAATCAACCCAAATTGCAGATACGGCCCTCCAGTAGGTATAACCAACCCTGAGTGTAGATACGGCCCTCCAGTAGGTTTAACGAACCCAAAGTGCAGATACAGCCCTCAGGACACATTTACCCGGCGCTCGGAGTCCAGATACACGCTCTCTAAATATTTTACAAAATCTTTAGTCCAGATTGGACCTTTCGAATTGGCTAACTCTGCATGCAGACGAGATACGGCCTCCGGTTACGTTTATTCGGCCCGCCGGTGAAATACGGCTTTAAGAAAAGGTTTTTCCGGCCAGTTCAACAGATGTGGCACAAAAGATTTTCAAGGCCAGCAATTCAGATACTGCCTTCCGGACTGGTTTATTCGGTCCATAGACCACAAACGGTCCTCGAAAAGCCGGATTTTAAAATTTTAATCTAAAATATTTTTGAATTAATTTATTGGTATTTATTACTAGCCACTTCAAGGCCGTCACGGCGTTGCCCGTGGTGTTGGTTTGCAAAGCAAACCAAACGAGAATGCGTAGCAATCACAGGGGTTGGCGAGAGTTAGCGAGCAATGGTCACACCTGACCCCACGAAAAGAACTGTCACGGACAACGTTGTGCAGGCCACGCAGTGGCTAGTAGTATACGCCTCAATGTAATCAAAGTAAGTAGTATCGCACCAATGTAACCAAACATAATCATGAAATACTTTTTGTTAGACAAATTTGCACTGTTTCCAGAGTGGTGGATGCCACTGGTTTCCAGAGTTCCACTGGCGGAATAAGTGGTAAGCGTAGGGCCCCGAAATTCCAAAGAACCCCGAAAGGGTCATGGGTTCTTTCTTTTCATTAGGGTTCGAGAAAAGTTGTGACCTGAAAAAAAGGGATTGCTGAGGATAGAGATAGTCCAGAAAGATGCCTCTGTATAGACATCGAAGTAATAAATTATGTAGTTTTAATGGACAACAATATTGACAGATGCTATTATTGACCTTTTTCTTAATAACAAACCAAAAAATATCGGGAATATAGAGAATTAGACTTCAGTGTATAAAGACAGAGATGAAGTGTAGTATTACAGGGGACTTTCTTATGATCATTTTTACAGAAAGAAATCAAACGGAACTATGGAAAAGAAAAATTGGCATATATTTTCAAAAACAAGTAAAAGTGTTTCTGCTACCCTTGCAAATTTGTCTCAACATCTAATTCTAAATTATTAACTGGTATGCAAAATTGAAAATCAATTACTGTCATTTTATGGACCACGAAGTTTCGAAAGAACACATGCCAGCCATGTAATAAAAGATTAAAAAAAATCAATAGAATTGATACTCAACTATTACAGGAAAAGGAAAAATAAGTATGCTACAGGAGAGATGTGTTGAAAGATTTGTATCAATATTAAAATTGAGTCGCTGAGGATTAATATTTGAGGGTTCACAATGAAGGTAAAGATTCCAATAGCAAATGAAATTATTTAACCTGCTTGGAATACCTAAGCGAATGCGATGAGTTCTTGAAGCTGATCTACAAAAATATCACAACAAAGGACGAGGTAATGTAAACAATTTATCTCATAACATTTGTGACGAATTTGTAGGTCTTCCTTATAATCAAGTAAGAGCGGAAATAATTGAAGAAATCAAATCTGCGACTTATTATAGTATAATTGTTGATTCCCGATGTTTCGCATGTCGATCAACTAACTTTTGTGATAAAATATGTTTCATCCTGTGGTAATATAAAGGAAAGATTTGTGGAATTCATTCCCATAGATACACACGTCTTCACATTTGGAACGAGTTTTTCAAACTTTAATGAAATTAGGAGTGTATGTTGAAAACTGTCGAGGACAATCATTTGATAATGCTTCTGATAAGTCAGTGAAATACTCGGGTTTGCAAGCATGTATTAAGGAACATAGCCAAAGTGCGGTTTTTATACCGTGTGCTAAAATCAATCCTTAAATTTAATTAGAAATTTCGCTACAGAAACTTGTAGCGCTGCAATTCAGTGTCTTACGTTTGTGCAGAATGCATTTACATTTTTTTTTTCTGCGCTGGAAAATTTTAACTAGAAATCTAGAAATGTGTAAACATTCCGTCTCAATAAAAAGAGTTTCTAAAGCAAGTTGGTCAGCAAGAGCAGATGCTGTATTAGTTGTAAAACTTGGTTTCACCCATAAAAAAGAGGCTTTAACTGAAATTTGTAATTAAGAAGAAGAAAAAAGTTACCATAGTGGAGACGACTTCACTTCTGTAGAAAATGGAGAAATATGAAACCGCCCACATGACAGTTATTTGGAATAATATTTAAAAAAGAATACATGCTACTAGTAAATCACTGCAATCGGTGGAATGCGAACTATTAAAAAGATCTATCCTACTAAAGTCATTAGAAAATTTTATCAATAATTCCAGATCAGAATTTGAAAACGTTGAAAAAGAGGTAACTGATTTATCAGGGCTATCATTTAATATTGAAGATGTACAAACTCGCAGACAACAAAAGAGAAAAATGTTGTTAAATGAAAACAAAGAAGTCGGACATGAATTTACAATAAGAGAAAATTTCATAGTCCATTCATTTTGTGTCACATGTGATAATACCAAAGCAGAATTATCTCAAAGAACTCAGAAGTATGAAGTAGTTGTGGAGCTTTTTCGAATAATTTTTAAATGCTTTTTATCAGATAAAAGAAGAAAAAAAAAAGGACACGATAAAAAAGTTGAAGGATATCTTCAAAAAGGACATATAATCTTGTAATTTAGAAGATGAATTTTACAATTTTTTAATATTTCTAAAAGAAAACGTGGACACCATAAAATCCACACCAGACATCTATCGAGCCGCCAAAAGAACTTTTAAACCGAATTAACACTGCCAAAATAATTGTCGAATTTGCAAGAAATAAAGTAAGACGGAAATTCACGTAAAAAGTGTTTTTTTTTTAATAAATTTATTTAATGTGCTATAGTATGACATTTCTGATTACTCTCCTTTTTTGTTACTAACTTAATGACAGGTTTCTTCAAACTTTTTTTTCTTACTTGAGTTTGAAGGCCCCGAAATTTTTACCGCTTGGGGACCCCACTTGACTTGATCCGCCACTGACTTTTTCTCACGCGTCTTGCTAAAAACTGTCCAGTTAGAGCTGTGATTGTATTGAACTGTTTCTTTCCAAACGTCTGGCGAAATACTTTTGTTGCGGCACATGGAATTTTGGATTGTTTTTGTGGTATGACAATTCAAAACGTCTGAGGTTGACAAAGGAAGTAAAGAAATAACTGAAAAGATTGACGCGCGGGTGAATAGTTCAAATCAATTTTCTCTTCCCCTATATGTGTTCAATTTTGTTATTCTCAAATAGGTTCAATGCCAAACTCATAATTTTACGACTGCAGAGAAAAGAGTCCATATGTAATAGCTTATCGATTTTTCCATTAAAGGGTTCACACGATAGTACAAACACATACGCGTTAAAATTGGAGTTATTAAAATCATCCGAATCAGTTTACATAAAACAAACTAGAACCTTCCAGATTTCTATAATGACATGTAAATACGACATTCGTTTCTAGAACGAGTTCACAATTTTAGTAAAAGACCAACAAAACTAAAAACGCAAATTTAACTCTTAGTCACCGCATCACAATGCTGCCAGGGAAGTGTTTTTTAATAACTCTTGACCCAAGCCAATGAATTAGGGTTTTAATTGGAAAGAAAATGCTAGAACTCACGATTAGAATCTTTCTTAGTCAAACAAACCGAATCTTTCTTAGTCAAACAAACCACGGGGAAATTAAGAATCGTAATAATACAGCGGCGAAATATTTCTCTTGGATCAGTGAACCTTTGGGAAGGAGGTCACGAAAATTCATCGCAATCTGGCCAAAAAAGTGAGTGGAAATGACGAAAGCTTCTAATGAACATAAAATGATAATTTTAAGGTTCAGTGGAGGCGCGGTTAGAGTTCGCCTAATAATGGGTGCAACATACAATTTTTCATCTCACAATAGCGAAAGAAGTAAACAATAAAAATGACTTTTTTTTTTCTGGGGCGATCACGCAAGAATATTTTATATGTGATTTCTAGCCGTGACTTGTGGGTTACAGGAACTGGGAAAACGTGAGATGGCAACCTATATATCTTCTCGCAATATGGTAAATGCTCCAATTGTGTGAGCATAGTATCTTATATTTCTAATATTATAAAAGGAAGTGCTTGTCTGTCTGTTTGTTTGTTTCTTGTGATCAAAGTCCTGTCGAATCTCGTTGGGTTGAAGTGGAAGTTTGGAGAGTGGGGTGCCAGCTCAGGTGTCGCTTCGTCGTCTGACCGTGGTTCAAAATTACGAGGTATTGTCCTCGGATCTTTCCCTTAAGGGACTGATCCCGGACCGTCGTCAATAGCCCGTTGTGTTGCTCTAGTACGACGTTAACTAAAAATTACCAATTACCAATTACCTGTCGAATCTATGGCACTTACAGTAATGGGATTAGGCACACAGGTAGTCCAATTTTTTTGCTATTTTAAGGTCGTGGCGAATTTTTAAAATTCAATCTAGAACTTTTTAAAATGAATTTAAGAGTTTTTTTCTCTCTTGGAACTTCGTTTCGTCCCGCTCCGGCATTGGAAGAAACAACGGAATTATTCTATTTTCCACTCTGACGTCACGTCACAATCGTCACTATTGACGTCAGCCTTTGAAACCATGACAAAGTTTTTTTTTCCCTCGTGCATATTGAGCTTCATGTTTAAACGCCTCATTATGAGATCAAATAGATAACCAATGAGAATTAAGATTCGTGTTAGAATATTAAAAATAAGAAACATTGTTCATATTATATCAGAACAAATAGCAAGACTGACGATTCGCAGCCTTTTTTAGCTTGGAAGAAAATCGCGTTGCTTATCTAGCCTCCTCTTTTGTTAGCAGTCAACTGAAGTCGATAACTCAACTATGATTGATGCGCTCAAACAAATATGAAAAGTAAAATGTTTACAATTTCTTTTAATTAGTTTTATATCTACTATTGTTTTGTTGTTATATGTTTGTTGTTCAAAAATTGGAGTGTAATTTTTGCAATGTTTTGAATAAAGATAAAATAAATAGTCAGTGTTTTCATTTATAAATTCGTTCTCGTATTTACTAGTTCTTTTCGAAATACGTAAGTAGTTAATATGTTAAGTAGATTTTTTTCAGTTAGTGGTTAATGTATCAAGATTCGTCAAATATTATTATTCTTTTTATTAGATACCTAACAATTATACATTAATAATGCGTGCTTTTCGTGTCCTCTTTTTGTCCTCTTTATTTAAAAGTAATATTACCAGATGTTTTGTTTTCTGATATTTATCAACTGGCAACTCTAGAAACGGCGCACCCGTAGAAGAACAATGTCACAACACAAAACAAGCTGTTTTTAAAAAAGATGGGAAAACAAAGCTGCAATTTGCTTTCGTTTATAAATAAAGAATAAATTGATGGTTTTTCTGCCCAACATTTGGTAAAATAATAATAATTTGGCTTCTAATAATATCCTGAGAGAATTTTGCCGCTTTTCATCAGAGGCGCTCCCAAACAATTTTTTTATATTTATTTTGAGTTGTTTCACTTTTTTTCTAGGGGTGCGACATTATCCAGAAGGAACGCTTTCGGGTGGCCTAAATAAAATGTTCGCAAAACGCCAGGTTTTGGTTTTGCACTGAAAATAATACCTTTTATAAAGCCAGTTACTGATTATATCATTTTACAAACGTAAACTAAGGGAATGAAGTGCTCTAAAAAGCAGTGGCGCACAAACTGTTTTCTTTTCCGTCCCCTCCCCCCTTTGTGTACTATTTTTTTGTC
Organism: Metellina segmentata; assembly: GCA_947359465.1. Lineage (NCBI taxonomy): Eukaryota > Metazoa > Arthropoda > Arachnida > Araneae > Tetragnathidae > Metellina > Metellina segmentata. Next base: position 118,569,792 of record OX375879.1, on the reverse strand, counting down.
ATCCCTGGATAGACAATAGACGTTTTTTTAATCGTCCAAGTAGTTACTTTAGGTAAAAAACACAGCCTTTTTTTACAAACATTTTAATGTCTATATTGATTTTTTTAATAAGTTGTTTATCATTGCCCTTCGAGCATGCTACTGAACTATTCTATGCTTAAAAAATAGTTTGTATACAAATCCAATTGCAAATTTTACACAGAATTAATTACAAAATGCATTTGAATGATCGTAAGAAGCAGCAAAACCGAACTACTGAGACACAGACGGAAAGAACTGCACGGTCCTCGCTGTGATCACAGTAAAGAGACTAAATAGCAAAGCAGAGGGAGGGATGGGGGCACACCTGAATTGATAAAACGGTAGTAAAGATGGCCACTGCAAAATCTCAGACCGACTCAAGTTGCATAAGAATCCCACCAGAGAGCAGGTAAAGGGCATCTCAAATTAACAATTACCTTTTATCGCTATGTCTGTTCTCCTGTCGGTTGCCGAAAAATAGGAAACAAACACTTGTTTTCGGTAAAAAAAAAAAAAAATTACATAATTTTTTTAATGGATAATACTATCTTATTACATTATTTTACTGGTACTTGATACTTGTTGAAGAAATGTCTTAAACTTTTTACTGTCGAATAAATTTCTTTGAATTTGGCGACCCTTTTAGCCACTCCCAGAGGGCTAGCGACCCACGATTTGAGTACCATTGTTCCAAAGGGTCGAACCCTATTTCGAGAAGCCCCACATTTGTTGACATCCTCAGTAATGGATGGACACATTTTTTTCAGATGTGCAATGTTCACAGGAAAGAAAGAAATCTCCTACTTTCATTTGCACAACCTTTCCCTGCGCCACTGAATGAGAAAAAAAAAGGGCACTCACGAGCTGCTGAAGAAAGGAAGTAGTGAGTTTGTCCTTCGGATAGTTCATTGCTGTCGAAGTTCGTCAACAAGGACAAAGATAACTGAAGGCTGCGTTTGTTTTTATTCCGTGTTTTTTTCCTCCACTATTTCCATCTCTCCTCACAACATGTGCGAGGGGAATTTTTTCTTTTCTTTCTCCTTTTTTTTTTACAAAAGAATTTCCTACTAGGAAGCACTGAGAAGGGAATGAATTGATCGAGGTACACGTATGTCAAGGATTGTAGGAGTCATAAGGATCACAGAGGTATTCGTAAGCTTCTCGGGGAATTTATGGATTGAAATAGAAACTCGGTTGTACCTGTGTGTGTGTGTGTGTGTGGTACATAAGGTTGGTTTGTTGTTGCGGGTTTTATGGCGCGAGAACTGAAATGTGACAACCACAACACAAAAGAAGTCAAGTAATGAATATACAATCACAAGGAAAGTTTTACTGACTCAGAAGAGAGAAATGCACTCAGGTAGGAATCGAACCTGCGCCGCTTTCAACTCGAAGGTTGCTAATGACACTGAGATGGAAGGCACATATTTCAAGGTTTATAGGAGTCAAAGGATTACAGAGGTATTCGTACACTTTCCACAGAATTGACTACTAGATGAAGCGTATAGATTGAAATAGAAACTAGGTTGAACCTGTGGAACAGAAGATGTTGCTTTGTTGGTGGTGGTATTATGGCTCAAGGGTCAAGAGGATCCAAACACAAGACATCAAGTAATGAAGACAGAAAAATGCAACCAGGTGGGAATGGCCAATTAGGGGATAAAGATTGGACCTAGCAGTGATGCCTTTGTTTCTAAGGGAGGAAATGTGGTATTTCCACGTTAAATGGAAAACACCGAGAAAGAATTGACCGAGATACTCGTATTTCAAGGATTACAAGAGCCATGAGGGTAACGGAGATATTCGTACGCTTCACAAGGTATTTATTATGAAATAGAACCTCGGTTGCGCCTGTTTAGTGTTGCAGATTTTATGGCGCAAGGACCAAAATGGCGACAAACACAAATCACCATTCATTATTGCACCCAGGGAGGAATCGAACCTGCGCCGCCTACAACTCGAAGGTTGCTAGCGTAATGGGCGACGGAGAAGAGGATCCGAGGGAGTAGAGGAAACGAAATGAGAAGGGCAGACGAGGTAGGTATTTTAATTTACGTCGCAATGAAGCAACACAACGGGCTATTGACGACGATCCGGGATCCCCGTGCCATCGGCGGTCATAAGCTGAACCTAGTTTAGACGTTCTTGAACAATCTCACGGAAAGCGTGTCTGCATATTGAAACTTGCATTAGGAACAGATGCCTTTGTTTATAAACTCAAAAATAAAATTTTTTTTTCACAACTAAAACATACAATGTGTTTACCTAAACATTCTTTATTTGATTTTATTATTTTTCAGTAGCCTTACCAGGCATGTCGGTGTCTCATTTTAACAAACCTCAATGGCTCTCAAGGATACAATTAAACTAAACGCGATGTTAATTTAAACTTCCTGTTGGTTGTATCTATATAATGCGAGGTAAATCGTCACTACATATACAGGGTGGTCCCGAATTCATGGTACAAACTTTAATGGTAGGTACAGGACATTGTAACAATGATTTATTGTATAGGAATGTATAGTCGCAAGTGACGCGGTGAGGCGAAAACAGGGGAAATAACGGCCGAAAGGAAAAACAAAGATTTTATTGAAAGCGTTGTTGACAAGTGTCATGTTTACAGTAATTGTTCAAAATTGCGTCCACCAGTATCGATACATGCTTGACAGCGTCGGTGGAGCGATTGGCGTACACGTTCAAAGATGCCTGGTATTTCACGCACACCTGCAGCAGCTACAGATAAGCGAGCGACGAGATCCTCATCTGAGTCAACTGGAGTCTCATAAACAAGATGCTTTAGATGTCCCCATAAAAAGTAATCGAGGCTCGATAAATCGGGAGATCGGGGTGGCCAAGGGACTGGTCCACCACGCCCAATCCATCGAGTACCAAACGTGGCATTCAGGTAATTCCGTACATCAATGCTGAAGTGTGCTGGCGCCCCATCGTGCTGAAACCACATGCGGTTACGAATGGCGATCGGAACATCATGCAGCAGTTGTGGTAACACTTCTTTCAGAAAAATAAGATAGCTTCCGCCAGTGAGCCGCGTGGGTAGTAAGTATGGGCCAATCAAAAAGTCGTTCACAATACCAGCCCACACATTAATACTGAAACGTTGTTGAAACGCATGTCGACGCGTTGCATGTGGATTATCGGTTGCCCACACATGGGAATTGTGCGCATTAAAGACACCCTCGCGTGAAAATGTCGCTTCATCTGTAAATAGCACATAATCTACGAAATCCGGCTGCAACGCACATTGCTGCATCACCCACAGGCAGAAGTTCACGCGGCGAGGATAATCTGCCGGATTCAATGCTTGTGCTTTCTGAAAATGGAAGGGGTGTAAGCGATTTTCGTTTAACACTCTGCATACAGTCTGATGACTCACACCTACGTCACGCGCAACAGTTCTTGTGCTTGACTCGGGTCTATCAGCCACAATGTTCAAGATGCTTTCTTCCAGCCTTGGAGTGCGTACAGCTCTTACTCGACCAGCGCCATGTCTGTTGACGTCAAACGCACCTGTTTCACAAAGTTGACGATGTAACCGTTGAAAAATTCTATGATCCGGCATTCGTCGATCAGGATACTCCGCGCGATACATTCGTAACGCAGCTCTGCCGTTACCATTTGCACGGCCGTACATGTAATGCATGTCTGCTTTTTCTGCATACGTAAAGTCACCCATCGTCTACGGCAGCACAATTGTGAATGGCGCTTTTCCCTACTGCGATGCATCATGTTCAACAGCGGCTAGACATCTACTGCCCTCTACCGGCAATGATACCAACCGATCACTCCATTTCTCTTTCCTTTTATTTCCCCTGTTTACGCCTCACCGCGTCACTTGCGACTATACATTCCTATACAATAAATCATTGTTACAATGTCCTGTACCTACCATTAAAGTTTGTACCATGAATTCGGGACCACCCTGTATAAACAAAACTGACCCGATATTGTTGGTCGAGATATCTCGTCATCAGAAGACAAAACACGAATCACGATCATCAGAAGAAAACTGACCAGCTCTTGATCTCGTCATCATCGAAAATACCGCAAGATCTTGATGGCGAGTTATTTCCTCTTTAACAAAATTGGTTAGATCTTGATGAGAGAGAAATCACGTCGAAGCCACTTGGAGGGTTAAATAAAAAAAAGGACTTGTTTGTTTAAGCTTAAATCTCCTCTACTCAAAACAAATGAGGATAGAAGAAATGTCTGTACATGGATCCCTAAGGACTTCCCGAGTCCGCTATGGAAAACGAGGAATAAAATATCGAGAAGGCAATTTGCAAGCAGCTGTGAAAACACAGAGAAAATGAAAGCACAAAAACATTAAGAAAACAGAATACCAATGAATAGCGATAATGACTCATGCACAAAGAGAGCGACACAGGAAAATATAAAAGACGAGAATAATAAGGAGAGAGGATCTTAACATGAAACAAAAAAAAAGAAATAATTGAACGATTGTGAGAGAAAGAGAGCATATAAAGACCGATAAAGCAAACAGATAAAAAGAAATTGAAAGAGATTAATACGAAAAAAGAAGGCCAAAAGCAAGGGGATGAGGGGAACGAACATTGTAAAATAAAAGAATCTTGGCAGCATCTGTAGCAAATTCACGTAGAGCATTAATCCTTCTTCGCACCAACAAAGGCTTCCGATTCTGTATTAATCCATCTATATATTACATACATTCAAGATAGCTCATGTCGGATATTTTGCAGGAAATAAAATAAATCATTAAAATCTAACTCTTAAATAATATTTCTGCAATAATTAATATACCGGAACGCATAAGCACACAAACAGAAACAAAATACAAATCCCTGAAAAAATGCAGAATTCTGAAAACAATATCCGTTTAAACGTGTTGAATTTCGATTTCACGAAGGTATTCTGAAATAAAACAATTCGACAAAAGACTCGAACCATTTTGATAAAGTAAATAATGATTTATTTACGAAAAGAACACAGATTTTTAATACTTGGGAGTCCTCAAATATGACCGAAATGAAACATTTATTCTGACGTTGCTAGACACCGAGTTGAAAAATTACGTTTTTATGATCAGCTAGCAGAAATACTCCACAGCTATTTTCCAAGGATTACGCATAAATAATTTTTTTTAATTAAAAAAAAAAAAACAGCAAAAACGTTATATTTTAAAATAGTCTAGTGACTTTTGGGCCACCTTGAATATATGGCAATGTAACCTATCCCCCTCTGAAGTGCTTTTTGGTAGACTAAGTTGTATCTGCCCTTTACACATGCTGTTGACGATTGCCTGGCGACTGGCAGACTAAAACTTTCCTTGTGTAAGTATGTTCTTTATCAGAACGAGAGAAAGACTAACTTTGTCTTCCCAAAAGTTCTTAATAGTAGAGATAGATTGCACGGTAAAATTAACTTATAAAATTAATGTATTTGTAAGTTAATTTTTGTAATGATGACCGAGTTCATCACAATACTCAACTCCAGAATTTAGCAGTGACTGAATTCGATAGATGCTACCACTAGGTGACCGATTTCCAATTGCTTTTGAATTGTCACACCACATAAACGAACCTAAAATCCACGTGCCACAACAGAAGTATTTCGCTATACATTTGTAAAGAAACTGCTCAATACAATCTCAATTTCAACTGGGCAGTTTTTAGAAAGACGTGTGAAAGACCAGTGCAACTTTGTGCCTCCTAAAAATTACTTCGTGATGATATGGGGTTACATAGTTGTATGTACTGTTGTTTTGTTAGTTAATATTTGTAGTGACCATCTGAGTTCACCACAGTACTCCCTCTCCGGAATTCAGCGGTAGCTGCTTCTATTCAAATATGGCGTCATTCTTAGTTTCCTTCGTCATTCTTCGTTCTATTTACAAAGAGCTTCACAGTAGGGATGCGACATCGACAGCAAAACATCGATGTTTTTAAACATCGATGTTCAAAATTAAAACATCGATGTTGATAATACATCGACCCAAAAACATCGATGTTTTTAAAATTCAGTGTATTTAAACTTTTCCCTCCCATTTCTTAAAACTGGTTTAGCAGCTAGTCATGCAACATCGACAGCAAAACATCGATGTTTTTAAAATTCAGTGAATTTAAACTTTCCCCCCCCCCATTTCTTAAAACTGGTTTAGCAACTAGTCATGCAACATCGACAGCAAAACACCGATGTTTTTAAAATTCAGTGAATTTAAACTTTTTCCCCCCCCATTTCTTAAAACTGGTTTAGCAACTAGTGATGCGACATCGGCTGCAATGCATCGATGTTTTTACAAAACATCAATGTTTTGAAAACATCGACATCGATGTCGCATCCCTTCTTTTCAGGTCCTTCACTCTTGGCCACTTTGGTCTATAAGTATGTTCAATTTGCTGATTATAAAAATTATGCTACTTTGTTAATTTTAAAATTTTTATTAAAAAAACCTTCAAAAAATTACTTTTTTCATTAAAAAATAAAACATGGACAACGTAAAAACATCGACAAGTATAAACATCGATGTTACAAAAACATCGACTCCAATACATCAATGTTAAAAACATCGATGTTTTTTAAAAAACATCGATGTTTTGAAAACATCGACATCGATGTCGCATCCCTACTTCACAGTCGGCTGCTATAAGTAACATAGAACACAGTATAGTTGTATGAGTACGCATACATCCCGTGTACCCGGTATCTTAATACAGCTAGCACGGTCTCACTCAAATGGCAATTTTTCACAACTAGTGGTAGAATCTATCAAATTCAACCACTGCTAAATATTGGAGGGGGAGAATTGTGGTTAACTTAGCCACCACTACAAAAATCAACCTACAATGCCAAAAGTATATATGTAAGAATACTAGTCCATGGTAGGGATGCGACATCGATAGCAAAACATCGATGTTTTGAAACATCGATGTTCAAAATTAAAACATCGATGTTGATAATACATCGACCCAAAAACATCGATGTTTTTAAAATTCAGTGTATTTAAACTTTTTCCTCATCTCTAAAAACTGGTTTAGCAACTTGTGATGCGACATCGACAGCAAAACATCGATGTTCAAAATTGAAACATCGATGTTGATAATACATGGCTCCCAAACCATCAATGTTTTTAAAATTCAGTGTATTTAAGCTTTTTTCCCCATTTCTTAAAACTGGTTTAGCAACTAGTGATGCGACATCGACAGCAAAACACCGATGTTGGTAATACATCGCCCCCAAACCATCGATGTTTTTAAAATTCAGTGTATTTAAACTTGTTTCCCCATTTCTTAAAACTTTTTTAGCAACTAGGGATGCGACATCGGCTCCAATACATCGATGTTTTTTTGTAAAACATCAATGTTTAGAAAACATCGACATCGATGTCGCATCCCTACTTTTCAGACCCTTCATCCTCGGTCACTTTGGTCTAAAAGTAAGTTCAATTTGCTGATTATGAAAATTATGCTACTTGGTTATTTTTTAAATTTGTATAACGGTACTTTTTTCATTTAAAAATAAAACATCGACAACGTAAAAATTAACATTTTTTCAAAAACATCGATGTTTTGAAAACATCGACATCGATGTCGCATCCCTAGTCCCCGGTAGTTGTCTAGTAGTCTGAAACAGCATCTTATAAGAGCAACGAGACTGGTAGGAGTCAGTTGCATTGTTGTAGTAATGCGAGGGAAGGCTGTATTCCGGTATTCAATTACGAGAGAATTAATAGAACAGAAGAGTGGACGATTGCGAGTTTTGGGAGAGAGAGGTGTTTTTTTTTAGCGTGTTCCAGATATATTGGTTTAAAGAGACTAATTGTATAATTTTGTGTAAATGTATTCATCTTCATGTTCATTTAATAAATCGTTTGTAATCAAATAAAGAGTTCCGTTATTTCAGTATTAGTGCAGAGTTGCTCACAACATATATATGAGTAAAACATATCCCCATCATAAAGTACTTTATGGAAGAAAAAGTCAAACTGTTTTTCTCACCTTCTGCTACAAAACATACTCACATAAGAAAAGTTTTACTGAAAGTTTTAATCACACAAGGAAGTTTTACGCACACAATGAAAGTTTTACGCAGAAATTAGTGCACTTTCAGCAATATCTTCTATAGTAACATAACAGAAAAGAAGTCTAAGATAAGTAGGCAGGACTGAAAAATATTGAGACACAATCCACATCGCCACAGAAGGAGACCTGAAACAGAAAAGGAACTGAGCACCAAAACATAACAATGCAGTTTGAACAATGTTTTCCATGAAACGTATCAGAAGACGTACATTCTACAGTAATTAGGTAAGAATGTAAAATATTGAGAAAGAAAATCCACATCGCCACAGAAGGAGACCTGAAAACAGAAAAGGAGCTGAGCACCAAAACATAACAATGCAGTTTCAACAATGCTTTCCATAAAATGTATCAGAAGATGTACATTCTACGTTTATTAGGTAAGAATGTAAAATATTGAGAAAGAAAATCCACATCGCCACAGAAGGAGACCTGAAAACAGAAAAGGAACTGAGCAACAAACCATAACAATGCAGTTTGAACAATGCTTTCCATGAAACCTATCCGAAGACTTACATACAGCCTACGGTAATTAGATTAAGGTTGTAAAATATTGAGAAAGAAAATCCACATCGCCACAGAAGGAGACCTGAAAACAGAAAAGGAACTGAGCACCAAAACATAACAATGCAGTTTGAACAATGTTTTCCATTAAACGTATCAGAAGACGTACATTCTACAGTAATTAGGTAAGAATGTAAAATATTGAGAAAGAAAATCCACATCGCCACAGAAGGAGACCTGAAAACAGAAAAGGAACTGAGCACCAAAACATAACAATGCAGTTTCAACAATGCTTTCCATAAAATGTATCAGAAGATGTACATTCTACGGTAATTAGGTAAGAATGTAAAATATTGAGAAAGAAAATCCACATCGCCACAGAAGGAGACCTGAAAACAGAAAAGGAACTGAACACCAAACCATAACAATGCAGTTTCAACAATGCTTTCCATGAAACCTATCCGAAGACTTACATACAGCCTACGGTAATTAGATTAAGGTTGTAAAATATTGAGAAAGAAAATGTACAACGCCACAGAAAGATATAGTCTAGAAAAAAAAAGGAACAGTGCAATCAAGGTGTAGCACTGTAATTTCAATAATGCTTTCAGTAGAACTTTAACAGAAACCGTACAGACTTCGGTAAAAGGCAGGCCTGAAGAACATTGAGATATGGAGAAACAAAAGCCACATCGCCACAGAACGAGATAGTCTTTACAGAGAAAAAAAAGGAATAGTGCACAGCAGAGGGAGAATGGAAAGAGAGATAAAAAGAGAGCGCAAGAGGAGAATGTGACGCAAGATCTGTTTTGCGTTGCATTTTCGGTTGCGATGCAAAGCGATTGTGTTCAAAGTGGGACGCGGTCACTCGGCGCTAAGGTAAACAAGTTCGGTGTCATTTCATTCCACTTTCGATCCCACTCTTAATCAGAATGTTTTTTAGAGGTCAAACGGACACTTCGAGTGCGCAACACCTTCTGAGAATCATTCCATTGCTTCGGAATAACGCCACAATTCGAGATTTCTCATGCTTCAAATACATACCTACCAATAATGTGTCTGGTAGCACATAATCCAGTACCACACTAAAAAAATGACCCTGCAAGTGGTTTCGACGAGATAATTATTCCATTGCTATCTGACCAATTTTAACGACGATGGGATCTAGTCAGTTTTAACTGCGGAGATTTTTAGGATGCTACCGACAAAAATAGAGCCGACTGTCGATGATAAATAGGTTGTACAACACCATGCTCATTTTAGAATTTAATCATATTTTAATATTAACTTATTACAATTTAAGTAAAAAGTTATGAATTTTTACTCAACGAAGCTATACGAGTTACGAAACTACATTTTTCTTTGTAAGGCAGAGATCTTGACCAATTTAAATGCAATTTCATAACTTCCCTAACTTCTTCCTTAACTAAATCGATACGCAATTTCTAAAATACTCAAAAAGGTCTGTGCATGCGCAATAAGCATCGATATATATATAACACTGACGTATGTGGACCCGAAATCGACGTTATTTGTGTATCGTCGAATGTCAACAATCAACGTAAATAAAATAACTCAGATATTTTGAATTATTGATGTGTTCCGGTATATTACCTATTGCAGAAATATTACTTAGGAGTTAGATTTTAATGATATGTCTATTTCCTGCAAAATATCACTAGACACGGGTAATTTTGTAGCGGTATATGTATATTTCGACCAACTTTCCTTAAATACTTGATTGATACGCAATAATTTGAATAATTGTTTCATAAAAATAAATAAAATATACAAATCAAAACATGTTTAATTACGCTGTGTAAAAAAGTTTAAAAAAAAAAGCATTATTACACACCACCGAGCGCTAGCAGGCGCAGTCCGCCTAGTTAAAGTATATTGCAACAACGTGAGTCTTGTGGGTAATTTAGGTAATTTTTAACTAACGTCGTATAAGAGCAATACAAAGCGCTATTGATGACGGTCCGGGAAGCGTCTAATGGGATGCGAGTAACGCTGGTGTTAAGTGAGCCGCTCTAGTTTTTAAAAAAAATATATTGTATTTCGTTTGAAATATTGGTAAATATTTCATGTATTCAAAATCCTTGACTAATATTGCTTTATTCTACCATTCAGATTTCAGAAGATTGAGAAAAGTGATTCTAAATTACAGCCGTTGTTAAGAATTCAAAAATGGTTTAGGCTTTTCCAAAGCATATTAAAAATTAGAAAATTGGCAACTTGATGCAGGTTTAATAGTTTGAATGAAAACCGTTTTGGTTTGAAAGAGACGAGAAAAAATGTCACTGGAAGAAACTATTGAACTAATCCCGCAAATCTATAAGCTCCCACTAATATATTTTGAGCATCATTATATGTAAAAGAAAGCTCCAGCTAAGCAATTACACAAAATAGAACTGGGTTTGTAATACCATATAATAAATAACAGAACTTAGTACCCAATTTTAAAGTAGTTCTGTTTTAAGTTGACTTCACAGAAAATTCGGAGAATGATGAAATACAGAAAGCCTATTGGTAACGAAGTAATGCAAGTTTATTACATCATTCGTATTTATATTTTCAAGATAACCTCTGGTAACAGAGCACATGTAAAAACTTGTAGTTCGATAAAATATTTGAGGGTATATAGAAAAACTAGGTAGATATAAACATTTGATGGACCATCATCACAATTTAAAATTAGCTACTTAGCAGCGGCTATTTTTGTCCTCCAGAAATACAGGGTATCCATAAAGTTTCTTTATAATTTCAAAAATGTATTACAAAGGCAAATAAAAAGACTGATAAATGGAAATTATTACAAAATGAGACGCAAAAATAATTCTCAGTCGGAAAATTAAAAATATTCTCAGCATATCACAAGAATTTATAGCATTCCACAAGTATTTATAGGGGAACATCTCTTTTCGGTGCGTACGGGCTTCCTGCACTCGAGGGACTCTAGATATCTTTTCCTTTTCATTTAGGGTTTAATGTCTTCAGTAAACATGCTTTCGCTCCCTTGATGGGGGACACACTATGATATATTCCTGTTTACAACCGTTGTTTCCATTCAATAATAAACAAATAATGTCAATTAATGTGCTACGCACGTTGGTGAAATAAATATATATGGATTAATTTTTGGTAAACAGAAATATAACTGCCTATGAAATATTTCATCAAATAAAAAACGTTTGGTCTCACCGGCACTAGATGGCAGCACGACGTGTAATTCTTTTTCATCGCAAAAAGGTCAAATGAAATAATTTATTATTTTTTGTATCGGTAATTGGAATCGGAATGCGAAATATTATATTTCAAGTGACAAAATTTTGAGGCGTTGAATGGTTTTATTTGAACAAATGACATGAAATAAAGAAAACATTTTTCTGTCGAGAAATAAGTTAAATAAATATGTAACTCAAAGGTAAAAAGGATCGAAACTGGAAATTTTCGGTTGAGAGTGCTTTGCTTTTCGAATTTATCTCCGAAAGATGTTTTCGATATCAATATCAAAATGACTCCTTTCTTTATCTTTTCAAGTAATGAAAGTGAAATGGGGCTTAAGGTTAGGTCACTGACTGATAACGGGAGAAAATGTGTAAAAACGAACTTTTGACTTCGTACTTCCTGGCGTTACTCCCATATACTCTTTCAACTTCCTGTCATTCCTCCCCACACACTCTTCCAACACATTTTTTAAGCATTGTTTTCCGGCAGAAAGCACGTGTAAAAAATAATCACAGTAAATGTGCTACGCATTGAGACACGTGAATTTTCAATAATTCTTATCTTTTTCTCTTTTTGGCACGAGAGGAGCACAGATGAACACAACATTTTAAAGGCTATATTTATTCTCTCAGATGGCAAAATGTTATGTCACTTTTCCCAAAAAATTGACTAAGTGCCATCCTGGAGATGTCGCAAAATATCGTAAGTCTTTTTCTTTCAGTTTATGAGAATACAAAGATGGTAAAATTGTAATAAATCAAAAACACCATAACCACATGTTGAATCTTGAATTTTAAAATTACTGTCACGAAAAAATTAAAAAAGTGATTTATAACATTTTGCCATCTGAGCAGATTTGTTCATGGAGATCAAATTTTGTATGGAAAAGAGCAGGATCATAAAAAATGGAAAACTAATATTTGTATCTATCAATTGAATTTTTTTTGAATTCGTCATTAAGGGGGTCCGGGACACAAAAATCGTCACATTTTCGAATTTTTTTTTATTATTTTAAGAAATTCTCTGTGTTTTTCTGCTTAAAATGACGTCTAAATCCTGTTTCTATCTTAATTAGAACTAGAGATGTAATAATTTTTGTGGTGCGTTGTTTTGAAAATCTAACACTCTTGACAGTTGTTGTCATGGCAACAACATCTGTCTTTAAAACTTTAAATGCGTTTTTCTCCAAGATACATTTTTTCAAGATTTCCTGTATTCAAATTGCTATAAGTCGAAAACCGATAAAGTTTAAGGGTTGAAATTTGGAATATATCTTTTTCAAACATTATACTTTAATTTTGATTCAGCAAATTTGTAACAAATATTTACTTTTAAAAATATGACTTTTTAAAAAACAAGTACCTTACAATTTTCAAAAATTTTCATTCAGATATTTTTTATTTTTTATGAAATTAATATTTTTTAAATTGCTGAATCAAAATTAAAGTTTATAAATTTGTGAATAATTTACTGCAAGAATTTTGAAAATCGACCAAGAATATTTTGAGCCGTAGCAATTTAAAATTACCCCTCTTTTTTTCAAAAAGTTTTAATTTAAAATTTTTAAAAAACTTTTGGAAAAATTTTGTGTTCTGATTTTGCTTATTAGTTGGATGGGTAATCAGTACAAAAAAATTCAAAATTCTAAATTAATTAATAAATAAAATTTTCTGATGTGTCCCGGACCCCCTTAAGCTGAAAATTCTGGTACATCTTTGATGTAAAGACTTCTTGTAGCAACGATTTAAGACGCGTTTTTTAGCATTCTTTAAGTCGCCAATGAAAAATTTCTTAGACAAAACCCCACCGTTATAGGTTTAGCGGAAAATAATTCAAAAATTAAGGAATAACTCAAAAGCGCTGCCAAAAAAATGTCTTTGAATAAAACATGTACCGAATTCCTTACATGTACATATTCGTTCTTATGCGAAAGAAATTAAAATATTGAATATATTTTGAGACGAAACTATCCATTACATTGATCATTAATATTTCAATCACAAAACGATACTTTAAAAGTACTTTTATAAAATACAGAATAAATTAAAATAAAAGCATCGGACAAAAGTTCTCTTAATTTCATTCAAGTAGTTTTTCTAAGGATAGGTGGTATACGAAATCTGTCTAAAAAGTATCCAACCTTTGGCCACTAAAAATATTTTTTTTTACATGATGGGATTGGGACCCTAATCCCCTTCAAAGTAGGCCCCACAGGACTCCACACACTTAGTACACCATTCATTCCACAGCTAAAAACACTTCTGGAAGGATTCTTTTGGAATGGTGTTCCACTCCGCCGTCGCGTTCTTCATTATCTCTTCTCTTTTCTCTAAACAGGATCCTTTCAATGGCGTCTTCAATTTCGGAAACATCCAGAAAAAGGAGCGATGTCTGGAGAGAAGGGAGGTTGTCGAACGACTGGAATTCCATGTTTCGCCAAGAAAGTCTGAATCAGGTGAGATGAATGAGATGTCATGATGCAACTGCCAGTTTTTCGCCGTCCAGAGGTCTCGTCTTTTGCGCCGAACTGCATCACGGAGCCGGCGGAAAACTTCTTGATAGTACTATTTAGTCACTGTTTGTCCTTCCGGTGCGTATTCGGGGTGCAAAATTCCACGGATATCAAAGAACCCTACCAGAACGCTGGTCACCACCGATGTGCGGGCACTTTTAAATCGGTTGAACCCTCCTTAATTTGTGTTACCCAAATAGCATCGCCTCCAAACACTTGCTGAATCTTACAAATTGTTTCGCTTTGAGAATCACCAAGCTTTTGACAAAATTGGACGCAGTACCTCTTTCAGTCACCTAGAGAGAAATGAAAATCCGACGGACACTTATAGCTGCACCTCATTCGGCGGTCAGCAGGCAACGACTGGCACATTGGAACGCGGGAAAAAAAATTCAAACATGCTCATTAATTTGTCTCCTTCCACTGTGCACAATGGACTGCTTCCACTCAGAGAGATATAGAGAGAGACTGGCACCGCCTTAAGCCAGTGCACACATCCGGTTTTTCAACGTGCGGCGCCGCTGCCGCAACGCAAGTGCGGTCTGAGATCCAAAAGATCCAATAGAGCAGTGCACACGTGCCTCCAGCGCCGCTAGGGCGACGCACGTCCAACTTACGTGCAATTTGTACCACAGTTCCCCACGGCGCCGCACGGCAGCCGCAGATGAGTCTCCGTTCTGAAGTACCTTGTTTTCATAAACAAATGGAATATAAATAATAATTAATAAATGGTTGTATCCAGTAATGTCTATTTTTTCAAAATATACTTTTTTTTACACCAAGTAAGCGAAATAATTCGATAGAATATTTATCGCAAATGGCGCGAAATGAGTTCATGCGTCATTTCACGGTTGTGTGTGCATAGTTGGGCTTCGATGCCGCAGTGGCACCGCACGTTGAAAAACCGGATGTGTGCACCGGGTCTTAGCGTCACTACTGTGGGCTTGAAAATTCGAGGTCGGATGCTTTTTAGACAGGTCGTATATTTCGTCTAGAAATTGTGATGTTTTAAAAATATCTTTCTACGTTACCTTTACAATGATATATATACTATTGTTGTTTCTGGACCTTTCACGAATAATACAAACGATTGACCAATTTTTTTAAAATTTAGATGTTTCTCTACCGAAAAATATTCACTTACAGAGAACAAAAATATATTATCTCAAACAAGCAAGAGAAAGACACAAATACTGTTAGATAACAGATAAAAAATTTCTTCATTGAAGCAGATTACTTATTGAATTGGAATCATTGAAAAGTGCATCAATAGTTCATAAAATCTATCTGTAGAAAAAAATTAACCTATCGGTTACAGTTTGCAACATTTCCATTACGATGTGTTTTTTTTAAGTTCTGTTTCGTAAAAATCCTAAATAAAACATGTTTCTAGATTTCTTCAAGAATTAAAGAACTACGGAACGACACTACGAATAAAACGCAAGATTTTTATGGGATTTTGCAAGAAAATAAGTCTTTGTGGAAAGTGCAGTGACTGCAATCATCTGCAAATCTGAGCGTACGCGTCAGACGAGTAAAAACGTGACTCGATTGATGTATAAGAGGACTCAACAATGAAACCCCCAAACATCCAATCATCGGTGTTTTCGACTACAATGCAGCTGTTAGTACGACCACATGCTTCGCCGCCGTGCGTAAATTGTGATTAGTTAGCGGAGCTTTAACTACGGCCGGTACATCAGTTGTACCTTGATCGCGCCAAGGAATCATTTTAACTACGGCCTGTACAGTAGTTGTACCTTGAAAGTTATAAGAATCGCGCCAGCTAAATCTATTGCCGTAGTCAAAAGGTTAACACGGAAGCAGGGCTGAGGTACGAGCCGCCTACCAGCACATCCATGTAAGTCGTGTAACGTAGTGGGCCGATGGGCGCGTGAAAAAAAGGCGATATTCAAAATAAAAGTGAAATAACTATTTATTTTAATAGCAGAATATACATTACTAGAAGGCCCGCCCCCAGCTCGCTAACCTCGGGAGGATTGCTTTGCAATCCTTATTGGTTCAGTGCGCAAACATTACTCGCTTCGCTCGCATCAATGAAGTCACGTGTCCTAGCAGAAGGGATTGTTTACAAGATATGATATTTCAAAAATTATTTTTTTAATATAAATGTGTTGTACTACAGAAAAGTTATACGGTACCTCTGGAATCATAACTCGAACAATTTGGAATTCAGATGAAAACTTTGAGCAAATTTTGACTCGAAATGTGAGCGCTGCTTTGGAAATCGAATACCCAACATGTTGTCTGAGCTACAACAGCTCAACTAATAAAATTATTTTTCAATAAAATTTCATCCAATATCTTCATAAATTCAATTAAGGCACGAGACTTCGTGGTAAACAAACAATCGAACAGTGTTGCCAAACGCCTTAAAAAATAACGTCTTACTCATGGATTTGCTTCCCTAGTCTGTGGCCCCGTGAAATGGGATCAACATCCAAGTTCCTTCGACCAGATATCTCGTCAACCAAGATCTGATTAATTTTACTAATGACGAGATACCTTGCTATGAAGATATTACCGAAATTTTTTTTTTATGATGAAGAGATACCAGACGAGGTCAATTTTCTGCAAATGGCTAGATATCGCGTTCATCAAGGTCTGGTCAGTTTCGCTAATGATGAGATACCTCATCGATACAACCACTAGGAGGGTTAAATTATGATACCCCCGGTCGCCAAGGTTGAAAAAAAGTAGCAAAATGTCTCTCGTGGTAGCCTTGAACTGGTTCCTTTTTTGGCGATGAACGTGAAAACTTCCTGAGAGCATTCCCCGCTACGGAAAACCGGTCGGTGAACAGGAAGATCGTAAAGTGAGGAATACCTGTGCAGACGCTTATATGATGACAATGGACAGAACCGGTCGTAAAGTGAGGAATACCTGTGCAGGTACGCGTATATGGTGACAGTGTACATAATCGGTCATACAGTGAAGAATACCTGTGGAGACGCTTATATGATAACAATGGACAGAAGCGGTCGTAAAGTGAGGAATACCTGTGCAGATAGGCGTATATGGTGACAGTGTACATAATCGGTCATACAGCGAAGAATACCTGTGCAGACGCTTATATGATAACAATGGACAGAAGCGGTCGTAAAGTGAGGAATACCTGTGCAGATGCGTATATGGTGACAGAACCGGTCGTAAAGTGAGGAATACCTGTGTAGATACGCGCATATGGTGACAATGGACAGACCGTGACAGATGCTTCATGTATGTCCCATAGACCTGAAATCTGAGACTGATCACTGCTATTGAGAGAAACTTCAAAAAGTGTGATTAGAAAGTCGACCAGTAGTCCCGTAACTGTTCAGTGAAAAACAGACTTGATTGACCGAATTGGTATCTTATCTCCTCGCTTGGCGATGCAACATGGTATGATAGGGTACGTTAGTGAATGTGCATTTCTACAGTGTCGACAAAATTGGCGAAATCATCTAAATCTACCACTATCAGATGATAATGTACCAATCAGCGGATCAATCAATAGATGGGCGTCTTCTCATGTCTCGTGGACCAATAAGCTGATGAAAATCTTGTACTATCAGATGAGGAACCAATGGATGGGCGTCTTCCCCAGTTCCTTGTACTAATCAGATGATGAATGTTCCAACAGCAGACGCTAAGGGTCACGTTACTATTAGTTTTTGGTCACATCATCCTGGGCAACTAAAGATGATACCATTGCTTCACTCTACAGTCATATTTCCTCTATGGTATATCCGTGTCGTTTCGGGAATTCAAGTACCTACAATGCATGGCGTTGACACACTGCAGCGACTTCCACAATATTGGCACATTAAGCGATGTCTACAAGCACTGATAGATGCCTATTGGTACAGACAGAACCTGCACTCTCATGTCCATAGCAGTAGCCCCTACAAGACCTACAATGCATGGCGCGGACACACTGCAGCGACTTCCACAACATTGGCACATTAAGCGATGTCTACAAGCACTGATAGATGCCTATTGGTACAGACAGAACCTGCACTCTCATGTCCATAGCAGTAGCCCCTACAAGACCTACAATGCATGGCGTTGACACACTGCAGCGACTTCCACAATATTGGCACATTAAGCGATATCTACAAGCACTGATAGATGCCTATTGGTACAGACAGAACCTGCACTCTCATGTCCATAGCAGTAGCCCCTACAAGACCTACAATGCATGGCGCGGACACACTGCAGCGACTTCCACAACATTGGCACATTAAGCGATGTCTACAAGCACTGATAGATGCCTATTGGTACAGACAGAACCTGCACTCTCATGTCCATAGCAGTAGCCCCTACAAGACCTACAATGCATGGCGTTGACACACTGCAGCGACTTCCACAATATTGGCACATTAAGCGATATCTACAAGCACTGATAGATGCCTATTGGTACAGACAGAACCTGCACTCTCATGTCCATAGCAGTAGCCCCTACAAGACCTACAATGCATGGCGCGGACACACTGCAGCGACTTCCACAACATTGGCACATTAAGCGATGTCTACAAGCACTGATAGATGCCTATTGGTACAGACAGAACCTGCACTCTCATGTCCATAGCAGTAACGATCTTTGGACTTCTGCCACGGAAGTCAGGGGCTGCGCGGGTTTTGGTGCCAAGGAATAAGTCACTGAAACGCTGAATGGTAGTGAATAGCATTTATAGACACGTCTCGATTCAATCACAGCACCAGATTGTGATTAGATACTTGTTAGCTGGTACTGGCGTGAATGGCAACCGAAGGGTCGCGAGTTCAAAACTCGATCCAACCAAAGACCTGGCGCACAATAAATCAGTCGTGGCCTTAAATGTCTAAACATATCTATCTTTAAACATCATTTTTAGCATAAGTTTGCAGATGAATCACTTGCAATTGAAGGTCTGACAGAAGCTCCTCAATTGTACAGTCAAATGGATTTCGAAACAAGGAAATGTCTTTTGCACTTGCATCAAGATGCGAAAAATACTGTTGTAACTGTAGGTTATGTCAAGAAAATATATCCGCCGCGAATGTTTTTGGAAATGGGGATTTCGTAAATATTTGAAATTGTTTACACACAGCGTGGAAAATGGTCAAACTTGTTTAATATGATTTGTGTTTCAAACAATACAAATTTTTGGCGATATGACTTTACAATAGAATACGTTTCACATATGAGCACTGTTTTTTCTTTTGTTTTAAGTTAAATTCGTTAAGTGCCTCTCGATGTCTGTAGCAAATGCTATTTTCTATAGGCATTTTTTTTTCGATAATAGTGGCTGTGAGCAGTTTTTCTCATTTCGAAATTATTTTTTTCTTATCTGAGTTTCAAAAATCGTATTAAAAATTTTCCATTGATGAGTCATCAAACTTCTGTATGGCAGGGCAAGTCATAATATTCGGCTTCGATCTCTATTAAAAAATCACGAAACTGTGGTTAAGTCCAAGAAGCGAATAAAGTTAATCACTGACACAACTGGTTCAATAACACAAAACAGATTGAGGTGTTTCCCACAAAGAGCTTCCTAGTAAATAATACAAATGATACAACCAGAGGTTTTAAAAATTTATCTTCTTCACAAGCTTTAAAAATTTGTCCAACTAATCATTTCTATGTTCAATACATATTTTTACCACCATCTGTTATCATACATTTTAACTGAATCCGTTACAAATTGTACTGTGTTAGGTTTTTCTCGACTTTATTGAAGATATTTTTGCCTGCAGTTGTTCCAGCACAGATTATTCATAGAAGCTAATTTTTTAGTCACCTCAAACTCAGTATTGACCAATCGAACAAACAGCAGCAACTGGGCAGCAAAAATAATGTCTGTCAACTGATCAAGAGTCAACGAAATCCACTTGAAATTTTTTACATGTCTTGTAAATAAATTTTGATGTGGCTCCAAATGTTCTCAACTCTTCTTATAGTTGTTCTCACCGTAAGACAGACAGATC
The DNA here is from genome assembly GCA_947359465.1 of Metellina segmentata. Classification (NCBI taxonomy): domain Eukaryota; kingdom Metazoa; phylum Arthropoda; class Arachnida; order Araneae; family Tetragnathidae; genus Metellina; species Metellina segmentata. The sequence goes on along the minus strand of OX375879.1, from coordinate 118,549,479 downwards.
GAAACAAATCCATTTTCTTTGGGCACATTTCTTCGGCTGCCACAAACAAACACAATTTAATTCATTATCGGCAAATGGTTTCCCTTTCGTGGCTAGTAAATGAGCTATTCGTAAACTGAATAGTTACTGTTTCATTATCATTTCCTATTTTTACGAATTGCGTTGTGAGAAGCATTCCTTTTTATACTTTCCAATTTTAGCTATAGTTGATTTTCTGTGAGATTTGAATACTGTGTAGTGTGCTTAGTTTGGTAATGCCGATGTATATTGTACTCTTTTTGCGCACAGCTATTATATCATTGCATAATAAATAATTCACACTCCATTCTGTTTTAAAAACACGGCATTCGAAGTACACTTTTCTTTTTTGGTCTTGAGATTGACATGGCCAATGGTGGGTAATATTCTATATATATAAAAAAAAGGATGTGTGTGGGTGTATATGTGTGTTTGTTTTATATACAAATCTACACCGTTTAACCAATCCACGTCAAATTTGTTCAAATAGCTATTACTTTCGTATTTTCAGACAAATCTGTAGCACATACAACCATGAAAATTGGCACACAGGTAGTCCTATAAGTGCCGCTCAAAGCCTCATTTTTAAAATCTAAAGTTTGTTTTCCTGCAATATATGGATATGGACAAGGAAACACGTTCTACAGGAAACTGAAAGAATACAATGGATCTTATTTTGGACGCGCGTTTTTCTCTATAAGCATAACTTAATCACAAGGAACACCGAGCAAGTAATAATTAAAATATTTAATTTGTCATAACTTATATTTCATAGAGGAACACGAAAAACCCAAACAAAAACTCATTGATCATAAAAGCGTAATTTTGCTATTTGAGATATGGTTAACCAGAATGAATGTTTTATTTTATAAATGTGATTTAGAATCCCGTGTTTTTCTATTTGAGTTTACACAAGGAAATCTCGGGGTCACATTACAGCCATTACTAAATTACATAAATCATAATCGTCTTTATCAGTATTTATCAATGACTTTTTTGGAAAATTTCAGCTTCGGAAATCAAAATTCTACACACATCTTTCGTTTTTCAGAATTCTGACGATTCTGAGAATTCATAATTTTTTCATCGGAATTTCGTTTCTGCTTGTATATGTCGTAGTGTTTTGCATATTGCAATATATTATTCAGGAATTAAATGGATATATTTGCATCCGAAGTAAATTGTAGAAGCTATGAAAAAGTTAAAAATTATTTTCCGTAAAACTTAAAGGATTGAAGTTAAAAAGTATTTTCCGTAGAACTTAAATTTTTGCAGTTTTCTAAATAAGAAAAGTGATTATTCTAATTCACTTTTCAATCAACATTTAACCATTATTATGCTGAATAACCCAAGCAACGCCGGGTTATTCAGCTAGGAAGTAAAATAAAATGAAATGAAAAGAACAAAATATCGCAAAGCGCCGTGACCATTATAGCTATAGCAAAACTGAGAGAACTGGCAACACTTGTTCTACGGCAACGGCAGACGATAAAATGCGAATATGCAACGCCAGTAATACCACGTGCTGTCATTATTTAACTCGACTATCGACTAAAAATATTATTTTCTTTAAAAGGTTTATTATGACACTTTAACAATTAAATTCCAATATTTTTCTTTAATGATTGCCACGGCTTGGCTTCAAACTTTGAAATTGGCATCCGTTGTAAAATTTTATTTAGAGAAAAATCTAAAAATATGATCACCATAAAACCCAAACCAACCTTGTCCGACCCCTGATCGCTTACGCTTGCCAACCCGTATTTTGCTCACTCGTGGAAGAAATTTCGCTTTTTCAACTTTAACACTTAATAATCCCTAAACTAATAACCATATCGAAAAAAGATCTTTACAATTGTCCAGGACACACGATGAAGAACAAACCATGTTAATTTCATATTTTTCTGATCCAAAATTTCTAGGGAAACCGTCTATGAAACAATTTTCCACCCTGAGACGGTTACTATTTTTTAATATAGAGACATCATAATTTTTGTGACATTTGTTTGATAATGTGTTTTTATAAGTTGCTTTAACTTAAAAAAAAAATATTATAATTTGACCATTGTCAAAAAAAAAAAAAAAGACTACGAACGTCCTTGAAAAGATGTCATTAGTCACTAAGATTGAAAATAGGTATAGAAACCGCCATTTTGTGGCATCTGGAAGCCCAGATATACGCATGTACCCCTTAGAGGGTTAATATACCAAAAATATTCACCATTATTCACCACCAAAATTATTCGCCATATTGAATCCAAGTAGTCTCCCGATTTACGAGTGTTTTTAAATAAAAATGAAACCTGTAACGTCGAACATAGTAACGACAAGTATCGACGACGAATAGTTAAATTTGGCTCAAGGACTTAGGTGGGTGATGAGTAGTTAGACGAAAAGTAAACAGGTGTGGACGTTCCATTGTAGTGGCCCACTTATTCCAGGGCTATTTTGTAACAAATGGAAACAAGTTGTTACTTTTTAAAGTACTAGAGGGCTCCGCCCCCTGCTCGCTTACGCTCGCCAACCCCCGGGGATTGCTGCGCAATCCCATTTGGTTTGCTTCGCAAACCAACACTCCTTTCACAGATGTCATTTGGTTTGCTTCGCAAACCAACATTCCTTTCACAGAGTGAAACTATCTGAATAATTCGTATTATGCTGATTTCACTTTCCGGTACATGACGTCACAGCGAGGGCTTCGCGCCCTGCTCGCTTACGCTCGCCGACCCCGGGGATTGCTACGCAATCCCGTTTGGTTTGCTTTCTCAAACCAATACTTCTTTCGCAATTGATTTCACTTTTTTTTGCTTTAACACTTAATGCATCCTAAACAAATAGCCGCATCAGTAAAAAATCTTCTGTATCTTGTTCCCTGTACAATTTTAAGTAAACAGCGTTAATATCAAAACTTTACGATTGTACTTTGTCGGTAAACTGTCTTGAGAACAGAGGGAAAAAAGCGAGCCTTTTTCCTCGCCAAATAAAAAGAAATCGTTTTTATGGCAATTGTTGCTACGATAAATTTGATATCTGGCAAACCCGATAGTAGAAAATGCAACCCACTGCTGTTTGCGGAACCAGCTATGCGAACTGAAAAATACGAAATTTGTGTCACCAACTTTTGATTGCATCGAATTTATTTATGAACCAATTTTAAAAATAATTATACCGTAAGAAAGAGTACATTGTGAGGTATACTGCAATATTTTTAAAATTAAAAACTAACAGTAATACTATATAGATATGACCATTTTAGTTTTGTATCGGAAGTTACGATCTGAAAGTTCCGAAAATTGTATGACCTACTTTTAATTGCATCGATTTTGTTTATTAACCAATTTGAAAAATAATTGTACCATAAGAAAGAGTGTAATGTAGTGTATTCAGTGATGTTCTCAAATTTAAAAAATAATGGTTTTTGCCGTAGACAACGGTTTTAACAAAACGTGGCGAAAATATCCGAAGATTCCGAATTTTGTATCACGAACTTTTGATCGCATCCAATTTAATTATTAACCGATTTCAAAAATAATAGTACCGTAAGAAAGAGTATATTCTGAGGTATACTGCGATATTTTAAAAATTAAAAACTAATAGTAATTAGATATAGATACGGCAGTTTTAAAAAAAAAGTAACAAAAATGTCCCGATTTTTCCCGAATTTCAAAAAAATATTACCAAGAACCACATTTAAATTTCAAAAAAAACTCGACGAGCTGCAAAAATTATTTACGTTGAGAGGTACTCTTAAAAAAAAACTCACGACTAAAGACTGAAATTTTGAATGTGTTTTGCTCACTCGCGGAAGAAATTTCACTTCTTCAACTTTAACACTTAATAAAACCTAAACTAATAGTCGCATCGGAAAAAAATCCTAATAATTATCCAGGGAATACGATGAAGAACAAAGCATGTTAATTTCATATTTTTCCGATCAGTACTTTCTCGGGAAACCGTCTAAGAATGGAGCTAAACAACAAAAATTTCAATTCTTCGGCGGCGGCGGCGGTAACTTTTTTTTAATATAGAGAGATTTGTTGCGATGGGTCTGGAGTCTTAATTTTACGAAATCTCCTTCGCTTTATTTTAGGAAGATTAGAGAGTGGGGGGCCAGCTCAGGTGTGACCTCATCATCTGACCGTGATTCAAAATGATGTGGTGTTGTCAATGGATTTCTCGCTTCGGGTTTGATCCCTGACCGTCGGTGATAGCAAGTTGTGTTGTTCCAGTGCAATGGTAATTAACTACCTACTTGTCGACCTACCCTCGCTTTATTGTGGTTCAATGGTAATGGTAATGGTAATTTTAGTTAACGTTGTACTAGAGCAACACAACGGGCTATTGACGACGGTCCGGGATCAGTCCCTTAAGGGAAACATCCAATTTATTGTGGTTCAAAATTACGTGGTGCTGTCCTCCGATCTTTCCCGTAAGGGATGGATTCCGGACCATCGCCAATAGCCCGTTATGTTGTTGAAGTGTGACGTTAATTTAAATACCTACTGGCCCTCGCTTTATAAGTTGAGGTGTCGTCAGGTAGATTCGTCATTTGACCGTGGTACGAAATTGCGAGGTGTGATCCTTCGTAATTTGTAACATTAACGTCGAACAGAAGAAACATAACGGGCTATTAGCGACGATCCGGGATCTATCCCCAATGAATAGATCCGAGGGCAACACTACTTAATTTTAAACCACGGTAGGATGACGAGGTCATTCCTGAGCTGATATCACACTCACCAAACTTCCACACCAGGTCTAAGTGAGGACATTTGAGGCTTTTACACATTTAACTTTCACCAACCCCCGCGTTCACGATGGTCTTTGGCTGGACTGAGTATCGAATTCGTAACCCAGTTTTCCGAAATTGCATTTTCCATTGTTGCGGGTTAGTCTGTCAAGCCTTAATACTCTATACTTAAAAATGAACATTTTTAGCTCAATTATGGATATTATGGATGATTCAGTATGTAAGATATGTCTAGCACTTTTGCGGAGATTTGAAAGTCATTGCCCTTGTACTCGGTCTTCAACTAGGATATACCAAATTTTGCTGTTTCTTGCGCGAGTGGGACAGCAGAGAGAGACAAAACTATTACATAAAAAATAGCCTCCAAGAAGACAGCTGGTTAAGGGAACCAAAAATGTCGTCAGTCAGCACTGGTGGATCTCCAGAAAGTCTACCTGCCACTTCTACACATTAAACTGGGATGGATAAAAAATTTTCTTAAAGGAATGTATAGAAACGGCGACGATTTTAGCTTTCTAAAAAACAAATTTCCACGGGTCAGTGACGTTAAATTCAAGGAAGACGTATTCGTTGGCCCTCAAATTCGAGAATTTTTTGAGGAACGATCCTGAATTCGATGCCTCCATAAATGAGCAAGAAAAACCTGCACGAGTCATTAAAAAAATAGTCCAGAATTTTCTCGGAAATAACATGGCGGACAAGTATAAGGAACTTGTGGAGGAATTACTTCAGAACTATTGAGATATAGGTTGCAATATGTTACTGAAGATACATTTTCTTCGTTCACACCCCCCGGAAAACCTAGGTGACGTCAGTGACGCACATGATGAACGATTCCACGAGGACATATCCATCATGGAATCGCGTTATCAATGCAAGTGTAGTCCAAACATACAGGCCGATTACTGTTACGATACAAAAAAGAGATATTCCTGCTGCAAAATACAGAAGAAAATCATAAAAAATACCTTTTGAACTGCCATTAATAAATTAATTTAAATTGTTTTAAGTTGTAAGCAATGTAACGTAAGAACATACGTTTTAAAAATTTTAAGACGCGTGTCACGCTCAAAACCTATGCCTGGCACACAAATTTCGAAAGCAGATTCAGAATCAGCTGGGAAAATACTATAAGAATTACCCTATTTGGTCAAAAAGACACGAAAAAAAAATGAAATTTTGTTTACCAGTGTAATTTGTAAAAGTTGTCTAGTATGGAATCTGCGTCTCTACCAACTGGGCTCCTGTGTCCCATTTTGCTTTACAGAAAACCCCTCTCATTGAGTGTTTTATCTTGAACATGTAATGTTCCGATGGCCCTTAACAAATCTAAATGTGTCGCTCGAACGCTAGGTACCCCCCCCCCCTCCCCATGTGGAACAAATGACTCCTATCGTCGTCAAGCACCAGATCGCTCCTCATCAACAGCATTCCATCCCCCTTACAGTGCAAGTTCACGCACAAACAACGTCGCACTCGGAACTAACCTTGTTGACACGCGAACGAGTTCAACGTTTTCTTGATATTTTCTCTCTGACGAGAGAGGAGTGTGTCAAAAACAAGACGGAGAGATCTCCAAAAAGCCAAAACACCCAACCAGAAGGACGAACGAGATCTGCAACTGGAGAGAGAGAGGACAAAACGCATCCGAGTTCTCTCGCCCCGAAAGAAAACACAGGAAAAGATACTTTCGAACGAGCGAAAATTTATTGTCCACGGCGAGTGCGTATTTACGAGTGCCGTTACGTGACCTTCAGACGCAACACGTGGTCGGGTGACGTCACGTCTGCTAGCGTGCTGTGTTGTTTTGCTCGAACCGTTTACTATCTGGTAACATCGTAACGAAATGTAACGGAACGGCGGCCTACGCGTCTTTTGTGTGTGGACGAGGATTCCGGTTTTTAAATTTCCATTTCGTCAGGAGGGGGTGGGTGGTGGCGTTGAGTAGGATAACCAGAAGCGAGCCACCCCAGCTTCTGTGATTCTCTGTAAGGATGCGACACCAAAACATCCATGTTCAATATTAAAACATTGATGTTGATAATACATCGCCTCAAAACCATCGATGCTGATAATACCTTGCCTCGAAACCATCGATGTTTTAAAACATCAGTGTATTAAAAATTTGTTTTCATTTCTTAAATCTGGTTTAGTAACCTCAAACATTAATGTTCGCAAGGGTGGGAAGATTTGATGTATCAGCTGAAGATTGATACGATTTTGTTTGATAACTAAGATTCTGCCGTCAAAATAAATTCAAAAAAGTTTATGAGAACAATTAACAAATTTTTTATTTTGAAATTGAATAATATAAAAGGAAATAATATTTACAGCAATTTGAAATAGGTATTATTAACTATAAGTATAAGTAGGAGTTACATAATAATTATTGTTAGTTGTTATTAATTATTTATCAACTCATGGGAAAACTTAACAAACGTTTATTTTTTATTGAAAAAAAAAAATATTAAGGCCTGTATTATTATAATATAGCCCCAGTTTTTGTTATTTAGTTTGTAAAAAAAAGAAGTCTGTGAACTTTCTCCGACTTCTTTTTTCATTAATTATGCCACCAATTAGGGAAAAAACTCTTTCTGATGGGACGGATGTCGCCATCACTGACACACTTAATTGCACGGTTATTTTTTTTAAATTTTTACTATGGTACTTTTTTTTATTCAAAAATAAAACATCGACAACGCCAAAACATCGAAAATGTAAACACAACGATGTCAAACAAACATCGGCTCCAATAAATCGATGTTTTTATAAAACTTCTAATTACCTGAGCTGGAATTCTACCCTTCAAATTTTCACGACACGTCAATGAGAGGACATTTGAGGCCATGACAGATATAAAGTGCACCAGCCTCCACTTGCACGACGGTCTTCGGTAGGATCGAGTTTCGAAATCGAAATCCTCCAGCTGGGAATTCGTGACTCTACTGACTGGGCTACAGTTGGCCCTGAAAGCAGGGTGTATTACAGAATGTGAAAAACTTGGAAGACTCTCTTTACATCAACATACGCTGTGTGGCTAATTCTCTTGTGTACGTGTGTGTATATGGTTTATAATTAACTGTGAAATCCCCATAGAACATTGGGGACTTAAGTTATCGCCAGTAGTCACGCGATATCCCGGATAACTTTCAGAGGGCGTTGTCCTATATTTGGGCGATACAATAATAGGATATACCCGGTTTTGACAAGTGAGATGTACGATTTTCTTTACAACATTTCACTTTTAGGTCTTTCATTAAAAAATCGACCAATTGGTCTGGTATTGAGAGGGCTGGATTCCGAATACAAAGGTTCCTGGTTCTAATCTATATACTATATGTATATAAAGGATGTGTGTATATGTGTGTAAATTATATATACAAATCTACACCGTTTTACCAATCCACACCAATTTTACACTTTAGAACACTGCGGAAAACATAGGCCATTTCTTTCCTGTCTTCAGACCCATCTGTAGCCATGACAATTGGCGCACTAGTCCTAAAAGTGCCCTTCGAAGACCCAATTTTAAAATCTGAAGTGTGTGTTCCTACAATGAATGGACATGAACAAGGAAACACGTTCTACAGGGTTTGTGTATGAGTTAAAACAGGAAAATGTCGCGGTCATATTTTAGCTGTCGAAGTCATATTTGAAACCCGAGCAACGCCGGGTTATTCAGCTAGTCGGGATAAAGCATAAACTTGATCCAATAAAAGACTCCCGTGTACGTAGGGGCTTGTGCATATTAAATCGGATACATCCTCAAATGTCTTCAGGTTGATGTGGTGTGGCAGTTTGGAGAGTTGGGTACCAGATCAGGTGTTCCCCTCGTCGTCCGACGGTTGTTCAAAATTACGTGGTGTTGTCCTCGTATCTTTCCGTTCGGAAGGAATTCATGACCCTCACCAACAGCCAGCTGTGCTGCTCCAGTGGGTCCGAAGAAAGTAAAAATTCCAAGAACAACACCAGGTCATTTTGTACTACTGTCAAAGGAAGAGAACAACATCTGAGTTGGCACTCCGCTTTCCAAATTTACACACTACGTCAACTTGAGGACATTTGAGGCGACGGCAGATTTAACATGCAGAAGCCCCCCCACATACACGACGGACATTGGTTGGATCGAATTTCGAATCCGCAAATCCTATTTCGACACACAATTTTGAATTTCATCAAAATTTATCACCAGGTACCAATTATATTATTAAGTCTTACTGGTTCGAAGTTGAATACAAAACGATCGGAGCTCCTAGTGTTATATGTGTTCAAAATGGAAAAATAAACGATGCGTAATCTTCAATAATACCCTAGCCCCTACTTAAGACAGATAGAAAAAGTTGTATGATAATTATCAGAAAGAAATAATTAGTCAAAATTAGAAGTCAGATCTAAAGTCCCCATTTTTTACCTATTTCAGACCTGTAGAAATTCATAAACGTTTCTATGAAAATCAAAAAGTCCTTGTGTGTGAGGATGTCAAACAATGACATTTTTGTATTGAATTCAGTGTTGCAGAGAATAGGACAATTCCAATTAAATATTACAATTTTGGAAGGTAATTGGTAATTGGTAATTTTTAGTTAACGTCGTACTAGAGCAACACAGCGGGCTATTGACGACGGTCCGGGATCAGTCCCTGAAGGGAAAGATCCGAGGACAACACCTCGTAATTTTGAACCACGGTCAGATGACGAAGCAACACCTGAGCTGGCACCCCACTCTCCAAACTTCCACGCCAACCCAACGTGAGGACTTTCGGCCACGACAGATTTAAGGTGCACCAGCCGCCTCTACACCATACGTTTACAAACATCCATGCCCGGACCCGGATTCGAACCAGGAACCTTCCGATCTAGACACCTTAACCACTATACCGGTTGATCGGCCAATTTTGGAAGGAAATAGGCATTTAATTAACGTCGCACTTCAGAAACACAACGGGCTATTGACACCAGTCCGTCGAAACCCCTGTGTAGGGTTAATTTAGTCCACTGTCCTCTAATCTGACTGATCCATGGAGATAAGACTGCATCGTTGGTTGTTTGGATTTATTGGTGGAAGCCTCAGACTATAGGCAGTTCCTCTCCTGTACAACCTACATGATCTTGTGGACATAAACTAGCCTTTTGTAGACCAGAGGGTTAGTAGGTATTTAATTAACGTCGGACTAGAGCAACACAACGAGCTATTGACGACTGTCCGGGATCAACACCCGAAAGGAAAGGTCCGAGGACAACACTACGTAATTTTGTACTACGATCAGATGACGAGGTCACACCTGAGCTGGCACCCCACTATCTACACTACGCCAAGCAAAAGGTGCTGAGTCATGACATACTGCCCCTCAGGAAATGGTTATATGTTCTGAACATCGGCTGTATTTTTTCAGCTGCCTGTCCTTGTTCCTAGAGTGGGCCGTGTACGTATGTGGTTTCTGTTTCGTGCCAAACAACTCAATCTTTACACAGTAAAACTTAAAATAAATTTTGAATTTTTTCAAGTTTGCAAAATGGCATCGTGTGTTTTTTTTATAATTAAATCGTTATTGTCTTGATGAATATTTTTCAAAAGTATTGTCGAAATTTTTTTTTTTAAATACTAGGGGTAATTTGGTAATTTTTAATTAAAGTCGTACCAGAGCGACACAACGGGCTATTGACGACGGTCCATGATCAATCCCCTAAGGAAAAGAATCGAGGACAACACTACGTCATTTTGAACCACGGTCAGATGACGAGGCAACACCGTACACCACTCTCCATACTTCCACACCAACCCAATGTGATATAATACTAGGGGGCTCATTTAAACGTGCCTGTAAAAGCACGCGCGTCAACTCTGCTACGTGTGCCACAGATTCGCCATCTCTGTCCATTTTCTCCTCCCATCGAATAGAAAAGAGTTATTCACTTACCCTACGGTAGCCAGTCGTGAAAAGTATCCTGTACACTTGGACTCGGTACCCGCCGACCATCAATCGACTAAGCCCACTCGCATAATTCCATCGCGTGTTATTGGGTTCTAACGACCTCTGGAATTTCGGGGATGGAAACAGTCGGTGACGCAACACGTGGAACTGTTACTGCAATGGAAGTGATCCGAGCAAACCGGAAACCTTGCTTTTTCCCCCCAACCCCCCAAGCAACAACCCGTTATGTCCGACTTTCTTTTGGGTCGTTTCATTCTGAAGTTGTCCCCGTTATTATGCGTTGTTGCTTGCGCAGCCGACATTTAACTCACCCTTTCTCTTAACCCTGACCTGAATAATTATTTTGGCTCTGTGTTCTGCGGAGATCCTGATCTTGTTTACAGCCTGGTGAGGAGGTATTTATTAGTTCGGGCTATGCAAATGATGTGCGCAGAAGCTGGATTTCTTTTAAAGAAAAATATCCGAAGTTATTTTGTGGTTTGGGGCTGTTCTTTTGGGGAATTCCGAGGCGTTGCACCATTTTGCTGAAACCGTTAGTCATTTTTATTTTGCTCTTTTCGGACAAATCTCCCTAGGTGCGTTGCACTCAGATTAGATATGCCACTACGTCAAAAAACCATCGATGTTTTTAAACATCACTTTTTCTTTAACTCCCCCCCCGCATTTTTTAAAACTGGTTTAGTAACCTCATGTTTGCCCGGGGGGGGGGGGGTTGAGACTGAATTTATCAGTGGCCGTGTTTATTAATTTATACATATTTTTTTTAACTGTCACATCTAAGTAAAATAAATAATAAGAACAATTAACAAATCTTTTATTTTCAAATTGAATAGTACAAAAGAAAATAATATTTTCAGCAATTTGAAATATGTACTACTGACTATAAGTATAAGTAGGTGGGTATATAATAATATTATTGTCATTTATTACTAATTATTTATGAACTTATGGGAAAAACATAACAAACGTAATTTTTTATTTACTTAAATTAAAAATATTAAGGTTATTATTATTATATGACAAAATATATGTGATTTACAGTTTGTAAAAAAAGAAGTTTGTTGATCGAACTCCATTAAGCCGACTACTTTTTTCACTAACTATCCCACCCGTTAGGGAAAAACTCTTTCTGATGGGACGAATGTCGCCAACACTGACAAATACTTAGTAGCACGTTTTTTTTTTTTTTAATTTTTACTATGGTACTTTTTTTATTCAAAAATAAAACATCGACAACGCAAAAAATAGACAATGTAAAAACATCAATGTCAAACAAACATCGGCTCCCATAAATCGACGGTAAATAAATCGATGTTTTGAAAACATGGACATCGATGTCGCATCTCTAACTCGGATATCATGCGCGCAGTTGGAGTGATTAACACTCCCGTAGTAGAGCTAATTGTTTTGGATCCTCCTGGATCTAGTGTTTCTTCAGTATATTTCATTCACAATTTGGATAGAGTTGTGTTCCCGCTCAGGTGTTGTTTTCGTCATCTGACGGTGGGACCATTGCCAAATGATTTCAATTTTTCAAAAAAAAAAAAAAAACAGACTTCCGATTTAACACCATTTTCAAAAAGAAAAACACTGCTTTCCACATGTACCTAAGTAGCGTAAGATGAACTTCAGTTTGTAGAGTAAGAAACCTTTTTGTCATGTAAGATAAAAAATTTCAATCTATCAAAATTGCTGACATTTTATTCCAAGATCAACAAAGTATAGCTAAAAATCAATTTACTCCAATAGATATTCAGTTTTAAATCGAATCTTAATGGTACTTTTTTAAATTCAGAGATTCGGTTTCTACATAGAAATCACGTAACTATTTAGAATGATAGATGTAGTTCTTTGACTATAGAGTATAGCTTTCAATAACACCAACGAAACATGAAAAAAAATGTAAATGTAATTGATTTTAATTCTCTTTCAAGGAAAAGCTATATCAAAATTTTCAAATATATTTTAACTACAGGGAATGACTACCCTTTTTAATTAAACGCAACCCATCTAATTTTAAAGTAATTTTTTAAAATTTCACTGGTCATGTTAAAATAAGAAATTACCAGATTCCTTAGAAATGTTGTGATTTCTATGTTTTACTTATTTTTATGAAACAACAATCTCAAACCATTTCGTATTCAACCAAATTTTATATAGAAAGTTGTTCTAAGTATACATACACAACCAATAAATTACCCAAGGTTCTAAAACTACACAATAAGTTATTATTAATCACGAATAAATAAATTTTCATAATCTCAAATCACAATGTAGATAAATAAATATAAATAAAATTTAAAAAATGGGGCAAGAAAATCGCGTATCTCCATTGAGTATGTTGGTGGGTAACTACACAATTTTACAACTGTAAATAAATGTCAAATTCACCATTTAAAATTTTTGTATAACTTACATTTTTTTGTAAGAAAGAAAAGTCTCTAGAGTGCCGATATTACCCAGAATGCATAGAATAATCGAGAGCATGTATATAAATGCCTTGTATGTTTTTTAAAAACAAAAGTGTGTCCCAAAATTATCACTATTACTTTATAAGGTAACTATGCCTTTATACCAATTATTTTATGCCATTACTTTTCCTTAATTACAGTTATCAAACGTAAAACATCAAATTGAAAATCCAGGAGTACATCTGGTGAGATCATTGCTATATGGTAGATGCGATGCGATAATATTTTGAGAAAAGCTAATGCGATGTAGTTACAAACGTAACTTTATTGAAATCGGTGATATACTACCCACAGACTCCGTTCATTCTGCGAGTGCGATAGGTTACAAGAACAGTTGTTCTTATAACCTATCTTACTTATTCTAGTCAATGAATATCATCGATAGATGACAATGCATGAATTCTGATACGATTAAGAACTTGAAATACAGGGTACGATTACAGAAAATAACATGTATTAAATACAATTATTTTACAATTTGAAATGAGGCGTCAAAATCTTATTTAAAAAAAGTTGCGAAAGAAAAGTATTGAATGTATCTGTTGTTCACAAAAAAATAGGTTCTTGGAATATAAACGTGGACAATCAATCGATAAAAAAATATCAAGGTTGCCATATTATCTACCAGTAATATTTTAAAAGATTTTCTGTATATATTTTTTTATTACGTTTTATTCCCTTTATCGTCTGTTCCTTTTCCTAGTCCAGGGCTCGAAATACCCGGGTACACAGGTGCACATGAAAATATAATTGTGCACCTAATTTTTTCCCACTATTTGCACGCAGTGCACCTAATTTAAAAGCTTAGGTGCACAAGGTGCACCTGTATTAAAAAATCTATTTCGAGGCCTGTCCTAGTCAACACTACAGCTCATGCGTATTCACCATCCTATTTTCGGTACTGATTGCCTTTACTCTATCTACTTTGGAATGTAAATTGGACTCCTAACTGTGTCAATTAACTAAATTCTATCTTCTATTCTAATTATTTTCCTTTTACAAAACATTTTGTCACGACCTTTAACTTTCTCCTCCTATAGTTCTGTCACAATCATTACATTTTTAATTAAGATGTGGAGGTTTGCAGCTTTCTGGCTGTGGTTGATTTATTCACTGTAAGTGCTATAGCACTTACAGTCAATAAATTTGACACACAGGTAGTCCTAAAGGCGACTAAATAGACATAAAGATCGAATTTTAAAATTGTATCAAGAACATTTGTTACTTAATTTACTGGCATATTTTTATTACTTGTTTTCTTAAGAATGGCAACAATGTTTGGAGAGATCACAGTTTGTAAAAGTTACTTCAATTTCATTGGTTCTTTTATTTTTTCCTTTCATTTCATTGGTTATTTCAAATTTTTTACAGTTCTAAACGGATTTTCTTTTTGGAAGTGAGGGAGTGCCTAATCGATTATTTTGTGTTCGTTTTTGGACGCGCTAATTTTTTTTAACGTTCTGTTTCATTTGAGTCATTGAATATGTTTTTGCTTTCTTGTTTAGCTTTAATACTTTTTGAGAGTAAAGCGCTAATTAATTTTAATCATTTATGCAATTTTTTGTCTATTACTTTTTAATTTGGCCTTGTCGGAATAAGTGGGTTGACTTTTTAGAAGCATAATTTTGTCTAGCGGGTACTGCTAGTTGGTTATAAATCGGAAGTTTTGAATTCGTCTTCGATGATTTGTTCCTGGTCACACTGAAAATCACATAAAGAAATTACTTTTTTTAAAAAACAAAAATACATAAATACTGAAGGATATTCAAAAGAAAAACCTATCGCATTCTCCTTTAAATCAGGCAACCTCATTATGTGGTTATAATTCCGAAGTGTTGCGCCATTTTGCTGAATTTGCTAGTCTTACTTTTATTTTGTTCCGAACATATTTGCGAGGGTGCGTTGTACGAAGAAACCTCTCGTATCGTATATCCTGGAAGTATTCCTGCGGTTTTGATGCTGCTACCTACGAAGGGTAACAAGTTCTGAGTCATCTCGAAATTTAATGTTCTTCGTGTAATTTAATTTTGGGTCAGCGTTGAAGGTTTGATGTCCCCAGAAGCGGTGATAATAAATGTTCAATACAGGTTCTGGTCTTTTATTTGGAAGTGCTCAGCAAAATCATTTACCAGAACTAACAGGCACAGCAGTTCGAAAGTAATCTATCAATTTAGATTGGATTGAAATTGTATACGTCGACCGGATTCCGTCGATAGTTCTAAACTGTCAGGATTTTTTAGAGAAATGATCTAGTCAATCCAAATGTTGTATTGCTTGAATCACTTTATAAACAAAAAATGTGGTTGTTAACGGCTGTTCGTGGAATTCTATAGGTCAAAAGAATTGTATTGACAAAAAATGATTAATTTGGGCCTGTACCAATATTTACAATTTGGCCAAATATTTTCTAAACACTATTTACATATCAGTGCTTAGGAAGTTGACATTCATGGATCAGAATAAGTGCAAAGATATTTTTTTATGTATACACTAAGAAGATACTTATTTTAAATGTATCGACACATCGATACAACCGGATGGAAAAAACCAATTTGCAACTTTTGGACTTAATTGACTGGAGAGACCTTTTGAGTATCTAACTTTTAAGTATTGTGAGTATAGTGCAATACAAACCTAGAGTATAATGCAATACAAATAAAAACTAACACTAAGAGTGCAGAAGAGAAACATTTTGATAATAGTTTTACAAATATTTTATTTGGACTTTGTTCACAAGTTCGATCATCTGACGTGAATGATAACAAAAAATCGAGAACGAACTGATTTTATTTGAACACCTGTGTATTCATGTTTGTTGCATAATAGTTTTTCAATGAATAAAAATATTTACAACGCATTTTTTAGTATAAACAAACTGCATAGGCTGTTTCAACAGGATTAACAATATTCTTCCTTTTTTTTTGTTCAAAGGGTTTGTTTTGAAACATTTGAAAATTTTTTAAAGCGTTCATTTAAAAATTAATTAAGTTCACAATTCACAATACGTACGTAAAAATTAATTACTCGTTCATTAAAAATTACCACTCTTGGTGATTGTGTCTCGGTAGCCTCGTCCTTAACAAAACTGAACAGATCTTGATGGACGAGATATCTCGTCGAAACCACTTGGAAAAAGTTCATACACTAGTTACATTTAAGAAATAAAAGGTTTGCATTTATTCAGGTGCTTTTAAATGCAAAAACGTATAAAAAAATTGCCAATTTAAAAAATTGACACCGTAATGTTTTCTGGAATATTTAGCTATACAACCTCTAAGTGGTTTGGACGAGATATATCGTCCATCAAAATCTGACTAATTTTGTAAATGACGAGGTACCACGTCATCAAAATATTGCTGATTCCTTTTTGATGGTGAAAAAATCTTGGTCAGTTTTTTTCTAGGTAGATATTTTAATTAACGTCGTACAGGAGCAACGCAACAGGCTATTGACGACGGTCCGGGATCAATCCCAAATGAAAAGAACCGAGAACACACGTAAATTTTAACCACGGTCAGATGACGCAGTTTTTTTCTAATGACGCAATATCTCGTTCATCAAGATCTGGTCAGGTTTGCTAATGACGATAAATCATGAAGAGAACCACTAGAAGGGTTAATTAAAGCACACAAAAAAAAAGCAAGTCTTAAAATCATAGAATAAATAAAGAATTAACCCTGGGACGTAAATTTTCATTAAGAAAAAAAATGCCTATATCCGTAAGAATAAAGGCAACCTGTAAACGTATTTAGTTGCTTTGGAAACAAAGCTGAACGGGTTGCCATTGCAATGGTGTCAGACCTCACATTCGAAGTCGCCACTGTCTATATAAAATACTATTGTAGTTTGGTTTACATTACATGCAATGACAGTTACATCGTATTCGTCGCTATTTACTTTGTCGTCAATACAAATTGAAGGGAACAAAATAAAATTTGTTATGAGAGGCATTTTTACTCCGGATAGTTGTAGGTTTCAGTATAAAATATAGGATCTTAATATGAGGGGATTTTCAGAGTAAACCAACAAACGGGTGGTGTAAGAAGATTTTATTTCTGCTGTCCAAGTGCTCTCGCGCGATACGTCGTGGTTACCTTAAAATATAGTTTATCGGCCGTGTTTTCGAACGTTTTGCTATTCATCATTGTTGACTAATTAACTATAGTATATCAATTCTGAATTCATTCGAATGAATTTTCATAGGCGAAGTGCTGAAATCGTATTTGAAAAAGAAGCCAACTATCGTCACGTACAGAAAACACATATGACTGGAAAAACACATCCATCGTCTATATTTATCTATATAAATAAGAATGGAGTGTTTGTTTGTACATTCAATATTTTCGAACCATTTCAAGTTTTCTATCCGTTTTGGACCCTTCTGATGCCGAATCCGCCTTTTTCTCGTTTGGTGTCTGTCTGTCTGTATGTTGTGCCCTATACACGTCCACGCGGTTTAAGATATTTTCATGGAAATTTGCATACAGTGAGTACTTATCTTCATTTATTGAGTGGAGTTGGTAACGAAAGTCTGTCTGTCCGTCTATGCTCGATTTTGTGTTTGTGTGTTTGTGTAGGTATCACATGAATTGTATTCCAGATATTTGATTGCAGTGTATTTCATTTTATACATTATTTATTAGTTTAGTGAATGCAATATTAAACATTTCTTTATTGTTATATTTAGATGATTTTCATGCTAAAACACCTGAGTAAGTATACTTAAATCAACCATAATTTGGTAGTTTTGGAAAAATTGGAATGTCTATTGAAAATTATGATTACTTCGATTGCTTTACCAGTACTGCTGAAAAAGTAATTATTCTTCAAAAAATTATATTTTTTAATGGAATTTTAGCTCTGATACTTCATTTATTTCGAGTCTTATCTTTGTTCTTTGCGCAATGAAAACGATTTTGGAATATTTGAGGCAGACGATATTTTTCAACGAAACGAGAGTCAACAAGATTGCGTGAGCAGTCATATTTTCTGTTTCTTTGCTCTGAATTAATTTCCCATTTCTAAATTTTGTGCACTTTTAGTTGTTAAGTGTGGCAACTGTGCGAGATCAAGAGATAAAAATGAATCACAAATTAATATCTTTAGAACAATTTTTCCGACATTTTTACCCATGGTCAAATGGGTTTTGTTCTCGGAGAGGGTTTTCAAGTCGTCCGGTGTAAGAAAAAAAAATATAAAGATGTAGGAATACTAAACAACGGTAGTTGTCTACTAGTCTGGAAAGAACTCATTATAAGAGCAACGAGACTGGTAGGAGTCAGTTGCATTGTAGTAGGAATGCAAGGCAAGACTATCACGAGCCAGTCACATTCCGGTATTCAGTTACGAGTACAGCTATCAGTTCATGTATCACAACGTCCAATCCCTCCAAGCGCATCATGAAGACATTGCCTGTGATCATAGTTTCATGCATAGCGATTTTCTATTGTTGGCCGAAACGTGGACGATTCCAACCGATCGCTTCAAGTTTCAAGACTTTAAATTGTGCATCGAGATTCATTCGAGCCAAAGTCGCACGAGAAAGCACAGCGGTGTTGCCATTTACGCCAAGAATAATATTGAAACACAGGAAGCTCTACAGTTCCCAAATTATGACACGGGAGTTCACATTGTTGTCGTCTATTTAAAAAACAATGTTCGTTTGGCCGTACTATATGCCAAGCCAGGTTCGAGTAGAGATGACATTTTAGAAGCGATCTCAGAAGCATTGGGCACAGATTGTGACGAGTATAAATCAGTCTTGGCTGGAGACTTTAATATCAACATGAGCACTGAAGATGGGAAAGAATTCTGCGAAGTGTTGAGAGAAGTCTATTGGTTGGATCTAAAGACAAATCCTAAATATTGGACAACGAGAGGCAGAACTTCGATTGATGCAATCTTTTCCACGCACGATTTGAAATGTTGTGGAGTTTACGAGAGTACGTTTAGCTATCATGTTCCGCTTTACGGAAGACTAACATAAAAATTTAAGCAACTAGTTATATATCTATTATAAAAAAAAACATTTGACCATGGGTAACTTGTAATTTACTTTCAAGACAATTACAGATAAAGTTTTTTATTTTGTTCTATTTCACTGTTTTCTGTTTTAAATATTTATTATTTTAATAAATGTGTTTTCCTTCTCATCACACGCAACAGCACCACAAAGTATTAGACTTAAAAATGTTATGTAAGTCAGTATAAATGTTCAGTAAATTTTAAGTGTAGTTATGCCATAATTGAAAGAATAATGCCGTTATTGAAAGAATAATAATGTTTAAAAATCCAAACTAGAACTTTTTCCAACATTAAAAAATTTGTTGTAATAATGACAGGAAAAGATTGCAAAATTTCACAATGTCGCATACCGGAGGCAAGAATGACACAAGTAAAAAAATATTGTTTTGTTGACTATGAGTGCGAGAGCACTCGCCATAAATCGTAATTTTAATTAATTGAGTTGAACATGAAAAGAACTTAAGAAAGGGAAATCCAAATCTCCCTGAAAATCGTCTTTTATAGTAGTAACCTTAGTATCACCTTTCGTCTTTTTGTAGCTTTGTCATACAGCAAGTGTTCGATGTGTGTGAAATGTATTACATGAATGGATATGCATGTGTAGGATTTGTGTCCAAAGTAAGTCGTAGAAAATATAAAGATGGCGGAAGGTGTTAAAATAAATTTTTATTCTACAAAAAACGTAAGTCATTATATATTTTGATTATCTCTTCAATCTAGAGTAAACCAATTCAAACCGAGTAAGGTCGGGTATTTTGCTAGCATGGACATAAAATACCTTACATAGAAGATACGTGTTTCGTGTGCGTATTCTGAACAGACGACAGTTGTATTATTATTTTTTGAATAAGATTTTCAGCACTTGCTAATAAAAATGATAAAGAATGAATTTCGAATTGATTTGTGATAGTTAATTGGCCAACACAACAGTAAGATCAAATTTTAAGGATTGTAGAAACAGCAATAAACTGCATTTTAAGGTAACCCTGATAGATACCATGCGAGAGCATTTGGATAAGTAAAATATTCGCGGTCCGTCTGGTTTGTATAAACAGAAAACTCCTTTCATAAGTTAAGCGTTCTGATCAACCGATCTGGTGGTTACGGTGTAAGCCTCTTGATCGGAAGGTTCGTGCTTCAAATCCAAGTCAGTGGATGGGTATTTGTAAGCGTATGGTGTAGAGACAGCTAGTGTACCTTAAACTTGTCGTGGCCGAAGGTCCTCACGTTGGGTTGGTGTGGAAGTTTGGAGAGTGGGGTGCCAACTGAGGTGTTGCCTCGTCATCTGACCGTGGTTCAAAATGACGTGATGTTGTCCTCATATCTTTCCCTTAGGGCTGTGTTTCCCAAAGTGTGGTACGCGTACCCCCAGGGGTACGGGAAGAGTTTGGTGGGGGTACGCGTTGCACCGGAGTTCGGTGGACTGATTATCTGATATTTCTCAAAGTCGTTATTATGCATTGCAAGTCGATGAATCCACTGATATTGCGAATTTTGCAAATCTTATGGCGTTTTCTAGATACGAAAAATATCAAGAGAAACTCATGACGAATTTTTATTTTGCCAGCCTTTATTAGGTCACACAACAGGAGGAGATATCTTTAATGTTATGAAAAAGTTTATGCGAGAACAAAATTGATTTGAATAGATGTGTTGGAATGAGCACAAATGAAGCAAAAAGTATGGTCGGAATTAATAAAGGACTCGTTGCAAGAATTCAAGATGTTGCCCCAAATGTCATATTCACACATTGTTGCATACACAGAGAGGATTTGGCAACACGTAAATGCCCGCTGATCTACAGAAAGTTCTGGATGAAAGCGTGAAAATTGTTAACTACATTAAAAACCGTCCTTTGAATGCACTTTTTTCGCAAATATACGAAGAAATGGGAAGTAGTCTTACCCAGCTTCTTTATCATACCGATGTTCGTTGGCTATCTCGAGGAAAAATTCTAAATAAATTGTTTGAACTTAGACATGAACTTCCATGTTTTCTTAATGATAGATTTGAGTTTAGAAATTGTTTACATGACTGGAAATGGCTTTGTAAACTAGCATACTTAGCAGATATATTCTCTGTTTTAAATTGCCTCAACTTATCGTTACAAGGAAAAGAAATTTCATTGGTTCACTTTCAAGATAAAGTGAAAGCTGCCATCGCAAAACTAAAGTTATGTCAAAAGAGAGTTGGTAATGGAGAAGTAGACTCGTTTTCCTCTCTTCATGAGTTTATAACACGATCGACTACTAAAATTGATGCTGATAATATGAAATGCATAACGCAGCATTTGGAGAGTTTGCAAGTAGGCTTGAAAAACTATTTCCCTGATTTAACCAAACATATTGAATGGATAAGATATCCGTTTAACATTAACATAACATCCATGCCAGAAGATTTGTCGCATGCGGAAGAAAAGCAATTGCTGGAATTGGCTTCAGACGGATTCTTGAAAAATAAATATAAGGAGAGTACTTTAACATCATTCTGGTTACAAATGCAACTTGTGTATCCGGTTTTAACAGAAGTTCTAAAATACATCTTGCCTTTTCCAACTTCATATTTATGGGAAGTTGCTTTTTAAGCATTTGTAGACATTAAGTCGAAAAAAAAGGAAAAGACTATTGGACGTGGAACCACATCTCAGATTAAAATTAACAACCAGGGAACCAAATTATGACGATCTGTTACCTCAGCACAAACAATTTCATCTTTCTCATTGATCCAAATAAACGTTACTTATAATACAACTTTTATTTATATTTTATTATGAATAATTTTCTTTTTCTTTTCTTATTATTTTGTGTATGTCACAAAAAAGAAAAAAGAAACATTTTGATTGTTATTAAAATACATCCATTTTTTTGACGAGGGGTACTCAGCGTTTCGAAAATTATAGAAGGGGTACACATATGCCAAAAGTTTGGGAAACACTGCCTTAGGGGATTGATCCCGGACCGTGGTCAATAGCCCATTTTGTTGCTCAAGAATGACGTTAATTGAAAATTACAATTAAAATTACATGATTTAAGTGAATGTCCGTAAGTCATGAAATAGGGTACTGATGAGGTAGATAGATAATATAATTAACGTCGCACTGGAGCAACACGACGGGCTATTGGTGATGCTCCGAGACCAAACACAAAGGGAAAGATCAGAGGACACTAGGTAATTTTGAGCCTCAGTCAAATAACGAGGTCAATGCTTGAGCTGACACTCCAATCTCCAAGCTTCCTCACAAAGTCAAAGTGAGGACATTGGAGGCCAGGGTATATTTAACGTACACCATACCTCACGACTGTCTTTGATTGGATTTAAACTCGCAATCCTTCGGCTGCTAATATGTTACTCTTTCGACCAGGCTACCACGGCAGATATACTGATAAAGACATAACGAGATCGAAAATATGATTTCTTCGAACTTAATTTTACAGAACATGGTAGAGTGAAAAAGATTTACCTAAAATATACTTGTGCACAAAAAAAAATGAAACGCGTTCTACAAATGAATTAGGAAAACGTATATTGAAAATGAACTGACGGATAGAAGGAAAACAGGAAGGAAATATCAGGATAGTTTTATTAAACTCCTTAACTTGGAATGTACTATTGATTAATCGTCCCAAACCAGTCAAATTAAAAACAAATTCAAGACAAAACAGAAAACTTCATTTGATATATATAGGATGAGATTAATGAGCTTCCCAAATGTCAGCTCGATGATGAACAGCAATTCTGTTAACATTTAATGAATGAAGGAGATGGAATTAATGGATGTCGCTTCATTCGTATACAGAATAGAAAACACCGTAAAAAATTATGTAGTCATTATTTTTCAAAGTTGTTTAGCAGCGTAATACAAGTACTTTGAAAATAGCTTCACTGATTATTCTTCTGAATTTCAAAACAAATTCAGTTTCATTACTTAGAATCTCCACAGGCATAGCCCCTTTTACAAAACTTTTCTACACCTTACTCCATTACACCTCATTCGCCTTTTTTAGTTTCTTGTATTGAATTATTGTTTTTTAGTTTCTTAATTGAACGTCCCCGAAACTGCCATTTTCTTTTTGTCAAACATTTAAGAAAGAGCGCATGTAACAATTTTTGCAGCAAATAGATTTTTAAACCGAATAATTCGTTCTCGAAGACTGATTTATTCTGCCATCTGTTTCAAAGAAGTGTTTTGTGTCATCTCTTATTTACCTGTACTTTAAAATGTCTTATTTTTCGAAAATTATTGAATCGTATGATTTTTATATTCTGTAATTGGATATTTTCTGTAAAGAAACAAGAAATAAATAAAAAAATTTATCGCTTAGAATAGTTTATTAGATAACTAGCTAAATAACCAGGCGTTGTTCGGATTTAAAATATGACTGCGAGAGCTAAAATATGATCGCGACATTTCCCTGTGTTACTCATACACAAACCCTGTAGAACGTGTTTCCTTGTTCATGTCCATTTATTGCAGAAATACAAACTTTCGATTTTTAAATTGGGGCTCCGAGGGGCGCGTTTAGATGTGCCCATTTTCATGGCTGCAGATTAATCTGAAGACAGGAAAGAAATAGCCTATGTTTTCCGCAGTGTTGTAAAGTATAAGTGTACCACATTTCGAGTGGATGGGGTAAAACGTCGTAGATTTGTGTATATATATATATATAAAATACATTCTTTTTAGTCAATATGAAATCGATATAGCGACTTATTTTAAATTCTGCAATGGAAAACTAGTTTTAAATTAATTTAGTGCACTTGTATTCGTGTTTAATTTGTAAAAGAATCTATATATATAATTCTCTTACGTGGAACGCAAAAAAGACGTTATTTGTAATCGCGTTTTGGCAACACTGTACGATTGTTTGTTTATCGCGAAGTCTCGCGCATCGATTGAATTTATAGCGTTATCGGATGAAATTTTATTGAAAAAAAAAGGACATTTTAATGAGCTGTTGCAGTTAGTGTATAATAGAAATCAAAGAAAGTGGAGGATCTTTTCAGGGCCATTTAAAAAACGGTCCTTTTCAGGGCCAACAATTATAGTTCAACGAGACGCTTGCACAACAACTTTCGACAGCAAACTCAATGAAAATGCGTGGGTGGCTCGAGTGCAGGGGTAAATATACACTCAAACAACATGCTGTATATTCAATTTCCAAATCAGCCCTCACATTTCGAGTCAAAATTTTCTCAAAGTTTTCATTTGAATTCAGATTCCATCGGTACTGTATATATCTTTTCTGAAAAATAGCAAAAAAATTTAGATTTGAAAAATATTTTTTTTTTGGAATATCATATTTTGTAAACAATCCCTTCTGCTAGGACACATGTCTTCTTTGATGCGAGCGAAGCGAGCATAGGTTCGCGCAGCGAACCAATGAGGATTGCGAAGAAATCCTCCGGGGGTTGGCGAGCGTTTGCGAGCAGGGGGCGGGCCCCCTAGTACAATATATTCATCAGAATTGAAATAAAAAATCGTGTATTAATTTATACAGCGATGATACAACATCGGCTATTTCGGTTAAAGCATAGCTGTAACATTGCAATAAAGCTAATTGGTGGGCTTATAACAATAATCCAATGATGCATACCCGTTGTAGCTAATTTAAATCATAGTTTATCAAAGTGGTCGATGTTGACCTTTGTGGGCGCTGAGTCTTGGGAAAATGTTGGATACATAGGAAATAGGAATCGTTGAGGAACAAGAGTGGGCAATACGATTCTAAAAATTGTCACCTTAAAATGTTATAAACAAACACTTATTCTATTGACCACAGCAACACAATCATTACTCTAATGCAGTGAAAATTATTATTTTGACTGAAAAAAGGAACAACTGCAAATAGATGGGAATAGTTTTAAAATAAAACAAAATCGGTAGTTTTGTATGTTATGGTACCTTTAAAGCAGGAATTTTAATTAACGTCCAACTGGAGCAACGCACCGGGCTATTGGTGACGGTGTGGGATGAAACCTGAAAGGAAAGATCCGAAAACGACAATACGCCATATTGCACCACGGTCAGATTATGAGGTCATATATAGGGATTACAATCCGATCCGGCGGATTCGGCATCATTTAGCTAACTACCGGATCCGGCAACATCTATCGGATCCGGTCCGGATAGGATAAACCCGAATTTGCTTTAAAATTAAATAATCGATTATTCAAACCCAACTTGAAAGTCGCGAAATCGTTTATTAAGCAATCGATTGTGAATGAATCGATTTTATATTTTTCAATCACGCCGACCAACCGGTCTAGTGGTTACGGTGTAGGCCTCTGGATAGGAAGGTTCCTGGTTCAAATCCGAGGTCAGGGCATGGATGTAAATTGTGCTGTCCTTTGTTAGGGGCAATGATGGTCCTCCCACTGGGGTCCCCTTCATAAGTGACCATCACTTCCGGCCTTGTAGTGGCTAAGTACAGGTCCTTATTGTTCGCCATTGGAAGTATTCGATCCATCACTTCCGGCCTTGTAGTGGCCAAGGATCGATTCCAGTGCACACCATTGGAATTGTTTTTTCAATCATTAGTTTGGAGAATTCTAGCAAAAATAATAAATTAAACTATCAATAATATTTTTTTTTAATAAAGAGGAATTAGAAAAGCAAATTCTGCAAGTAAATGAAGATTACTGCAAAAAGACAAACTTCAGAAAAGAAACAGATTTTGAGAAAATAATGAAGAAAGAAATGACTTCATATATATGAAATGGAGTCAAAGGAAAATATTTGTCTTTTATGTACGACTACTTAATGACGGTTAAACCAACTAGTGTTGAAGCTGAGAGGGCCTTCTTCTCGACCGCTGGTTATATTTGCGTTATTAGTTTATTGAGAAGTAGGTTTGGGGATGGCACAATTAATACGATTTGTTTCCTTAGATGGTTCTTTCAAACTCAAAAGTGATTTTCATTATTATATAACTTCGATTTAAGCTATTAAGAAGAATTAAGAGTTCCCATGTTTGTTATGTTGACCAAATACAGCCAAAGATTAGATTTTTGTGTTAGTATGAGGCAAGGTTAGGTACAATTTATATGTCATTTGCTCAACGACATTAGTATAGCAGATCATTCAAATTAAAAACTACCAGTTTTTCTTTCTGCTTCTACTTGGAATTGTTTCTTAAAGTTAATTTCAGGAGAGAATGAAGAACAATTAATTTAACAAATATAATTTAATGAAATGAACTTACATAGGGCTCCCGACAAGTTAGATAAAATGGATGTGTAAAATTCTAAATATTTTAGAGTTCCGCACTTGAAGAGATCACACAAGCGTCTGCTTAAAGTTTCAGTTCGTGAATATCTCCACGCGATCTGAGTACTTATGACGTCACTGACACTCATGCCGAAGACTAAACATCCGATCACTAGTGACGCCAAAGGATTAACACTGAGAAGGCTCCAAAGGTTGCGACATCCTCCCACCTTGAGTTCGTAACCTGGAAGAACTCAACCAATTGTCGTTCCTCACAAGCCGAGTCTTTGGACAGGTTTCACTGCTCTCCCGCTCCGAGTGACAGTCGCTTTGGGTGACTCCTGATGTTCTTTGACAGGAACAACTTTACCATCAATATCGGTGGCATCTGGATGCTGTGTATTTCTCGGAACTTTACTCCTGAAGAAAGGACCTGATGTCTCATCTGATAATTCCAAGGAATAAAGACGTTGAACAGGACGTATGATAGTTCCGGATTTGGTTTTTAGTTTCACAACTCTGACGATTCCATCTCTTCCAGGAAGGACTTGCACAACCCGCCCTATCGGCCATTGTAAACGTTTCAGATTGTCTGAACCAATGAGCACTATGTCACCAACAGAGATAAGTTTCGAGGTTTCCGAAGTTTTTCCGTGATGTTTTAACTGTCCAAGATATTCTAGTCGAAACCTTTTTCGCAAATCTTCACGTACTTTTTGTACATAACGGTATCTTTTACGCATATAGATGACATCTACACTATCAATATCGGGTACGCCACTTTCTATTGTTTCCTGCAGAAACATAGAAGGCGTTAAAGCAATCAAATCGTTTATATCTTCAGATAAGTAAGTTAAGGGCCGAGAGTTAATTAGGCTTTCAGTATCGCACAACACTGTGTTTAGTTCTTCGTAATTTAACAAAGCCTGCCCTAATATTCTGCATAAAACTTGTTTGACCATACCAATCAATCTCTCCCACCATCCACCCCACCATGGTGCAGATGGAGGAATGAATTTCCAAGTTATCTTCTTCATCATGGATTCAGACTTTATTTTTAGCCAGTCTACTTTGCAAAGTTCGCTGTGAGCTTTTATGAAATTACTGCCATTATCGCAATAAATAATAGTGGGTCTCCCTCTGCGAGCTATAAATCGTCTTAGTGACTGCAGAAAGGCTTCCGCTGTCAAGGAAGTAATTAATTCCATGTGCACTGCGCGATATACTGCACAAGTGAACAAAACTATCCAGGATTTTGTCCCATCTTTCAAATACAGCGGTCCGGCAAGATCAACACCCAAGACTTCAAATATCGTTGCATTCCTTACTCTATCTTCAGGTAAGGAAGAGGCTCTTGGTTCTGGATGGGTCACAGTAAATCGTTTGCATCGGATACATTTCAAGATAACTTGTCTAATCGTTTTTCTGCTTCGCAATATCCAATAACTTTCTCTTAGCTGGTTCATCAATATTTGGACTCCAGGATGTCCTAGTTCTTTATGCTTACGGTCTATAAGCATATGCACTATCCTATGTTTTGATGGTAAGATTATGGGTAATCTAAAGTTCTTTTTGTCTTTTCGGTTAAAAATGCGCGTTTTTACTCTCAATAACCCCTTTTCGTCGAGTACAGGATAAAGAGTCTTTATTTGTTGATCATTTACTCCACCAGAAAATGCTTCGCGTTGGATAATTTTTAACAAAACTATTTCTGCGTGATTTGTTTCTTTTAAAGTTAGATCTCCAAGGTAACGCGATGTTTTCAATTTTACAATAGAGAAAAATCTATAAATCCAAGCAATTACTCTCACAAGTTTGACATATGAAGATATTCTATGAAAGATTTCCTCTGTTTCTAGATTTACATGTGTGTTAGTTACAGCACCTTTTCGGATTTCTTGAATAATATTTTCCTGATTATATACCAATTTTGGTGTTGGCCATTCAACTTCATTTTTCTTTAACCATGCGGGTCCCTCCCACCATTTAACTGACAAAAGCTGTTTAGCAGTACAACCTCTGGATGGAAGGTCAGCAGGATTGTCTGTTCCTGATACATGTCTCCATGCATTCGGGTTTGTTAATTTCCTAATTTCTCGTACTCGGTTCAACACAAAAACAGTCCAGATTTCTTCCTTTTGGATCCAGGTCAAAATAGTGGTTGAATCAGTCCAAAAACATAATTCAACGTTTTGCCATTGCAAACCTTCTAAAACTGAGGTGCATAGTCTCGCTCCCACCGTTGCAGCTATCAACTCAAGACGTGGAATCGTGATAGATTTCACCGGAGCTACTCTGGACTTAGAAGCTAATAAATGAACTTCAACTCCATAAGGAGTCTGAATTCTCACGAACACTACAGCAGCATATGCATTATTACTGGCATCGCAGAAGGTGTGAATGCTACACAATTGTTTGTTATCACTGTTAGTGTGTATCCATCGAGGTATAGAAATTTCTTTTAAGAGATTCAGATCTCTGAACCAACTTAGAAACTTTTCCTTCGTATTTTCATCAACTTCAGTATCCCAAGACATTCCCATTTTCCATAAGCTTTGTAACAATAACTTAGGAAGCAGTAGAACAGGGCTTACAATACCAATCGGGTCATATACTTTGTGGGCTATAGCCAAAATAGTCCTCTTAGTTACTTCCATCAATTTGTAGCATTCTAACCAATTCAGGTTCACAGTTAAAAAATCTTTCTTGTAATCCCATAATAAGCCCAATACTGGTGCATCAACTGTTTGTAAGTCATCCCCAGTACTTAACCAACCTCGGAGAATAAACTTCCCTTCATACATTATTTTTTGAGATACTCCAATAAACAATCTCATTTCATGTTCATCGTCAAAACTGGTAACAAGATTATCTACGTAAAAAGAGTGAATAAGTTTATGCAACATATTTTTATCGTAATGAGAATTTTTCATATATTTCTGCAAATGAAATTCTATTACAGCTGCTAAAAGAAAATGGCTACTTTTCACACCAAACACTACTCTAGTATGACGAAATATTTTTAGTTCCTTTTTATTCACATTTTTCCACCAAAAGAATCTAAGAAAATCACGATCATCGGGTTTTACACTAATTTGTAAAAATGCCTTTTCGATGTCTGTTATGGCTGCAAATTTACCCTCCCGAAATCTGAGAAGAATGGAAGGTATTAGCTCTATTAAATTCGGACCACATTCTAAGCACTGATTTAGAGACGGAGAATGTTTCACTCTCGCAGAAGCGTCGAATACCGGTCTTATTGGTGTAGAGCTATTTTCCTTTATAACCGGTCGGTGTGGCAAATAATGTCCATTATCAATGATCTCACTCTGTTTGACTTCTTCGATTATACCTAGATCGAGCCAACTGTTGAAAACCTCCTCGTATGATATGAACAGATTTTGTGCTCGAAGTTTCTGTGTTGAAGATTCCAAACGCTTCACAGCTAAATCCTTGTTGTTGGGCAGTGGTAGATGATCTTCAGACCAGGGCAAAACAACTTCATAGCGTCCTTCACTGTTAAGTGAAATGGAATTTTGAAATTTCAACTTTGTTTGTAAATCTCTTTCTTCTCTGGCTTTTTGCGTGGCCGGATCAATTATTCCAATTGTTTCAAGATTCCAGAGTTCGGTGACAGTTACATCCTTAACAAACATATTTGTAACTGCCATCGTAGAATTGTCATCAGAAGTTTCATACGGCATCTTTCCCATCAAAGTCCAACCTAAATATGTTCCCACAGCAACAAGTCCACACGGCAGATGAATAATCTTTCCATTGAAGAGTTTACCCGCAACATCAGCCCCGATTAATAGATCAATTTCTAGTGATTCTTCTTGTTCAGAGATTAATTGATCAGTTACAGTAATGTTATGGTAATCAAGTTCCTCTGTACATGGTTTTAGTATTGGAATGGGTATATCTGAGCAAATTGTTTGCTGGTCAAGGACCTCAAAGTTACAATTATAACCACCTTTCAAACTGCTAATGAATACTCTGTATCGAAAATGTTTCTCGGGATGTTCTATGCCCCCAAATAAATTATGAATAACACTTTCTTCTTTAATAAAGTCATATTGCATTTCTTCCGCTACACGTTTACTCAAATAAGATCGTTGACTTCCAGAGTCGACAAGTGCACGAACTATTTTCCCCTCATTTGTAGCACCTCGTAAACGTACATACAATGTTTGTAAAAGAACTCTACAACAAGTGCGATTGCTTAAAGCTGCATCATTTATTACATTTTGACTATTAGCTTCACCTGTGTTCGTTTTCGATTTATGATCTTTAAATTTATCTTCATTACACAGAATAGCATAATGTCTGCTCTTACACTTTTCACAATTAATCTTGCATCTGCAATCTCGAGCTCTATGACCGATTTTTGGGCATATAAAACAACAACCCTTTTTTTGCTAAGACTTTTCTTTTATCATCCAAACTCATTTTTAACGCGATTCTGCAAGCTTGTGAATCATGCGTTCTCTCACAAAATAAGCACAGTGCTCGTTTATTACGACGAGTCTCAGCATTATCAAAAAGTCCCATTGCGGTTGGAAATTGTTGATCGTTATTAGATGTCGAATAGGAATATTTCCCTTTACGTTTTACATCTAGACCAAACCCTTCTTTTGCTATTGAAATTCTTTCTTCCCCCTCAACTTCTGATTTAAGGAAACTCATAAGAGCGGTCAGTTTATTTGTCATTTTCCTAGTTTCATTTGTTAAACTAATACTTCTTTCCCATACTCGAATCATGTCTTCTGGTAAACAGCTTTCAACTAGGGGATACAGCATAGAAGCATACTTATCTGAAGTTACACCTAATGTTTCAAGGGCACGGAGGTGCGCTTCAATTTTATCATACAATTTGGCGAGACGTGTAACTTTAGCTTGATGCAAAGAATTGTTCAAAATTAAGTTTAACAATTCTCTCACATACACTTCTATGAGTAAATCTTCTCTTCCGAATCTAGCTTTTAGACACTCAACGGCTTGTTCATAATTCTCAGCAGATGCGGGAAAGGAATCTAAAATATCTCTGGCACGTGATCCCTCTACAGTGGATTGTGACAAATATTGTAATTTATCCTCTGGTGCAATTTCCAAGTCTTCGTGAATTTTCCTAAACTGACCCCAGAAACCAAGCCATTCCTTAACATCACCATTGAATTTTTTAAGTTCAATTTTAGGAAGTTGGAACTTTCGCTTCGATACTGTTTCACTAAGTACGCTTTTAGTATCGTCATACATCCTTTTAACATCGTCCTTAATACTTTTCTTAAATTTAGTTTTAAGTCGTATATATCTTTCCTTATACTCTTCAAAAACTTCGTAAGCCTGATTAAAACTTTCTTGAGAACACTCATCTTGAACTGATAACAAATCAATCATTTCTTTTTCTTTCAATTCAAGTTCTAACCATTTTTCATCTAACTGAGCCATTAAAATTTCTATTTCATCAATATCAAGTTCCTCCTCTTCTAAACGTTCATATAACGCATTAGCGATTCTAGTGAAACCACTTCTAAAAGGAGTACGCAATTTCTTCAAACTCTACATCATAAGATAGAAGTAAATAAATTATCACAAATCAATCACAAATTATCAATAACAAATTCCAAATCCTGTCGCGGACGCCATTTAATATAGCAGATCATTCAAATTAAAAACTACCAGTTTTTCTTTCTGCTTGGAATTGTTTCTTAAAGTTAATTTCAGGAGAGAATGAAGAACAATTAATTTAACAAATATAATTTAATGAAATGAACTTACATAGGGCTCCCGACAAGTTAGATAAAATGGATGTGTAAAATTCTAAATAATTTAGAGTTCCGCACTTGAAGAGATCACACGAGCGTCTGCTTAAAGTTTCAGTTCGTGAATATCTCCACGCGCTCTGAGTACTTATGACGTCACTGACACTCATGCCGAAGACAAAACATCCGATCACTAGTGACGCCAAAGGATTAACACTGAGAAGGCTCCAAAGGTTGCGACATTAGAGATAGAGACTACTTAATTTTAGATAAATAGAAAAGTACTATCTATAAAACAAGCTGATGTTTTTGGGGTGGAAATTAGTAACACTGATCATAATCAATCGTTTAATCTATATACAGGGTGGTCCCGAATTCATGGTACAAACTTTAATGGTAGGTACAGGACATTGTAACAATGATTTATTGTATAGGAATGTATAGTCGCAAGTGACGCGGTGAGGCGAAAACAGGGGAAATAACGGCCTAAGGAAAAACAAAGATTTTATTGAAAGCGTTGTTGACAAGTGTCATGTTTACAGTAATTGTTCAAAATTGCTTCCACCAGTATCGATACATGCTTGACAGCGTCGGTGGAGCGATTGGCGTACACGTTCAAAGATGCCTGGTATTTCACGCACACCTGCAGCAGCTACAGATAAGCGAGCGACGAGATCCTCATCTGAGTCAACTGGAGTCTCATAAACAAGATGCTTTAGATGTCCCCATAAAAAGTAATCGAGGCTCGATAAATCGGGAGATCGGGGTGGCCAAGGGACTGGTCCACCACGCCCAATCCATCGAGTACCAAACGTGGCATTCAGGTAATTCCGTACATCAATGCTGAAGTGTGCTGGCGCCCCATCGTGCTGAAACCACATGCGGTTACGAATGGCGATCGGAACATCATGCAGCAGTTGTGGTAACACTTCTTTCAGAAAAATAAGATAGCTTCCGCCAGTGAGCCGCGTGGGTAGTAAGTATGGGCCAATCAAAAAGTCGTTCACAATACCAGCCCACACATTAATACTGAAACGTTGTTGAAACGCATGTCGACGCGTTGCATGTGGATTATCGGTTGCCCACACATGGGAATTGTGCGCATTAAAGACACCCTCGCGTGAAAATGTCGCTTCATCTGTAGATAGCACATAATCTACGAAATCCGGCTGCAACGCACATTGCTGCATCACCCACAGGCAGAAGTTCACGCGGCGAGGATAATCTGCCGGATTCAATGCTTGTACTTTCTGAAAATGGAAGGGGTGTAAGCGATTTTCGTTTAACACTCTGCATACAGTCTGATGACTCACACCTACGTCACGCGCAACAGTTCTTGTGCTTGACTCGGGTCTATCAGCCACAATGTTCAAGATGCTTTCTTCCAGCCTTGGAGTGCGTACAGCTCTTACTCGACCAGCGCCATGTCTGTTGACGTCGAACGCACCTGTTTCACAAAGTTGACGATGTAACCGTTGAAAAATTCTATGATCCGGCATTCGTCGATCAGGATACTCCGCGCGATACATTCGTAACGCAGCTCTGCCGTTACCATTTGCACGGCCGTACATGTAATGCATGTCTGCTTTTTCTGCATACGTAAAGTCACCCATCGTCTACGGCAGCACAATTGTGAATGGCGCTTTTCCCTACTGCGATGCATCATGTTCAACAGCGGCTAGACATCTACTGCCCTCTACCGGCAATGATACCAAACGATCACTCCATTTCTCTTTCCTTTTATTTCCTCTGTTTACGCCTCACCGCGTCACTTGCGACTATACTTTCCTATACAATAAATCATTGTTACAATGTCCTGTACCTACCATTAAAGTTTGTACCATGAATTCGGGACCACCCTGTATATAATTCTCTTACGTGGCACGCAAAAAAGACGTTATTTGTTATTGCGTTTTGGCAACATTGTGCGATTGTTTGTTTACCATCACGAAGTCTCGCGCCTCAATTGAATTCATAGCGTAATCGGATGAAATTTTATTGAAAAAATAATAATTTTAGTCGAGCTGTTGTAGTTTGTAATAGAAATCAAAGAAAACGGGGTATCTTTTCAGGGCCAACAATTGTAGTTCAACAATACGCTTGAACTTCAACTTTAGACAGCAAACTCAATGAAAAAGTGAGTGGCTCGAGTGCTGGGGAAATGTACACACAAACAACATGCTGGGTATTCAATTTCCAAAGCAGCGATCACATTTCATTTCGAGTCAAAATTTGCACAGTTTTCATTTGAATTCTGATTTCAGAGGCACTGTATATATCTTTTCTGCAAACAGCAAATTTAGATTGGAAAAAAAGTGTTTTTTTTTTTTTGGATATAATATTTTGTAAACAATCTCTTCTGCTAGGACACATGTCTTCATTGATGCGAGCGAAGCGAGCATAGGTTCGCGCAGCGAACCAGTGAGGATTGCAAAGCAATCCTCCGGGCGTTGGCGAGCGCTAGCGAGCAGGGGGCGGGCCCCCTAGTACTTACTACTAGCAGTACTAATGGTTACTATTATTAATTGTTGTTGACTGATTTCCTATCTATGGATAATTATTAATAAAGCTGATTCTCTTATGCTAAAGAAAAACGTTTTGTTCGTCAATTTGGAATAATATCCTTTTTACCTACTTTCACTCAGCCGATTTTGGAAAAATACATACTGGTTAGATAGACTTATTAACAAAATTCCAATCCGGCCGGTTCCGACCTGATTGAAAATCGTGCCGGATTGCAATCCCTAGTCATACCTGAGCTGGCACCCCACTCTACGAACTTCAACACCACCTCAATGTGATACGTACCTTCGGATACTGCTGACGAAAAGTCCAATGTAAACAAATTGGTAACAGAACCCAGGATATTAGTGATACAGCACAAAGCCCCAAATTCGGACGTCCGAAATTCGCAATTGTCCAAAATCCGGACGCTGTGATAAACGGCGTTTTATTATTTTTGTTTTTCTCACTTTTTTACATGTTTCCAAAAAGTTTTAAAGAACAAGAATGATTTTTAAGGATCAACCTCGACCCCTAATTGATGAAATAACGCAAAATAAAAGTGTTGCTAGGCAACCGCCGACGTTTGCAAATGATGATTTAATATTTTTAATCATAATTTCTTTAGAACTTTTTGTCATTTTAGCGTGATTTGTGTTGTTTATAGTAAATTGAAAAATTCATCTCGGGCAAAAAATGGAATTGACTCGTAAACATTTTCGTGTGATTATTTTTTATAACTTTCGACATGGATTATCAAGACAAGAGTGATTCGATGAACTTAATTCTTTATACAGCGATAAAGCACCATCCTACAGCACTGTAAAAAAGTGGTATAACGAATTCAATCGTGGTCGACGTTTGTTCCAGGACGAATTCCGTGAAGGTCGTCCAAAATCGATTTTTGTGCCAGAAAATATCGATGCTGTGCATGAACTGATAAAGCAAAATCATCATGTGACATACCGTGAGATTGAGGCATCTTTGGGCATTAGTATGGCAAGCATCAATAAGATATTACAACAACATTTGGCCGTAAAAAAAGATTTGTTCGCGTTGGATCCCGCATAATCTGACAAACGCTCAAAAGAAGGCACGTGTCGATTGGTGGAGGAAATGTTGAAGAAATACGTTCAAGGTACATCAAAGGCTGTGTATAACATCTACACAGGTGACGAATCATGGATCTAAGCATATAAGCCCGAAACAAAACAGCAAACGACTGTATGGGTCTTCCAAGACGAGCCAAATCCAACAAAAGTTGTTCGCGTGAGAGGCACATCGAAGCCAATGGTTGCCTGTTTCTTCGGCATTACCGGTCACGAGGCGACAGTGGAGTTAGAGAAACTCAAGACGGTCAATTTTGAATTGTACACGACCATTTGTTTGCCAGAAGTCATCGGAGAAATTCGAAAAAAGCAGAAGAGGCGAATCATTCTTCACCGCGATAATGCGAGCTCTCACACATCGGCTCAAACAAAGGATTTTCTGACCTGCCAAAACATCGAATTGATGGGTCATCCGTCATACAGCCCTGATTTGGCACCCAATGACTTTTTTTATTCCCGCTCATCAAAAATAAATTATTTGGTAAAAGATTTTCGACACTCGAAGAAGCGGTTGATGCATTCAAAACGCATGTTTTGGAGGTACCTCGATAAGAGTGGGAAAAGTGCTTCGAAAATTGGTTCAAACGCATGCAAAAGTGTATTGATCTTCATGGATAATATTTTGAAAAACAATAAAACCAGTTTCGATCATAAATATTTGTTTTTCATTATTAGACCAGAAATATAAATAGCAACCCTCGTAACGGACGCGTTCAGAGTAAATACTTTTTTAGAGAGATTTAAGGTGCACCAGCCGCATCTACACTATACGCTTACAAACATCCATGCACTGACCCAGATTCGAACCAGGAACCTTTCGATCAAGAGGCTTAAAAGTTTACCACCAGACCGTTTGGTCGGCTTGGTTAGGGAAGTATTTTAATAACGTCGCACTGGAGCAACACACAGGGCCATTGGTGACGATCTGGATCAATCCCCAAGGACAGTTTCGAGGACAGCACCACATAACTTTGAACCACGGTCAGATGAATAAAGTTTGAGAAGCTACGATGTAGACTGGCAAAACGAGATCAGAGTAACAGCACTGCAGTTAAAGTAAATACGCTTTCTAGTATAAATCTAGGGGGAGGGGGAATATGTGTTTGCGAGAGTGACTGATGATTCGTTTTTAACTCGCAAAACCAAGACAAACACTAGAGTTCTGGGAAGAATTGTGTTCCGCTGTCTGAGACTGATAGTGTGAGCAAAGGGTTATACGATTGCAAAAGGGCAACGATACGGAGTTAAATTTAGAAGTAGCGCCTCGGATGACGTCATCACGAAAGGCTACGACTCAGAGGACGATGTTCAGGTGTAGTAACATTCACCATTGAAACATGATGATACCTTTTTAGAACAATTTAATAATTCGTGATTGCAATCTTTCCAATTCTCAGGAAGTAAAATTTCTTATCGTGATGTCAATGCTTCCGAATCAGAGGCACTTAGGTTGATTAGGTGAGGATGGTTTTATGCGTATGCTTGTGAAAATATTCGTATGATTGGTTTGGATTTTCTTAACCGTACTTGTGGTTGTCCAGACCAGTGGTACGCAAACTATTTGGACTTCGCCCCCCCCCACCCCAATTTGTGTACTATTTTGTCGCAACCCTTTGATAGACAATAGACGTTTTTATATCGTCAACGTAGTCAAAGTTCAGTTCTTTGTGGAATTTGCGCTTATGTTTCTGCTTTATTAGAGGTCTGAATAAAACACATAATTTTACTAAGCAATGGTTTTATTTATGCATATGGGTATAAATTAAAACATTAACATTAAAAAAACTTTACACTATACGAATTCAATGTGATTCCATATAGATTGAAAAAAGCTGTAGTAACGATGAGACCACCGCGAAACCTCATACCGACCCAAGTTGCATACGAATCCCACCTGAGATCAGGTAAAGGGCATCTCAAATTAACAATTAATCTTTTATCACTATGTCTGTTCGCCAGCCGGTTGCAGAAGTATAGGTATTATATACTAATAGACAATTGTTTTCAGTAAAAAAATATAGTTCTTTTCTTATAAATAATATTATCTCATTTCACTATTTTACTGGTACTTGATATCTGTTGAAGAAAAGCCTGATATTTTTTTGAAAATAAATTTCTTTGAATTTGGTGACGCACTAAAATTTTCACGCGAACCCCAACACACCCAACGAACTCCAAATCGTGACACACAGTTTGCGCAAAAATGTTTTGGGACACCAAATTTAAAGAAATTTATTTGACAATGAAAAATATAGTGTAACAAGTATCAGGTACCAGTAAAATAGTGAAATGAGATAATATTATTTATAGGAAAATAACCATATATATATATTTTTTTACGAAAACAACTGTCTGTATTAGTATATAATACCTATACTTCGGCAACCGGCAGGCGAACAATAGTAAGCGATAAAAGAGCGATAAAAGATAATTGTCAATTTGAGATGCTCTTTACCTGCTCTCAGGTGGGATTCTTATGCAACGTGGGTCGGTCTAAGGTTTTGCAGTGGTCATTTTTACTACAGTTTTTTGTATATATGTAGGAATACTAGACAACGGTAGTTGTCTACTAGTCTGGAAAGAACTCATTATAAGAGCAACGAGACTGGTAGGAGTCAGTTGCATTGTAGTAGGAATGCAAGGCAAGACTGTCAGGAGCCATTCACATTCCGGTATTCAGTTACGAGAAAATTAATAGAACAGACACTTTTTTCCCCTGGACGCCATTGAGAGCTGACGTATTTTTTCCGAGCAGAGACGACTGCTGCAGATAATGACGGAACTGTTTTAAAATATAACTCAACTGTACATAATAACTGTGGATATTAATTCATTTAATGTCAATGTGCTGTAAGATCGAAGTCTTTAATATAGACCTTACCAAACAGAACAACACGAATCTTACATATATGTGTGCCCCACTGCGCTATTTAGTCTTTATACTGTGATCACAGCGAGGACTGTGCAATTCTTTTTGTCTGTGCCTCAGTAGTTCGGCTTTGCTGCTACTCACGTACATTCAATTGCAATCTATAATTATCTTTATATACTGCGTTTGTTAATTCTATGTAAAAACTGCAATCGAGTATGTGCATAACAAATTTTAAAGTATAGAATAGTTCAGTAGCATGCTCGGAGGGCAATGATAAACAACTAATTAAAAAATCAATATAGATATTAAAATGTTAATAAATAAAAACTATTTTTCCCTTCAGTAACTACGTTGACAACTAAAAAAAAACCATGTATTGTCTATCCAGGGGTCGCGACATAATAGTACACAAAGGGGGGGGGGAGAGACAGGAAATGAAAATAGTTAGCACACCACTGGTCTAGACGACGTATTTCGTCATTAGGAAAACTAACCAGAGATATTGATGAACGAGATATCTCATCAGAAGAAGAAAAAACTTACAAGATCTCGATCTCATCATCTTAAACAAATCAGTAATATATTGATGGGCGAGGTATATCAAGTCATTAGCAAAATTGGTCAGATCTTGATGGAAGAGATTTCTCGAAATAACCACTTGAACTCCCATCGAAACCACTCGAAAATTTTAATATTTATTTATAGATATTTTATTTACTTTGGTGTCGCGTCATGTGATTATCAACATTTTTCTTATCATTGCACACATAAACTAATTACTAAAACTATGCATTATACCAAAAAAATATTTTTTACCGATCTGACAAAAAAATATAGGTTTAAGATTTGTGTGCAAAAAAATATTGTAATTACCTACCCCTTTTGCTCCAAAATTGATTACGAAAAATATTTTTGAAGCAATCTGAATTTGTAATATAATACTTATACAAGTGTTACTTGAAATTATTTGTGAGCACACTTATGAAAAGTTCAAAACCAAACTGTTGAAATGAAATGCATCTTGCGCAATTTAATAGGCGTTGCCTCGTCATGTGGCCGTGGTTTAAAATTACGTGATGTTTTCCTCGAAACTTTCCCTTTGGTATTGATCCCATACTGTGGTCAATAGTACGTTGTGTTGCTTCAAAACGACGTTAATTAAAATACCTACCTACCTTATGGAAATAAAATTTTATAACATCACTTCAAAATAATTTTTAAAAGGCACTTGGGAGCTAAAAAGATAGTTAATCACTATTATTTCTTTTGTTAATTAAACAAAATTATTCCTATTTTTTCATCAGATTGGCGATTTTAAGCAAACCAATATATTCTAATTTTTCTCGAATATGAGATCTTGTTAAGTTTCTCTTCCCTGTTGCGACAGAATCCTGGAGAAGACAGATTTGTTGTTTAATTCCCGTACTTCCTTTTACAGCGATATTTCAATCCACGATGTTATTCATAATTTAGAGGATCAAAAAAAAACAATTACTATCGGAGAAAACCTGGATTCCTGGATTTTTATTTAGGGAAAGAAAATAAGGGATTACATATTTTTGCATTCAAAAAC
Organism: Metellina segmentata; assembly: GCA_947359465.1. Taxonomy (NCBI): domain Eukaryota; kingdom Metazoa; phylum Arthropoda; class Arachnida; order Araneae; family Tetragnathidae; genus Metellina; species Metellina segmentata. The sequence goes on along the minus strand of OX375879.1, from coordinate 118,509,259 downwards.
CTTTTTTTCTGCTTTTGTAGTATAAATCTTTATTTTATCAAAATGAACCAAGCTTAAGGGGGTCCGGGACACATTGAACATTTTTTTATATGAATTAATTTAGAATTTTGAATTTTTTTGTACTGATTAGCCATTTAACTAATAAGCAAAATCACAACACAAAATTTTTGCTATTTTTTTTTTTATTTAAATTAAGTTTTTTTGAAAAAAAGAGGAGTTATTTTAAATTGCTAAAACTCAAACTATTCTTGATCCATTTTCAAAATTCTTACAGTAAATTTTTCACAAGTTTATAAACTTTAATTCTGATTCAACAATTTTAAAAATATTAATTTAATAAAAAATTAAAAATATTTGAATAAAAATTTTTGAAAATTTTAAGGTACTTTTTTTTTAAAAAGTCATATTTTTAAAAGTAAAAATTTGTTTCAAATTTGCTGAATCAAAATTAGAGTATAATGTATGAAAAAGATATATTCCAAATTTCAACCCTTAAACTTTATCGGTTTTCGACTTATAGCAACTTGAATACAGGAAATCTTGAAAAAAAGTATCATGGAGAAAAACGCATTCAAAGTTTAAAAAACAGATGTTGTTGCCATGACAACAACTGTCAAGAATGTTAGAGTTTTAAAACAACGCACCACAAAAATTACTATATATCTAGTTCTAATGAAGATAGAAACATGATTTAGAAGTCATTTTAAGCAGAAAAACACAGAGAATTTCTTAAAATAATAATAAAAAAAAAATCGAAAATTTGACGATTTTTGTGTCCCGGACCCCCTTAAATCATCTTCTCTGCTTAGGTTATCAGAAACATAAAGTTTGAGGCAACATAAACTGATGCGAACTTAAACTCACCGAGTGGTTTCGACAGGATATCAAGTCCATAGGTATGTCCACACTTGTGCGCTTTTGCTTGCGCCAAGCGCATGCCTCTCCGCGCATACCGCAGCGCACGCCTCGACGCAAGGAACGCATGCCCGGATGAGTCAGAAGCAGCAGTTTTTCATAGCGCACAGCGTAGCGGAAGGAGTTACAACAGCCTTGAATCTCTGTGCGCTTCAACTTTCAATTTGCAGTGTTTTGGTGAACCGAAGTTGTTGTGTCAGTTTTTTTTTTTTTTTAAATCATGAATAACGAACCAACTCTTGAATTTATAGAGGACTAAAGGTCTTATGAGTGTTTGTGGAACATACACTGTAAATCTTAAACGAAAAAATTTAAACACGTCATGATTGATACGTAATTTAAAAACGTCATAATAAATTTTTAATAAAATAAAAAAATATTTAAAAACGCCATTTCTTTAAAACTCGTAAAGAGCATTTATTAAATTTCCCTAGCAAAATAACAACACGAGAGCCTTTTAACTTTATTATGATTGCATTTAAAATATTTCTGTTCAAATTATTGTTTGTTGAAACGCTACATGAGTTAATCTTTTTTTTATGCATTTTATTTTCATAAATAGATTTAAAGAAAGAATATAAAGAGTGAAATTCTGACTATGTGTATGGGCATTAATTAATCCCACCTGAGAGCAGGTAAGGAGCATCTCAAATTGACAATTATCTTTTATCGCTTACTATTGTTCGCCTGCCGGTTGCCGAAGTATAGGTATTATATACTAATACAGACAGTTATTTTCGTAAAAAAATGTATATATGGTTATTTTCCTATCTATATATATATTTCTCTTACGTGGCACGCAAAAAAGACGTTATTTGTTACCGCGTTTTGGCAACATTGTGCGATTGTTTGTTTACTAGGAGCCTCGCACCTCCTTTGAATCTATAGCGTTATCGGATGAAATTTTATTGAAAAAAATGAATTTTAGACGAGCTGTTGCGGTTTGTAATAGAAATCTAAGAAAGCGGAGGATCTTTTCAGGGCTATTTAAAAAACGGTCCTTTTCAAGGCTAACAATTATAGTACAAGACGCGTGCACTACAAATTTCGACAACAAACTCAGTCAAAAAGTGTATGGGTGGCTCGAGTACTGGGGAAATGTACACACGAACAACATGCTGGGTATTCAATTTCCAAAGCAGCGCTTACATTGCGAGTAAAAATTTGCTCAAAGTTTTCATTTAAATTCTGATTCCAGAGGTACTGTATATATCTTTTATGTAATACAACAAATTTAGATTTGAAAAATATTTTTTTGGAATATATTTTGTAATCAATCCCTTCTGCTAGGACACGTGTCTTCATTGATGCGAGCGAAGCGAGCATAGGTTCGCGCATCGAACCAATGAGAATTGCGAAGCAATCCTCCGGGGGTTGGCGAGCGTCAGCGAGCAGGGGGCAGGCCCCCTAGTTTATTAAATTTCCCTAGCAAAATAACAACACGAGAGCCTTTAACTTTATTATGATTGCATTTAAAATATTTATGTTCAAATTATTGTTTGTTGAAACACTACATGGGAGTTAATCTTCTTTTTATGCATTTTATTTTCATAAATAGATTTAAAGAAAGAATATAAAGAGTGAAATTCTGACTATGTGTATGGGCATTAATTAAACATATTTAATGAAATGAACTAAAAACTGACAAATTAAGCTTTTTTATTATACTAGTATAATATTAACATAGTGTTGGATCCATTAAAGTTTTACTTAGTTATGGTGCAGGTTCTAAAGATATATCAGGATGAATATGAAACAAATTTATTTTTAAGCCAGCAAGGAGAAATATGATAAATGTACCTCGTTTAAACACTTATTTATACTTTAATTATTAATATAAATATTTGTAAACTAAAAGTCATTTAAGTTCATAAGCATAGATTAATGCAAATATTATTATTTATGTTCAACTCAAAAATTTATAAGTACTTACGTATAACGAAATGCACAATTAGGTTTTATTTTCTGACTTCAGCAGTAAAATTTTGAAATCCAGCTAATCGGTAAGGACGATTATTTACAACTGTTTTGTAACCACTTTATACATTGTATTTTGAATTTATTTTTATTGGTTTCACAACACACATAAGATCTAAATAACCTCATCTATTGGTCGAAAGAATAACAGGAAAGATTCCAATTATTATTAAATTTTAATAATGATCAACGGGTGGGAGAAAGGTTAACTCAAGTCTAACAGTAACAACAAGAATTTAATCAACTAGCAAAGGAAGGCATACATGTTAGCTGCATCCAAGGCGAGAGGCATTCGTACTCTGACCCGAGATCAAATAAAAAATCGGCGCAAAACACTCCTCCTCCTTTTTTTAACAACTTATTTACGAGGGAAATATCGTTAAGATTTTAAGCAGATTCAGCTGTTATTCACTGCGAGCAACAGGAAACACGTGCAAACGATTCCAGCGAAATGAATCAAAGAAAATATAAACATCGCGTTTGAACGTCTGCTCCAACAAATAATAATAAATTTTAACGTAAATTAATAAATGCACATTGCGAGTTTTGAAATATTCTTTCATCCAAATCGCTCGCCTTGATTTCTTACGTTTATTTACTTGCCTAATCACTAATTATGCCGCACTGATTCCTCCTAACAGAATAGCATCATCTTCATCCATCTTGAAACTGAAAAGAGGCACGAGTGTGGACAGGTAAAGGGCATGCCTCTAAGCGCATGCAATAAGGCATGAGTTAACGCATATTGAATCGAATGCTGCATTGAACGTTGAAAGGCAAGTTGAAATTGAAAGCGCACAAGTGTGGACGTACCTATTAAGATCTGAGCTCAGGTGTTGCCTCGTCATCTGACCGTGGTTCGCAATAACGTCGTGTTGTCCTCGATTCTTTCCCTTAGGGGATTGATCCCGGACCGTCGTTAATAACCCATTATGTTGCTCTAGTCCAATGTTAATTCGTTAGTTAAAATATTACCAGTTACCATCAAAATCTGTCTAATTCTGCCGTCGTCAATAGCCCGTTGTGTTGCTCTAGTATGACGTTAACTAAAATTACCATTACCATTACCTGACTAATTCGGCTAATGACGAGGTATCTAGTCATTAATATATTGCCATATTTTTTATAAAGACGAGATAAAGGTCTTGCCAGTTTTCTTTTAATGAACGATATAACTTGTTCAACAAGATCTGGTCAGTTGTGATGATGCTTATGTACCTCGTCAAGAAAACCACAAGGAGGGTGTTTTTTGGGTCCCTATAGATTTGCTTTGGTTTAGGTTTAATGACGGAAGGGTCACATGAGGCCTTGCAACATCAAGTAAATAGAAATATACACACACGGTAATTTTGGTAATTTTTAATTAGCGTCATACTAGAGGAACACAACGGCTATTGACGACAATCCGGGATCAGTCTCTTAAGGAAAAAATCCGAGGACAACACCTCGTAATTTTGAACCAAGGTCAGATGACGAAGCAACACCTGAGCTGGCACCCCACTCTCCAAACTTCCACATCAACCCGATGTGATGAATTTCGGCCACGACAGATTTAAAGTGCACCAGCCGCCTCCACACCATACTCTTATAAATAAACATGCACTCACCAGGATTTGGACTAGGAATCTTCCGATCTAGAAGCTGACACCTTAACCACTAAACCGGTTGTTCGCAAGTCAAGGCGGGAGCATAGTTTTAAGAGCAGAGTATTTTTAATTAGTTGTGAACACATCGTCTTTACACTAAAGATAACGCGTACTATTTTTTTTTTCATATTGATTACGGTTTTCACGAATTGAATTGGATGTGCGTTTTTTGAAGATGGCATTTAAAGCTCTACAGCAAATTCTGCTTTTTTTCTTCACACGTGAGCCGAGTTTTCCCTTGATGAGACTAAAAGGTCTAACTTACTCGAAATATTTATTCTACTACATTCAAATCCGCGAGGATATTTATAATCTTAAAGGATCAAAAAGAAACAAATACCAGACACATTGTTTTCACATCAAGATAAAAAAAACAGTAGCGATAAAGAAAAACTGAAGACTCCAATGCTATTATCAAAGGAAAGAAATTTCAGAATAACACGTTTTTGCTTTCAAAACCACTCGTTTTTGTGCATCAGGAATACAATGTCACTTATCCGAACATGATAACGTCACATTTGATAAGGCAAAGTATACAACTGACTTCTCTTATCGAACAGAAAAGCATTGTTCGCAATCAACAGCTCAGTATTGCGTGTTATGAAAAAAAGAAACCGAGTGAATGACGACAAGCATAGTGTGCATTTTCAAACACGGACTTAACTATTTGAGACTGAACTATCTGCAGATTAAGAATTTCTATGCTTTCATTCGCCGGATCAGCGATTTTTTACCGGTGTGCCGAATGAATGGTTCCTGGTTCGAATCTGCGTCCGTGCATGGATGTTTGTTAGCGTATGGTGTAGAGGCGTACGAGGTTCACCAAATGAGGTCCTCCTTAAATCTGTCGTGATCAAAAGTCCTCACGTTGGGTTGGTGTGGATGTTTGGAGAGTGGTGTACAGCTCAAGTGTTACCTCGTCATCTGACCGAGGTTCAAAATTACGTGGTGTAGTCTCGCATCTTTCCCTTGACCCCTCCTTAGGATTGATCCCGGAACGTCGTCAATAGCCCGTTGTGTTGCTCTAGTACGACGTTAACTAAAATTACCATTACCATTACCTTACTTCATTACCCAAATTTTTTTGGCTCAATGATTCTTTTACAAAAGGGGCCGCGGTGACCTGGTTTGACGAGTAACGATTAGAAACCGGAGGGTTGCGAGTTCGAATCCAACAAACACTATCATGTACAAAGGAGGCTGGTGAACGTTAAGTATGTCGTGGCTTCAAATGTCCTCACGTCGGGTTGGTGTGGAAGTTTGGAGAGTATGGTGCTAGCTCAGGCATTGCTTCGTCATCTGACCATGGTTCAAAATTACATGGTGTTGTCCTCGAATCTTTCAATTAGCGGATTGATCACGTACCGTCGTCAATAGCCCGTTGTTGTTGCTCAAGTACGACGTTAATTAAAATTACCATTACCATTACCACCGAAAGAATGGTACTGACGTGTCTGAAGAATGATGATACGGTAATTGGCAGATAGTTGAACTAATGTCGCACTTGAGCAAGTAAAGGGTTATTGGCGTTCCGGAATCAATCCCAAAAAGAAAGACTTTGTCATTTTGCGTCACTTTGGACCATTGTCGGATGATGAGGTCGCTTCAGCAAAAACTTCACTGAAGACTGCTGTACCAGCATTCACAATGTCGTCCATCCTCGACCCGTAAGTGTAGATGTGTACTGAAGGATGCAATGAAGTGCATTTTATGGCACTTCATTGCCAGCCTCGCTATCCATTTGGGATTTAAAAATCTGTCGTGGCCTAGTCATCTGACCTAAGTTTACAACTACGTAGTGTTGTCCTCGGATCTTTACCTTGGAGGATTTATCTCGGAACGTCGTCAATAGCCCATTGTGTCGCTCAAGTATGACGTTAATTAAAATACCTTCCAACCTATCTGTAAGCGGATTAAGTAAAAGGAATCTAGGCAGAAAACTTCACGTTTAACTGACAAAACTCTGAATTGGACACTCCTTTAACCCATCGACATTTGTTACACGGAGAATCTGCATCTTTATGCTGAATTTGAAATAATATTTTATCCATCCAACACATCTTTTGGTAATCGGTAATTTTTTAATTAACGTCGTACTAGAGTAACACAACAGGATATTGACGACAAGCATCTTTTGACAGAATGCCGCCGAACAACCTGTCAGGTGTTATCGGCTAAATTGGAATGTTCCTGGTTCGAATATAGGTCAGCGCATGTATGTTTGTAAGCGTATGGTGTAGCGGCTGCTGGTGCACCTTAAAAGAAAAACTTCTGTGATCGAAAGTCCTCATGTTGGGTTGGTGTGGAAGTTTGGAGAGTGGAGTGCCAGCTCAGGTGTTGCCTCGTCATCTGACCGTGATTAAAAAATACGTGGTATTGTCCTCGGACCTTTCTCTCAGGGAAGTGATCCTTTACCGTCGTCAATAGCCCGTTGTGTTGCTCTAGTAGGACTGTTAACTAAAAATTGACAATTGACAGAATGCCCGAATTTTAATCATGACAGACTAAACAGTTTGGGTATCTCCTTCCTAGCTTGAACTTGACTAGACTTGCTGATGGAAAAAAGGCAAAATAATTTATTTATTAATGACATCGATTTTATAAACTATATTAGATTTTATATTTGACCGCCAGTTCATTTTAGACTAAAACTATTGACATGGTTTTAAAAATATTTTCTTCTACTTGAAAACTGGATAGTAATTATAGCCAGGAAGTGTTTGGCCAGATTTGGTCCTTATGAAGTAAAAATCAACCAATCATATTTTCTGGTTACTTAGAACAGATTACTTCTCTAAAGGCAAGGGATTTAAGAACTGTTTCATCTCGGTTAAGCTCTTCAAGACAAGCTGTAGTTAAATCCAGATAACACTGATGTAACTTCATGTGGGTTTGTTGGCCTCATAAGTTTCTGAGTTGTCTTCCATGAATATATTAAATAATCTTATTATATATATATTTATTTATTTATTCTAGGTAACTCTTCATTTAGTAGTAAAGTTCCGTTGTCGTAGTATATTTACTTAACAGTTACATAATTAATTTTTATATGGAATGAAATATTCTAGACGGATCGCATAGAAATATATACAAATGAGTAACACAATAGAAAACTATTATTTCTGTATTCCAAATGTAAAGTATTCATCGCTCCATTAAAGATGTAGTTAAAATATAAACTAAAATACATTTAGCAGATTAATAGAATACCAAAAGCAGTTTGGCATATGCACAAATAAATATTAAATTGAAATTCAACGCTAGTAGCGGTTTGTGTGAGCACAGAAAAAACAAACCACATAAGTTTTTCTTCTATAATTGACTGAATCGTTTCTACTCTTTGTAAGAAAGAACATTACATATGCAGGGATGTTTTTGTAACTCCACTAACCAGACGGATGGGATGATTTTGAGTAGTATCAAGTTTTTTCAATGTATTCTTTTTAGTACTCCGAGCTTCACAGCAAGCAGTAAGACATTAATGAGAGATCAAAAATCGTGTATGTAACTTCTAATGTTGCCTGAGAGCAACGCCATTTGCAACATGACACCAGGCGTTTTAAGATGTTTGAACACCTGCCAAAAGATGCGACAGTTTTTTAATATGGAGCTTCCAGAAGAGTTTATTATAAAATGTTACTCCCTAATGGTCATAAGCACTTGTATGGTTAAGAATATCCATTTATTTCAGATTTCGTTTCTTACCTGCAAGTGAAAAGATCTCGATAGTTTAAGGTGTTTTAAGCATTGGCAACTACTTCGCCAATTTTTTCAACATGGGACTTACAGGAAAGTTTATCAAAAGTTAATCCCAAATAGAAGAAGAGAATCATAAGAATTTTATAGAATCCTAGAGAATTTTAAGAATACCCTAATCGAATTTTGTATCGGGTATAACTTTCTAATTATTTAATTTTCTCAAGATCTGGACAGTAGTTGTTGAGCAGTGATTTAAACCAATGTTATTAATGTTATGGCAGTTATATAATACCTCTATCGATTTATTAGGCATCCTTTTCAATTTTTGTGTTGTCATTACGTAACGTAATAAATGCATAACATTCACACATAAAAAGTTTCGTAAGTGATTGATTCAAAACAATTATTTTGCTTCAACAATATAAATGAAAATGTTTTGGCCCTCTTGAGTTGCTGTGATGATTCTTTACTATATTCGGATATTTATTCTAAGTTGGTTTTAATATAATATTCAAATAGATTTCTTTTTCCAGCATAAAATCTACTTACTACATGATAATTTTTTTATTTCGGAGGAAATACGAAAAAGGAATATTATCCGTAAAAATGTGAACGACTGAAATAAATTTTTGAAAAAAATCGAAATTTAAATCGCACGAGCGTATATTGTAATAAGAATGTGACCACATGAATATTATAAAAAAATCAATCTACGTACAATAAATAAATAGAAATTTTTTTCAAATTTAGAAATCAGAGTAAAATTAAATTATAGCACTTACATTAGATTAGTCGACATTAAATTCACGTGATACATATGATAAATCTCATGGATGACCTTGAATTTCAAAGGTCACTCACAGGATCATGTAATATAAATCCTTAGAAAATATATGAATTTATAGAAAATAAGCCCTGTTTCATCTCTATCGGACAATTAGGTAAAAAAAAATACAGGTGTTCATGGGTTTGTTTACATGATTCCATTAACTTCGAATACTTGTTTTAGAGCAATGTGAATGACTAAAATATGGCGTCTTTGAAAATTGGAAATTTAAATCATACATATACCTAACATCATGATAGCAAATTTAATATTCACAAAAACTATTCACGTGGAAAAATTTGGAAAGCAAAAAAACCCCAAGCAATATAACATATAAAGACAAGTCCGGGTACAATTAAATTTTAGAGTGCATATATCTCGACATTGAAATCGAGTTAGACAGGTGACATGATACAGAAGACACGCAACTGATATTGACTATGAAGTGCGCAATTAGTTGTTTGTTACCGGTGGCGAACGAAAACCAATTGTCAGTATAAATGCGCAGTTATAAGTATCCATCTTCTTCGATGAAAGTTACTTTTCTTATCAATTCATGCACTTTCAAACTAATTTTTCGTTTACTTTGCCCTGCAAATACCGAGAAAAGACAGGCAACAGAAACGGATAGATTTCCTTTCATCCGAAATCGATGTCATTGCCACAAACGAAATTAGAAAAAATAAGAATAACCCGGAATCCTTTGCCGAAGTAGAACATGGAAAATATCAGCTCGAATTTGAAAATATTAAATGAATAAAACTGAATGGAAGGAAAACACGGCTAAAAAAATAAGACTACCTTGATGATCTCGGTGAATTTTAAACGACGCACTTTGCACACTGGCCTACATACGAGGTAAAATAAAATAGGATTTGAAAGATTACAATTTTTCTTCCGCCGAAATGAAAATTAAGGAAAATAATGCTCATGAGGAATCATGTACTCACCCAAATCTGGAAATTATCCTTTGGTTTCCATAAGACTTCCGGGAAATCATTTCCAAAATAAATCGCATCTTCACGGCTCTTACGGCCAATGACTCCTTTGTTTTCGCAGACGGACGATAGAGGGCGCTCGCACGGAATAACTGAATGGTGTCACAATTTTTCTTTGAAGAAAGAAAGTCGGAAGAGCCTTTCTGCAGTTTGTTGACGTCTGGCTCCGAACAGATTCTCAAAGTCACACAAATCGCCACGCGCCGATCGAAAATTTTTGTCAGTTTGTGGCTGTTACGAAAACGAGGGATTGATTCTGTGCCCGACGAAATTCGATTTTATTTCTTTGGGTTAAGAGAGAAAATCTGATTTCCCATAAAAATATTTCTCGCCTTGTTTGGTTCGTCGTTCTACGGCAGGGATGCACATACTTAAGATGCCAGAACATCTCTTTTAAAGAGAACATGTCCTCTTTTTCCGCTCGGATCTTTTTTTTTCACTCTCTTTTTTAAGTCAGATGTTTTTTTTTGTCCTCTTTTTTTCGGTTATTCACTTTTTGTTCTCCTTGTTCATTATTTCGGATTGCGTTAAAAAACATATTTCACATTTCAAATATTACGCGCAAACTTTATGACATTAACATTGGCTACTATATGGTTATGTATATATATAAACCCCACAGCTATTCAAATACGTACTGGATCTAGTACATAGTACGTATTATTGAAACGCATCAATGTACACGTAATAGAAAGTTATAGCTCTAGTGTATATTGAGCTCCATGTTAAAACGTCTCATTATGAGATCAAATAGATAACCAATAAGAATTTAGATTGTCTTAGAACAATAAGAATTAGAAATATTGTTCTTATTATGTCAGAAAGAATTGCACGACGGACGATTCGCAGCCTTTTTGAGTTTGGAAGGAAATTACGTTGCTAATCTAGCCACTTTTTTTGTTAGCATTCAATCCAAGTCGATAATTCGACTATGATTGCTGCGCACAGACAAATATGAAAAGTAAAATGTTTAATTTCTATTAATTAGATTTATATCTACTATTATATTAGCTGTTATATGTTTGTTGTTTAAAAACTGGATTCTTATTTTTTCAACGTATTGAAAAAGAGACTAAATAAATTATCAGTGTTTTCATTTATTAATTCGTACTCGCATTTATTAATTCTTTTCGAAATACGTAAGTAGTAACATGTTCAGTAGATTTTCTTTCCATTTAGTGGTTAATATACCACGATTCGTCAAAGATTATTGTTTTTATTAGGTACCTAACAATTATACACTAATAATGCGTGCTTTTCGTGTCCACTTTTTGTCCTCTTTTTTTAAAATTAATTTTACCTGATGTTCTCTTTATTGATATTCATCTTCTGGCAACCCTAACACTCTTGTTAGGCAAGGGCCACATAAATCGGAGATGCACAGACAGCGGGTATCATGAGGCCCGCTGTGAAATAGTTAATCTGCTGGAGGCTCGACACACCATGTGTAATTTTAACTTTAAGAAGTCCCACTAACAGGTAATTTAGGATAAAACTTTGTTGCTATATAATGGCATTAAAATACGCAAGCAACAAACGTTTTCTGTCATGCTTATTAACAAAGCGAAAATTGGAAAGACTTGTCTAATGATAATTCAGAATCAATAGCCACCACAAAAATCGAACCCAATATTAAAGCAATTGTTAAATCAATGAAATGTCACGCAGCAGATTAAATTCTTTATTTCTATTTTATATTGTTACACAAATAAATGATAGCAAAATATTAAGAATTTGGTCTGATGCATGGCATTTCATTGAGAATTAATACAATCTATAACAAAAAAAATCGACGCACCAAGGAGTTGTCCAATTGCGATAAAAATGGGAGGATGTGAAGAACATACATAGAAAAAGAAACGAATAAAATTTCTCAGCAATTGAATGATTTATTTCAGAGTTCGACCCTTACAAAGGGAGGAAGTCAAAAAGGCGTTGGTCCACCTCTGGCCTGGATGCGTCACCCGGCGTGGCATGGACTGAAAAAGTTTCCAGATAGTGTCCTACGGAATTTCTTGCCCAATTGTTTCCAACTGTAGGGCTAAATGGTCAATATTCCGGGATGGTTGCTTTCCCATAACGTCCCAAATTTGCTCTATGGGAGAGAGATCAGGAGACCTAGATGGCCAAGAAAATGTTTGGCTTGAAGACAGTTCGTAGCAACACGTGCTATGTGAGGCCGGACATTATATTGTTGAAAAGTAAGTCCGGGGTGTCGCAAAAGGAACGGTAACACAACCGACCATAGAATGTCGTCTACGTACCGGCTGTGCTGTAAGTGTGCTAGAAATGACTACCAAAGGAGGCACCACAGACCATAACGCCTTGTTGTGCGATAGGAAGGGCAGGAGCCTCACGTTGCTATGAACGTCTCAGTACTGAGGTTGACGTTACGACACAGTTAGAAACGGGACTCGTCACTAAAGACTATACGTCCCCAGTCAGCGCCGTTTCAAGTGGATTGAGCCCGGGAACGCTGTTCGACAACTCCTTCTTGGTGCGTTGATTTTTTTTTGTCAGAGTTTAATTGCTTTAGTATTTAATTCTATTTTTGTTGCAAAATTGAAAAAATTTATTTGCAAAATTGAAGCAAAACTTTCATTAATCAAGCTGTTCCAATTTTTCGCTTGGTGACGGACGAAGAGACTTGCGTATTTTACGACCCATTATCTAACAACGAAATTTTAATATAAATAATCTATCATGTGATGTGTTAAAGTTAAAATAACACATGGTTAAGTGCGCCGCCAGCAAATCAACGGAGGGTCACATGAGGTTATGTTACTTCCAGGACTTACAATGCTACATGTAATGTTGCAGTCTCTGTCAAGCAGTGGTATCAAGATATGGATATAAAACTTCTTCCATAGTCTGCTCATAGTCCCGACCAAAACCCCATAGAACATTTGTGGGACACGTTAGAGCGACGTTTATGGACCAGGGAACCACACCTGAAATCTACAGCTGAACTGGCGATATTTTTGTAGCAGGAATGGACACAAATACCCATAACTATGAATCAAAACCTTGATGAAAGTATGTCTAGAAGGGTTGCTAGTGTAATTACAGCTCGTGGGGGACCACCCCCTATTAAAGCATGTATTATTTTCCTTATACCATCCAATCCTGCTGTCCGGTCCATTATTATAAGGTTGTATACTGTCGACGAAAATATGAAACACACTAAATCAAAAGCACAGTTCTGAGTAAACGAAATCGGGGGAATTCTTCTCACTATAAAAGTCTCTTGAAGCAACCTAAACATGCAAAGAAAATATAATTTAATGAGCCTCACTAGTCTAAAGATCACCATATTCCTGGCCTAGAAATGCTGAGAAACTCATATACACTCTATAACAAAAGAATCGCCGCACCAGGAAGGAGCAGAATTACATTGATGCCGGGTTCGATTCACTTGAAACGGCTCTGACTGGGGACGTATAGTCTTTAGTGACGAGTCCCGTTTCCAATTGTGTCCTGACATCAACCTCAGACGTATCTGGAGACGTCCAGGGCAGCGTGAGGATCCTGCTCTTACTGTAACACGCCACACGTGCTCACAACAGGGTATTATGGTCTGGGGTGCCATCTCCTTTGATAGCCCTTTAGTACTCTTTTCTGGTACACTTACAGCACAGCGGTACGTAGACGACATTCTACGACCGGTTGTGAGACTGTTTCTTTTGCGACACACCGGATTTACTTTTCAACAAGATAATGCCCGTCCGCACACGGCACTTGTTGCTATGAATTGTCTTCAAGCTTTCCCAACACTTTCTTGGCCAGCTAGGTCTCCTGATCTCATTCCCATAGAGCAAATTTGGGACGTTATGGGAAGGTGATTGCAACCATCCCGGAATGTAAATAATTTATCTCGACAGTTGTAGACGGCAAGAAATTCCGCAGGACATCATCCGGGTACTTTTTCAGTCTCTGCCACACCGGGTGAAGCATCCAGAGTAGGACCAACGCCTTATTGACTTCCTTTGTAACGGTCAAACTCTGAAATAAACAATTTAATTGTTCTTAAAATTTAATCGTTTGTTTTTATATGTATGTTATTCCCATACACCTATTTGTATCGTAATGGGATAACTCCTTCTTGGTGCTTCAATTTTTTTTTGTTACAGAGTGTATTTAAAAATTTGACTTGGGGGGTTTCACTTGTAAGTCGATTATTTAATATTTAACTCACAAACCCGCCTACTAATCTTTGAACTTAAACACCCATACTGGATAGATTTCTGCATACCGTGATGAAGTAAACTAAACACTTTGGGGAAATAATATATATGTGACTCATAGGTAAATAGTCGTAACTGATTACTTTGACACCGCATATAAGGGACCGCGGTAGCCCTATTGTGGATCGAGCATTACCGTCTGGAGGGCTGCAAGTTCCAATCAAACACCGTTGTGTACGTGGGCCATGTTAAATCTATTGTGGCCTCAAATGTACTCACGTTGGCGTAGAGTGGAAGTTTCGAAAGAACGGTACCAGTTTGAGTTCTAACCTTATCATCTGACTGTAGTTAAAAATTATGAGGTGTTGCTCTCGTACCACTGCAGCCGCAGACACTTTAGGTGGAAAGTAAAAGGTAGTCGAGGGATGGACGTTTCAAACCATTCCCCGCTGCTGCAGACTAATGTACGTGTTGGCGCTCCACACTCTACTTCTTGAGCTAGGGTTCTTGATGTTGCAGTACGAGATGTAATACAACGAGAGGTTGTTGTTGGTGCGGTCAGTTCATCTTCTCATATCCCTCGTCAAAGGAGACATTCGAATGCCGCCACGTATTCTAGTTTTACTTCCGTATTTTAACAGTGTGATATCTACTTGTGAACAGTTGAACTGTTATTACTTTTTTAGAGTGAATCATGTCCTCCAAGAATTGTAGAATTTTTTTCATTTCTGTGTACACACGGGGGTGCCAAATCCTTGGGGTTTGACTTTTTCTCCGGTTTCTCTACTCGAATGAGAGTAAATATTAAAATAATGTCAACTTGCAGACTAGAATCTGAGATAGACCCAAGAACACGATGCTATCACCAATAGGATGGGCCGAAAAACACTTTTTTTTCGAAATCGCTATCCTAATAGTGCGGAAAGGGTTTTCTCTACTAGGTTCAATAAACCCGGTTAAAAATATTTCTTTTTGATTCGATAATATCTTCTGCCCTCGCATCGCAATTGGATTTTGGAAATTTGGGTAAAAATTGGCAATTTTTACTCGGCGTAGGAAATATAAAATATTTTTCAATATTGCGATTCTAATAGTGCGGAAGAAATGCCCACGGAGTTAAATAAGAAAGATGTAAAATATTTTTTCGATGGAATAATATCTTCTGTTATTGCATCGCAATTGAAATTTTGCAGTTTTTGAAGAAAAGTGCACTTTTTTATGTGTTATAGAAATAAATCAAACATGAAAAATAGATGAGTGCAAACACTGTTTATTGCTGTGCATTTGCTGTCTTGTACATTTGATTATATTCCCTGAAAATCATTAATAAGAAATAATTAAAGCTGAGTCCCAATATATTAGTATAATATTTGTTAAGAATAGTGTAACCATAGAAATCTGGAGAACTAACATATAGTCTCAGAACTCTGTTCGCTGTTGTTAACCAGCGTGAATGTGATAATGGACCAGGACTGCGTATAGCCAGTTCATTAGAACAATTACCCAATGGTACCGCTTGAGATATTTCTAGTAAGTACATTTGATCCTCGATTAAGTCACGTCTATCAGTTGTTGGTAACTCGCCGTCAATAATTTCGAAAGTTGTCACTGGCAAAGTTTCACATGTAAGGAGCGCCTTCTCAAAATTACCAAAATATGATTTTGGACCATTTGTTGGCCCATCCAACGTTTCAAACAAATGCCTCAGAGTTAGTTCATTAAAATGTAGGAGACATATTACCCACTGCAGAAGTTTACCAAATTTCAATTCCAAACACAGATTTAGAATTACACCAGATTTCCATGAGGTATTAACAGATGTTCAGTCACAGCCAATTGCCAGAAGCTGTTGTAAGATCTCTTGTGATCCCTTCAAAATATCCGATAATAGTCGCGGAAATCAGTTTTGCGGTGCCAAATGATGGACTAAAATGAGTAATGTAACGTGAAGCCGGTTCTTCAATAAGATATAAATGTTCCTCTTTTGCTTTTCTCGTGTATCTTTTAGTATCTACTCACTCTTCTATTAATATAGAATCTTTACGACCAGCGAAATAAAGCCCCCTTCAACGGTAATCTCTGAGCTTCACTTTAAAGCTTGAAATTTTAAATCCTTTTTAACTTTAGCCTTTTCCCTTCGCAGCTTGTTTTGGTCAACCACCAAATTTGAGTTGTCTCTAGTTATGAGACCGACATCGTGAAGAACATTTGAAGCAATTGCAGCCAAAGCCCGGTCCGAGACTCGAAACCTGTTGGCAACCAGATCAGTTGAAGGGAGGCCAAGTCGCATTTGTGATGATTTAGATACAAACGGAGTTAATTGTTTGTACTTAAGATCAGTAAGAGAGGTTAAACGGTTCGATATCGATGGTTTGTAACTGTCCAGATTTAAATCTACTTCAGATATATCTGTGGAAGAATGTGAATTGTGAACACATCTCCCCTCTTTTCACTTCCTCTCAGATACAGGCAGCATGACAAGACAAGAAAAAGTGCACTTTTCTTCAAAAATAGCACAATTTCAATTCCGATGCAGGAACAGAAGATACTATTCGATCGAAAAAATATTTTACACCTTTCCTATTGCACCCATTGTGTTCTTCTTCCGTACTATTAGAATAGCAATATTGAAAAATAATTATATTTCCTACGCCGAGTAAAAATTGCCAATTTTTACCCAAATTTCCAAAATCCAAGTGCGATGCGGGGCAGAAGATATTATCCAACCAAAAAAATATTTTAAACCGGGTTTATTGAACCCAGAGAGAACCCTTTCCGCACTATTAGAATACCGATTTCGAAAAAAAGTGTTTTTCGGACCACTCTAATCACCAATTGGCGCTGAATTTGGAATCTGGTAATCAGTGGAAGGTTTGCTACATTTGAAGTCTCGGGAAAAAAAACAATCGAACCACTCCTCTTCATTCCAGCAATTTTAACAGAAGAGAACAGTTATAGATAGCATTTGAGAGGAACTAACTTCCACTACAAATTCAAATGCCTAAATTTTTTATTAGGGGATGTCTTAATGTCATATTAAATTGAGCACCAACTACATAATTTACAATAGAAACCCCCTATTTCAACACATGATTTCGAAATCTTTATCACAATTTAACTTCAGAATTCAAATTTCATGTCATTAGGTCTTATCGTTTCGGAGTTATGAGTACAGAAAGATTGGAGCTTCTGATGTTAAATCAGTTTTGTAGACTTTCATGTATATCTTCCTAAATAATATTTCTATAGCGCTGGTATTTTCTACTATATTACTGTTAAACAAACTAAGAAAATCCTAACTAATATTTTATTAAAAAAAATCATTTTTAGTATGTAATAAAAATTATTAAATGAGTGTTTGAACAAATTATAAACTCAAACCTTATATGTTGGTGAAAATCGATTCAGAACAAATTCTAAAATAGGATCTTGCAAAATTTCAACTCATTATAATAATAAGATTTTATTTTGCATTACATTTTCCTCAATATTACTATTTTAGGAGGCAACCGAAAGTTTAAAAAAAGGTTGAAAAACCTCGGACAAAATTCTTGGAGCATTTGTACTTGCATAGTAACTATAATAATGTAATTTTCAAATCGCATAACCGTATCACCACTTGCATAATCTTGAGTATATATAAAATTCAAATACCACTCACTCATTCATCAATGTATCTCAAGAACTACAATTCCTAAGAAGCTCAAATTTTGTAAGGCGATTTATTCTGTAGAAGCGCATTAAGAAAGGATTTCGAAAAATTCGACTCTTAAGTTGCCTAAAATTGACCTAAGATCTAAGTCAAACGCAATTCGCAATCGCCATCGCTATAGAAATTACATTGAGTATAAAACGATTGCTATAAGCAGCTCATATTGCTTTACCAGAGTTATTCGAAAATCAATTTTTTAAAAACAAATTAATTTATTATATTCTTGTTTGAAATGACTTTATACTTCTTCCTTGATGAAAATAATACTGATAACTATTTGATTGATGAAGAAAGAATATTTAAAGCATATAATTTTACATAACTTACATTTTGTAATGGAACACGAAAGCCCAAACAAAAACTCATTAATCATAAAAGCGTAATTTTGCTTTCTGGTACTTGGCAACATCAGAATAAATATTTAATTTTTAAATATGATTTAGGATTCCATGTTTGGATGTTTGAGTTTCTAGCGAGATGTTATTTTTTTCTTCCGAATTCTGCATTTGGGTACAGCTACACTCAACGTTTATGAGTGATGGCAACGGCTTGGTGATTTTTTTTGGCGCACTTCAAATAGCGAGTTATGATATATTAAGGCAACCCATCTTTTGTTACAATTTTTGTGGTTTCCATGGCTACCTTGGCAAACTGAAACTTTCAATTTTCATTTTGAATGTTCTAGAAAGTTCTTCCAAAATTCGTTAAAATCGTTTGATTTCATTGATTCGTTTGAAAATTATTATATCCTCCCATTGGTTATTTTATTTTTAAAATATCCTTTGATTGCATTGTTCCTTTTAAATCGTTTTCTGTGATACCATTGGTTCATTTATTTGTATTTTGACTGTTGTGGAATTTTTATTTCATTATAATAGTTTTTTTACGAAAGGATTAGGAGTTTTGTTTTACTGACCATTTTCGTTTTCATTATTTTTTTACGAAAGAATTCTGACGTTATCAGGTTGTATTATTTCTTGCTTTTTTCTTTTGTAAATATTTTTCTTTTTCAACATGCCTACTGTATTTAGTGTAATTGATAAGTTTCAGGGTATTCTTACCCAACATTCGTAGCTTAATTTCTCTGCTGGTTCACAAATGTGTTTTGATATGTGCTTGTGCTTACTACTTTTTGTGAAAGTTTTTAAAATATATACTTTTTAAAACGTTCTGAAATGTGTTTAAAAAGTGTGTTGTAAAAAGAAAACAATTTGTGACAGAAAAAGAGCTAAGAAATAATTATTTCCTTGGCAACTTTAGAAGTGCGCCAAAAAAATTGCCAAGGCCGTTGCCATCGCTCATAAACGTAGAGTGTAGCTGTTCCTGCATTTGTTTCAAGGATTGTAATTTCGTTTTTGTTTGTAACTATATGTTTCGTAGGAGTTAGATTTTAATTCATTCATAATTCTGCCCTTTTTCAAGGATTTCATTATTTCATTTCTGTTTGCTTATGTGTTCCGGTATATTACCTATTGCAGAAATATAATTTAAGAGTTATATTTTAATACTTTATTTATTTTTTGCAAAATATCGCCAAACAAGGGTAATGTCTTGGTGGTATATGTATATTTCGACCAACTTTCTTTAAATTTTTGGTTGAATACGTTTTTTGTGTGGAGGATTGAGAAATGGTTGTCTGTTGATGGAAAGGGAATTTTAAACAAGACTTTATTGATCTTGAAATAATATCACAGTTGTTAATTTTGAAAAATTGAAATTTTTTGTCTTAACTGACAAAATTGAGGTTGCTTATATATTGAAGCTGTTCTTACATAATTTAGATGCATGTGAATCAGTCGTTCAAAGCAGTGATTTTCTTTTTGTAAAAGCTCTCTAAAATCAACCTTCTGTTTACTAGAATGCTATAATCGGTTGAGTTTAATATTTCTATACTGATGACATTTATTTCTAACACAAGCTCCTTTAATGCAAGTGTCAATGAATGGAATTTTCAAGAAAATGTGTTTCTTTCAAGCTAATTAGTCATGAATGCGGGAAAAATGTTTTTTACCATCCTGTCATACTGACGATGAAATTAGAAAATATCGCATACCAGGTGCAAGAATGGTCACCAGTAAAACATATTTATAGGAAAAATAAGTACTAGACTACAGGCCGAAAATTCGCCTTTTTTAGTGAAAGCGAAAGAGTACGGGAATAATCCTAATCACTCCAAAACTAAAAATCTACTTTTGTAGCAGTCACCTAAGAAAAAAATCTTTCAGCAGAAGTGCGACGAATATGAATGGATTATATGGATGGATACATAATGTATGCATATTTCCGTCCGAAGTAAATTGTAGAAACTATGAAAAAGTTGAAATGACATTAAAATTATTTTCTGTATACTTGAATGATGCTAGCATTCTTTTCTGAAAAATAATAGATTAGTCTGATCACCTTTTCAATCAACATACTATAATTAATTCAACCCGACCAATACCGGGTAATTCTGCATGTAATTATAATAATTCTAGGATTGCTGATACATATGTTTGGAATAATGTTCAAATTTGAAAATTACGTTTTAAATTAGCGTTAAAATTACCAATTACCCCGATATACGAATAGCGACTTTCTATGTGGAGATGATAACTTAAATTGACGCCGTTTAGGATTGAATAGATATAAAATAAGAAAGTCATGAAATTTTATGTTTAGACTTATTTAACCAAGTAAAATCTGATTAGGGCATTCAAACATGGTGTTTTTGTTAGAAATTTTGTTGTTTATGCAGAATTCGATATGAAGACGTCCTTTTATGCATTTTTTAAATTTGAATTGGTAGTAGACGTTATTTCCTGTTGAATGATACCTTTGATTTTGCTCTAGTACCAATAGTGCTCGAAACAATGTATGTGGCACGCTTTTTTTCTGTGACTGTACAAGTGGAAACTAAACTAAAACATAAGGCAGCTTTTTCTCGTGATTCTCATTTCCAATAAAATGCGTGGTAAGAGGTTCATGATAGCGGTCCTTCACCCAATTGGCAACTTAGCGGCTATATCTTTATGCCTATGACAGATTGCCATATTTCAGAATTATCACCAATAGGCGATGGTATCGTGTTCTTGAGTTCATATATCAGTCATGTTGTCACAGCATTTTGAATATCTACTTCAATGGCATTTAATTCACTTAATAAATACGATTCGGGATAGTTTTGAAACAAAACCTATTATCGCGTACTCTAACATTTTCTTTTCTGCGATGGTTTTTAGTAAAACAGTAATATGTTGGAATTGGAGAGAAAACACAAAATAAAAACTTATTAAAAACATCGAAACTATGGAAATAATAGAAAATATTAACAGAATAGGGTAACAACACTACTGTGATTGGATCAATTCAGAAGGAAAATATTTAATCGTAATTTTGAACCACGGTCAGCTGACGCCCTAAACTACAAAGATTAGCTGAAGGGATTACCGTATATAACCAGATAATTTTTTTGCTCTTGAAATATTTCTTCCAAGAGAAATTATGGATTATGTGTAGACAAAGCAATAATTTCTTAAACTTACATTAGAGTGGACATCGTAAATTAAATTCTGCATATAAATCGTTAACGTATGGCATATATATCGGCGATGTTTGTTTAGTGTCGATAGAAAATAACGGATATAAACAAGATAAAATCGACCATTAAGGTAATCATTTACCAATTACTTTGTTTAATTTATGTTGGTTTACCTCCAAGTGGTTTCGACGAGATATCTCGTCCATAAAGGTCTGGTCAATTTTGCTTTTGACGAGATATCTCGTCGAGAAAACCACCAGGAGAGTTAAATAAGTGTGAATTAATCTTCGAAGCTGCAAGACGCTTCTAAAACGGCACTGAAGAGCTTGCCACTCTGATAAATTCTTTAGCAGTCTGATTAAACAGAAATCATTCAAAATTATCGAAGATCGAAACTGAGAACGAATAATGTTTAGCATTAAAAAAGCCGTATAGTTTTGAACAAGGAAATGGGATGAAATTGAAGGAGATGTTCAGAATCTATGAATTGTGGCATTATCACTGAGGTCTGAACTCTCTTCCATGCATTTATTGGAAACTAGATTTAAAAAAAAAAAAAAACCGGCGTTACTCGGGTTTCAATTATGACCGCGACATTTCCCTGTTTTAACTCAAATACACAAACTTTGTAGAACGTGTTTCCTACCGTGACAGCTAAAATAACACCGAAATATTTCCCTTTGTTAACTCAAACACACAAACTCTGTAGAATGTGTTTCCTTGTCCATGTCCAATTCCTATACAGAAAGAATTAACACCAGTAAGAAGCACAAGAAATGAGATTTCATATTTTTGATTAATCTTAATTCTTTGGTATAAGATGAGAGCACGTTGAAGCTTATATTAATTAAAATGGAATTTAATAAGGTATAAATGTGATGCAAAGGCTGAAAAAAATAGACGCTACCTTCAATGGCTATAAAGAATTAATTATCCTGCTGGCTGACGACTCTACGAAATATCTTGTCATTAGGATAAAACTGACCAGAGATGGCTTGATCTCGACATCCTCATCTTAACATAAATTCTCAATATCTTGACAACGAGATACCCTGTCATTAATAAATTTGTTTAGATGTAGAGGAACGAGATATCTCGTCGAAAACCCCCCCCCCACTAGGGGATTTAAAAAACTTTATTTCGGATGTCATGCGCGAGTCTGCTAGTTTTAACGAAATCCCTTGATTTAAAATAATTCTCATTATTTCTAATTATTTTATGAAAATATTTCAATGTACTTTTGTTGTAATCGTGATATGCCTGCAAAACGATGCTAGAAGCATCGCAAACAAATAAATAATATACAGGAAAATAAATAAAATATTTTAAAAAGTTGTTTTTGGCTCTACTAATATTCCACGTGGTTTCGACACGATATTGCGTCTGCCAGCATCTGACCAATTTCGCTAATGATGAGATATCTCGTTATCAAGTTATAGCCAATTTTTTATGACGACGAGATCAAGATCTGGTCTCTTTTCTTCTAATGTGACGATGCTCCTTGTCCATTTAAATTTGCTAATGAAGATTCCCTGTCTAGACAAACATCTGGATGGTTGTTTGGAAAGTGGGATTATTGGAAGAGAATCGAATTAGTAACCGGGGGGGGGGTTTCGAGTTCGAATCCAGCCAAAGACCGTATTGTACAAAGGGGCAGGTGCACGTTAAATCCCTCGTGGTCTATAATGTCCTCACGTTGGCGTGGTGTGAAAGTTTAGAGAGTGGGGTGCCAGCTCAAGAGTTACCTCGTCATCCGACCGTGGCTCAAAATGACGGGGAAGGAATTTTCAAAATTCGGGATTGATCCCAGATAGTTGCTAATAGTACGTTATGCTGCTCCATTGCGAGTTAATTAAATACCAACCAAAAAGTGAAAGTTTTTGTATGGCCTTCCTTTAAGTAAAAGCCGGTCTGGTGGTTAAGGTGTTAGCCTCTAGATAGGAAGGTTCCTGGTTCGCATCCGGTCAGTGCATGGTTATTTTTAAGTGTATGGAGTAGAGGTGGGTTGTACATCTTAATTCTGTAGTGTTCGAAAGTCCTCACATTGGGTGGATGTGGAAGTTTGGAGAGCTCAGGTGTTGCTTCGTCATCTGGCCGTTGTTCAAAATTACGAGGTGTTGTCCTCGTATCTTTCCCTTTGGAATTGATCCCGGACCATCTTCAGAACCCCGTTTTGTTGCTCTAGTACGACATTAATTAAAAATACCAAATGCTGTTTCAGTTTGCATTTTCTCTAATAGATGTCACCACCACAAAACTCATGCATCCTTTTCTTCATTGATCGAAATTCTTTCGCTTCTCATATTTTCTTAAAGTGTATTATTAAAAAGTATTTTCTTAAAGGTTAAAGTGTATACTTCTCAAGTAGGTAAGGCAATATTAATTAACTTCGTACTAGAGCAACGCAACGGGCTAATGACGACGATCCGGGATCAATACCCTAAGGGAAGTATTCCAGGAAAACACCATGTAAATTTCAACCACGGTCAGATGACGAGGCAACACCTCAGCTGGCACCCCACTCTCCAAACTTCCATACCAACCCAACCTGAGGAGTTTCAACCATGACAGATTTAAGGTGCACCAGCCGCCTCTACGCCATACGATTACAAACAACCATGTTCTGATCCGGATTTGAACCACGAACCTTCTGATCTAGAGGCTAACAGTTTGACCACTAGACCAGTTAATCGGCTCAAGTAGGAAAGTAAAAGGAAATATCCGAGACTATTTTTGGGTTTCTTATTAGTGTTCTGTCTGACGATTCAGCTTATTGAAATGCACGGACTCAATCCAATTTGAAGAAACGAAAGATTTCTGTCTATATATTCGGTAAATAGAGTAGGAAAATGAGGGGTAGAACGTCGAAAGCCGATTATATAGAACTCGAGGTCACCTCGTTTTTAATTTTACATTCGTTCAGAATTTGTCGCTAACATTAGAAAATGACACATTTAACTGACATGTACGTAATAGTTTTATCAACGAATGGACTGGAGCAGGACATCGGACTATTGGCGACGGGCCAGGTCGGAATACAATCCCGAAAGGATAAATCCAAAGACAACACCTATTAATTTTCAACCATGATAAGAAAACGAGGTCAAACATTCGAGCTGCCCATCCCCCCCATTTTCCAAACTTCTACACCACGCCAACGTCAGGACATTTGAGGCCACGACAGATAAATACTATTGCCCTGTTCTTTCTCATTATTCTCATTATAAGAATTTTTTTTCCATATATAAGCCGAAACCCGCACATTAGCTTTAGAAAACGTTCCAAAAATTCTCGGCTTATACCCGGAAACATATGGTAAATAAAAACAAAATGTTTTTAAAAATGTCAAGAACAAAACATCTCATTTCCACATAAAAAAGGAAATTGTTAAATGAGTTACATATTGCTAAAATTCAATGGAAATCTCATCATAATTTTAAGGGGGTCCAGGACACCAAAATCGTCAAATTTTCGATTTTTTTTAAAATTATTATTTTAAGAAATTATCTGTATTTTTCTGCTTAAAATGACGTCTAAATCATGTTTCTATCTTAATTAGAACTAGAGATGTAATAATTTTTGCGGTACGTTGTTTTGAAAATCTGACACTCTTAACAGTTGTTGTCATGGCAACAACATCTGTCTTTAAAACTTTAAATGCGATTTTCTCCATGATACTTTTTTTCAAGATTTCCTGTATTCAAATTGCTACAAATCGAAAACCGATAAAGTTTTAGGGTTGAAATTTGGAATATATATTTTTCAAACATTGTACTTTAATTTTGATTCAACAAATTTGAAACAAATATTTACTTTTAAAAAATGACTTTTTAAAAAAAAAGTACCCTTAAATTAAAAAAAATTTTCATTCAAATATTTTTTATTTTTTATTAAATTAATTTTTTTAATTGCTGAATCAAAATTAAAGTTTATAAATTTGTGAATAATTTACTGCAAGAATTTTGGAAAATTGATCAAGAATATTTTGAGTTTTAGCAATTTGAAATGACCCATCTTTTTATCAAAAAATTTTAATTTTAAATTAAAAAAAAACTTTTGGAAAAATTTTGTGTTGTGTGATTTCGTTTATTAGTTGAATGGATAATCAGTAAATAAAAATTCAAAATTCTAAATTTATTAATAATAAAAATTTTTTAATGTGTCCCGGACCCCCTTAAATGTTTTAGCTGATCCATGTTGTAATACTACTTTTTTAATATTTTCATATTCGACTGTTGCTATGGAAACGGTGATCGAATTTGCCGGTTCTGAAAACATTGTAAGCTTGCTAGCGCGTACTCTCATATTTTATGAATGACTAAATTAATTTAAAAATGTAACTGTGTTTATCGTCTGCGCGTGCTCCAAATTCATTAGCGCGTTGAATCACAAGACTTACTTTCACGTGACTCGCTATCTACCAATCACAAAGCGAATAAACCTGAAAAAGACTAAAAAATTTTATTTTATGATAGAAAGAAAAGTAACTTACTTGAGGGGGGGGATTTTTTGTTATGAATGCATATTGGATTCGTGTATTTATGCGATGTAACTTTTGTAGTCTGCTTTATATATTAATTGTACGTACATATTGTTATTTAATTTATCACAGTTGGCGATTCAGGTATACTTAAATTTTACATGGCTTTGATTTATGTATAAAATTCCATGCTTTATTTCTTAAAAATGCAACTCCAGTTTATTAATATTTACAAGAGAATAAAACAAGCTGAAGATGAATAATACTGCTGATAAAACTCACAGACATATTAACCAAAGTACAGGAATCCATATGAGTCGATTGCTGAGGTACAATAAATATAAATCATTCCAGTGTTGTTCTCCAACTGAATTTAAGAGATACCGCATGAATTACCGATTCCAAAGAGAAAAGTTCTTCAGATCGTGAAAAAAGATATACTTCTCTATTTTATGTACTTGAGGAAGAACATGGTTAATCACTTGACATTCACTTGTTGCTTTTTCTCGATTGACACCAAGTGGCTAAAAAAGAAATCATAAATCGTTAAAACAAATAAAATTCAAGCTCAATATAGTTCCTAAGTATACTGCATTTATTCACGGGCGGGATGTAGTTGAAAAAACTTCAATTTATGTATAAAAAAGAGGTGTTTCAATGTATCCGAACATGTTAAAAATGTCATTTTTGACCCAAAATTCAAAAACAGTTTATATTATTTGATAGAGTATTTATTTGAATTTCCTAAATATATGTGATTTTTTCTTTAAGTTAATAAGTTTCAGAAACATTAAAATTTTAATCCAGGCGGGAAAACCAGAAGTTGGTTTGGAAAATACAGGATAGTGGCCGTTAAAAAACTAAAAACCTGTCAAAATTTAAATTAAAAATTTACATTTTTTTGCAAATATAATTTTGAAAGATTTATCAAATTTTTAAAGGTTCAACTTTTGGAAATAGTGTGAACATTTGTAAAGAGAAGTGAAGAACACAATTGTTTACACAAACAGTAAAAGCAAGAGAGAGCAAAGGATACACTTAAAACTAGTTTTGATAAAATTAATATTTATTTGTTATTTCCTCACTTAAAATGTAACACAAAAAGGTATTGATGGATTCTCGTAAAACTTTGAGAACTAGTTCTTTATAACGTTGTCTAGGGAATGAAATAGAGTAATTAAGATGAGATGAAAAGTTTTAAAAATATGACCATTTTGTGTTTAAAAAATAGGACTATACAACTATCAAAAATCTTGTATTCATTTTTCTATCGCTTGTAAAATGTTTGTTATTAAAATATCCTTTTGATTCTAGTTTATACCCTAGAAAAATGCATGTAGTTTATTTTGGTAGAATCATTTTTCAAATGGATTGAATAGATTTTCATGTAGCACATCTGAAGTTTTTGACAAATTTATTTAATATATATTTTAAATATTTATAGCCCAATGCTATTGTTCAATAACACAACATAAAAAAAAACATTACAATTTTTCTACACCACATTTAAAAAAAGGGTATCAAACGTGTTCGGATACTTTAACAAACACAAAAAAAAAAAAAAAAAAAACATTAACGGAATTTTTTTTGTGAATAAGTAAATAAACTTTTAAATACATAAATCTACTGTTTATTAATTCATAATTGTGTGTATAGGCTGTGAGATCGTGAAATACTGTAACACAGCTGTTGTTTTTGCTTCGCGAGTTTTACGAGCGACATAAAGGAGACGAAAACAGACTGGCCTTTGACCTTTGCCGTTGGGGGACTTGGAGACTGCGAGGGAGGCCAGAGTCAACGGGGAGAAAGCGAGAAGCGAGGTTGAGCTTTCCTCGGGCTGACCCGAGAGATACACATCTCGATGTATGAATGTTGATTCTTTTTAAATTGTAAATATTGATTTATAACTAATAAGAACGTGATTTGCTTAGCTGTTGGTTGTTTTCTCCTCATGTATGATTTCGTACAATTCTGATGCTACCATTTTTGGGAGACGACACCACAAGGCACATTACTGAAAATAAAAATTGTTCAAAAACATTCACACGTTGATTTGTGATTTTTTTTAGCCATTTTGCGGATTATCTGCGGAATTCGCTTATCTGCATTTGCCTCTCAGTTCCGTGGAGAATCGAGAGTTTACTGCATTTATAATTAATTTTAAACTGCGAATGATTTAAAAAGAGGCCAGTACTTTGAAGGTACCTTCTTTGATAGAATAAGATTGCATATTTGTTTGGCGATGTTGCTTATTCGATTTAACTTCAGATGTCGCGAAAGCGCGGTTGGAAGGGCAAGGGATTAGCAACCGAGGGTTGCGAGTTCGAATTCATCCAAAGAGAATCGTGCACATGGAGGACTGGTAAACATTGAATCTGCCTTGGTCTCATATGTCCTAAAGTTGGCGTAGTGTGGAAGTTTGGTGAGTGGGGTGCCAGTTCCAGTGTTGTTCTTGGATCTTTCAGATTGATCCCGGATTGTCGCTAATAGTACGTTGTGCCGCTCCAGTGTGACGTTAATTAAATACCTACCAGTGAAAGTTATTGTTGACCTTCCTGTACGTAAAAGCCGGTCTGGTGGTTAAGGTGTTAGCCTCTAGATAGGAAGGTTCCTGGTTCGAATCCGGTACGTGCATGGTTATTTTTAAGTGTATGGTGCAGAGGCGGATGGTCCATCTTAAATCTGTATTGGTCGAAAGTCCTCACATTGGGTGGGTGTGGAAGTTTGGAGAGTGGGGTGCCAGCTAGGTGTTGCTTCGTCATCTAGCCGTGGTTCAAAATGACGTGGTGTTGTCCTAGGATCTTTCTCTTAGTGGATTGATCCCGGACCGTCGTCAATAACCCGTTGTGTTGCTCTAGTACGACGTTAATTAAAATTACCTTACATCACCTCTACAAAAAGGTAGCTAGTTCAATTAACGTCGCACTGGAACAATACAACGAGCTATTTGCGATGGTGTGGGATCAAATCCGAAGGCAACACCATATTGCTTAGAACCATGATGAGACTGCGAGAACAATACAGGAAGTGGAACCCTACTCTCTAAACTTTCACGCCATCGCGAGGACATTTGAGGTCACGTCAGATTTGAGATGCACTTTTGGTTGGATTCGATCTAGCAACCCTCTGGTTGTTAATCCGTGCCTATTCCCTTCCTGCGATCCCCTTTCACCAAGGACCGCGGTTTTAAAGTAATGAGTTTATGTAGAGCGTTTCCAAATGGTTTAGCGTCATCTGACCGTGGTTCAAAATTACGAGGTGTTGTCCTCGAATCTTTCCCTTAAGGGACTGATTCCGGACCGTCGTCAATAGCCCATTGTGTTGCTCTTGTACGACGTTAACTAAAATTACCATTACCATCCAAATGGTTTAGGTAAATATTTGCCCGAAAGCTTTGAAGATATCGACGTATAACTAGTCGAAGAATTCTTAACATCAGAAATCCGTTAACAGGAACAAAAATTCTAAAGATGTCTTTTTAAATGTTGCCACAACTAGTGTCTAAGGAATAAAAAAAAAAACAATTGAACCCTCTAACGATTCTTAATTCTTCGCGAAGCAAGATATCAAAGCGCTTGTGTTTACGATAATCGTTTGGTTCTCGTGCAAATGATAATTATCGGACATGAGCGCACGAGTAGCATATAACATTCATATTAACAGAAAAATATGTTTGTATCCAATTTCCAATTCCATGCAATATTTATGAGAGAGGAAAAAAATCTATATATATTTCTCTTACGTGGCACGCAAAAAAAGACATTATTTGTTACCGCGTTTTGGCAACACTGTACGATTATTTGTTAAACGCAAAGCCTCGCTCTTCAATTGAATTTATTGCGTTATTGGATAAAATTTATTGAAAAAAAATTAATATTAGTCGAGCTGTTGCAGCTTACAAACGACATTCTGAGTATTCGATTTCCAAAGCAGCGCTCACATTTCGAGCGAAAATTTCATCAAAGTTTTCATTTCAATTCCAAATTGTTCGAGTTCTGATTCCAGAGGTACTGAATAATATTTCTGGAAATTTATATTTGAAATTTCTTCTTTGGAATATCATATTTTGTAAACAATGTCTTTATTGAGCGAGCAAGATTCGCGCAGCTAACCAATGAGGATTGCTTTGCAATCCTCCCGGGGTTGTCGAGCTCCAGCAAGCAGGGGGCGGGCCCCCTAGTATTACATTAATTGTAAATTGCATGAAAACACTGCGATATTAGTTTTACATTTATACAATACCTGCACAAATATAAGAAAAGGGATAAATGGTGAAAACGAAATATGCATTTGGGTCAAAATCGATTGGTTCTTAAACTCCCAGACCCTTTTTTATTCGGTTTAATGACCTTTTAATGATCACAGCTCCCTCTGGGGTAATAATAGCACAAATCATAGTGATCTCACACCCCTCGCATTGATTCCTTAAACTACCCACAGCAAGGTGTTTGGTCATTCACAAGACTAACCATATTGTGTTGGGCGAAGAATCTCGTCCTTAACTAATTTGAGTTGATCTTGGGGCACAAAATATCTCGTAGAAACCACTTGAAAGTTAAATTACATATCGACATCTTAATCAATTCTTGATTTTTCATTTATGCACGTATCTTTCACTACTACTTATTATTTAATTTTACAATCTTATGTCTGATGGTTGGTTCATTTATTTGTATTTCTACAGTGTGGAATTTTTATTGAAAAAAATATTTTCACGAAACGTTTAAGAGTTTGTTTTTTTGCCATTTGTGGAATTTTCGTTTTTTATTATTTTTCCCGGAACAGTTCGGATGAATCAAGTTGTATTACTTCTTGCTTTTTTCTTTTAAAAATCTTTTCTTTTTCAAATAGCCTATCGTATTTAGTGTAATTGATAAGTTTCAGGGTATTCTTACTTAACATTCGCCGCTTAATTTTTCCGTTGGCTCACAAATGTGTTTAAGCTTACTACTTTTTGCGAAAGTTTTTTGTATATATACTTTTTAAAACGTTCTCAAATGCGTTTTCAAGATTTCATTTTCCGTTGTAAAAAGAAAAATAGTTTTAAAAGAAAAAGAGTTTTGAAATAATTCTTTCCTTGGCGAATTTAGAAGTTCGCCAAAAAAAAAAAAATAGCCGAGGTCGTGGCCACCGTTCATAAACGTATACTGTAGCTGTACCAAATTGTTTCAGACTGGCATGACAATTCCAGACAAACCTCATTCAACCCAGCCTCCAATAAGCAATCGCATTTCTACTAAGTCTGAATCATCTTTGAAATCGGATGCCCAAGAAGTTACACCAGTTGGAGGAAGCTCTGAAACTGTAGATGCGCTGTTATATCAAGCAAACTGTCAATTTGAGGTTTTTGTTACAGCGAATAGTAATCTTAATTCAGAGAACACGAACTTGAATGCTGAAAGCATTGTCACTCTTGGACATCAAACCAAGCCACACTAGAAATTTACTGAAAAGGTTTTACCAAAAGTTCTAAACCGAAACCAAATGAAGGTCGATTTCCATCAAGGAAGGAACCTAACTGAAAACAAACACCAAATGGTTACTTTAGTGAAACAGAAAGTAGTCATGTAAGTGCAAAAGACAGTTAAGAATCAACATCTGTGACAAATGCAAATAACAAAAACTTAAAAGCATCGTTGTTTCTAGAAACAAATGCTATCAGTCGTAAAAAAGTAAGATTTCTTTGCAATGAGTGTTCAGAGGAGATTACAATAAGACCCTTTGAAATTTTAACAGAAGTACAGACTAATCATGATGTAGAAACATATGTGAATGACGCCAAATCAAAAGAAATCGAAGATTATTTCAATTTTAATGTGTATAGTCCCATGAAGAAAAGAAAGTATTCAAAACATGTGCCCAAACAAGAAGTCTATTATCTTATTCTTTTGATTCACACTCAAATACTGACCATTTCTCTTCAAAGACGTTGGATTTGAAATAAGAACATGGAGGGGGCTGTCAAATTAGCCCTAAGAAAAAGAGAAAGGTTGTCCCTACATAAGAGAGCTCTAAACCCCAGAGCTGCAAACCTAACTGTGATTGTGGGTCATTGTACCAAGTTAAAATCGTTCAAGGCACGTGTGAACTATTTTATAAAGAACTGTATACTTATTTTAAATTGGGATCCAAGTAATGAATATTTTTTCACTATTCTAGTTGAGTATACATATGTATATAGCAGAAGGTGGAGATTATGTATCGTTTGTTAGGTTTGTGTAAATATTGTGGAGAGAAGTTAATACCTTTTAAAGCATCTGTATGTTATATTAATAATCTGCTCTTTTAGAATTCAAATGTCTAAATCCTAGATTAGAATGACATAAATGTTTTTATTACAATTGCTGTTTTTCGTTAGGAACCTATGCAATCATGTTGAATGGATACACAAAAACCAATACAATATAATAATTTAAAAACAGCAATTTGAAAATGAAAATAATACAGATTTAGTAAACGGTATATATTTTGATTGGTGGCAACGCTCTCTTAACTTTTTGTAGCGAGATATGGCAGGTGAATAAAACCCATCTTTAATAGGGTAGGGATTGCATAACAACCTTGGCAAGCAGAAAGTTTGGATTTTCATTTTGAATATTCTAGAATGTTTTCATTTCCCTTAAGTCATCCCTTGATTTCATTGGTTCTTTAAATAAATTTTGCTCCGATTATTTTCCGTTTGATGCAAATTTTAAGAATTGAAACGTTCGCATCAAGTTGTATTGTTTCTTGCTTTTTCTTTCTTTTAAAAATCTTTAACATTTTCTACTTTTTCTATTTGAACATGCCTTCTGCAATTAGTGTCATAGATAAGTTTCGAGGTATATATTCTTTTGGGAAATTGCAAGTTTAATTTTTCTGGTTGTAAGCAAATTTTAGGAAGTGAAGGAGTGGATAATCATTTTATTTTGTCAACATTTATGTTGGGATAAGCAGTTTAAAAAAATTTCATTAAGGAATAGGAATTGATTAAGTGCAACGCTCCGGTGAACATTTGTGTAAGAAATTCAATTTCAGATGGTTTCACAAATATTTTCACGTTAAAAAATTTTCAAAGTTTTGTAACTTTTCCAAAAATTACTTTCCGTTAGAGCTTATTATTTTCTGTCCTAAAAATTTTTTTCCACAATAATTATTTCCTTGGCGACATAAAAATTCCGCAGAGATTGTTGCCAACAATCGAGACGTGTTGTTAAGCTGTTCCATGGAAATCAAATGCTTAAACTAGCAGTTTTGAAGATTTATGTTCAAAAGGAAAGTAACATGCATTAATGTTTCTGTGATTTTTATACGTGTTGAAATCGAGTAAAACTGAAAACTATTTCCTCTACTTGGTAATTGTTTTAAGCTTGTTAAATAAACAAACATATTTTGTTCATGAATGCGCAATTTATGATTGCTATGAGATGAAATATAAGAAGCGTATGCATCAGTTTCGGCTTCAAATGATTCAAAATTGAAAACGTACTGAATGATTTGATCGAAAATATCGAAACCCATACAGCAATATTCATCACTTTCATCCAAGCCATTAAAGGTAGGTTATTTGAGAAGAAAGATTTTATAATTTGTCATAAACTTATATCGGAACATTTACTAAAACAATCACGTCTTCCGAAAAGCAAATAAAAATTATTTACAGAAACACAATAACACTCAAATTACACTATAATACACACAAAGAAATGTCTTTCTTGAAACTTTGGTGCGGTTTAAAATCTGAATTAAGAATATTTACTGCACAGTGAAGTAGGGGTTTCTGATATTTCAGAGGTAAATTTGTAAGCCAACAAGTAAGAAAACCAAATGACACTTCAAATTAAACGCATGAATCTAATCAGATGATCATAGTCATTAAATAGTGAAAAATACGGTACAACTGCAGTCTATGTATTACCGACTGTCTGGGATCCATCCCAAAGGGAAAGATCCAAGGACAATGTCTTGTATTTTTGAACCTCGGCCAGAGGACGAGAACAACACAGGAACCATCACTCTACTCTCCAAATTTCACACCACTCCGACAAGGAGTATATCAAATTTTTTTTTTTTTAAATTTGTAAGCAATTATCCATTATTTGACAATTAGATCAATAAAATTTTTTTTTTTAAAGAGTGATATTATATAATTGAATTGTATTGAAAAAAAAAAAGCTGTACTTAATAGTAAAAAAAATCTATCATTCTAAATAGGTAACTTCTTTATCACCCTTCCGAAACTGAGTCTCTGAATTGGCAAAAACGTGCAGGAATCGATTCAAAACTGCGTGCCAGTTGAATTAAAGCGAATTTTATTTAAAATTTTGTCCACCTTGGAAAGGGATCATGGTTATGAAATATCCTCAATAGAACTTTTGAGAAGTTAAACGTTTTTGTCTAAAGGTACAGAAGGTCGAGGTTGTTTAATTTGCGAGTTGAAGCTGTTTCTTATGTAACTTTCATGTCACAAATATTGGTTGAAAGCATTGACTATCTATTTTAAAAAACGCTGTAGAATTGACCATTCGTTTTTTTAAACTATACTCGATTTATTTCGTTTCGTCTGTACTGAAAACGCTTAATTTTAAAACAAACTTTTTTACTTAACGTGAGGAACGAAATTTTCATGGAAATAATGCATTTGATTGAAAAAATATTAATTATGAATATCGTATCAACATGATTTCTTCTTTCATAAGGGTGCTAAAATTCAGAAATATAGCATCCCTGGTGCAAGACAAAAAATATTGATAGAAAAAATGAGTGCAATGAACTTACTACACTATAAAGTGTGCCAAAGTGAATGAGCTAGCTTTAGTGCATACATAATCACTTTCAAACCTAAAATAGACATCCCTTTTTGTCACTTTTATCATCGACAGGGCTTTTTCGGGCCATATTTGTTGCATAAAAATCGCCTTCTGGGATCAAAGAACAACAAAAACGCTTACACATACAAACCTTATTGAGTTCTTTAAGCCCTATAAATCACTTGAACCCACATCACAGAAAATCCTTTTTCACGAACTTCGAAGAAACATTCTGTTGTTCCGATAGCTCTATAGTGGACTGTATTTTAAATAACACAATTCGTTGTAACAAATACAATATTTATTGATAAAAAATTTAACAAGGTTGTGGGTGGATTACTCTCATTAAGGCTAAGGAAGCCTGGTTCTCATTAGGGCTAAGAAAGCCTCGTTTTTATAAGATCTAAGAGCCCTCTCTCCTTCGTGTCTCAAGCCTGAATGAAAAGACTGTAACTTCAAGGGATAAGAATATAATCTTGCCGTTATATAAGGGTTTAATAAGACCACATCTAGAATATGCTGTACAATTCTGGGCTCCATATATGAGAAAGGACATAGAATCAATTGAAAGGATTCAACACAGAGCTACAAAAATAATAAAGGGGCTAGCAAATTTCGACTATAATGAACGTTTAAGTAAGCTAAACATGTATACACTGGAAAGAAGAAGAAGGAGGGGGGATTTGATTCAGCTTTTCAAGTTTGTAAAACAAGGGGACACAGAGGGCTTAAATTTCAATAGGGATAACAGAACAAGGGGCCATGGGTATAAATTGAATAAGACACATTTTAATCGGGATTTAAGGAAAAACTACTACTTTAATAGGGTAATAGACAGTTGGAACGCGTCGCCAGAAAATATAGTTAATTCAAAGGGAGTGTACGAATTTAAGACACAATTGGATAGTCAGTGGGAATTGGAGAATTCATAAACAAAGGACCAGCCTTGTTGGGCTTGAGCCTGTAGCTGGTCGTCAATATTTGTATTTGTATTTGTAATCCCAATCGCTCTCACAACGCCCTCTACAGTATGTGGGAGACAACACTCCCCACGCTCACACAGCGCCTCTTACAATATGAGAGATTTAACTCATACATTATTCCTTCCAGGAATAATAGGTTGCATTAAAGTAGTTCTCAAAGGGTGGGAACAAGACACATTTCATAACTTTAAGCTTTGACAGCAAATAAATTTAATTCTTTAAATTAATTTTTTTTCTCAATGGGTTTTTAGTTCTGTTCAGAGATAAGAATTATATTATTATTTATTACAATAGTTTGGTGTAGATATCCGGAAAATTAAATTCTTTAGTTACAAATGTCGGATATTGGACACCAATAATGTTAACTGATACAGTACATCACCACAAAAATAAACTCTAATGTGTTTTCCAGAATTGCAAAAAAATAATAATAAATGAATATGGTATAAGGATAGTTTGTTTACTATTTTATTCAGTAGATGGCATCATTAGTTTCAAATTTTGAAGCATTATCAAAGAAACAATACTGAAGCCATCCAGCATGTTTTCCGATGTCCAAAAGTTACGATCGGAATAGATCTATACCTGGAGCAAAAAATATATTGGTAAGTAATTTAAACCGCATTTATTAGTCTTAAATAACTTATTAAACGTTTTGGGCATTATTATGTGTTTTTGTGCATTTTCTTGGCTGTAAATATACTTTTCTTATTTTTAAAAATGCGATGTCAACATCGTGTTACGATCGAATTACCTATTTTTTTTGCCAATTTAATTTAAGTTACAAAG
The DNA here is from genome assembly GCA_947359465.1 of Metellina segmentata. Taxonomy (NCBI): domain Eukaryota; kingdom Metazoa; phylum Arthropoda; class Arachnida; order Araneae; family Tetragnathidae; genus Metellina; species Metellina segmentata. The sequence goes on along the minus strand of OX375879.1, from coordinate 118,472,741 downwards.
GTGTCGATGTCCCAAAACATAAAAGAAATATTAATTACAATCTTCTTTCAACAGATTAATAGTTTTTTATCGAAAAATAAAGTGAATTTAGCAGATACAGTATTAATGTCATTACTAGGCACATGTCCAGCAAACGTGTATGATAGTAAAGATTGAATTGCCAATTTTTTTGCCCATTTAATTTATGCTATTAAGGTGCCGATGTCCCAAAACATAAAAAGAAATATTAATTACAATCTCCTTTCATTAGATTAATAGTTTTTTTTATCTAAAAAACAAAGTCAATTTAGCAGATACAATATTAATACCATTACTAGGCACGTGTCCAGCAAATGTGTACGATCGATGTCAAATGGCGACGGCATCGATCGTTACTCAATTTAGGACGTAATGTAGCAACAATCTCAATAATATAGCAAATAATTTTTTTTTAATAATATTTTTTTTATATATTTTTTTATGACTGTAATGATAATTTGAATAATTAAAAAAAAAGAAGAAACGTAGATTTTTAGAACGTTTTTTTCCTGATTAATTCTATAGGAATTATAACTTTTCCAGGAGTTTTCAAGGATAAAGTTATTTTTATTTTATGATCATGTTTTCCTTTTAGTATGTGTAAATATGTATATATTATTTAAAAGATAACAAAAATCAATCAAAGCCAAATTTTTTGGAATTAGTAATAAAATTTAACAGAATTAAACAAATTCATGACTTGAAAATCTGGAAAAACAAAATTCTAATTTTAAAATATTCAAATCTAATCTAATTTTAAAGCTTTAACAATTTGTAAATAATTTATTAATAGTCATTAGACGTGGGAAATGCCAAAATTGTGTAATCTACAAGCCAGCAATGTCCGAAATCTGTAACTTACAGGAAAGCAATGTCAAAAATCTGTAACCTACAGTAAAGCAATGTCAAAAATCTGTAACTTACAGATCTTGTAATTAAATGTTTTAATTCGTAATTTTGTAGAACAGTTCCTGTTTATGAATGATTATTTTTCGTATTCTAGGCCTATAAACAATACAGCAAAAAAGTATTGGTGTTAAATTTCAAAATTTTAAAAATTATTCATATTTAACATTTAGTGTTACCACATTTTGAGAGAGCCGCGATAGCTCAGTCAGTAGAGCGTCGTGTTCGCATCAGAAGGGTTGTGGGTTCTGTCCTCGGCGGAGCCTGCAATTCTGATGATTGTGAGATCGGCGCTTGGACCTGGCTAAAGACCGTCATGTTCACTAATGGCGACTGGGGAACGTTAAATAGGTCGTGGTCACAAAGTCCCCCATGTTCCCATACCAAATCAATACCTCTGAGGGTATCTGATCAGGGAATTATCGGCCTCTGATTGGGATCTAAATTACGATATGTGTGAGTGAATGGATGTATGAAAGGGACCTTCCTGTAAAACGGATGCAGACTTCCTCCCAATGGGGCTCAATAACATGGAAGCCTCGCCTCTTGCCGTCTTCGACGGGCCTGGCACTCCTACGGTCTGCCAGTGTAGGCATAAGAAACAACAACATTTTGAGAATGTCCCATTGCGATTTACTTAACGTTTATACACGAGGTTATATCGACTTGTGCATTTATGTCTAAAAAGTGCAAAAGACTACATCACAACGATTACTGAACCAACATACCTGTAAATATCTCCCTGAAACAACGGTCATTCACGATATTCTTTCGTATTTCCCAATGTCGCTAGTAGAATCCCGTAAGTTGCTAGAGTACCGAAGCAACTCATGATCAGAGATTTCCTGAAAGTGTACATTTTCCACAGTGTAAGCCTGTTCTCTCGCCTGTAACTATATCTCAAAAACTTCTTGATACCACTGTTAAGAGATGAGACCTGACCTGTCAATGACTGCAATGTTTTTTCCGCTTGCTCTGATGCTTCTGTCGCAGTGGATGCATTCCATATCATATTCACCAAAAGAAATGTTCTGATGCCCATGACAAAAAAGTAGCCCATCGAACGGTAGGTTGGTAATTGTCGTACAGATAACATGATACTCACCACCCAATAGATCTGGATCATACAACCCACGATAATCACAAAGATGGGGTAAGAAAAGATATCATCCATTGCTTTCATCGCAATGCTTGATCTGTGGTGGGTTAGGCACAAAAAGAGCAAGTTTTCTTCTGATTGGGCCTCTGATCCTGCTATGACTGATTGAAAGCACGTCTGTATGATTTTACACAAAAAGATGAAAAGCAAAGAGTAAATGCATCCAAGAATCTTTACCAACAACCACGATAAACTATCTACAGTTTGAAAAATATTTGAAAGATGTTTAGGATTCACTTTTAGCACATCTAGAACAAACGTTGAGTTGGAGAAAACTTCGAATTTGACTTTTGCCAGTGATGTAGTTATATATAGTGATTCAAATATCGTCGAGCCAACTAAGATGATGCAATGACAATGTACACAAAGTTTTACCTTATCTAGGACTCTAAACTGTGTGGCTTCGAAAACAGTTGTCATATCTTGAAGCAGAATATTTAGTTTAATCCGAGACTTAAATATGGGGAAATAAACAGTAGAAATTATAAGATAATTTATAAAGATAAGAACCCGAGTTTTCGTGTCAGGAAAAACAGCTATGCCAAATAAATTGGCAAATGTGCATAGCAAAATCAAACCACTGCTTACATACATTGGAAGTTTCCTCAACGTACTCCGTATGCCTGTCCGACGACAATGCAAGCTTTCAACTCCAAGAATCCGCAGAAATAATAAAATAGGATAAAGTGTCTTATACAGAGAGATTTTCGCTGGATTGATCTTTTGGACTAGCGTATTTGGTAAATTTCCACGAGTCTTTTCCATCATCTGAAATAGCAAATCTCTGAATTGTTTTTTTTTTGTCTCAATTTTCCTCATTCACTGCTGATGTTTGAAACTAAACAGCCTTCGATCACGGTAACTACAAATGTGCTCTCTCACTCTAACTTTTGTGCTCGATCTCTCACAGAATATCTCATTTGGTTTTAGTAGGAAACAAAACAGTATAGATTATTCATACAACCGAAATACGTTCTAGAATACTTCCCATTTTTTCATCACTTTGATGCTAATGAGAAAATAAAACAAATTATCTTTCAGCTTAAAGCTATCAAATGTATCGATATATGATAATAAAGGAAACGATAAACATTAACATTTGTGTACATTTTCTCCATACATAAATTATTAATTAAATGTTACTGTTGAACGGAATGATAATTAATTGCAAAGATGTAAACAGTGGAATAGAAAGTTATTGTAATATGCATGGCGATTTATATATTTTAGCCAATGTCAAATCAATAGTCTCAGAGTGATGGGATTTTCCTAATTTTCTGATTTAAACGCTCTTTTCAGTCATCCCATTGAGGTGCATGTTCTCTGTGTGTTTTTGAGATGAATTTAATCTATATAGCATATGGACGATTGCTAAGAAGATTCATTATTGATCTGGTTTTTAGCAATATCATAGTGAGGAAGTGCATTTTCGGGGAAAATGCATAGTGGGTCCACAATATTGGAGTCGCACAATTCCCTGAGCGGCCATCTTGGGGATGAATTCTACAGCGTGCAATCTGTACTTTCATACTTTGGCCACTAGAATGTGCTGAAGCGAGGCATAACTTCCAGGGAAGGTTTCAAACACATCTGTTGGTTCCACTTGGCGTATCAAGTTGAAAGTGATCTTTGAAATTCAAGAACATTCATCAATATTGCCCACTTTTTTGGAATTTTTCCTGTAACTAGTATCTATCTTTGTTTAAGAATAACACCAATTATCTGCACTTTGTTTTTTACTAGACCATAGTCTGCACTTACCCCTCAAAAATCCGCTGGAGGGGTTAGTGCAAATGTTGCCACTGGAGAAAGTGCAAATTAGTCTGCACTTGTCCCTCTTTTTCTATAAGGAGGGCAATAGTTGCAGGACAAGATGTTAACAGATTTAAAAGAACAGAAGAGTGAGCAATTGATAATTGAGCAGTAATTAAGTTTTTGGGGAAAAACAGTGTTAAGCATTATGTTGGGGAAGTACTATATTTTGAAAATGGTGATCCCTTACACGAGTACGTTATCGTCGAGAATTGACTCAATTACTTTAAAACACCGTACAAACGGGATATTAGTTCTAAAGTAAAAAATGATTTAATTTGCAAAACTTCCTCCTCCTCCCGTAGTGAGAAGACGAGGAGAATAAGTTTTTAAAAATGAATTCTCAAACTATAGGGTGTCCATAAAAGAATGTCCCAGTTTCAATGGTATTTTATAACATTTTAATTTAAACTATTTACAACAAATCATGTATCAAATTGAAGGTAAACTCACCAAGTTTTTCTTACAAATTTTCAATATGTGCACCTTTTGTTATACTGCACACATCCAAACTTAAGTCCAATTCTTAACGTAACAGGGGTGGCTTATCTGGATATGTTGAAAGAATGTCTCTTTCCCCAATTAGTAGTGGGTGAACCTGTAAACTTTATTTGGCAACAGGATGGAGCACCTCCCCATTGGAATCTCTTTGTACGAGAGCGGTTGAACGTCGAAGTCCCTGACCGTTGGATGGGTCGTAATGGTCGCGACGACAGAGCTCTTTTTCGATGGCCTCCACGTTCACCTGACATAACGCCATGCTATTTTCTCCTTTGGGAATTTTATTTGGCGGATCGTGTCTACGTTCCGCCGCTATTTAATGATTCGCCAGAGTTGAGACACAGAATTGAAGAGGCTTTTGCTCCGGACTTGTTAACCAAAGTGCGGGAAGAATTGGACTTTAGGTTGAATGTGTGCCGTATAACATAAGATGCACATGTTGAACATTTGTAAGAAAATCTAGGAGAGTTTATTTTCAATTTAATATATGATTTGCTGTAAATAGTCTAAATTGAAGTGTTATAACATACCATTGAAACTGTGACATTCTTTTATGGACACCCTGTATAATGTACAACAATTTTGTTAAAGTTTCACGTAATTACTTAATTCTTGGTTAAGGCTCATATTCTTTTGAGGACCAAAAAGTTTATTAATTTTCTATACATTTTTTTCTGATGCTAACAAATTTTGTAAAGTCTAATCAGGTTGCGTTGTACCAAAAAAATTTTTTTACTGTTTTTTTTAATTTATTAATTTAAACTTTGGATTGTTACTAGTAATATTTATTTTTTTAACAACAAATTGATTTGTACATTTTATTTATTAAGTACAATGACTTCTATTCTCTTTGATTTCAGTCACCTTCGGATTTGTGAAACTGATATTGTGTTTATACTCTTGTTCTTCAGGTTAATTAATCAACAGTATAAAAATTACCTTTTCTAAACTTAAAAAAATATTGAAAAAAAGAAAAATAAAACTGTTTTTACAAACTGTCATTTGTAATAAAATTTTATGGATTAAATAAAAACTTTTCTGCTGTTACATATTTTCGTGCTTTCTTTTCTCCCTTCATTCCTTGCCCCAAACTACAAAAAAATCTACAACTCTTTGATTTTTTCCATTTTTATAATTTCAACCAGGAAAAAGATCTACAAAATTTAAGTTATTTGTACTTGCTCCAACATCATTCTCCATTCAAATAGGTAATCTTTAGAGGGTATGTACGCATTTATCTCGTTACAGTAGGACAGGTGTGTAAAGGACCTTTGATAAAATTTCGAATTTTGGAAAATTGAGCCGTTGTAAATAGTTGCTTTTGAACATGAATTTTGAATAAAAATAATCTGATCTCTATTCGGCAGAAGAAAAAAAATGGTACAGTAATTTGGTTAGTAAAAATAAATTTTGTAGCGACCTTTCAAACTTGGTAAATTATGGTGTGAATTTGCTTACACTATATATTTTAACATAGTTAATTTTGTTGTAGTATGTATTTCTTACAATGACGTAATAAATTTAAATGGAGTAATTAAGACACGATCACACAGTAACTCTGTAGAAAAACGTTTCTTCCCTGTATTAAAAATGCAAAATATCTATCGTTCCATAGGTAAGTTGCAGTAAAAAAATGAATTAAAATTATTTTTAGTATATGCATTTATTACTATGATGAGCATATTATTAGAATACTAGTTGCAGGTTGTAGTTGTACAATCTATATATATAGAAACGGATGTATGTGTGTATATATTCTCTATTCAAAACTACAGTTTGACCAATCCGCACCAAATTTGGTATACTTACACTTTAGAACACTGTGGAAAACAGGCCATTTCTTTCCAGTCTTCAGACCAATGAACCCAGAAAATTGGCACACAGGTAGTCCTAAAAGTGACTCTCGAAGCCTCAATTTTAAAATCTAAAGTTTCTTTTCCTGCAATAAATGAACATGGACAAGGAAACACGTTCTACAGGTTTTGTGTTTTTGAGTTAATATAGGGAAATGTCTCGGTCATAGTTGAATCCCCAGCAACGGCGGGTTATTCTGCTAGTTAAATATAAAATTCAGATACAACGCTAGTAGCAGTTTGCATTCACATAGGAGAAATAAAAAAGTTAGTCATAACAACCCTTCCCTCTTCGTTGCGAAGACCGTACTCTTATTGGATGGTCGATTCTTCGGGATGGAGAGAAAGTGAATAGTCTGTACAGGAGTCACAGACACATTCCTCCAGGGAAGACCACTCACCTATCCTTGAATGGGTTAACCGGTTTAATAGTCTCCCTTGGGTATTTAGTAGTTTATCTCATTTGCAGAATTTATGCTAGGTTATCTTGATGGTCAAATGGGAACCGTGTTTATGTCGTTGTTACAAATTCCCCGCCGCTAGATGTCAAAATATTAATAATTTTGAAAATTTTATCTCTGCACTTCCTATGCTTAAGCTCGAGGTTTACCCGTCGTGGGGCCATATATAGATGGCGTGCGCGAAATACTTCTAACACTTCGGATTGATCTCTTACTGAAATAATTTGCTCAATTAAATGCAGTCTGAATTTGGAAAAACGATATGCTACTCATACAAGAAGCAGAACAATTACGACGTCTCAAAATTCACCTCTTTGCATTGCCAACATTAAGCGCTTAATTTTCAACTTACAAACGTAAAATAGATTGCATACGTTAAATATAATTAAATTGTTTTGTGTGTGCGTCCAATTTTAATCGTCACCAACTATAATTTTTAACTGTTGCTTAAATTTTGGATTATCTTTTAATTTTCCTTTCTCAAATGTTTCAAATCAATTCGAAAATTTAAGTAGAATAAAATTTTCAAATGGTGTATAATGTTTTTATCATTATGTCTTCTTTTACATACATTTATCAGTTTAAATACATATCTGCTTAAAAAAACAATCATGAATAAATTTGTGCTGCGGATCAACATATTTTAATCTTGTAATTACGGTTATCATGTCGACCAAACCGTTTGTTTCCTAATAATTATATCGACTACTTCTTTTAAAACATTAAACTTATTCAAACGTTTGTTGTATAGTTGTTTTTATTCAGTTTTCTTAATTCGTCATGCACTTGACCTGCTTCGAATAATGAACCATGGACTCAAACCAACTATGTGTTAAAAGAACATAAATAAAATTTCGAATACATTATGATTTCACCGTATTTAGAGTTATACCAAAAATAATGTCAAAAGTTTATGCAGGGATTTAAATACAAGACAACTTCTATTTTATTTTTCGTAAATTGACATGAGGATTGTATCACGTAGAGCAAAGGAATTTTTCTCAGCACAAATGAGAAACCTCATAAATGAGCATATATTTGTTTAAATGACGTTCAGTTACATTTTTCTGGCGTATTTCCCAACGTCGCTAACAGGATCCCGTATGTTGCCAGAGTACCGAAGCTATTCATTAAGAGAGATTTTCTGAAAGTGTACATATTCCATAGAGTGAGTCTGTTCCCTCGCTTATAGCTGTACTTCATAAATTTCTTGAGATCACTGGTAAGAGGCGAGACCTGAGATACCAAAGACTGCATAGTTTTTTCGGCTTGCTTTGCGGCTACTGTCGCAGCAGATGCGTCCCATATTATGCTCACTATCCAAAATGTACAAATGGCTATTCGTAAAAAGAAAGCCACTGCGAGTTGAGATACGAACTGTTCAAAAACCATGAAATCCATTGTATAATAAAGATGCATCATGTAGTACGCGATGATCACAAAGATAGGATAAGAAAAGACGTCATCCATTGTTTTCATCGCAATGCTCGCTCTGTGGTGGGTTTGGCACAAGTAAAGCAAACTCTCCTCTAAATGATCTTCTGATCTAGGTACGATTGATTGAAAGCACTTGTGAAGCAACTTACACAAAGTTGTGAAATACAGCGAGAGAATGTATAATAGAATCGTCATTATCAACCATGTTAAACTTTGCATAACTTGAAAAATTATTGAAATATGATTTGGATTGACTTTTATGGAGTCCGGAACTAATGTCGAGTTTGAGAAAGCAGCAATTTTTAATCCTGTAAGTAATTTAATGCTGAAGGCCATTTCGAATACAGCTGTACATACCCATACGATGCAATGACAACGTACATAACGACCTTCATTTTCTAGAACCCCAAACTGGTCGGCCTCGAAAACTCTCGACACATCTTGAAGCAAAGAATTTAGGTTTGGTCGCGACTTTAGGATTGAGAAGTAAACAGTTGAAATTATAATAGAATACAAAGAGGAGATTATTAAATATTTCTTGTTAGGTAGAACAGCTAAGCAAAACAACTTCGATAATACGCATCCCGCAAACAAACCACTAATTAGATATATTGGTAGTTTCCTTAACCTACTTGATTTGCCTGGTTGACGCCAAAACAAAGTTTCAACACCAAGAACATTCAGAATTAATAAAATAGGATGAAGAATCTTATGAAGAGTTTTTTTTACAGGGTACATCTTTATTGAAGATGCCTTTGCATTTCTTATGTGTGTTACTTCCATCATTTGAATTCACAAATCTGTATTGTTTTGTAATTTACTTTTACGTATTCACACTCGATAAGACTCACTCATACTTACTCACACTTTTTCGTGTTCTGCTTTAAAGAATTGTACCACTCTATACCAAGAAATAGGATCGATATTTTTGCTGTTAAAGTCGATTATCCTGACTTCAATCGAACGTTTGGTTTCTATCGAAAAGAACACAGTATCCATCATTAATATCATAGATAGTCATGTTACTATATTTCCAATTTTCACACCACTCTCATAAATTAGAAGGAAAATAATTTTGACATATATTTTCAGTTTAACTTTTAAAGTGGACGTATAAGTGATATTGATCCAAACATTGTCATAATGATTACCAGTATTCCAAAATTCGAAGTTAAAGTTTTTTAAATCATTGAATTGCTTTTTTTGAACGAAACTACAACGACGAATATGTGAAAATTATGGAAATGGAATAGAGAAAGAGAGCGAAAGATTATTATGATATATTTGTAAATTGAGTGTAATGTAAGTGCAATCGTGACAATAACTTTGATAAGTTATCAATTTCCTCATCTGAAAATGTATGTGGATGGTACAAATTGTTACGGGTGATAAAGAGTCAGGCATATTCGATAGTGAGTATTTTCTTTCCTTTTGTAAATTATTTGAAGCGATACTCCGCTTTCCGTAAATCAAGAACTGAACACAAAAATCACTATCACTCGTCAAAAGTAAATCGATGTTCACAAAATTAAGACATTGGACAAAACATAGTGTATATAAAAATATAACTAGCAAACAATTTGTATTGTTGTGACATATATATTAAAAAAGCTCATATAGAAAGCCACTCGAGATTTTTTATATGTAGAATATAGATTGGAATTATCGGAGATGGCTATTTGTAGGAATGTGTTCTAGAAATCATTTACCTCAAGAATTACGATTTCGAGACCTTGGTTGTCAAAAGGCAGGGCAAGACATAATTTTTCGCTGGTTCAAGTGTTTTTGTAAATATTGGATTTAATGACTTGGCTGATTCAAATACAAAGTTCAAAAGAACCTCCGATATGCATTTAGTATCAAATCATGGCTTAAAGAAAGAAAAAAAAATTTTTTTTAATGAAATTTTAAAAATTATCACAGAATAATTTTTTGTCAATTATGTCTTTCTTCATCAAAACTGGAATATATACAATCTTTAATTGGTATTGTAACTTGGATTTTTTTGAAACAAGGTTTAATGGATGAATTTTAACCAAAACATAACAGCGGAGATGGAGTACATAAAATGTTGAAAAAAGGTGTTTAAAGCCTAATGAGTCATTAAGTGATTATTTAATTGATATGAGAGAGTTTGGTTTACGTGCAAATAATGATGCAACTTACATTTTTAATTATGTGATTAATGGAATTCCTACTTTTGCAAATAACAAAATAATACACGTAAGAGGATTATATATCTATATATATAAAATTCAAATACCACTGACTCACTCACTGATTCATCACTGTATCTCAAGAACTACAAGTCCTAGGAAGCTGAAATTTTGCAGGGTGATTCTTCTTATACCGTAGGTGTGCACTAAGAAAGGATTTAGAAAAATTCGAATCCTAAGAGGCCTAAAATTGACCTAAAGCCTAAGCCAAAAGCAATTTGAAATCGCCATAGAAATAACATTGAGTATAAAACGATTGCTATACGCATCTCAGATTGCTTTACCAGTGTTGATCAAAAACAATTTCCTTAAAATAAATTAAATTATAATATTCATGTTTGAACTGAATTTTAACATCTTTCCCTGATGAAAATAATATTTATAAATATTTGATTGATGAAGAAAGAATATTTAGAACATTTAATTTTATATTTACTTAAATTTTATTATGGAGCACGAAAAGCCCAAACGATCAACTCATTGATCATAAAAGCGTAATTTTGCTACTCGGTATCTGGCAACCTCAGAATTAATGTTTAATTTTTACCCATGGTCAAATGGGTTTTGTTCTCGGAGAGGGTTTTCAAGTCGTCCGGTGTAAGAAAAAAAAATATAAAGATGTAGGAATACTAAACAACGGTAGTTGTCTACTAGTCTGGAAAGAACTCATTATAAGAGCAACGAGACTGGTAGGAGTCAGTTGCATTGTAGTAGGAATGCAAGGCAAGACTGTCACGAGCCAGTCACATTCCGGTATTCAGTTACGAGTACAGCTATCAGTTCATGTATCACAACGTCCAATCCCTCCAAGCGCATCATGAAGACATTGCCTGTGATCATAGTTTCATGCATAGCGATTTTCTATTGTTGGCCGAAACGTGGACGATTCCAACCGATCGCTTCAAGTTTCAAGACTTTAAATTGTGCATCGAGATTCATTCGAGCCAAAGTCGCACGAGAAAGCACAGCGGTGTTGCCATTTACGCCAAGAATAATATTGAAACACAGGAAGCTCTACAGTTCCCAAATTATGACACGGGAGTTCACATTGTTGTCGTCTATTTAAAAAACAATGTTCGTTTGGCCGTACTATATGCCAAGCCAGGTTCGAGTACAGATGACATTTTAGAAGCGATCTCAGAAGCATTGGGAACAGATTGTGACGAGTATAAATCAGTCTTGGCTGGAGACTTTAATATCAACATGAGCACTGAAGATGGGAAAGAATTCTGCGAAGTGTTGAGAGAAGTCTATTGGTTGGATCTAAAGACAAATCCTAAATATTGGACAACGAGAGGCAGAACTTCGATTGATGCAATCTTTTCCACGCACGATTTGAAATGTTGTGGAGTTTACGAGAGTACGTTTAGCTATCATGTTCCGCTTTACGGAAGACTAACATAAAAATTTAATCAACTAGTTATATATCTATTATAAAAAAAAAAAAAAAAAAAAACATTTGACCATGGGTAACTTGTAATTGGCTTTCAAAACAATTACAGATAAAGTTTTTTTTTTTTTTTTTTATGTTTGTTCTTTTTGTAGGGTAACTTTGAAAAGCATTGAAAAAGTCACCGTATACTTGTCAGGACTAGTGCAATTAATGCATGGCTAATAATATATTGACCAATTTTATTTATGTTTTTTTTTTCCCCTTTTGTTTTGACTCTGCAGTTATAACCGGACGAAAAAAAAAAACGGTTATTTTCTGAGAGTTGAAATCCCTAGTTATCAGTAATCTTATGTGTCTCCAAATAGATGACTCATTTGATCTCTGAAGTTACGTGCGTCTCGGTAGGTAGTTGAATTTACGTTGCATTGGCTCAACACAACGGGCTATTACACGTGCGTTACGGAACCTATAATATTTTATAATATAAAACTGCAATAACATCTGTTTTAACTGCTAATAATCTAGGAATATTTTTTAAATAATATAGAGAGATATTATGAATGAAATAATAAAATCGACTTTGTGCTGTACTATATTAGGGATGTGTAATTTATTTAATTTGATTTATAATTGCTTTATTGGGTAGTTGTGTTGAAAACGAGATGGTTGCGGTCACATTTGGGGATTCCCAAGTATTATAAATATGTGTTCTTTTTGCTTATAAATCATTGTCTTTATCAATATTGTTCAAGTTTTTTGTCGAATTGTTTTACTTTAGAATATATTCAGGAAATCAGACTTCAACATACTAGAACAGATTTTTTTTTTTACAGAATTCTGCCTGTTTTAAGTATTGGAATTTTGTTTCTGTTTGTTTATGTGTTCCGGTATATTACCTATTCCAGAAATATTATTTAAGAGTTCGATTTTATTTATTTATTTCCTGCAAAATATCACTAGACATGAGTAATTACATGGTGGTATATGTATATTTCCACCAACTTTCTTTAAATCTTTGGTTGAATACGTAATAGTGTGTATGTAAAAAAAAATAAAATTTACAAATCAAAATATTTTTAAGTGTGAATTTATTATTTTAAAATGACATGAAAAATTTCAAAAATAACTTCAAAATAAGATGGGTTACGTTAATTTACAACTGGTTGTCATACTTTGTAGTTCAAAATATATTTAAAAATTTTGGTTTAGCTTTTCATTGAAATACGATTAAATAAACTAAATTTCATTTGTTTTTCGTGTTTCATGGGCGTTATTGAAAGCTTACGCCATAGTCAAGTAACTACATATATCATTCTAAATAGATACGTGCTGTCCATTTAGGAACCAAATTTCTGATCTTAAAAAGCACCATAAGGGTTCAATTTAAAACTGTATGTGATGGAGAAACGGGAATTTTTAACAAGACTTAGTTGATCTTGGAATAATATCACACTAAGTAATTTTGAAAAATTGAAATTTTATGTCTTAAGAGACAGAAAGTCGAGGTTGATTGCTCTATTTATTGAAGCTGTTCTTACACAACTTAGATGCATGTGAATCGTTCGTTGAAAGTGATTTTCTTTTTGTAAAAGCGCTGTAAAATCAACCTTTTGTTTATTAAAAAATTGTTATCGATTGGATTTAATTTGTCTACTCTGGTGACATGTATTTCAAACAAAATCTCTATTATTACACATGTCACTGAATATAATTTTCTGGAAAAGTGCATTTGCTTCAAGTTAAATTAGTAACGAATGATGTAAAAATTTAATTTACTATCTTCTCATATTGATGATGAAATTCGAAAATATCGCTTACTAGATGAAAGAATGGCGCAACGAAAACGTATTCATAGGAAAACTAAGTGCAAGACAATCCACCGAAAATTCGTGATTTTTACTGAAATTGAATGCACGATAATATGCACGGGAACTCGAAAACTTAAAATCAATTTCAGCAGAAGTGTGAAGAATATGAAATGGATTATATGATTGGATACAACATATATATATATATATATATATGCATATTTGCGTCTGAAGTAAACTGTAGAAGCGACGGAGAAGTTAATTGTTAATAAATGTTTTCCCCCGTATATATATATATATATATATATATATATATATATATATATATATATATATATATATATATATATATATATATATATTTAGATATTTATTATGCAAATGCAAACGATCACACAATTGCTTTGTCAGACGTTTTTTAAACTTTTGGTTGCCCTTGCTTCAAATCCTTGTAGAAAGAACTATCAGTTTTTTTTTTAAGTGTAGAGTTTCCATAGCATGAGCCCTTTTTTTTCTCGTTTGTAGCTGCACTTCATTAACTCCCTGAGGCCACAGCTCCGAAAAGAGACCTGAGATACCAAGGACTGCATAGTTTTTTCAACTTGCTAGGCTGCTTTTGTCGCTGCCGATGCATCCGGTATTACATTCACTACCCAAAATAAGTTTTTGAAGATACTGAAAGAGTAACTGAGTATAAAGTATGTTGAGAATTGTTGTCCTTAAAAGACAACAAGCATCGACCAATATAACTGTGTGTTATAACAAAATACGATCACAAAAATAGAGAAGGGAAAAATATAATCTATAGATTTCATTAATATCTTAGCATTTTACTGGATTCGGCGCAAGCACATTTTAAAGTGAAATTTGTGTTTGGTTTATTTTTCCACACAAAAACGAAATGAATTCAAGTTATATTTTTCTTCGATTGTGTCCGTCAATATTCTGTTATTCCGATGTTCCTTTTTGGAAAATGTTGCATTTTTGCATGTTATCCAAGAATATGTAATGAATATGAAATTGAAAATGCCTTGACCTCGAGGTGTACATGCTTGACTTTCGATGCTAAACATTTGACATGCAAAATCGTCTAATAGAACACTTATAATGAACTCAAAAGTGCAAACCAAAATTTACAAAGTTTGATTTATAAGGACTCTACAAAATTTATTTTTATCATTGAACAAATATTTTTTGCTGCCGAATAAAGATTAGTTATTCTTCTTATTCAAAATACATATTCTAAAGTAACTGTTTAAAAAGGCTCAGGTTTTCGAAATTAAAAAATTTTCGAATGTCCAAGGTTTGCACCTATCCCACTATAGAGTGGTAAATGTGTAACCAACCTCTAAAGACTACTCATTTGAATGGAGAATGATATTGATGCAAATCAAATAGCTCAGTTTTGAAGATCATTTTATTAGTTAAAAATCTAAAATTGGAAAAAAAATCAACGAGTTGTAGAATTTTTTATCGCTTGGGACAAGAGAACATGAAGAGGAAAGAAAAGCATTAATAACAAGTAACAGCAGAAAAGTTTTATTTAATCTATGAAAGTATATTACAAATGATAATTTGTAAAAACAGGCTTTTTCGTTATTCTTTTAAGCTTAGAAAAGGTAATTTGCATACTGCTAATCAATATAACCTGGAAAACAAGAGTATAAACACAGTATCAGTTTCACAAAATCTAAGATGACTGGAATCAAAGAGAATAGCAGTCATTGCACTTAAAATTAAAATGTACAAATCAATTTGCAAAAAAAAAAAAATTCTAGTAACACACACAATCCAAAGTTTAGATGAATAAATAAAAAAACCAGTTAAATATTTTTGGTTCAATGCAACTTGATTGGCTTTACAAAATTGTTAACATCAGCAAAAATTGGATAAAAATTTAATCAACTTCTAGATCCTCAAAAAGAAAATTAAGTAAAGACGTGAAACTTAAAGAAAATTATTGTACATTATAGTTTGAGAATTCAAGTTTAAAAACTACTTCTCCTCGTCTTCCCACTACGGGAGGAGGAAGCTTGAAAATTAGACTTGTGTAAGGGATCACCATTTTCAAAACATACTACTTCCCCAACATAGTGCTTAACATTGGTTTTTCAAAACAACTTAATTATTGCCCAGTCACCAATTGCTAACTTGTTTGTTATTTTAAATCTGGTACCATCTTCTTGTCCTGCGACTATTGCCTTCACAAACGTTAAGAGGGGCACGTGCAGACTAATTTGCCCTTTTTACCCAGTGGCAACATCCGCACTAATCCCTCCATCGAATTTTTGAGGGGTTGGAACAGACTTGGCCTAACTACCGTAAAAAACAACGAAGGGAAAATAACTGGTGTTATTCTTAAAGAGATATAGAAACTAGCTGTAGGAAAAATTCTAAAGTGGGTAATATTGACGAATGTTCTTGAATTTCAAAGACCACTTAAAACTTGATGCACCAAGTAGAATCAACGGGTGTGCTTTGAAACCTTCCCTGGAAGTTATGCCTCGCTTCAGCACATGCTAATGGCAAAAGTATAAAAGAGCAGACTGTATACTGTGTAGAATCGATTAGATGGCCACTCTGTGAATTGTCGAGCTCCAATATTATGGACCCACTATCAATTATCCATGCATTGATGTAGGTAAGTATATTAACAATTGCCATTTCTGATTCGTAATCCAACAGTAGATAAGAACTCCAAAATCCAGTATTAATTAAAAAAAATAGTGATAACATTTAAATTAGGATTGTAGCTGACTTGATTCTTCTTTTTTCTCATGTTATCTATGACATTTTAACGAACGTAAATTTACAAACGAAGTGACCTCAATTTGTACATATTTGAGTTTCGATGCCATACATCGTGTATGCCTACTCCATATTCAACGGTTCAGTCGAAGAAAAATGTGTTAATTTTCTTTGCAATGTTTCTATCTGTTAGATATAGCCCTTCAATTCATCAAATTTGTAAATTCCATGCATTCGAATAAAATAAATCGTTGAGAAAATAAATATTCTGACGGAAAATTAACAAGAAACACAAAAGTAGTCTCGAATATTTCCTCATCTTTCTAACTTCAGAATTCGGCACAAATTTAAGCATCATTGAAAGAACTTTCAGTTTATTTGGTGAACGAAAACATTTCAACGAAATAGTTGCGAAGCATTAAGTTAGGTAACGAAATGAATAGATTAAATAAACTTTGTAGTGCTGACATCTTTGAGAAAAAATCTAAACTAAAAATAGAAGCGAAACAGTTATTTGTGTAGGGTGAAATTTTAAATGTAGTGCAAGTTGTTTAAGTCAGCCTAAATTTTGGGTCGACTAAAAAGAACATTAGTATTCATAATGTTTTCCAAGAGCAAAATGCATACTTGAAGGACTTGTAATGCTGAATATATTTAGCTAATACTCAGGGGTTAAATATCGAGAGAAAAGATTTTGTTCATGTCACCGACATGATCAGAAATCGGTGAGCAATTTAGAATTTAAAAAGCAAAAAAAAAAAAATATTTATACAATCACGCTTTCGTGTTTTTGTTGACTTCCGATACATTTATCATGTAGGTGTTAGAGGAAATAAGTGCAGGGTGTTAGGGACATATATTTAAAAGATAAATTATCATCAGATATATTTAATTTCGTTAATAATTCCTTAAAATATCAAAATATATAAGAAAGGGATTCTTTTCCAGACACTAGACTGACACACTATAATTTTGAATGTAAAAATCATAATGCAATTCTGAACACTAAGTCTGAACTAACAGAATATTTGAAAAACACATATATTTTCAAAAATAGTATTGAGCTTCAGGTCAATGGATGCAATAAGGTCTACGGATGCAATCCACACTAAACTTTTCATCTAATACGTTGTGATGTTCTTTGAAATAGTTAAAAAAAGAACTGGTTTAGACACAAATTACAGATATCGTAAAAAAAATAAATACTCGGCATTAAAAAAAAAACAGATTAGAGACTCTTAAAAATTGTACCGTCATGTAAGAATTAGACCGACAGCTGGTTTAAAATTAAACTATTTATTTACATAAATTAAATATTTACAAGAAAATTAAAAAGATAATTAAGGGCACAGCCATCGACAACCGAATCCTGCCTGAAGCCAAAGTAAAAAATGGCAAACAGAGACGTCTGTCTCTCGTCGAATCTCGAATCCGAATTCTCTTCAAAATCCACGTTCGCTTGGTTCCACAGAACCGCAGCTGCCAACGAGAGGTGGGTGAATTCCGAGCCCTCTAGAGATGTTTATGTCCTCTCCAGAACATAAACACCCCCACACAGATGCGAAAACCGTCTGTGATGCCAACTTGAGTTCCCCACAGCAAATCTTCATCCCAGACATGGGATTAGGGAACCGACGGAAACTCCAGCTGTGTCTATGGATCAAACGGAACGCCGGGCCGCCGATGAGAAAATACTCTCTTTCGGTATTTTGTGAAAACCCGCACGTGCAAAGTCTGAAGTTGTTTTTGCATTTCGAAACATTCCAGCGTCCACGTGTTAGGGAAAAGAATCGGCTAGTACCATATGGTACAACCGCCCCCACTACTGAAAAAACTTTTCCCAAAGGTGAAAAGTTTTCAACGTACGCATCCACAGACGCACGGATAATCACCCACTGGCAATTCAGAATATCAGATCACTTACCACCGCCATATCCTGAAACCGTGACTCAAGAATATGTGTAAGGCAAGTTAAATCCAATCAATTTAAAATTCATATACCGGAGTAACTTTCCCTCCAGTGGTACTTACTCCCTTACAGTATGGTCACTCAAGGCTCAAATACCAAATTAAAATAAAAACAAAATAAACACTAAACTTTAAGACTTATACCAAATTCGTTAAAACTAAAACCAAATCACATTAACCACATCACATATAAGAATTTCGCTAAGCGAAACCCAAATTTCAATACACATTACGAACTATACAAATTCCATTAACTAGACAAAAATACAACAAAGCATATTTCTAAATTCAATATTTTCGCAAAGCGAACCCAGAATAAACAAACCACACGAACTATAATAATACTTTCATTAAACAAACCAAAATACACCAAAACATATATAAAATATCAAACTTGTTAAGCGAAAACCAAATTCCTAAGTTTCACTCAACACACGTCATGAGTTGCAATTTTAAGACTACAAATCTTTGACAGTTGTTTAGAATGACTGAGTGAAAACATCCTAAACACAAAATTAATTTCCACTCTACACAAAACATAATTTAAATTTGCACGTAGCTTTCAGCGAAAAGTACTCGAGTGAAGAACATAGATACAAGAAATCAATTCCACCATACGCAAAACATAGTTTACAACTTTTAACATTTAAAATCCTCAGCAAAAGATACTGAAATCATTGAATGAATATTTCATAATTACAAGGCTACCAATTTCACTCCGAGCAAACATGATTCACAATTTTAGCACTTAAAATCTCCAGAAAGAATAAAGCAACTTTTAAGTGAAATGCCCCCATGACTACAAAAATCTCCATTTCACTCAACTCAAAACATGATTCGCAATTATATTACACTATACAACACAAATCTTCCTCAAATACATTTTATTTAACTCTTTGAATTTTCGTGAAAAGCGCGACTCAGACTGTCGGCATTAAATTCTTTTTTTTTTCCCAGATCGGTGTTCGATCGCGGAATTTCCAATATTTTTGGTCGATGCATTGCCAAAATCATTAATACCCTCCCGATTTCACATTCCTGCCAATCTCGTGACAATTTTGTTTGTGGTCATAACCATTTCTCATACCGCAAGGTGTCTGGGGTTTTTATACTCTTCCCGTGCACCAATTCTGCCGGGGCGTAAACGATGCTCACGTGTACCGTGGAAAACACTAACGGTGTAAGTTGTGGGTCCCAATCTGATCCGGCTCCGGAACCTAACGCTAAAGGTCTTGGCTTCACCCCTTCACTCACTAGCAACTCTTTTCTTTTCCCCTTTTGGCCCACGTGACCTATTTCAAAAGTTTCCTCCTGAACGGAAACGGACACCTCTAACTCTTCTTCTAACCCTGGGCCACCTTCCGTTATCTTTCCCTTACTGCTATTCGGTATTTCCAGGAAAATCATTCCCGTCGTTTCACTTGCTACCCCCACTGGAAGAACTAACGGTTCTTTCGATCGCACCTTTGTGTCGATCTGGATTACCACCCTCGGAGAGCATAACTTGACTACTTGGGGACTTACTTTCTCCCCTCCAGAAACATCGTTGTCTCTTTGCCCCTTTAGTTCTTTTTTCTGGTCGTTAGCCTCTATCATAGGAAGACTAATAGGCTCGCCCGATCTCAACTCCGCGTCGGTCTTATTTATCGCCAACGGGGCCGTAACTAACTGGACAGACACTTTTTCCCTCCGCGAAACATTTTCTCCACACTTCTGCAAACGGGTTTCAACTGAATTACTTTGCTCAGATCTCTTTTGTAGATACGGCATCAGTAATTCATGTTCGGCCTCCCCTCTTAGTCGTCGATTTATCGGTTCTACAAACACCATTTTCCCCAACCTCGGACAATTTGGCCTTAAATGGTCGCTCGCGTTGCACTCAAAACACCGCGGCATACGTATCCGGTCGGAAGTGTCAAATTTCCCTCCCGGGGAACTAGGCGGGAAAAAATCGTTCCTCTCTCGAGTGGGGGCCGGTGGGTAATTCTCCTCCCTTACCTTCGCTGGGTAAATGTTCTTCCCTGGGCTTTTGGTCGGGATGCCTCAATCCGTAGTTTTTCAAGTTCAAAGTTATACCGTCTTTCTTGTTCTTTATCCTTTCTTTCTTGTTCCCTATCCGCTCTCTCTTGTTCCCTATCCTCTATAACCCTTTCTCTATTCTTTCTTTCTTGTATAACCCGTTCTAACGCCACTTTTGTGCATTCCTCATCGTAGGAATTGTGCGAGATGATTAAATCCTTAATTTGGGGTGCAAATAATCCCGGAGTAACCGTTATTCCCAAATGTTCAGCTAGTTCCTCTAGATCTTGTTTCCTACCTTTGCCCAAGTACGCCATTTCGAAAATTCAAAATTCTTCTCTATTCGGCTCTTGCACAACACCCAATTCAATACTTTTTACGACATACCGTAATTCACAACATACAATAATTTAGCAATTCTAAGATACACAATACAGATTCAAGATACTTAAGCTAAATCAATTTCCTTTAGAGTGACCACACTAATTGAGATTAACAAAATTTTAGCTATTACACAATTCTTGAAACTTAGTCACAGTGACAAAATAGGGAAATGGCACTAACCTGTATCTGCTGACTTTGTATCACTTGGCACCACTGTCCACAGGCTGGACCACGGGTGGAAACACTGCACTGCCCTGCACTATCTTCGGCTAAAATGCCCACAAACACACTCTTCGGCTGAAAGCCCACTGGTGTAGTCTCGACCTCTTCCACAACGCTCACAAATAACCCTGCGCCACTGACGAAAACACGGTTCGCGATGAACCTATATTAAACGGTCAAGATGACTTCTGGACGAACCGATGGGAACTTTTTCCCAATAATAACCGATCAAGATGATCTCTGGACGAACCGATGGGAACTTTTTCCCAATAATAACCGATCAAGATGACCTCTGGACGAACCGATGGGAACTTTTTCCCAGTAATAAACGGTCAAGATGACCTCTGGACGAACCTATGGGACTTTTTCCCAATAATAAACGGTCAAGATGACCTCTGGACGAACCGATGGGGAATCTATTCCCCTGATGAACTGGACTTGTCGAACTTTCCGTCGATTCCGCTCACGCTTCGTTGAAAAGGACCGGCAACTCGAAACCAAAACCAGAACTTCTTGCGACGAGTTTCCGTTTCGGTGATGGATGGGGTCGGTGACTCCGGTACCTCCTTCTCGCTTTCTCTAAGACAAGGGAAACGGTCTCCAGCGAAAATCCGAAAATGACAATCCGAACTTCTGGTTGAGACGTTCTATCGGCCTTCTCTTTCAGGCAAAACGGCAGGTTCGATTTACTTATCGAGGCTGTTTTAATCTATCCAACCCGCTGCCACCATATTAATAAGCTGTACCGTCATGTAAGAATTAGACCGACAGCTGGTTTAAAATTAAACTATTTATTTACATAAATTAAATATTTACAAGAAAATTAAAAAGATAATTAAGGGCACAGCCATCGACAACCGAATCCTGCCTGAAGCCAAAGTAAAAAATGGCAAACAGAGAAGTCTGTCTCTCGTCGAATCTCGAATCCGAATTCTCTTCAAAATCCACGCTCGCTTGGTTCCACAGAACCGCAGCTGCCAACGAGAGGGGGGTGAATTCCGAGCCCTCTAGAGATGTTTATGTCCTCTCCAGAACAGAAACACCCCCACACAGATGCGAAAACCGTCTGTGATGCCGACTTGAGTTCCCCACAGCAAATCTTCATCCCAGACACGGGATTAGGGAACCGACGGAAACTCCAGCTGTGTCTATGGATCAAACGGGAACGCCGGGCCGCCTATGAGAAAATACTCTCTTTCGGTATTTTGTGAAAACCCGCACATGCAAAGTCTGAAGTTGTTTTTGCATTTCGAAACATTCCAGCGTCCACGTGTTAGGGAAAAGGGTCGGCTAGTACCATATGGTACAAAATATAGCCAACCTCTTTTTAAAGTCAGTACGA
Source organism: Metellina segmentata (assembly GCA_947359465.1). Taxonomy (NCBI): domain Eukaryota; kingdom Metazoa; phylum Arthropoda; class Arachnida; order Araneae; family Tetragnathidae; genus Metellina; species Metellina segmentata. The sequence continues at coordinate 118,450,494 of OX375879.1, read as the reverse complement.
AAAGTATGGATCTGAAAACATAACGCAAATTTTATTATCACTCGTTTGTTGGCACTTTACTTTACCAGTGCATTGAATAAATAAATGGATGAGACCAGTTCTAAGAGAGTAATAGTAAATGCTGGCGATATTGAAACACGATTTTTCGTTTAAAAAAAATGGCAGAGAAGAGTATTTCGGCTCGATTAAATAAAATAAGTGTCATACTGTTTTAACAAAAAGAATGCATCAACTTGAAATTTAAAAAAAAAATTAAAATACTACTTCAACAGGAATCGGACAGGAAGTACTACAAATGGCTATCATGACGGTCAACAGTTTTCAAGAACTATTGTTTTTAAAAGAAACTTTTGCCTATGTGAATGCTTTGCTTGTGTGTCCTTCATTTACTTTCGAATTAACTGTTGCTGGTGGTAATATTTCTGATTTTCTATACGTACACTCTATAACAAAAAAATCGACGCACCAAGAAGGAGTTATCGGATGGAGACAAAAATTAGTGGATAGGAAAATTATGCACAGAATAGAAAATGATTAAAATTTCAGAACAATTGAATGATTTATTTCAGAGTTAATGTAACGAGCTCAATAAGGTGTTGAACCGCCTCTCGCCTGGATGCAAGCTACCACACGGCGTGGCATAGACCGATAAAGCTCCCGGATGGTCTCATGCGGTATTTTTTGCTAAATTTGCTCCAATTGTCGGACTACGTCATCAACATTCCATACCGGATGCAGTCGCCTTCCCATCATATCCAAGACATGCTCGATGGGAGAGAGATCTGGTGATCTGGCTGGCCAAGGAAGTGTTTGACAAGCTTGAAGACAGTTCATAGCAACACGTGCCGTATGTGGTCTGGCATTGTCTTGCTGAAAAATAAGCCTAGGGTTCTGCTAAAGGAACGGTAGCAAAACAGGTCTCAGAATGTCGTCAACGTAACGCTGCGCAGTAAGTGTACCTCTTATGACGACCAAAGGGGTCCGGCTATCAAGGGAAATGGCACCCCAGACCATAACTCCTTGTTGGGGGCCCGTGTGGTGTGCAATAGTGAAAGCAGGATCGGCACGCTGCCCTGGGCGTCTCCAGACACGTCTTCGATGATCGTCAAAACACAGTTGGAAGCGGGATTCGTCGCTAAAGACTATGCGTCCCCAGTCAGCATCATTCCAGCCTGATAGAGCCAAGCACCACTGTAATCTGACTCGACAGTGTGCAGGCGTGAGTGGCAGGTGGCGTAACGGTCGGTACGACCGTAGATTTCACTCTCTCAGCCGTCTGTGAATGGTCATGATGGACACTCGTGTGTGGGTCGCACGACTGATGGTTGATAGCGATGAATCAGGCGCTGTGACAGCTGATCTGACAATCACTCTGTCCTCGCGATCTGTTGTGACCCTACGTCGACCGCTACCATCATGACGCTGAAATCTGCCATTGTCCACCCACTCTTGCCAGCATCTTCTAATCGCCGCATCGCTTCGACTCACATGACGAGCGATTCTCCGATTTTCCCAACCTGCCTTTTTCAATCCAATGATACGACCTCTTTCAAACTCTGAAAGTTGCTCGTAATGAGCTCGATTCCTGTGGCGAGGCATTTTTTCAGGCGTTGAAAGGTATCATAAATCGCAATGCAACAGACATTTTTAACAACAGCTCAAGAACAACTCCTTATATACATCTGCTGGATGCGCAATTCCGATGCGCTGGAGATCGCACTATTCATTCATTGGACACCAAATTTTAATCATTTGCATATTTGGTCAAAACATTTTTGCATACGAAATTTCAAAGCAATCGGATGATTCCTTCTTGGTGCGTCGATTTTTTTGTTATAGAGTGTATTTCAACGAGACATCACTTGGAATTATTCGAATATGATTTCAGCTTGTTGCCAATAAAAATTCCAAACAATGAATTCAGAATCGATGGGTGATATTTAATTGGCCAAATGATTAAAGACCAAAGGTCGCATTTATTAAAAGGAAGATGGGTCATCCTTTAAGCCGATCATATCTATCCTATACTGGCTGATTATATGAGGTCGATGCGCATCGAGTAACCAAGCTGTCTTTCGGATTCCGATACTAGCTGCAGTAGCCCAGTTGGAAGGTAATTGGTAATTTTGGTAATTTTAGTTAACGTCGTACTAGAGCAACACAACGGGCTATTGACGACGGTCCGGGATCAGTCCCTTGAGGGAAAGATTCGAGGACAACACCTCGTAATTTTGAACCACGGTCAGATGACGAGCCCAGTTGGAAGAGTAACCAACTAGCAAACGCAGGATTGAGAGTTCGAATCCAACCAAAGTCCGTTGCGTACAAAGGGGCCTGGTGCACGTTATATCTGTCGTGGATTCAAATGTCATCATGTTGACATGACGTCGAACTTTTGAGAGTGGGGTGTCATCTCAGGTTGGACCTCGTTATCTGACCATGGTTTAGAATGTCGTGGTGAGGTCGTCCACCTGGACGTCTGGGGAGTCGACAATTCGTGCCCCTAAGGGTGTGTGTGTGTAAAGACCAAGGGAGATAGGATAGGAGGCAGGGTGGAAGAGAGAGAAAGAGATAGTAGAAGTTGTCCTAATAACACATGTAATTTAATAGCCTACGGATTGAGTTGTTAGACTTGTTGAGTGATGTGATGTTATTGATGTGTAACCCTTTTAATGTTGGAATTCCGTTGTGTTGCTCCAGGGCCATGGTGATAAAAATATATACCTACTCTTCGATTTCGTTTCATTAATTGTTTTAAAAACTCTTTTTTTTAAGTTTTACACGTTCACCGGCCAACCAATCTGGTCTGGTGGTTGCGGTGTTAGCCTCTAGATCGGAAGGTTCCTGGTTCTAATCCGGGTCAGTTCAAGGATGTTTGTAACACTACTTAAAGATAACTTTACTAACACGTTCATCAACTGGGTTAAAGCCCATATTGGCGTTACCAGAAATGAAAGGGCCGACCAACTATCCAAGGAAGCAGCGATGGGAGAAACTAATTTCACGGTCTTCGCCAAACTACCCAAGAGTCACGTTAGAAACCTTGTGAAGAAATCATCCCTACAAAAATTGCAGGAGGACTGGGAAGCCGGAGAAACAGGAAGAAGAACCTTCGCATTTCTTCCAAAGATCAACCCTAGGAAAGAACCACGTGGACCCTACCTCACGTTTTTTTACACAGGCCACGGACTCTTCCCCAACTACCTAAGCATATTTAAAGTAGCAACATCAAGCAACTGCCTCTGCGGACAAACAGAAACGCCAAACCACTACGTTTTCAACTGCCCCCTCACGTGTCTCCATCAACTACCATAACCAACAGACGAAAATTTCAGGCCATGGGCCACAAACACGGCAAGCAACAACCTAGCACAAGCAAAGATCATGCAAATTATGAAGTTCCTATCGGAAAACATTGACATCCTCATTCAATAAGACTTGCCTACAATTAATTTCAGCTTTGTTCTTTACTTGTTAAAGGGTTTCATCCTAGAGCTCTGTGAGGATTGCCGAATCGAGGTGTTTTGTTTGTCCAATTGAGAACAACTTCTTTAAACACACAAGTTTATTTTAACACAGCACAGCACAGACTAATACAGGACGACTATTTAACATGGAAGAACACTATATACATGGAGAATTAAACAACAGGATCTAAGAATCCAGCAGACACGTCCGGAGTCTACAATTACCTCCGACGTTCTCTGCAGTACCACTTACTCTTCGATAGATGGTGTTATCGCGCCGGTGGCGCTAACTCGCCTGTCTCTACAAGCTCTATTTTAACTAGCCCTTTTTTGTTAACTTTTGCTTTCAACTAACATAACTTTGATGTTTCTTCTATTTACTTTATATTATTATTATTATTATATTTTTATTTTCTTCTTATTTCTACATTGCATGACGGGAACCCTCACATGAGAAGTTCCCACCATGTAAACAAAGTTAGTAGTGCCCAGTCCTGAAGCTAAAACCACAGCAAAGGGTTCGCCTGAATCTGTCACACTTAGTCTTGGTGTGATCCAACCACTTTTTCACAGTGTGTTCGCAAAAAACCACTTTTACCTGTCCCATGGACGGGGGTAAGGTTGACACCTGCAGGGTCTAAAACTATAAGCGTATGGTGTAGAGGCGGCTGGCGCGGCTTAAAAATGTCGTGGCCGAAAGTCCTCACGTTAAGTTGGTGTTGAAATTTGGTGAGTGGGGTGCCAGCACAAGTGTTGCCTCGTCATCTGACTGTGATTCAAATTGACGTGGTGTTGTCCTCGGATATTTCCCTTAGGGGATTGATCCCGGACCGTCGTCGATAGCCCGTTGTGTTGCTCTAGTACGACATTAATTAAAATTACCTTACACGTTCACTATACGTTTGTCACCAATACATACTATTAAAGACGGTCCCAATGAAAATATATGGTAAGTAGGTGTTTTAGTTAACGTCGCAATGAAGCAACACAGCGGGTTATTCTCGACTGCCCGTGATCAAACCCAATTAAAAGATCCCAGAACAGGACCGCGTAATATTGAATCATGATCAAATGACGAGGTCACATATGAGCTGGCCCCCCATTCTCTAAACTTCCACACCACGCCAACGTGAGGGCATTGGAGGTCATGAAAGATTTAACGTGTACCATCCCCGATCTTTGGATCGAGTTTCAAAATAGCATCACTCCGGTAGTTAAACCGCTGCCCTTATAATTGGAATAAACCAGCCTTTATTTCAAATCCAATTGCATGAGGTATCTGCCAACACGTACGATTATATCTGTTCTGTTATCAACTACAAAATGTAAAAATGATGCTTTTATTACCATATAATGGTATTGAAAAAAATGCAAACTATTCATATTAACAGCTGAAATTGCATGTAAAATCATTCGGGGGAATACAGTTTTAATATTGATAGGTACGTTTTCAAGTTATTTGATTTAAATACACATGCATTGTGTGAAGCAATAACATCTGTCTATTCTACAATTGGTACAATTTCAATTATTCATCCTTATTTTATTCAGAAATAATAATACTAATATGGAAATTTAACAGCAGAAAACAAATTACATCTTCATCAATATTTTATATTCTGCATTACATTTTATCTTCCACGCGATACTTAAACTCCAAATAGAGATGTCTGCTTTACTTATCTTCATATTAATATTAATAACGAGAAAATCAGAAATATAATAGTGTATATTGCTGTTGTAGGAATAATGGATATTATTTCGTCAAATCAGCAGTATTTCATATAATTCTGCATTATTTTAATTTTTGACATTATAGCTTAAAGTCATAAAATCTTATATATTTCTCTTCCTACTATAATTAACCACTAGAAAATTGGAAATACACTACATTATATTCATGCCATAAAAATGATAGGTGATTATGTTTACCAAAAAAAAACTGCAAACATTTTGTTCACAACTACATAGTCATATTTTAAGTGCAAAGTAACGGGTTTATTGCCTGGTACAAAGCACAATAGTTCTGTGAACGCCAGGGCCTGAAAGTCAATGATCATTCTAATAATGAACGATCATCGGTAAGTGAATGCTGGTTATTCTAATACCTGGATGTGTATGTGGAAAATTGAAGTAGAATACGACGGAGATTTGTCAGTTCCTATAATGGAGGAGACACGAGTAAGAGCCATGAATAATCCAGTTCAAAATGTCAACGAAGCAAAAAACTCTCTGTATAAGACACTTTACCCAATTTTGTTGGTTCTCCATGTTCTTGGGCATGAAAGTTTGCCTAACCATCAGTTGTGGAAACCGAGTACTTCGAAGAAACTTTCAATGCTTATAAGTAGTGTTTTCATACTGGGATGCATATTTACCAGTTTATTTTACGTTGCTATTTCACGTGAAACGAAAGACTACTTAGTCGGATGTACCTCTATCTTTATTATTTCAACGGCATACATATCTGTCTACAAATCTAGATATAACCTAAATTCGCTACTTCAAGATTTGTCTAGAATTTTTGAAGCCACCCAGTTTCGAGTTCAAGAACACGTAGGAAGACGCTCTATATATTGCTATTGTATCATATGGTACTCCTTGACTTTATTGGACTCTGTAGTTAAAAATCTAATATTATCAGAATACAAAGTTGCTTTATTAAAAAACTCAACAGTCGTCCTTCATGTACTCAAAATTAATCCAAATCATTTTTCAATGATTTTTCAAGTTATTGAAGCTTTTTCATGGTTGATGCTAGAGACTCTCGTCGGGATTTACTCTCTGTACTTCATTTTTTTGTGTAAAATTCTACAGAAGTGCTTTCAATCAGTCATAGACGAATCAGAGGACCATTCAAAAGAAATCTTGCTCTTCTTGTGCGAAACACATCACAGTACAAGCGTTGCAATGAAAAAGATGGAGGGTATCTTTTCTTACCCTACCTTTATTATCGTGTTTAGTTACATGAGGAAGCTCTATTTTGCAATGTATCTTATGATTTTTGGACGACACTTAACAACCTCTCTTGCACTGAGCTGCTTTCTCAGCATGGTCATCAGTGTATTTTTATTGGTGATAATAATATGGGATGCATCCGCTGCGACAGAAACAGCTGAGAGAGCAGAAAGAACTATGAAGTCCCTTCTATCCGAATTCACTTCTTCTAGCAATGGTATTAGGAAGTTTCTGAAGTACAGTTACAGACGAGAAAACAGGCTCACGCTATGGAAAATGTACACGTTCAGAAAATCCCTCATTATTAGTTGCTTTGGAACTCTAATAACGTACGGGATCCTGCTAGCTACGTTGGGTAATACGAAATAAAAACTGTAGTTGTGGGTTACTTTACTAATTCATGCTCCTGTGTGTATCCAGTAATCGTGGTCTATTGACAGATTGGCCTATGCAAATATTGAAGGAAAGTGGGCCTTGATATTAAATCTAAGCAAAAGTTTCAGATGTTTTTTTTTTTCAAATTTTATCGATGCGAAATTATCCAACAAAGTTTTTATCTCAAGTTGATTTGTCACGTGGCATCTCTCATTTGACGTTGAAAGGTGTATACAAGTTTGGAGTTCGATGGTTGATAGTGCACAGTTGATACTGTTAGTGAAAATTCCAACACCATAAAAGAATCATCAGAATAAATGAAATTTATTTCACATTCTCATATAGTGATTTAAATAAACGATCAAAATTACAAAGTTATAAAACAACAATAACGCCAAAAATTCAATGTCTTGTGCAGCCGCCACGCGCAGCGATGAGAGCATGTACACGTCATGACATCGAATCATGAAGATTCTGAATGTCATGCTGCGGAATGGCATTCCAGATGACCTCTATATGATGCCAAAGTTCAGCCGTGCTCTCTACCCGAAGGGCGAGTTGAATCCCATACATGCTCAATGGACGACAGATCCGGGTAACGTGCAGTCCATGGAAGAAGCGTAACCTGTCGTTCACTGAAGATGGCTTGTACATTCCGAGCAACACGTGGACGGGCATTTTCTTGCTGAAGTACAGCTCCGGGAATGGGTTGCAGGAGGGATAAGACCTCGGGATCCTTGATATCTAATAGCGCACCAGACCATAGCGCCAAATGTTGGTCCAGTATAACAATGAATAAGACACTCCGGGAGAAGGCGATCACTTCTGTAGTGTCTGACGAAAACACCTCCATCGTTATAGTCTCGATTGTAGCAGGACTCTTTTGAACAGGCAACTTATTGCCAATCGGCATGCCATTGGCTGTGTTGGTGAGTTCATTGTAGCCGGAGGCGTCGGTGGTTCACCGTCAAGTGAATAATGCGTAGAGGAATTCTTGCACGTATCCCATAACGCATAAGACGTCAAAGAAACCGTGGGGACAGACAATGACACACCTGCAGACGTGCTTCAATGTTGTGCCAACACACGAGTAGACGCTGTGCTAAATTGATTTCTCCAAAATTTTTTGGGATGACGAAATTAACACTTATTACGACACAGACATTACAACACATGGTTAAAATTTTGGAAAACGAGTAAAGCATTATGAATGCTTGGTTATGAAAAGTATCCTGTTGTCACAGAGATGTTTGATAAAGACGGAGTCGGAAAAACTAACTAACTACAGTTTCACACGTTGGTCGTACACTTGAGCATCAAGGACACTTGAGAGACAGGGAACTTCTGCGATTCACTTAACCCAGACACCTGGCGCTAATACTTTACAGACTATTTCTTCCCTCCTCAAGATTCCTCTTTCTGCAGATAGAGACACCTGCAAAAAAGATACAAAATAGCAGCAGCAATTGTTTCACGAAGGCAACATCTCATGCTCAAGCAAATATGCAATATACCCTAAAGATTCACCCTATGTAATACACCCTAAATATTCACCCTATGTAATACACCCTAAAGATTCACCCTATGTAATACACCCTAAAGATTCTGGCCAGTACATTAATCAACTGGTGAGTATATCCTGCTTGGACTAAGGACCTGCTCACCAACTAGCTCCTTAGGGCAGTCATAGAGGTGACTTGGGTTCGTATAGTCCCTGGCTAGTACTGGTACAGGAACCTGTACTACCTCGTTGGACTCCATGGTGGGTGGTGCCGCCGGGGACTGAACACTTCTTTAGTAAACATGGAAAATAAAAAATCAACTTCTCCTTCAGTGGAGCACATCTGTAGTAAAAATAATGATAAACAATTTATAGGAACAAAAAATTTTTTTAGTGAAAAGTAACGACGGAAATCTTGAAAACATATAAGCTATTTTGCTTCTCAAAACTATATTAGGAATGGTTGAAGAGACAAAAAACACTAGCAGGAGATGTACTGGTAGAAATTTCAAATAGAACACAGGCTTTAAACAGCCAAAAAAATAAAATTCGTCAGTCCAATAGAAAAGTAACCGTAACACCCCATAAAACTTTGAATATATTCAGAGGCGTAATTTCTGAATCAGATTAAGTTCATACATGCTGGTACGACAGTCGCTTCTACCGAGCCATCTGGAAAATGTTTCGACCATCGGAAAGGTCTTATGACAGTGGCACAAGTAAACCTATCTCCTGTATAAACCCGTTACGGTTAGGGATTCCAAACCCAACTTTAAAGTCACAAAATCGTTTATTAAGAAATAGATTGTGAATTTATCGATTTTATATTTTTCCATCATCAGTTTGGAGAATTCTAGCAGAAATAATAAATTAAATTATATCAATGATATTTTTTGCGAACGAAGGAAACTTACAAAGGTTTAAAAGTACATTAAGAAACAAAACACTGCATCAACATAATTTCTGGGAATAGCCAATTAAAACGCCCTTACTTTGATTTAGTTAATAAAGCATCCACATCAAAACGTGACGAAAACGACACAGAGGCAATTGAAATTATTTGCGAAGTAGAAATAACAAAAAACTAAACCTATTGACAGTTATTTAAAAAAGGAAAAGAATATGGAAACTATGGTTTCGAGAATGTCTTCAAAGATGGTTACACCTCAGTACATTTTGTACATCTTCAGATTTCAGATATTTATCTTCAAAGAGTGAATTTCAACTCCCCTATTCACCAAACACAATAAGATCTATAGTTAAAAATTATGCAAATACCGTAAAAGCTGACATGATTAGTGAATTTGATTATCTCCAGAAATAATGACAAAAGTTTGCTTTAACATTTGATGAATGGAGCGCTGAATTATCTGAGGCACTGCATGTAAGGGTAAAAGAACGTCGTTGCACGATAATAACTGGCATATATTATTTCATTTAAGGAAACCAAAAAGATATGATCAAAACATGAGACAAGCTGATAATACGTTTCTTATGCCAAAAAAGAATCTTATGCGACAGGAAATGAAAAAAGTATTAAACCAAGTCATAAAAGATAAGCTACTAGTAGTACTAGTAGTTACTATAGTTTATTGTTTGTGATTGATTTCTTCAACTATGGATAATTTTATTAATAAAGTTGCTTTTCTGATACTAAATTAAATTTTTTGTTCGTCAATTTGGAATAATATCCTTTTTTCCTACTTCCATTCAGCCTGTTTAAGAAAAATAGATACTGATTAGATGGACTTATTAACAAAGTACGGATCCGGTCGGATTAGCGTCAATCCGGTCGGATTCCAATCCCTAGTTACGGTCCAGCGATTTTGTTTTCGCATCGTGTTAATTTAGGAATTTTAATTATGTTTCTTCAGAGCGATAGAGGTCAATACTAATATTTTGTTCAAACATCAAAATAACATAAAACACGTTTTCCCTTCCCCCTTTTTTTAACTTTATGTGCACAGCGCGCACCTAGTGAGAAAAAATTAGGAGCACAATTTCATTTTCATGTGCACCTGTGCACCCGGATATATCGAGCCCTGCAATAAGTTTTTCTTTTATCCAAAATATTGTTGTTTTTCATATAGTTTAAAACATGGTTTTCGCGACAAAAAACAGACAATTTAGCTGATTATACTAAACATTCTCAAAAAAAGTTTTGAAACACAAGGCAATAATTCAAAATAATAATAATTAAGTTAGAAATGACCGGCTTTGTATACAATACTTTACAATTTTTTTTTTTATATTTAAGTTTACGCAGTTTTGCAAGTTTGGTTTTTTGCTGTGCAATTTTATATTTTACAGACATTGTTTTGTTTCGAAAATAGGTTCTTCTATAGTCTGTTAACAAACAAAAGTGTTTTGATGTCAAACTAAATTGGGAGATGAAAGGTCTGAAGTGTTTTCAACGTGCCACAATTATATTCGGAAACTAATCCGTCATGAAAGCTGTCAGACTTGAGCCTGACATAGCTCAGAAAACTTCAAGTATCACAAAAACTAAATTGAGTTCAGGTCTAAAATTTTGAGCATAGCTGTTTAACTGTATGGGAATAGAAATATTAAAAAAATTATAGAAATATGTAAAAAATGTAAGATAGTTTCGCCGTCGATTGACTCTGCGAAAGGAGTGTTGGTTTGCGAAGCAAACGTAATGGGATCGCGTAGCAATTCAGAGGGTTAGCGAGCGCAAGTGAGTAGAGGCGGAGCCCCTAATTATTCGAATTCTAATATAGTTGCATTAAATATGTATTACCTTTAAGCTGCTAAAGCTGCTTAAGCTAAATATGTATTACCTTAATGCTTTCGTAATGTTATTTTTAATGCTCAAACATTTGCTAAAGCAAAAGTATAGAAGATGTGCTACGGACTAGGGATGCGACATCGATGTCGATGTTTTCAAAACATCGATGTTTTTTAAAAAACATCGATGTATTGGGGTCAACGTTTTTGTAACATCGATGTTTATACTTGTCGATGTTTTTACGTTGTCGATGTTTTATTTTTAAATGAAAAAAGTACCGTTATAAAAATTTAAAAATAACCAAGTAGCATAATTTTTACAATCAGAAAATTGAACATACTTTTAAACCAAAGTGACCAAGGATGAAGGGTTGGAAGAGTAGAGATGCGACATCGATGTCGATGTTTTCTAAACATTGATGTTTCAGAAAAAAAACATCGATCCATTGGAGCCGATGTCGCATCACTAGTTGCTAAACCAGTTTTAAGAAATGGGGAAACAAGTTTAAATACACTAAACTTTAAAAACATCGATGATTTGGGGGCGATGTATTGTCAACACCGATGTTTTAATTTTGGACATCGATGTTTTGCTGTCGATGTCGCATCAATAGTTGCTAAACCAATTTTAAGAAATGGGGAAAAAAGTTTTAATACACTGAATTTTAAAAACATCGATGTTTTTTGGTCGATGTATTATCAACATCGATGTTTTAATTTTGAACATCGATGTTTTGCTATCGATGTCGCATCCCTACTGCGGACTCCTGTTTGTAGCAAAATGAATCAAGACTTCGTGAGCTGTATGATTGTATTGTAATCAATCAAGCCGCTTGAAAGAGCCCCTTAAGAAATTTAGATTTTTTATAATATGTTGGTTGTTAAGAAACACTGATTATAAAACGAAACTAGAAGAACTTAACGAGTATTAAATACGTGTAAGTCGTAAAGGAAATGAACCACGAAAGATCTCCGTATTCATTGACTAGTAAATATCGAGATTTCATTTGTGCGCCATTCAGCCTTGTAGTCCTCAAGAGGCATAGCCGTGACTAGGGTTCATGAATGAGGGGGTTCAGTCCCGAAAAGTATGGACTGTAAACCAATATAAATTATCACCTGGAAGCATTTGGAGACCTCTCAGGGAAATTTTTGTATTTTATGTAAGAATCTCTCATAATTCTCGTAATTTGTTTTCGTAGTACGTAGATAAAATTATTAAATGTTTTGCGTCAAGCAAATGTTAGTCACTTTCATTTCAAATAAAGTAATTTTAAACAATGTTCTTTTATTTTACCATACATGAGAAACATGTTTGGTTTAACTACAATTTATTTAAGGACAGTCTTGAATTACACTAAAAGCCTGCTAATTAAACTACCCTCCTCCCGTTAATCCGAGTTTGGTTAATACGAACCAACTGTTTTTAAAATTTGTGAGACAAAATACAGTAAATCAGTAACAACATAAATATATTAACATTATTGAAATAAAAAGGAACATTGGTAAGAATGCACATGCTTTTAGATTTTTTTTGGTTTCAATTAAATTGAAGAGAATATAAAAATAGTCACTAGAACTTTATGAACCATTTGGACGAAATTGATCAGTGCTTTAGGTGTGGTAAATACAATACATATAAACATTTTACTAGTTGGTTCTTCAAAAAACATATGCTAAGTAAAACATAAAAATCAAGTGAATAAAAATTTCACTCGTGTCGTTTATATTGTAGCGAAACTTATTAACTTTGTCTGTGAATACAGTGGCTCAATCGGTATTGCACCTGACTGCAAAACGTAAAGTACCGGGTTCGGATCCCACTAGAGGCAAGTGGCCTAAAAGTATATTTTATTTAAAGTTTCCTTTCTGTTTGTTTTTCACTTCTCCAAGAATTTAATTTATGTTAATTTCAAGAATTTACCAATTCTCGAATATTCGAGTCATTTCGTAAAATGTATAAAACCAGATGTAGCACTCAGTTCAAGTTAATAAAGTCTCGAGTTGATATCAGTAATCTCTGTCCTTGCTCGCCTTTAGCAAATATATACGAAGAGGTTAGCCTACCTACTATAAATCTACGCGACAATAATGTAGGGTGCTGGGGTTTTATTAAGTGAATACTTCTAGTTGAATTCGATTTATTATAGATAATATGTACAGAGAGTTTAAAAATGGCGCATCGAGATCACATCCGTCAACATAACATCAATCGTCTCGTCTACCGTGATCCGATGCGCGCGCGATCAAAAAACGATCGCGCTTCTTTAAGTGAAAGTTGTACTTCTTTTCAGGTAAAAGTTGTAATGCTTATCTTAGGATAGCCGTGGGGCTTAACCCTACATTAGGCTTTGTTTCTGTCCCTTGGCGGTGGTTCACATCGTTGAAGGAGTACGCATTGTCGTCTATTTGTTTGTATTTGGTGCGTTCCAGAAAAATTTTCTCATAAATCATCACTTTTGTTTTGAATTGGGATATTGAAGTGGCACCATATAATATTTGCTTATTGCTCAGGGAGTCTGGTATACCCCTGATACAATAATATATGATAGAAATTTCGTCGATGCAATTGGCACCTCTGCTTGCCAATTCCCGTATAGCCAAGTGATATTCCGATACAGTCTCAGTAGGCTTCATCCTACGATGCTCCAACTGCCTATGCAGGTCGATGCTGTTAATTTTTTGGCTGAACTCTTCCAACAGGGCAGTTTTTAATTTTTACCATGTTGTTAATCCACGCTGAGACTGCAGAAAGGTTTTGGCTGGTCCAGTTAACAGATTTTTAGTAAATATAATTTTCTGAGCATCGCTCAATGCAGGAAACAGTTCAAGATTTTCATCCACATCACGAAAGAATGCGGAGATTGAGTATGAATCTCGGCCATTAAAGTGTCTGATAGTTTGCGCCAGGTCTTTTAGAATAAACCACCAGCTATCATTCTGCTGAATACTTGCAGCCGGGGAAATGGAGTTTCGAAGTGAGGCCTGCGGAACGGGAAAAGGAGATACCTCTGAAGAGCTGGGTATATATGAAGCAACACAGGCACCAGATGTCTGATTGAATTGTTTGTCATCGTCGTCAGAAAAAGAAGCGTCGATGGTACCTTGTAGTGCGGTGAGATCCGAAAGGGCATCGAAAATCAACACGCAGAGTTCTTCTTTCGTACCAGCACTGTCAATATGAAGAATGGAACAAACTGAGATAACGTCGTGCAGCTTGAAAGTCTGTAGCACGGATTTCTTTCTCTTCTCGAGATCGAAGTTCTCAGGGAAGGATGAGAAGGCACGCAACTTCTGTCGGCTGTCCCGATCGTATTCTTCGTCGAAAACCACACTGTACAAGAGTCTGATCAATTTCGAAGAACCGGAATGAAGTAGTGCAGCTACCGCGGGAATGTCGCCAAGCGATTTCGCCATTTTGTGTACGGAGCCAAGCACAAGACGAAAGCAGTCACACAGCAAACACCAAAGAGATTCTTTTAACCACCAGCGACCCGAAATGTCCGTCGGAGAAGTTGTTTAAAACTCCAGTTTTCACAACAGCAGAGCCTTTACGCGTCAGTTGAAAGGCTAATAACTTTGAGAGCGTCCGTCAACATCTACTCACAGTAACAGCGTCTTGAAAAGTCACTTCGTCAGGTTTGACCGAGCCCCCATAATGTAGGGTGCTGGGGTTTTATTAAGTGAATACTTCTAGTTGAATTCGATTTATTATAGATAATATGTACAGAGAGTTTAAAAATGGCGCATCGAGATCACGTCCGTCAACATAACATCAATCGTCTCGTCTACCGTGATCCGATGCGCGCGCGATCAAAAAACGATCGCGCTTCTTTAAGTGAAAGTTGTACTTCTTTTCAGGTAAAAGTTGTAATGCTTATCTTAGGATAGCCGTGGGGCTTAACCCTACAATATTATGAGCGTTAAAACAATTTTTATTTACATAATCAAGTTTAAACTGCCATATAAAGCTTTTAAGTTCCGATTGCTCGTTATTAACAAATTTGACAATCTTGTTCGACGAACTGAACGGGGGTTGAACCCTCAACTCCCCCTGGTTACGCCCATGTACTAATGTACCATTGTTTCATTGATTTCATTTATTTATTACACTAAGAGGCTCCTTACTCTGCTCGCTTACGCTCGCCGACCCCCGGGTATTGCTGCGTAATACAATTTGATTTGCTTCGAAAACCAATACTCCTTTCGCAGAGTCAATCTCCTGCGACCGTGAAACTATCTTAATAATTTGTATAATCCTGATTTGACTTTCCGGTCCATGACGTCACAGCGATGTCTTCGCCCTCTGTGCGCTAACGTTCGCCCAACCGATTCTGTTTTATATTAAACTTACATGTAAGTAACAATGACTGTATTTCTCATTTCAATGCCAGTGGAACTTGGATAACAACATGGCCAAATTTGGCTCTTGCTCCATAAACTCAAATAGAATAAATTTTCTTACGATTGAAAATGCCCATTACCAATTATATCTGACATTTTACAGCC
The DNA here is from genome assembly GCA_947359465.1 of Metellina segmentata. Classification (NCBI taxonomy): domain Eukaryota; kingdom Metazoa; phylum Arthropoda; class Arachnida; order Araneae; family Tetragnathidae; genus Metellina; species Metellina segmentata. The sequence continues at coordinate 118,434,936 of OX375879.1, read as the reverse complement.
AAAGAAAGGTATCATTCTTGAACTACCACAATAGGGAATTGAAAACTACAAAAAATATTGATTTCACAAACGCAATTCCATATAAAAAAACTTAATGGACATCATTTCGTAATAATCCTATGTACGGTTTCAATTTACATTATACAAATGGACATACATTTTTACAATAATCTCTATTCTGTTTTCCAATTGGTAACATCCTTTCTTTTACAAGAAAAGAGACGACATTTTCGTTCTGATTTTATTCAGAAATAACAGTAATCAATAAAAGATATATAGCTGCAGAAAATATACAGCGACATCACTGATTTATGTTCTTATTATATTTTTTCATTATGTTAAACCTCCACTCTCTCAATAAGTTAAATCGATTAAATGACTAATTTTTTCCATTCAATTATTATAAGTGACAAGGGACATGGAAACGTATTAGTTTGTATTAACTGTATTATAGATTATGGATAAAAATTAATTTTCTATTAAAACCAAACGTTTGGATCAGAATTTCGCAATTCTACTTTTGGAGCAAAATCAATGTGCTCGTTTTCTGATTCAAGTAATAGATGGACCACGAAATTCAGCAAACAGATTTGACCATGTGATTTGAGAGTTCTGTTTACCGTCATATAAACTAGAAGTGGATATTGAAAATTGATGTATAAAACAGTGATTTGTGAATTTAAATTATGGCTGAGACACGTAGAAAAGCTAAAAATCCAACTTTTCTAGAAGCTAATGAAACAAAAACATCTTTGTATAAGGCACTTCATCCTATTTTATTCATTCTGCATTTTCTTGGACTTGAAAGTTTGCCCTACCGTCAGTTGGGAAAACAGAGAACATTGCGGAAACTTCCAATGTATATAAGCTGTGGTTTCATACTCGTATGCTTCTTTCAAAGCTTATTTTTCTTACCTTTTCTATCGAACAAGAAACAGCAAATGATAAACATTCTAAACACCGTAATCATTTCAACCTCATATATTTCTATCTTCAAGACCCGATGTAACCTAAAATATCTCCTTCACGATATTTCAGGAATTTTTGAAGCCACTCCGATTAGAGATCTAGAAACTGTACGACGACGTTATGTGTATTGTAATTGTGTCATCGTAGTTGGTTTGACCGCATTAGAAACTGTTTTTACAACTATATCACTGACGGAATTCAAAGTTAAACTATTTCCAAATTCAACATTCCTTCAGAACACACTGAATGTTACTCCAAATGTTTTTTTTAAAGGTTTTCAAGCTATTGAAATTTTTTCTAAGATGATGGTAAAAACACTCATTTGTATTTACTCTCTGTACTACATATTTTTGTGTAAAACTCTACAAAAGTGCTTTCAATCAGTCGTAAATAGATCAGAGGTTCATTCAGAAGAAAGTTTGCTTTACTTGTGCCAAACCCACCACAGAACAAGTATCGCCATGAAAAATATGGATTGCATTTTTTCCTACTCTATCTTTGTGATCGTCTTTAGTTACATGACGCAGATCTATTGGGCAATGTATGGCATTATTTTCGGACATTTCAATCCCTACCTTGTAATGAGCTGCTTTTTACGCATAGTCACGAGTATATTTCCGTTAGTTATTATAATATGGGATGCATCCGCTGCAACAGAATCAGCAGAGCAAGTGGAAAAAACCTTGCAGTCTTTGACTTCCCAAATCTCATTTACTCGCAATGGTCTCAGGGACTTCATGAAGTACAGCTACAGACGAGAAAACAGGCTCACACTTTGGAAAATGTACACTTTCAGAAAATCCCTCGTGATCAGTTGCTTCGGTACTCTGGCAACATACGGAATCCTGTTAGCGACATTAGGAAACACTCAAGAAAAATCTGATTAATTTTGATCACAACGTTCCAGGAATGTGGGTTAATTAGGAAGTACAGTTTCACTCTTTTTAGATACAATTACAGTGTTTTATGGCGAAAGAAAAATAGTCTTTTTAAATTTAGATCTAAGCATAATTGAATGATAGTATTATTAATAATATTTTTATTAATAACTTAACACTTGTTTAACTTAACACCTTATTAAATTAGCATAGTTAACTTATTAAAATTTAATAAAATATTAATCGAAAATAGTTCCACATATCTTAAGTTAGTAAATTATTGATTATTAACTATATAATAATATTAACTTTAAAAAATTTAATGAAATATTAATCGAAAATAATTCCACATATCTTAAGTAACTAAATTATTAATTATTAACTTATTTAAACATTATTGATTTTTTAACTTACAACATATGTGAAATTATTTTACTAAGAATTTATTTATTTTCTAGTTTGTTTTAACATGCGATTTATAGAATATTTTTACGGATATCTGTACGATTTTGCCTCTTACTGGAATAGCTTACCAGTGTTCCTAATGTTACTAACCAATCGATAGTTGGACAATAATGATGCAATTGAAATATGCTGACCATATGCTTGTATCTGCTGTCTCTTTAAAGTCTTTTAAAGAAGATGAGAAGATCAATTCATTACGCCTGTGTTCATATTTGAACTACTCAAATAATATTCTAAATAATTCTCAAATCAATATGAGATGTAAATGCTTTATTTCTTAACCTTTAACCCCACGATATCAAAAGCCCCTGTTTTATAAATTGAACAATTGAATAATCTTGTAGCACACGTTAACAAACTATCCATATAATCTGGTTGCGAGCAACACTATATAATACCAATTTTGTACAAGTTATCACGTTTACATTACAAAGGTACGGTTTTCATAATTTGCTTTCTAAGCTATCGCATATAAGATATGATACTTGAAAAACATTAAAACATGAACAAATAAATAAATAAAATGACAGAATTTCATTTAATCCCCTTTATATCTTTTGTCCCATCTATCAAAAGATTTGTCAGGGACAAACCTTATTTTGTTTGTTTTGTGGTGCAAATGAACTTTTGGAAAGCATCCAAATGGTAATTTCACTTTTAGTTCACGTAATATTTGATTGCAATATAGAGAAGAAATTAGTTTTATTAAAAATCTGAGATTTTCAATGATAGACTTATATATGATTACATTTATTCTACACTCATGTCCATAAATTAAGGATAATGCCAGCTCCGGCAAATAGAGGTTCAGAAACAAAACAAACGTGACTTATTCATCAAGCCCATTTATTAAACAATAGATAGAGAACAATAAAGATGGTGTATGTATGATACCATTCATAAAAACTACGATTTTTGCTCACTGGAGCAATCGCAAAAAATATAGACCTTAAAAAAACTTAACATGACATGGTTGGTATGATGGTTAATACATTGTATGTCTCCCAGATGATGAAATACAGTTCGTGCAACACCTAGGCATGCTGAGGACCAAATTATCAAACTGATCTTGGAGAAGATCAATCAACTCAGCAAGCAATGCTCTACGAATTACCGGTACACATGCAGGAGATGGTTGACGGGCTGCAACTCGTCGGCCAAGCATGTCCCACACTTGCTCTATTGGATTCAAATCAGGTGAGAATGCTGGCCATTGCATACGAGTGATATCCTCAGATTCAAGGAATTCGTTTACAATGTTAGCACGGTGAGGACGGGCGTTGCCATTCATAAATAAAAATTCTGCTCCCATGGCACCCTTAAACATACGTACATTTTGTTCCAGAATGATGTCCCGATAAATTTGACTTCTCATTGATTCGATTTGAACATGTAGATCTGTTCTGGAGCCCAGTATAATTCTGCCCCAAACGAGCAAACCTGCACCTCCGTAACGGTGTCGTTCAATGATGTTGTCTTGGTGGTAGCGGGCACCTGTCGTTCTCCATATGAAAGTCCGCCATGAATCAGACTGCAAGATAAACCTGGAATCGTCGGAAAATATCACACAAGCCCACTGTGACGATGTCCACATTGCATGTTCTCTACTCCAGGCTAACTGCTGGCAACAGTGAGTTGCCTAGAGCGGAACACATCTGACAGGCCTGGGAGCATATAGACCAACATGTCCCAAACGTCTATAAACTGTTTGCCTTGAAACTGTCGTACCCGTGGCAGAAAGCTGACGAGAAAGGTAGGATACTGTTCTCTGTCTGCTTCTTTTTGCAGTTATTGACAAATACCGGTCATAATTCGGCACTGAAACTCGGGGGAGACCTGTACTGTAACGTCTACTGACATTTACATCATTTTGGAAACGTTTCCAAAGCCTAGAGATAACACTTTAGGCGATTCCAAGTTCCACTGAAATTTTCACCTGAATAAGCCCACATTTCAGGCGGCCCATAATTCTGCCACGTAAAAAATCATCGACATGCGTCCTCTGTGACATAACTATTCGGTTGTGGCACTGAGTGGCTTACAGAACACTTGTTAACAATTTTACTTCTTTGCTACCATTCCTTATATACACCTCTCTTATACTCTCGTCATTGTGCCGTATTATCGGCGTCATCTGATGGCTTCCTGTTATTATATATTATTTTTGAAATGTGTACGATAATTCTACAGGTGAAATTTTTACTTTAGATTTCGATTTCCGTGTGATTCTGAATCATCCTTAATTTATGGACAGGAGTGTATTTACTTTTAGGGAATTTTAATGAGCCACTTCATCAGATGTAACGTCTTACTCAAGTTAAGTAACAAACTTGAATTAAATGTTTTTTTGTGTGTTATGGTCATCTTTTCTCTATTTTTTAAGATTAATTACAAAAGTAAAACATTAAATGATTTTCAGTACATTTGGTTTTTTACTTTTCCCTAATAAGTTTAATTTTTTATTTCGTCCGACATTCGTAACATACTGTAGATTCAATTTAAATCCAAATCCCAACGGTTTGTAGAGTCTAACTCTTAAACCCCGTTCTATTTGTCCTAGTTGTGCAAAAGGGGCCAAAACAATTCGAAATGGTCACTGAAATAACATCTTGAATAAAAAGATTGCTGATCGATGAGGTTATCGGTTTTTTTTTTAAAAATAGTAACTGTTGTAACATTTCTTGAGACGGGGAGCACCACAGGGGATGACCAGAAGAAAAAAGTCTTTGCTACCCCGGAGAGGGGACTTGAATTTAAGCCTTTAGTTCGCTCCCCATCCCCCATTTCTCTTTTGCGTTGAATCATCGGTGGCATTATCCACCCCCTCAATTCTTTTCCTCCCCAAGCACGACAGGTGGACATCTGTCTCTTTATTGGTTGAAATTATATCTCCCTGTTTGAAAAGCATGTTGAAATTGAAAAGAAAATAGTAAAGGAAAATTTTGTTTCATTTGGATCATACATGAATAATAAGAACGTTTATTTATGTTAAATTTTTTCATCTTTTTTTAGTCTACTGACAATTTGTTCCTCTGCGAAAAATGAAAACGGAAACGAAATAAATAAATTTAGAATCTGCGATCCTTTATGCTGTTGCCATTCCAAAGAAAACAATTAAAAAAATCCTTTAAATTCATTTTAAAAAATGTTCTAAATTGAATTTTAAAATTCTTAACTTAAATAATTGCTAATGAGTGGTATAATAATAGGTTGCTAATTTAATGAGATTATTGCCGTATGAAATGTATCAGATTACAACTAGAGAGAGAGAGGTGAGACGAAAGCTAATGATTACACACAAACATGTCAAGGTACTTTTATTAAAACTATTTAAGTTAAGTCCTGAAACATTTCGGTAAAGATTTTTAGAACCTTCAGAAACCCAAAAGCACACAGTGGATCTCAAAAGTGTTCACACACTTTAAAAAGTTGTAGGAAAGGTGCTGTTGAAGAAAGTTGAAGAAAGTCGAAAAATTTTTCATATCATCTCCATGTAACTCGGAATAAAACCTAGCATTTAAAAAAATAATATTGACTCATATTCTATTTATTAAAAATAAAAATGCAAGGAGGCAGAGAAAGAACAAGTCACAAAAGTGATCGTTCAACGAAACATTTTCAGATAAACTCATAAAATTATCGTCTATCCCTTAAAAAAAAATTTTTTTTTCACCGTGTAGACATTTAAAAATCGTTTGGCTATATTTTTGCTTGCTTGTATCGTAATATTCTATTTATTATTTAAAAATGGCTCGTAAGGAAATAACGAACAGAATTCGCAAGTTGATGGTTTTTCATAATAGTAGTGATAAATCAGTTCGGAATATCGCTAAATTAGTAAATTCATCCCGTTCTACGGTGCAGTATGTGATAAAACGTTTTAAAGAAGAAAATGGGATTAAAATCAAGGTAAAGGACTCTCTAAATGATCAATTTTATTGTCGATGTGATTGACGGTTTCAATTGACAGGTGCTTCAATGTAGCTTCAATAAACCCGTCAATCTCATTCGGTGCGTGACTTGTTTCATTTTTGAGTTTCAAAATGGTTTCAAAGTCAAATTTTGGCTTTCTTGCCTTGATTTTGGCTACCTGCAGTCGAAAGAAAGAAAATAGGAAAAGACGCTGGTCCAAAGGAGTGGTATAAACTGAGAAGCCGCTCTACTCATTAACATTTAGTAAACTTTCTGCAAGATACTGAATCGTACGCAAAATATTAATTTTCTGTTTCCTCGGTATAATCTGCTTTATTTTGTTTTAACACATTAGCAATTTTTTTGCAAAGCATTACTTCTTTTGTTTCTGTTTATATATTCACTTAACTTTCCACAACTCAGGATAGTCACGATACAAAGTAAATAAAAGCTTCACAAACTCTCTTTCTAATACACAATCACTTCTCATGGGGCTCGCCTAAGCTACAGTTAGCTTGCGCTATATATATGCTTTATTACAATAGAGATTTGAATACCTCTATTTTTAACGATCGCCAAGGTAATAAACTTGGATTAGAGAATAAAAAAGCACAACTGCACGAACAATTGACAATTGCGTATTTTTAATGATCAATCGGAGCCGTCAATGGCGCCCATCAATGGCCATCAATTAAAATTACTATCAATGTGCGTCAATCGCCTCCTACACGATCAATTTGAGCCTAATTGACAATAATATTGATCGTCTACGGACCCACTAAGTGGGTCCCTAGACGATTAATATTATTGTCAATAAAGCTCATTGAAGCAACCAATTGATCGAATAAGAGGCGATTGACGCGATTGTCAATCGATTGACCACATTGGTAGAAATTTTGATTGATGGACATTGACCGGGCGCCATTGATGGCGCCGATTGATCGTTTAAAATACGCAATGGTCAATCGTTCGGGCATTAGGGCTTTTCATTCTCTAATCCAAGTTCTTATATTCCCGATCGTTAAAGATAGAGTAAAAACATCAACGGATTTGAAATTTGCGGAAAATTTTACTCCAGATAGATATCTTAAATGCAAATTTCAGTTAATAAATAAGTTTTCAATTGAAACTTTTATATTTTCGCAATACAAATTTAAGTATTACGAATGTACGTCGGGGTACAACTTTGCACATAAATGTTATTTAATTGGTACCAAGGACTAACAAAAACTCTTGTTTAGATTTAAAATATTTAATAAAATTGCAGTTTTTAATACATATTAACACAAAATATTAAAAAATGACCGAATTAGTAAAAAGTTATTTCGATGTCGATGGTTTCATAAAGTCTAACAAATTCGTATGACACACGATGCCTTCTTTTTCTGACGCAGAATTTCTTCGTAGCAAGTTAATAGTTTTTATTCCTTGTTTTGTAACTATAACGCGTTCTTTGATTTAGTATATGTTTACTAAAGTTTTTAAGCCCCTTTCAATTAAGCTGAGACCTTCTGTCATCTGCCAGGGCCACGCAGGTGGTCTTCGATAGCCGCCCCGTTGGTTTTGAATGCAGGTGATTTTTAAGTGATTCCCTGAAAAATCTGTTTACACAAATGGATTTGGGATTCAAATCTCTATTGTAATAAAGTGTATCTTTCCACAAGTCACTACCGACCCAGCCTAAGCCATTCGGTGTATCGCCACGTAATTTTGAACCAGGGTCAGATGACGAGACAACATCTGAGCTGGCACTCCACTCTCCAAACTTCCACACCAGCCCAACGTGAGGACTTTCGGCCACGACATATTTAAGGTGCACTAGCAGTCTCTACACCATACGCTTACAAACATCCATATCCTAACCCAGATTCGAACCAGGAATCTTAAGATCTAGAGGCTAACATAATAAAGCGTATGTATAAGTTTTTGTAAAATAAATTCAAGTTAACTGTCCAGGTGCAGAATTATATTCAGTGTTCAGCAACACAACTCCAAGCAATTGCAATTGTTCTGCACGCATTTTGTCCGAATTTCGAAAACTGTAGTCAAATCAAAAACAGACGTAAAACACAATTATCGGCTAAATATATATTACGTATTTGTAATAAAGCATCAAAATTAATTAACTTTATTTAACTTTATTTAAAACCAAGGCATACTTTCATAATTAGCAATTCTGTCGATAACTTTTGAAGTTTAATATTTTGTCATTGACATAGAAGCTATGTTATTTATAAAGTGTTTGTGGCAATTTGGGGCGGTGTAGGGAGGTTGTTCTGTAGCTAGAAAAGAAAAACAAAAGGCGTGGAAAGGAGCGCGTTTTGCACTGCAAAACATCGTAACTTATGATTGAAAAAACAATTGGCCAACATTTTGATAAAATTAAGGACAAATTGTTCTGCAAAGACTTTGTTCTACGACGTACGTCGCAGTTTTAAGTAATTTCTGATCTCAAGAGAGTAGGTGAAGATTGTAATAACTTAGTAACGTGAATTATTCTGAGTTGTGGAAAGTTAAGTCAAGTGAATATTTAAACAAAACAAAAGAAGTATTGCTTTACAAAAAATAGTTAATGTGTTAAAACAATACAAATCTGATTATGCTGAGGAAAAATTAAGACAGAAAATTAATATTCTGCGTACGATTCAGTATCTCGCAGAAAGTTTGGTAAATGTTAGTGAGTAAAGCGGCTTCTCAGTTTATACCACTCTTTGGATCAGCGTCTTTTTTTCTTTCTTCCGATTGCAGACAGCCAAATTCAAGGCAAGTAAGCCCAAATCTGAATTTGAAACCATTGTGAAACTTAAAAATGAGACACGTCACGTGTCTTCAAAAAGCATTGACCGAATGAGATTGACGGGTTGATTGAAGCTGTATTTGAGCACCTATCAATCAAAACCGTCAATCACATTGACAGTAAAATTGATCGTCTAGGGCAGGGGTCGGCAACCTGCGGCTCGCGAGCCGCATGCGGCTCTTTTGATGTAAAGTTGCGGCTCTCCAGTTCCATACGAAAAAATTAATAATTTATCATCAAAACCTTTAAAAAAATAAGAAAATATATTTTTAAGTACCTATTTTCTCAATAGCTTCTTCTATTTTCATAATCGTTAATTTCAAATCTCTACGCTTAACATGACCGTAATGAGATAAATTTGAACTATTGTTTTGTTCTTAGAGATGAGACTCCGTGACCATGTTTATCTTTCATCCAGTTGTATTTCATTTCTGTCTCACCCAAACAGCCACCGTCTAGAGTCTAGACAATATGTCTAGATGATGAGATGGTGAGTACGTCAAAGATTGTTTTATATGTGCATCTGAAGAACTGTTTTGTAATTTTAAAAACAAAGCAGAAATCATGAAAAAATTAAAGATTTGCCATTATCTGCTAAAACAGTACAAGATAAAACTGCTAAAATGTCTTCAAATGTAACACATATGCAAGTGGAAGACATTCAACTGGCTTCTGCCTTATCACTTGCTATAGATGAGTCTTGCGACATAAAAGACACGGCACAAGTTACCCTTTACGTCGGGTATATGTCGTCCCAAGGTCCAAAAGAAGAACTGCTAGGATTGCTACCGCTCTCAGGGCAAACTCGTGGAGAAGATATAGCAAATGCTGTGCAAAAATGCCTGGAAGACAATGGAATCGATATAAATAAAATCGTTTATTTTGCAACTGATGGATGGCAACCAGAAGTATGACAGGAATATCATAGAGAGGTAACATCAACTTTTCAGAAAAAAATAAACCACGAAATTCTAACGTTTCACTGCATAATTCATCAAGAAGCGCTATGTGCCCAAACATTTCCGGCCGAAATAGTTGAGGTTATGAACTTGGTAATTAAGATTATTAACAGCATGTTGGCAAAAGCACTCTACCATCGCCAGTTTAAAGATTTCCTTGAAGAAATAGATAGCCAGTTTTCTGACCAACTTCTGCACAGTAAAGTGCGATGGCTTTCCAGAGGTAACGTATTGCTTTGTGCTTGATTGAAATAAAAACATTCTTCAATGAAAAAAAGCATTGACCATCTCGAACTGGAAGAAGACAAATGTCTGCAAAAATTCAACTTCATGGTAGATACCACAATGAAACTAAATGAACTAAATCTAAAACTGCAGGAAAGGGCAACCCAGCCTACGCCTTGCTTGAAGAAGTGGTCGATGAGACCAATGCCACTATTGACACGAATTACTTCAGCATATCTTTAAAAAACATGAAGGGTGAATTCGCTGAGATTCGAGCAATTCAAAACAAACAAAAGTACTCTCGCGTTCATAGTAAATCCTCGCAACACAAATACAAATGAGATCAACATTGAGCCATTTTGAATTGATGCTGGATCGCTTCAAATGCAATTGCTAGATTTGAAAACCAAAGACTTGTGGAGTGGCAAGTTCACAGAACTCAAGAGCAAGTTGGGAGTTCCAGAAATGCATGCACATCGCACAGCACAAGTGGACAGCTCTAAAAGAAATTCCAGAAGTTGAGGCCCTCATATTCGGCGCATGGAATAGTCTTCCAGAATGCTACAGCGAGGTGAAGAAGTTGGCATATGGAGTGCTGACGATCTTCGGGTCGACATATTCGTGCGAGCAAGCGTTCTCTTGCATGAATATAATAAAAAGTAAAGTTAGAAGTCAACTAACAAATAAAAATCTAGATTCGTGCTTTAAACTTAAAACAACAAGTTATAAGCCAGATTTAATCAAACTTTCAAAAGGCATGCAAAGCCAATGCTCCCATAGATGTAACTATCTATATTTGTGTTTTTAAATGAATAAATATTATTCCGTGTTTAAAGCCGTTTATTTTAAATCAAAAATATAATATCGAAACGAAAATTTTTAGTGGCTCTTCAAAAACTGGGAAATTTTGTAAATTGAAACTTTTGGCTCTTCCGTTTCAATAGGTTGCCGACCCCTGGTCTAGGGAGCCCTTAAGAAAAGGTCGTCCGGCAGAGTTAACTCAACGTGTCAAAGATTTGTTGTTGGAAAATTTGTGAAAAATGCACTTTTGTGTGCTACAAACAGTTCTACAGAACTTAATAAACATTTTCTTCTTGAATTTGATCTGAAATTGTTCAACGAGTACTCAGATCAACTGGATTATATGGGCGTTCTCCCCGAAGAAAATTTTTGTAAGTGCGAAAAATAGAAAGATTAGGCTTTCCTTCGCAAAATCAATGATAAATAAGCCCGAAATGTATTGGAATCATGTCGTATTTTCAGATGAAAGCAGATTTAATATTTTTAGTTCTGATGGGCGTATAATTGTATGGAGAAGAAAAATTAGGAACTTTTACTATAGTGTAGAAATTTTTGATGCTCTGTATCAACGTCATTACAGATTTCTTTCAGAGCTCTTCCACGCTATTACTATAGATATAAAAATGTGAATATATTTTCACAAAAACGCATTCAAAGTCTACAGGTAGACAATCTACGGCAGTTTTAATCGCGTTGTGAATAATGTGAGCTTCATATCCCATTCCTATCAATGTTCTTCCGAAAGATAAATTTAGTTTTGGTTTTTGCATAAACACAATGTTGACGCATCGTCTTTTCAATCCGTCAAAATTGCAGTTAGTATTATCTCCACAAAATGCCACTATTTTGAAGTCAAATTATTTTCTGTGAATAATTTCATTAGATAATTGACAATAACGTCTGATGTTTTGATTGTAACCGATTGATCTTGAAATTATAAAAGTTTGACTTGTGTGCCTTCGCATGGAAAAAGAAGCGAACTAAAACAGGGAATATTTTCTTGGACCCGTGGTTTTGAAGCATCAGTTAATACAGGCCTCGAAATATATTTTTTAATTTAGGTGCACAAGGTGCATCTAAGTTTTTAAATTAGGTGCACAGGTGTGCCTAGCTGGAAAAAATTAGGTGCACAATTTTATTTTCATGTGCACAGTGCACCTGTGCACTCGGGTATTTCGAGCCCTGAGTTAATATAATAACAGTTTAACTCGTTGAAGCGATCTTTTAATCCACCTATTAATAATGATGCTTACACAACAAAAGCTTCTATTTTCGTAACAGCACATCTAAATTTCTGTTCAAAACATGCTTGAATTAATTTAGAATCGCAATCGTTTAGTGAAAACTGTGGTTATCTTGCACCGTATAATAAGCCCAGGCCCCTCCCGTTGTTGCAACTTCCAAGCCATTTTAAGTTGATGAATCCGTTTTCTCAAAAAAATTAAGCATCGAAGAACTCAAAACGTCAAAAAGGTAAAAAATTTTATGTTTTCCTGATCTTAAATATTGCTTAAAATCGCTGGCACCTCCATGACGTCCGATGAAGTACTTTACTTAATAAACGGATAGTTTTTACGTTAATACTAAAATTGCACTTGCGTTTAGGTATTTTTTAAATGAAGGGTTCACGAACAAGAAATTTAAAATGACTTCAATGACCCACGTTGATAACGAAACAATAATCAAACGTCAAGAAAGACGAGAGCTGTATACGCATAATCGCAACCGCTACTGTTGGATTTTTTTTATTTTTCGCGCCTTTTTAAAAATTATTGTTATTGTGTGTTGCTCTCGTTCTGAAAACGGGACATTTAGGCGTCCCGAAGTTGTGCTTGGGGACAAAGGGACAATCTATGTAAAAACGGAATGGTCCCGTTTAATACGAGACGTATGGTCACGTTATTCATTATTAAAAGTCAAATATTCAAGGGGAGAAGGATAAATACGGTGCCAAATTTTAGCATGAGAAAGGAAAGCATAAAGTTTGAGAAAAATCAATGTGAGGTAGAGTAAAAGATATTCTTGAGGAATGATTTATTAGCTGTAATGAGACATCGTCAATGAAACCGATTGAGTTACATGAAATAAGATTTGACAATTCCACTCCAATAGAAAGAAAATATGAAATCTTAGAAATTCTTGTCAGTTTAAATCTTGTCACTTTGAAGGAATGATATTCGGCTTAGCCATGCACCCTCAGAATTTCAGAGACTCTTGCAGAATGTGTTGGGTCTATTATTGCTCTGCGCGTTCTTTGCTATCTCGCCGATATTTTAATACCAGTTAAAAATGGGAAGACACGAAAGGAAGATTGAGACGTTTTTAATTGTTTAAAAGAGAAACTAAATTGACTTTGAAAATACCAAAGTGTGAATTTGGGGGGAAAAGTGGATTTTCTAGGTTTTATCGTCGACACCGATAGACTATAACCAGATACAATAAAGGTCAAATTAAAAGAGGAGTTTCCTAGACCAAGAATGATGTTTTTTGTGATTGACTTGATTTTTTTGACATTTCCTTCCAAGATATTCTGAGAAAGCTGAACCACTTATCTTCAAATCCTTAAATTGCCAGGTAAAGCAACCTGATTTAGGAGTATGATTTTGAAGTTAGACGTCAACCAGGAAAGAAGATGGCACATGCAGATTTCCTTAGTAGAGCTCCAGGGGATGAATCAGAAGATACGTTGACGACAATTGTTGAAAATGTTTTAGAAGTACGCTTAACCTTGACCGAATGTTTTTTTGTTGTTGATACAGCATGAAGACGCTAAGCTGATGATCTTAATTGAAATCTTCGAAAAAGAAATACGTAAAAGAACAAAGGTTGAGAAGCAGTTGATAGAAAAGTACGCATATACACAACATACTGTATCGAAAAGTGAAAGAAGGAGGCAAGGAGAAACTTCTGTATGTCATTTTAAAGACAACGAGTAAAAGTACTGTCGTTGACTTACGTTATATGATGGGTCATTTTTGCGTAGATAGAACTGTAAGTAAAATCAAAGAATCGTACTGGTTTTCATGTTTAGTGCAAAACAAAACTTATTAATTTCATGTGAAGTAATATTACAAATTGAGTTGTAAGCATGCTAGGTAAAAATATTCAACAAACCAGGGAAGAGATCGCTTTCTATTGTACGCGTAGATCATTGTGAATCATTTTTAAGAGTACAAAGGGTAACCATGACTTATTCGTAGTCGTAGACAAGTTAACGAGATTTAGCAGACTAAGTCCAGTGAAAAGTACAAAGGTACAGCATGTACTGAAGGCCATGAAAGACTTGGTGAATGATTTTTGACTGCCAGATAAAGTCAGCAATGACCGAGGTTCATGCTTCACTTCTCATCAATTTCAAGAGCATTGTAAAGATAATGGAATATATCATGCATTTAATTCAACAAAACATCATCAAGCAAATGAGGTCGTTGACAGGACCAACCGTACCATAATTCCTACAATTACAACAACCATGGAAGAGTATAGACATAAGGATTGGGACTTGAACGCCAAAAAAGTCGAAATAAATCTTAATTTCATGATAAATAAAAAAAAGTTTCAGATGCTTCATGGGTATACACCGAGATTTCGAATGGGACGATAAGAAAAGAAATAGACGAAACTAGTGATGTTTAAAGACGCAAAAATAATCCAAGGAGCAGATACAAGCAGCATTGAAAGAAGCAAAAGAAGATGAAAAGAAGAGAAGAGAAAGAACATAACCTAAAATTCGAAGTTGGTGAAATCGTAGTGATGAAAATATCTCCAAAACCAACTGGAGATCCAACGAAGACGCAGTCACAATACAGAGGTCCACTAACAACCACCGTTGTCTTTCCGAATGACACATACAAAGTTGTGCAATTGGAGGAAAATAATGATAATTTCTACACCACACACACAACGGCACATAACAGCAATTTGAAGTCATGAACAAGTCCTGCAGATTCCGATGACGAAGATTCAGAGAACGATGATGAGAATCATAGTGGTGATGAACACCAGATTTTCGATCCGCGGTGCCAGTGCATTATAATTAATGACAAAAAGGCCGGAAACTTTTAAATCTCATATATGTTACTTTAAGAGAACTTTTGAACTTTAACAGAATTTACGAACTTTAAGAGAAGTTAATTGAAAATGTGAACTCTAAATTTTAGCGAACACTATTAAAATTGATTGTACTCTTAAGATTTGATTTGATTGATTGTATTTATTGTTGATTTGATTATATTGCTGGAACACATTAATAATACTTCATTGGAGATTATAACAGGAATAATATTTTAAAATTACTATGTGTGATGTTAATGTTTGAATATTTAATATATACAAGGAAATTTATTTACGCGTATTGAATATTTTAATATTATATGTAGGAAATTTAATTTCTTGTATCTATGACACATTTTCATCTTTTACATTAAGAAGATAATAGAATTAAAGCTTTGTTCTTTAATGTGTGTTCTACAGAATATAAGTACGTTGAACTTTTAATTTCGTGATGGTGACAATGTCCATATTAGTGTGAAATTGAACTTATTGGTAACTATCCAAGCTTTCGTTAATCTTGGTTATTCAAGAATTCTTTAGCACCAATGCTGTTATTCGAAGACGATTAATGGTCTGAATAAGGCCGATTGTTAAAGCCATTTTCATCGCTTCAGCTAGAGGACGTGTGCTACCCTGAAGACTCCTTCACACAATGCAAGATAGAGAACAAGTGTACTGAATGGAAAGTATATGGATGCCACGCTCTTTATTATAGTGAATTTACAAATGTTAATAAAATAAATGAAAAATTAGTGCTTGTTTTATTGCCTATCCAAGTGCATATTGAATAAAGAAGCCTGCAATAGTTTTCATCAATAAGCAGCATTTATTTTCAGAAACATTCACAACAAATCATTTCAATACAAATATGAACACTTTCCATGTTAGGTTGACAGTGATAAAAAACTTATATAGATATCAATAATACAAATAATTCTTTAACAATCGGTGAAAAAAATTATAACTTATGATAAAAAAATAGATGAAATACATTCCGGGCGTTGGCTTGAAATCTTGAAAAACAAGATGAGTCTTATGCATTTAAGGAATAGTCGGTCAAAAATGCATCTGAGGTCATCGCTTGTTATTCGCATACCTGGGGTCATACAATCAAAGCAAATGTCAATTGCTTGGAATAATATCTATTATGAGTATATGTTTATTTTATTTGCCATAAGCGTCAGTCTTCACATTAAATTTTGTAACAACACAGTGTTTTTGAAAGGGTAACCCCTATTTTTGATTACATATTGTGACGACTGGAAAAAGACGATAAGCATGCGGACATTTTGTTTCGAAGTTTTTTTGTTGTTTTCGAAGCACCTTACCTTCTGGAAGTGACATTCCTATGAAGGCTGGTGAATGAACAATCATCACAAGGAGAAGCATAAAATGCTGACAAATCTTCTAGAGCGTGGCAGCAAATAAAGATAACAAGATAAGCAAATAAATGAAGCTAGATTTTTAAGTTTTTGGATGTTATGATCTTTAGAACAGAGAGACGAGACGAGGAAGCCGTTGTGCGAAGTGATGGAGTAAGAGCTCTCGTTAGACAGCTATACGGTGAAGTTAAACACCGGTAAAAAAAACTAACAGTGGAGAGAAGCTTGTTGTTTCTTTCTAAACATTCGTTCATTGAATGTTCCCTGCACATTTTGTGTTTTTAGTCTTCCGATTGTCAATCGAGACTTTTCAAGTAGTAATAAATAACTTGTAACGGTATCCAGCTGAGTCCGACTCCAGTTTATTACTGTGGTGAAAAAACGCCACAATATTCTGATTTTGGGACGAAAATTAGCCAGAACTTGTAAAAGATTATTTTGATCAAATCTGTGATGAGTTATTTGAAGTTGAAGTTTTGTATGTGCTTGTGCCGTATGACAATGCCGTAGTGTGCTTACGTGTGTACATAGTGTGTAGTATAAGTAATTCTATGCCATGGATGATCTGAAAGTAATACACATTGGAAGAAGCTTTACCTCTTATTGAGTCGTAATCTATTAAAAAAAATGCATTACCAGAATAAAGTAATATTAGCTCTTTTGTTACTTGGGGATTATTTATTCTGTAATTTAGTTTCAATCAGGATATTGTTACTTGGGGATTATTTATTCTGTAATTTAGTTTCAATCAGGATATTGTTTAATTTTCTTAATAATTGAGTGAAATAAGTACATTCTTAATGAAAATAGCGTCTAAAAATTCAAGCAAGTGAAGAATAGAATGGGGTAATACATTGTGACTCTCTTTACTAAAGGACACAATATTCAATTTGAAATGAATTATTATTTTTACATGTTTGTCAAAAGTTTTCATTTTTCGTTTACCACATTGATAATGCATACAAATTTTAATTGCAGATTGAAAAAATTATTTTAGTATAAAATATGTGTTTGACATAAAAATAACAGCGCAATTCACGTTACTAATTTCGTACGCATTTAAAATTTAAATTTCTTCAAAACTATATCAAATACGAAGACGAACCAACGAGGGAAAATTTCATAAGCTGAAAATTTTTATACCCCATCATAATTTAAATAACTGCATCATTAGGTTTCTGAATACAACTTACACTACTCTACAATAATGGCCCGGACGCCAGCGGATTTGTATAAAATCCGACAATTTGCTTGGGGGTGTTTTTCGTGGTATGGCCTAGGACTTTTGCATGTTGTTCCTGGTCAATTGAATGCCTACATGAACATTTTGGACAATCAGATTCTTCGTACGCTCTGGCAATTTTATGGAGTGGACGAATGCTGCTTCCAGGAAGACAACGCTCCGTGTCATGTTGCAGCCTCTGTCAAGCAGTGGTATCAAGATATGGATGTAAAACGAGTTCCCTGGCCTGTTCAGAGTCCCGACCTAAGCCCCATAGAACATCGGTTGGACGCCTTTGAGCGACGGAACCACGTCCGAAATCTACAGCTGAGCTTGCGATATTCTTACAGCAGCAATGGACACAAATACCGATAGCTGTGTATCAAAACCTTGTTGACAGCATGCCCATATGGGTTGCTAGTCTAATTGCAGCACGTGGGGTTTCCATCCCCCTATAAGAGCATGTATTATTTCCCTTATACCATCACAGCTTGCTTTCCGATTCATTATTGGCCGACCAACCGGTATAGTGGTTAAGGTGTTAGCCACTAGATGGTGCACCTTAAATCTGTCGTGGCCGAAAGTTCTCACGTTGGGTTGGTGTGGAAGTTTGGAGAGTAGGGTGCCAGCTCAGGTGTTGCTTCGTCATCTGACCGTGGTTCAAAATGACGAGGTGTTGTCCTCGGATCTTTCCCTTAAGGGACTGATCCCAGACCGTCGTCAATAGCCAGTTGTGTTGCTCTAGTACGACGTTAGCTAAAATTACCATTACCATTACCGATTCATAATTGTAGGGTAGTGTATCGTCGCTGTGCAAGCAGTATTCAATTTGTATAGCGCATTACAAACATAATTTTTATTTATTTCAGTGTGTTTTACAATTTATGTAGCCAAACATTGATAAAAATAACCTAGCTACGATTCTATACTATGATTTAAACGTATTTTACTTGAAACTAATGAATGAACCATTTAATCGTATGCTTAAAAAGCAAACATGGGCCGCCCCGGTTGGCAGAATAACGGATTAGCTATCGGAAGGAGGCGAGTTCGAATCCAACCAAAGACCGTCGTGTTTAAAGGAGGCTGGTCACGTTAAATCTGCCGTGGCCTTAAATATTCTCAACTTTTTTTTGTCTTAAAGTGTATACATAGAACAAATATAGTGTTTATACATAGAATATTTTAAACATATTTTGTTATTTATCGGTTTTGAGGCGTTCTAAGATCTGTTTTTACCGCGTTTGATATCTATTTGTATAACGGACAAACGGCTGTAAGTATTTTCATATTTGTGACCGGACAAAAACGTATGAAAAGACGGAAAATTTACGGAGATGATTAAAGAACGTTTAAAGGGGATGAAACCATCTGCTTGTATCTGCATTAACTTAATAAAATTCGGTAATTGGATCCCACACGATTTTCAGAGCTTAATGGGAAATAAGTAAATAAAGCTTACCATTTGCTTTATATCTTTCATCCGATCATATAAATGAAACGAGTTTGGAATTCATGCAGACATGTGGCGAAAATGGATCCAGTACTCCATCAGCAGACGGATTTATTTATAGCTGTCACTGAGAGACAAAATTTACCCATTTTCAAAGTCTCCAGTGTCTTGATTTGTCCGGTGAAACACGAGTTTTTCCATCAGACGAGAATCACCCTCTTGGCTGAAACGCAGTTATTCAACAGTACACGATTTCTTAGCTGTGGGTTCCAAGTAATGTGTTCATCGCACATTGTTCTACGGATTTGCATTCGTTTTAACACTTTAGTGAATACTTGCAGCTAATTACCTAGCTTTTAAACACATATCATGTAGTCCTCATTTAGCGTAACTCTCAATTCGTTGATTCCGAGGGACTGCTGACCATATATCCAGCATGTTTGCCACTGTATCTATGGCCATGGGCGAACCTTTGACTCCATTCTGTTCCTGTCAAGCAGTTGAGACCTTGACCATGCTGCCTTGAAACACCCTGGTCAGTTCGGAGCCCTTTCCAAAGCTTTCACAAGACAATTTGACAGAATATTTAGTTCTGGAAAACGTCTATCTGAGTATGGCAAGCCCCAATATTCACGATGATCCTGAAGTGGATGACATCATACATATTATCTCTTTGTGTCACAGTTATTGTCTAAAAATTGTTTTTCGTTTGTAGGACAGTAACAACGCTTTGAGGTATAAAGTGCAAATTATTTCTTTAAACACTAAACAACCACCTGAACTATCTTAAACCGGCATTATAGAAATTCCTTCACAATTTACTTCGTAGAAACTTTCATTTATCTTTTCTATGGTGATAGATGTAAGATAGATTTCTTCACGGTGTATATCGGTATCTGAAATTATGCATACATAGAGCTAAAAATGCATCGGAAATGTTACTGAACCCACATACCTGCAATTGTCCTTGCGAAAGAGCGCTCAATTATGATTTTCTTACGTATTTCCAAGCGTCGCTAACAGAATCCCGTACGTTAACAGACTACCGAAGCAACTGATTGTGAGAGATTTTCTGAAAGTGTACATTTTCCACAGCGTGAGCCTGTTTTCTCGTTTGTAGCTGTACTTCACAAACTTTCTAAGAACATAGCTAAGAGATGAGGCCTGAGATATTAACGCCTGCATAGCTTTTTCAGCTTGTTCTGCTGCTTCTGTCGCAGTGGATGCATCCCATATTATGTTCCATACCAGAAATACGCTATTGACCATGCCGAAAAAGTCACCGATTATAAGGTAGTTTGAGAATGTTTGTCTGATAACCACAGAATGTATTATCCAATACAGCTGCGTCATAAAATTAAAGACAATCACAAAGATAGAGTAGGAAAAAATATCATCCATAGTTTTCATTGCAATGCTAGCACTGTGGTGAATTCGAAACAAATAAAAACAATTTTCATCTGAATGGGTCTCTGATTTAATTACCAGTGATTGAAAGCAGTTTTGAAGAATTTTACACAAAAATATGAAATACAGTGAGTAAATACCCATGAGAGTCTTAATAATCAACCACGAAAAAACTTCACTAGCTTGAAAAATAACTGAAATATGACTTGAATTAACTTTCAGTATGTTTCGAACAACCGTTGAATTATTTAATAAAGCAACCTTGTATTCAACCAATGCTATGTTTGCAAATACAGTGTGAAATATATCCAAGGAGAACCAGATGATGCAACAGCAATACACATTGCGTCGTCTTACATTTTTCAGAACTTGAAACTGGGAAGCTTCAAAAATTCTTGATATTCCTTGAAGTAGAAAATTTAGTTTATATCGAGATTTGAAGATAGAGATATATGCAGTTGAAATAATAAGGATACTGAAACAACCGATTAGGTGAGTTTTTTTGTTAGGTGAAACAGCAATGTAAATTAACCTGGAAAATAAAAATACTAGCAAGCAAACACTATTTATATACATTGGAAGTTTCCTCAATCTTCTCGGTTTCCGCAAGTGATGGCAGGGCAAACTTTCATGTCCAAGAACATGCAGAACTAATAAAATCGGATAGAGTGTTTTATGCAAAGAGCTTTGTTTGTTCTTTTGAACAGGCTGATGGGTGATATTTCCACGTGTCTCAACCATCGTTTTGATTGACAAATCTCTGTAACCTACTTCAAATTTGAACATTTACATCAGGTGAATGATAATAAATAGCACTCACACTATATGTAAACTCAGGTGTTTTCACACACTCACTTCCAAACTCTTATCTTTCAAAGAATTGTACCATGCAATGAGCTGTTTATTCTGCTCTTAAAATATAATTGCGTTTTTGTGAACCGAATGTTTTTGTTGCTTTGAAAAACAAAACTATTCATCATTCACGTGACAGGAATACAAGCCAGTGTATAATCTAATTTTCATTTCATTTATATTAATAGAAAGATAAATAATAAATGTATATTTTTATTTTGGTGTGGAATATTTAAGTGTAAAGCAGAATCTTAAAATATTGTTTCCGCCTTCTATTCCGTTCATAAAACCCAAGTTTCCTTTAAAATTTGAAGATGGACCGTATTTTTAAATTGTGCATGTAGAAGTTACAATGAAATAAAACTGCATTTAAACACAAACATTTATTACGGAACCAACCGGTGAATTAACGCTTCTCATCTGAAAGCTATCGCTTTGCTTGTTAGTTTATTATTTTCGGTCAAAGTAGTTGCAACTCTCAACAGAATGTTGTGCAATCGATAAACACAGAACCAAATCTACATTTGCTCATCAAATCGCGATTTCGCAATCACACGCTCCATCAAATATTGATATTGAAAATTTGTTTGTAGTTTTGGAATTTTATATTAATGTTGGCAGAAGAATTTCCCGAACTTATTTAATTGCTAAATTTTCGATTTTAAAAGATACCAGATTAAGCACCATTTTCTCTTTTGAACAAAAATTTAAATTTTTTTTAAATTAATTTCAACAACATACTTTGAACACAAATCTCATGCATACATATCAATCCATGCAATACATTTCACATACATCGCACCCTTGCTGTAGGACAAAGTTACAAAATGACGAAAGGTGACACTACTTTAACCATTATAAAAGACGAATTTGAGAGGGGGTTGTGAATGCCTTTGCTTAAGTTCTTTCCCTGTAAAATTGTTCAACTGAATTCGTAAAAAGGACGAATCTGTGGTTAATACTCTCGCACTCGTAATTTATCTTCTCCATCTTTAAGGGAAAGATGACAAATTAATTTAATAAGATACTCTTGACTAAGTTTCTTAAAAACGAATATATTTTTTTCTCAAAAATTAAATTTTCTTTTGTGGCATATGCCATAATAAAAGAACTTGTTTAATAATTTTATTTCTTTAGAACAGAAAAAGCAAAGGTAACCTATTACCATTAAAAAATAAAATCGATTTGACATATACTTTTTCTTAAAATAAAATCATCGTTTTCAACAAACTTTTAAAAATTTAATTGTCAAAAATTAAATTTTCTTTTGTGGCATATGCCATAATAAAAGAACTTGTTTAATAATTTTATATCTTTAGAACAGAAAAAGCAAAGGTAACCTATTACCATTAAAAAATAAAATCGATTTGACATATACTTTTTCTTAAAATAAAATCATCGTTTTCAACAAACTTTTAAAAATTTAATTGTCAAAAATTAAATTTTCTTTTGTGGCATATGCCATAATAAAATAACTTGTTTAATAATTTTATATCTTTAGAACAGAAAAAGCAAAGGTAACCTATTACCATTAAAAAATAAAATCGATTTGACATATACTTTTTCTTAAAATAAAATCATCGTTTTCAACAAACTTTTAAAATTTATATAAATCCATAAAAAGTTTTAATATATCTACACACTAACCCCCCAAAAAAGTTGCAACTGGACGGAGTAGACCTGTATAAAATAAAATTTGGAGGAGTGGTACATCTGCGTTTGGAGATGCAAATGATCAAATTTTCAAAATCTTGATCATTCGCCACGCGCAGGGCAGCTCTTAAACACGCTGCATACCGGGGCATAAAAAGACATGCAGTAGAGCACAAATTCATTTCGACTCATGCTGTTGTGTTGGTTACATAGTTTCTCATTGAGTTATGCCTCGGAAAAAAGTTCACAAGAAATTTAAGCAACTGAGAGAGTTTGACAGAGGCCGAGTCATTGGCCTCAGAGGAAGTGAATGGTTAAGTTTAAGGATTGCGCAATATATTGGTTGTAGTGATGTTACTGTTGCACGCTGTTGGCAGAGGTGGATACAACATGGAGCATGCTAGTGTCAATAGGCTCAGGAAGGGCAAGAGAAACCGGATCGATATAGAATCGACGTGTTGTTAAGACATGCGCGTACTGATCCAACAGCCACTGTTACAAAATTTGGACTATGTTAAAAATTCATATACCTTAAAATTTTGTGTGTCAAATTACACAATTTTTTAAAAATTATTTATAACAATACATATTAAAAATTGTCTTCGTGGAATTTTTTAAAATTGAATTCAATTTTTTAAAAAAATATTTAACCCCAAAAGTACAAAAATATACAACATAAAAAATTTGAAAAATTGTCGAAGCATAAACAATATATATATACATAATTGCCGAAGACAAATTAACGACATATATTTGGTAAAGAACCAGGTGCAGAAAATTTCATACAATTATGACAAATAGTTTTTAATTTATGTCAATTTAAAGTTAGAAAATTGCGTAAAAAGCATCACTAAGAAAAACGTTGTTAAATTTTTAAATTGGTAAAAAAACACTTTTACGAACTTAAATTTTATTTAAAACGCTCCTGAAAGGAAATTGTGCCTCGGTTCCTACATTTACTGCCTCATTTAATTTAATTTTGGCAAGTTGAAATTTTTTATGTAGGTTTAGTAGGCAATAGTTGACTTCCTCGCAGCTTTCCTGAATCGTCTGCAGTCCTTTCGTTTGGACAGCATTAGAGAAGTTTTCGCAGTTACAAGACAAGGGACACATTCCAGCACATCTTTTATGCTAGACCGTAATCCCTTGTCCATAATGGTTCTGGCTGCAGCCATCTGGACTCGAACTTTTGAAGCATTTAAGTTTTGAGGGCAACGGCTCTAAACCATGTTAAGAAGTGATTCGATTTAGAGTTTCCCCTTTGCAACATCTTTCCATCAAAGAATCTGAAGCTAGTTCTTGAAATATTGGCATCATTTTAACAATGATGGTAGATGTCAAAGGGGTTTTAATACCCACTTTGTGCGATTCTGGATTTGTTTTGTTAAAAATGGCGCGATTGTAAAAACACCACGAATCACTTCTGTATGGGCTCGTCCGA
The DNA here is from genome assembly GCA_947359465.1 of Metellina segmentata. NCBI lineage: Eukaryota > Metazoa > Arthropoda > Arachnida > Araneae > Tetragnathidae > Metellina > Metellina segmentata. The sequence goes on along the minus strand of OX375879.1, from coordinate 118,410,467 downwards.
TTCGCAGATGTCAAAATACTAAATTTCTGAACTTTCATGAACGCTCATTCATGAACTTCCAGGTTCACTCGCTTTTTCTAGAAGACGCATCAATTCTCGACACCGGACTAGTCCTGATCAATAATGTATGGTATGCCATTGGACGAGGTGTCACCACTCCACCCGTAACGCGTTATCTACTGGAACGAAGTGACAGGGCTCAAACAGCATTTTAACAAGTGACAACATCCAAGCAGCAGCATGGGATGGATCTTCTTAAATAGCCTGTATGACTCACTACCAAGGCTTTGGCATGCTGCATTAAAAGTAATGGCGGTCCTCATCCATACGGTATCATGAAACTTTTTTTAGAATTTTTCTCAATAAAGTATGAATATTTCAGTCTCAAATGTTACTAATTTTCTCATTTATAAGCACTTTACCAACCTTGTAAATTTACTCTGTACTCTGACAATTTCTTCTAGGGGCCATTTTTTTTTGTCTTAAAGCGTATATATAGAACAAATAGAGTGTTTATACATAGAATATTTTAAACGTATTTTAAGTTATTTATCGGTTTTGAGGCTGTCTGTTTTTTCCGCGTTTGTGATATCTATTTGTATAACGGACAAACGGCTGTAAGTATTTTCATATTATGAGCACCTACATTCATTTGAGATTGAACTTAGATGCGTTAGTTTGTGTATCTTCCTGTTTTGGATCGTTCTTTTGTGTCTGTGTGTATGCTCAAGTACAACATCAAATTTATTCAAGCTTCTTTAACATAATGTTCTATATTTAATTAATCATAAACAAATCATGTGAATACATTATATGAATTCTATTTACTGACGCATTTAGACAAGTTAAATGCGAAAACATCTGAGTAACTATACTTAAATCAACTGTAATTTGGTAGTTTGGGAGAAGCTGGAATTGAGTTTTGCATTCCTATTACTTACTGTTTTGGATTGTTTTACCAGTACTGATGAATTTTTTTACGGAACGAAAGCGGAAAAAGAAAGACGTGTTCGTTGATCACATGAAATGGCATTTTCTGTTTTTTAAGATAGAAAGTAATTTTGTATTTTTAAGATTTGTCCAATTCGTAGCGGTAAGTTGCAGAAGCAACAGGAGATCACAAGATAAAAAAATAATCACAAATTAAAATCTTGATTCACAAATAAAAATGCGTTTGTTCTGTGCGTAAATCTGAATGTGTACAATCTTATTATCTCTGGCAATTAGTTTGTAACAGAAACTAGTTTTTTAAGGGCAATTTTAAATTAGCGTAAGAACTGAAATCATGTAGACATAACATCAGAATGGGTAAAACTTGCTTTCCTATAACATAATTGCAACTCCAGAAATATGCTTATATAAATCGACAAGAAAGTAATGTAATTCCTAAGTCAGTCGTCCAAAGCTTGGGACTCAGAAAGCTGGAATGAAACTAAAACTCAAAACGATGTTCTTAATTTTTGCATAAGTTCGTAGGTCATAAGAACTTTCGAAGCTCCGATAGCAACTCTTCGGAACCTTTGGTACTCTTCTGTTCTATATTCGGTCACGTCGGCATCTCAGGCAACGTACAAAAGAAAATTTGAAGTTTTGATTACATTCCATAAAATGATGTTCGATGATCTGTATGACTTATTGTATGGAACGAAAGGCGAACAGATTGGATCATGCAAAGTCACAATCATAAGTTTCATGGCGTCCATCCATTTATTTTTTGTGTCAATCCGTTATAATTTCAACTCGCTAATTAAGCAAACATACGCTTTTCACTATCAAGCATTTGTGTAATTGCCCCACAGAGTGATTCCTTTTACCATTTATAAGATTTAATCCATTATCCAACTGTTAGTCACCTTCTCCTTCACAGCTGTTTAAAATTTCCCAGATTTAATTGGAGAAAACGCCATTCAATCATTAAAAATTTCTGAACAATAACAAATTGTTTTACCATTTAATCGTATCTGTTATTTTTTATAGACATAAAAACATTTATCTCTCATTTACTGTTTTTCGACTGTAATCTTCAACTGTTTGTTTCTATTTTTTTTAAAACATTTTTATGTCTAATATTTTCTGTAGTTACAGTTTTTTTGTCCATACTTTTGCAGTATTTTTATCTTCACTCACATACGCTGCATTATTTGATGTTATGTCTGGCCCAGCTTCTACTCTTTGGATCTTGTGCCAAAAAATCCATATAACCAACTAAATATCGATAGAAAAAGCATCAGCGGTGTGTACCTCTTCCATTGTATAGTCAGTAAAAGCAAACAGCATTTTACTCAACTTCTGTGTAAAAGTTAATTCCAGTGACACGAAACTGGATTAGGACGATTAGTTATCACAATATTTCTCACTTACGTCGTAAAAAAATTGAGGAAAGACAGTCCTCTATGTCTAGGTAAATCAACGTGGTAACGATGTCTCAAATTTGAACGCTACAAAATCAACTATCACATTATAATTAATAATAAAAATTTAATAATAATATTTGAAAAGTGACCATTTTATACAAAATTTGAAAATGTTATAACTGACACGAGAGTTAAAATTCAAAAGAGTAGCTGTGTTTAATTAAGCATAGACATAAACAATCATCTTCAAAAGATCAAGACTATACAAATTAACTGTTAACGACCCCATTGACATGAAAGTGCCGTTATGAAAGATAATAATTAAATCTATTTTTGCGTGTTTCCCAACGTCGCTAACAAGATTCCGTATGTTGCCAGAGTTCCGAAGCAACTGAACAGAACAGATTTTCTGAAAGTGTACGTTTTCCACAGGGTGAGCTTGTTCTCTCGTCTGTAGCTGTACTTCATAAACTCCCTGAGACCACTGCTAAGATGCGAGACTTGAGATGTCAACGACTGCAATGTTTTTTCCGCTTGCTCTGCTGTTTCTGTAGCAACGGATGCGTTCCACACCAAGCTCACTAACAAAAATGCGCTCATTACTATTTGGGAAAACCAATTAAGTGCAAAATAGGGTGTGATTTTTCTTCCGAAAGCTAGAGCATACACCCCCCAATAGAACTCTGTCATATGAGTAAAGACGACCACGAAGATGGGGAAAGAGAAAATACAATTCATATTTTTCATCGCAATGCTGGCACTGTGGTGGGTTTGGCTTAAGAAAAGTAAGTTTTCTTCCGAACTGATGTCTGATCGATCTATGACTGATTGAAAGGACTTTTGAAGAATTTTACACAAAAACGTGAAGTTCACAGTGTAAATACATAAGAAAGTTTTAATCATCAACCATGAAAAACCTTCTATAACTGCAAAAATCATTGAAATAGTTGTAGGTTTGATTTTCAGTACATCCAGAACAAATGTTGAGTTGGATAAAAGTAAAATTGTATACTCTACGTTTGTTATATTTGACAAGAAAGTTCCAAATGTGATAAAACAAATCGGGATCGTACAATGGTAATGTACGTAACGTCGTTCTATATTGTCTAGAATTGGAAACTGGATGTCTCCAAAAATTCTGGACACATCTTGAAGGAGAGTATTAAGTTCATATCGGGACTTGAAGACTGAGATATATGCGATTGAAATAATAATGACGGAAAAACAGCTGACTATTTGGTTTTTCTTATTAGGTGATACAGCTAAGAAAAATAACCTCATAAATATACAGCCGAAAATGAAAGCACTGTTTATATACATCGGTAATTTCCTCAACACACTTGATTGCTTCAGACGACGACATGGCAAACTTTGAAGTCCAAGAACATGCATAGTTAATAAAATAGGATGAAGCGTCTTATGCAAAGAGCTTTTTGATGGGTACCTCAATAGAATAGAAGAATTTGTGGCATTTCTACGTGCTAGTTCCATTATTATTTGAATTCACAAGTTTCTTATTTACCACCTTCCTTTCTCACACAGGACAGTGAACAGCATCCGCAAACCACATCTTTAAATTAGCTTATTGGCTTTCCTGCTCTATTTCTGCCTCTTGTAGCAATGATTATACTTGTTTTTAAAATGGAATTCGTTGTTATGAACCAAACATTTGGTTTCTATAGTTAACGGAATATTATCAATCATTCATTTTACAGAAATACATGGTCTAATTTTCTGGTCATTAATATTAAAGAAGAGAGAAAAAAATTGTACTTTTGTGAGTTTAAGGTATAGAGTGGAAGATTACAGTATAGTTTCAATCATTAAAAGTTCTTTTTTATGTACATTTTTCTGCTGCAATAAGGACAAAACGAAATAAGGGTGGAATATGTACGTTCAATTTATAAGCTGGAGAATTCACGACAAGTAATAATTGAATCTTTGTACTTTTTTCAATACAATTGAAACACACTTATATTACTATTATTATAAAAAAAAAATTTGCTATTTTTTTCAGGTTTATTCGTTTTGTGATTGATAGTATAGAGTCACGTGACAGGTCTTGTGGTTCAACGGGCTAATGAATTTGGAGCACGCGCAGACGATAAACACAGTTATATTTTTAATTAATTCATTCATAAAATTTGAGAGCACCCGCTAGAGAGTTTGCAATGTTTTCAGAAGAACCGGCCAATTCGGTCGCCGTTCCCATAGCAACAGTCGAATATCAAAATATTAAGAAGTACTCTTGCAACAAACAACTAAGCAATTAGCTAAAACATTTAAAATTATGAGGAAATTTCCTTTGAATTTTAAAATGTGTTGTGCTAAACTATTTCCTTTTTTATGTGGAAGTGAGTTGTTTTGTTCTTGACATTTTTTAAACCATTTTGTTTTTATTTACACTATATTTCCGTGCAAGAGCCGAGAATTTTTGGAACGTTTTCTACAGCTAAAGTACTGGGGCCAACTTATTTACGGATCCGCTCATCTCGCAAAAGAAGTAGGCAATTTTCCATTACTCTGGCGCATGCGATAAATATCGCAATGGGAAGGGAAAGGAACCTTCAATTAACGCCGTTCTAGAAGTCCGGGATACATATTACCAACCTTTACTTGAATAGAAGACAAGGGGGAAATTTTAAGCCCGCTTATTCGTTGGTTTCAATTTTAAGTCCCCTGATTCGTTAGTTTCTCACCCTGTGATCTCTGACGTCCATCAATCACTCAGTATTTGCTTGCAATGTTTGCGAGAAAAAAGTTGAAACTGCTTCGACCGAAAATCGAATACTAATAAACAAAGAAAGCGATAGCTTTAGATGATTACCAAGCGACAGTTCAACGGTATGTGCCATGTACTCGTATTTGTGATCGTAAATACTTTGTGTTTAAATGCATTTTTAATTCCGGTGTAGATTCTACATGCACAATTTAAAAATAGTCCATTTTTGAACTTTAAAGAACACTTGGGTTATTGAACAGTACAGAAAACGGAAACGGGAAGTTTTCATTATTACTGGGGATTTGTTGTTGGGATTCGTTATTTATTTTGTGCACAGAGGTTTTGCTATGTGGGTTTTAAGAGAGTTAATTTTAAGATCGTGTTTTATTTCGGTATTTCGCTGAAACCATCTGGCTTTGGCGATGGTTCTGAGTGTGGTAGATTGTAGGAAGTAGAAACAAACTTCATACCATACCAAGTCCACGTGAAGCATCGCCTCTAATGAAGATGTCTCGTAGTGACGTCATAGTCGACAGTTTGAAACCACGAATCAGCGGGCTGAAAATTTCCCCGTGTCTTCTGTTCAAGTATAGGTTGTCAATATGCGTCTGATATCAATCCAGCAGCGATCCATATCAGGATGGATTGTGAAGCAATCCTCTCACACTCATTGTTGAAAAGTATAGTTCGCAAAGCGAACTAAATATGATTCCATAACAATCATCGGGGGTAGCGAGCAGGGGGCGGAGTGAATAAAATAAATGTTTTTAAAGAAATGCTTTGCATACATCTACAATGTTACATCGATGGTTATAATAAGTTTCCGAATCTCCGATATGGTAATTTAAGTATTCTAAATAATTTTTGTGGGTGGTAACAAAACAGGCATCGCACTTCGGAAGTAAGAAGTTTCAACGCAATGAAGGCACTGCTAAGATAGGCGAGCTGTGTATGGTCAGGATTGATTCTTTTGGACACGTGACATGAAAAACAAATCAACTAGTATCGACTGAACGTATTTGTGGGTTATCGAACTACCTCGTATGATTAACCTGTACGGCATTGCCCGTTACAGTTCTTTTCGTGGGGTCAGGTGTGATCACATGTGAGGAAAAGTATAATTTCGCGAGTGTACAAATTGTTGATCACGCAGAGGGAACGGTGAAACGAAATGTTGCACTTTTAATTAACGGGTTTCCCAGATATCAAATTTGTCGTGGCTACAATCACCATCGCAACGATTTTTTTTTAATTTTTCCGTTGAAACTCGCTGTGACGTCTGGCCCGGAGTCGAAAAGGCTGAACTCATATTTTCCTTTCGATTCTCATGTGGTTTCGCGAGAAAGCACACATCCAAAAATTTCGAGATTAACATAGTTTATTAAAAATTGTACAGGGAATAAGACCGCGAATATTTGTTACTGATGCAGCTATTAGTTTAATGTGCATTATATTTTAAAGTTAAAAAATTAAACCAAATCACTTGCGAAAGGAGTGTTGGTTTGTGAGCGCGAGCAGGGAACGAAGCCCTCGCTGTGACGTCAGTAGAATCAGGATCAAGGCCAACTAGAAAGACAGGCCCCGAAACTAAAATATCACGTGATCAACTTAGTCGAAGTCTTGGACTACGATACGAGTAAACTTAAGGTATGTAGTATTTGCTAAGTTACAACTATTGGACGATTTATTGCCAAATGTGGTTTTTGTTGTTTTAGTTAATTTAACTCATGTTATGGCAACCTTAAGTTTTTCCTGACGATATTACAACACCTGCATTGTAGAACGAACAGAGTAATTTTATTTGGAATTGTTGTACCGCTATTTTTCTCCCTGATTTCTTAATATTTGCTGCTTGTGTTGGAAATTTTGGACTGTGGAATTTTTCTCACTGGATTGATTTTTATTTTGAAATTGGAGATTGTGTGTAAGTTACAATATTTTTGTTTTGTTTATTGATTTAAAATTGGTTTTTCTTTGAATCTTTGAATGTGCAGTTCATGTGGAACGCTATTTTTCTCCATGGATGAAATTTGATTTTTGAAATGGTTGATTGTAAGTTACGATTTTGTCCCCTTTTGTTGCTCACTTCCCTTTAATTGATTTGCTATAGCAGTGGATTCAGTTTTCGCGCTTTTCATCCAGTTTTAAGGCTTAACCCTATTCAGAAAGAATTCTACGATTCTTCGTTCGTTGGATTGCGTTTGAAAGTAGCGTTTCAAAAAGTAAAGTAAAATATCAGGATATATAAGTAGGAATATATCAATAAGAATAATTTTTAAAGAAGGAAAAAACCTTTTTCATACAATAAAACAAATTTCACTTGCAAACGCAATTTTTCTGTGTGATATTTACTCTAAACATGTCCGTTGTTGTGCGTTGTTTCGTCAATTACTTCCAGGTTTAACTCCTTAATTTTTAAAAATTGTCGGAAAGATGTAAAAAAGTGGGGGAAAAAACGCTGTTTAGAAAAACGACCGGATTTTGGACATCCAGCTTGGATTTGCTTAGATTGGCTCCCATCTTGATTTGGCGCAAAAATTTAATTTGGCGACTACCACAGCGGATACTAGATCTCCACCAGTTGCACTTACAGTTTTAGCTATAGCTCGGAATATAATACTTTAATTCATTAATACGGTTTCCTTTTCAAATTTTGTTAATGGTCGTTAAAGATATTAGTATTAAAGCCATCTATTCACATACAGTAATTAGTGCACATTAGTCATGAAAAAATACTCCAAATTAATTTACTATTCTGCCTTAAAGATGTTTTGAAGAAATTGATTTTTAAATAAGGTGATTAAAATTAGCTGTTGTACAATTTATCATCTTGTATCAACATATGACTTTTGTTTTAATTTGATCTATGAAAAGGTAGATTACTTAACATTAGTTTCCATTTGTTCTAGTTGTTTAATTGTTAGAATTCTATTTTAATTTGTGTTTATACTTAGACTAGCTATGAGGAATGATGTAATGACTGATTCCTTACCCTATGCTTTTATATTGCTATTTTAGTTGAACAAAAATATTTGATAGTGAGAGATAAATATTGTTTTTTCTTTTATATTATAAATATACATTTTGTTTTGTTATAATTGTGCAATCTCTTTAAATACATCAATTTTTGCACTACATGTGTTGCATTGTATGAATAAAATTTTACTAAAATAAAGAAAAATCTGAACATTATTTGGTCTTTAGTTGTAATTTTCTTATATTAATCTTATATCTTATATTAATATACTTAAGAGTAAATTATAATTAAAAATAGTAGTTTTCCTTCCCTACTAACTAAATTTATTTAAAACAGTACATTTCAGTGGAGTGTTTGTCAAATTGGGTCTGTGCTTGGTACCCGATCGTCAGAAAATATTTGAAAAAAAATGAAGAAAAAAAAAAACTAGTAAAAAATATGGTATATGTATATATATTTTTATGATTAATTGTAGCTATTTTTCTTACGTTTCCTTTTATAACGTCCACATTTTTTTTATCAGGCATATTTTTTATATAAGGATTGCAAAAAAATATTACAAAAAAACACCAGTGCGCTGTCTGAAAAGTTTGACAAATGCTGGTATGCTTTCGTGTATTTTTTTTCTGGATTTTCAACTGAAACAGACATTTAGTGTGTATGTTATGAATATTCTTTTGAAAAAGGCGCAAATAACCTGAGTTTTAAAAAAAATGCTACATATCGGGTATTATCCGAGCAACGGCGATATGCAATTGATTCAACGAGCGGAGATCGGCAGAAGTACGACTAAGATGGTCACGTGACTTTCTATCTCGCCGTTAGTTTCGGGGCCTGTCTTTTTAGTTGGCCTTGAATCAGGATTATACGAATTATTAAGATAGTTTCGCCGTCGTATCTATAGAAGATTGACTTCAAAAGTAGTTATCGTTTGCGAAGCTAAACAAATTGCATCGGAAAAAAGAGTGTTGATTTTGTGAAGCAAACCAAATGGGATTGCGTGCATAGGCGAGCAGGGGCAATACCTCCTAGAGATAAGAAAGCCAAACCACTGGTTTGTGTGACGTCAGAAAAACTAGGCGATGCAAAACATCATCGTAGAGCGTTCGTTTTTCGGCGAGTTCCGACTTCATTCTACGAATTATTTAGTTCATGGAACTTTTCAGCTTAAAGTAGCATAATGAAATGAAATTGAAAGCTGGGGAAGGAATATATATTTATAATTTAGGGAAACAATAAAATATGACAAAGCAACGTTCAAAAGGTTAAAATTTAAATAGTAATGTTTGCGATGCTTCATTGAATACCTGGAAAGTTACTGGAGGAAACAAAAACGACTCAGTGAAATTAAGAGTTTAAATTAATTATGGATACATATTCAAATTGGCAGTTTAAATTATATTTAATAGGCACTGATTAAAAAATTCCGAGACATCTGTAGGAAAAGGAAATTCTGGAGAATCCCCAGCATCCTTGATAAATGCAGCCATATAAATATTTTTTTAATTTATATTAATTTTCGGTTATTCATAAGAAAGGTTAAAATTTTCAAGGGCCATCTTTGTTGGGTTCAAGGACCTGTTGATAGCCTAATTATTGTATCTACGTGGATAGTGACATTATGATACATTTTACACAAAGAAAAGCTTTTAATTAGGATAGTAACATTTAGTAAATTCATTATTTAAATGACTTTGCTAAAAAAATAATTTCCTTGTTAATGGAATTTCAAAAATGACGAGTTTAGATTAAATGGTTTTTTAAGGTAATTAAAGAACATTACTATAGAAGTTGATCAGATAATTTTTTCAATTAGAAGCATTCGAAAACTATGTATATTTAACTTGTAGGATGGATACATATATCAATTGTCTCCAATGTCAACTGCATAATAATTTTTGACCAATATATCCATATAGTCCTTTATATTGTGTCAACCATTTAAAAAATATTTTGCCTTAATTTTTGAAGGAGGAGGCTGGAGAAGTAAATCCTCTATGCAAGAATTAGGGAACATCCATGATATATTAGGGTCATTCTATGCCGAAAGGGAAAAACTTGAAAAAATAAAATAAGATATATTTTACATAATTTTGGGTTTAAAAAAGGCTGGAGTTCTTTTGTTTTGGTATATCGTGATTGTATTTGATTCATTGTACTAAAAATTAAGCGATTAGAATAAAATTTTGAAAAAATAAAATGTTGCGTATGTTTCTTAAAATTTTTTTAATTCAATTTAATTGATGAATGACAGTTTAAAAAAATTGCATGTCTACAATTATGAAAGGCTCTAGAAAGGAATGTATATACTTTTCATACTATATCATGTTGAACAGAACAGAATTTTATTCAAATGTTCATTAACCTTTTCTGTTATTCCTCTTTACTGTAACGTAAGTTATTACATTAAATTTAATTCTGTGAACTTAAAAATAACAGTAAATTAATAACATTCCCAATAACATAACATCAAAGTTTAGCTTTTTATTAGTTTATTGAACAATTCAAGTAAATATTTTGTTTTCCATTATTCTTTGCTAATATATTTACACTTCAAAATCAGTATATTTGTCTAAATGTAATGTAAGTTACCGTGGAATTGCCCTATATACATATAACTTCACATGAAAATTCAGTTGCAATAATGGATTAACTTTAAGCATATAGTGATTAGTTTATTATTATCTTACATGAAAACATTGAACTAACAAATTAAATTAGGATTATATCAATCAATAATTTCCAATGTATCCTATTGATAACATCTTGAATACTATGAAGGTCAAAGATAAGAAAAATTATTTTAGAATTTCTCAAGTTCACCACTGAAAGACAAAAAATAATAGGAGACTTGAAAAATAAATTTAATTCTCTTTATTAAACATAAAATTATCATAGCATAAATAAAAAGCATGAGAATCAATACAATAAATTATTCATTTTAACAAATTTACAGAGCATATTTGACAACACCACATTGCAATAAAAAAACATCCTCAATTACCTTCAAATAATTAACTTTTAAAATTTGTTAGAGTTTGAATTTTTCCATCTTTAGGAAATTTGTCATTTTGGGACTTTGTAGGCCTTTTTTTATCTTTAGCAGACAAAACTAACAAATAATTAATTTTTTTTTTGCAATAGTTCTTCAAAAATATGTTTGTTGATTTTTTTAGAATTATGTTTAGCAGAAAAGTTGCTGAATAACCTTTGTCGCAAGTTTCAAATGGCAGTAAAATTTTCGATGAGTTCAAAACATTTGATGTGATATTACGTACAACATTTCTCTTATTTTGAACTTTTAAAAAACAATTTTCTAAGTTTGATGATAATTACTTAGATACAATTCTGTAATTGTATAATACTATAGTAAATACATCATTAATTGGATACTTCAATCCGCCTCGATCTAGATTTTTGATCAAAGCATAACATGAACTTAATTCAAGTTCTTTATCTACAGATAATTGAGCTTTATAAAATAGACAGTTGATGGTTTTTGAAAGAGAATGAACACAATAGCGAGCTACAAACACAATAGCAGGAACAGTGTCATTCAAGTCAGAAATATCAGAGTTACAAACATTAATTTAAACCAAAAATTGAATTTCTACCTCCAAATTTTCATCTATAACTACATCTTACACATCTGAAATACTAATATCAATTTTACCATGTTTTATTTAGCTTAACCATAATGGAAGAAGAGACATAATTATCATTTTTTTTTCAGTTTCAAAGAGTTGTGTCAAAGTTATATTATACTGGGCACCTGCAAGCTGTCGATAACTGCCAAAACGGTCTTCTAATGAATCAGTTTGCAGTTTCCCAGTTAATATATACTGAAAATTTAACTCTTCTCTACAATAAGTTGTTAGTTTTAATATTGCACGCGTTGTGTGATACAATGCTGTTTGTGTCTCTTGAAAGTTTACCAGTATCGACCGGGGGTCTCGATTCATTTGTCCATCCAGTATAAAAAGCAATTCAAAAATGTATATCTAACATCTTCTAGTGTTAATGGCTCTTGAAATTCGTTCCATTTATGGAACCCTTTAAATACAGTATAATATATTAAATACCTGAAGTGCTAACTTAACATTCTGCCTTTCTAAATTGGTAGGGCAAAGTGATTTAGTTGTCAATGTACGAGCATATTTTACAATATCATTTTATTCAATTTCATGAAGTTGTTTTAGTGTTAAGAGAGAGGCACATTTTAATCTTTCCGTGATTTGTTCCGCATTCAATAAATTACTGTCCAATTGGTTAAACATCGGATAAAATATACACTGTCCACAATTTTTTTGGTTTAGCCAATTATTTCTAATACATTTCAGTATGTGGACAGGGTCAATAATGAAAAACAATGGTTTTGAAGGGTCAGCAGGATGATTATAACTACTCAATTTGGGTGGGGAAGCAAAAAAGGAAACAGCTTTGCGATTAATTGCATTATTATCACTGATGATGGACACAACTTTAAAACCAAGATTTTCAAGGCCTATAACAATTTTCAACAAGAAATCATAAAAAATGTTCCCAGAAATTGTCTTAATGGGTAAAATGTGTATAACATCTTTATAACTAGATTTTATACTTTGCAGCATAAATACAAAAGCACAATTAGTTGCTTTCTCACAGTTATAGGATACCCAATAATATCACCACCCTTATAATCAAGAAAGGCATTTAAAGGAATTTCATCAATAAGTAACGAAACATATTTGTCAGCATCATTTAAAATTAAAATCTTTTCCTTAGCATAAAATGAAAAATTATTATTAAGTTCTTCAGTTTTGGGACCAACATTAAATTTTGAACAACGTCTCTTTACTGTCGAAGGATGGGATATAATTACAAATCAACTATTTCTTAAAAAACGATAAGCCTTGTGGGGATATGGTAAAGATCAAACTGTTTAAAATTAAAAAATCAGAACTGTACCGATTTCGATTCTTGTGATCCTCAGCAAATGATAGTTGTTCAGCAGCAAACCCAATAATGAGTCTTTGACTTTCACTTGCAACACACTTTAAGTCTTTCAATACATTCTGCTTTAAACTAAATATACTTTTAACATTAGTGTCTTCATTTGGAGTATTCAGTTTTGATATTTCCAAAGGAATGAAATCTAAAGTATTGATATTATTAATATGAAAGGGAAGTCTGTAATTTCCAATTTCTGAGATCATAACATTTTCTTTATAGGCTTTTATAAAACAATCTGAATCAACAACTACAGACAAGGATATCACTGGTGCTGACTTTGTTGAGTTTATAAGAAATTCACTTTTCTTTTTTTATTAACACGTTTTGTTTTAACAAGTTAGCACATTGATCATTTCGACATGTTCCAAAAGTTCAGAAAACGTTGCAAAACAGAATTTACTTTCGAAAACTTCCCAAGTTCTTATGCTTTTGCTTCTCGTAGATGAGCATTTTCAATACGTACCCTTTTTTCTTCTGGTCCATCTCTTGTTGTTTTAGGAACATATAAATGTTTCGGACAACCCCAAGAGGTTTACAAAGGCCAACAGAAATTTTCCTTTCGGTTTTTTTGTCAAACTCTTCTGCAACGTACCTGATGTCATTTTTGATGAAGTGAAGTTCACAAACCTAAAATTATGTAATGTACTAAAATTACGAGTTCTTATTTAATTTTCTAAAGCACAAACACACATAAATCGCACCCTGGCAAGAAAAGTGAAGTAAAAAAATAAAAATTTTGTTGTTATGTTATTGAAAAATACGTATGAGGTGCCCCAGCGTGCTATATTACTATTAAATACAGGGTGTCCTAAAAGTTCCTGTACTGACGATTCGTAAATTTATGATACAAAAACAAAAAATTTCAAAACAATTATTATTATGCAATGGTATAACGCACTTTAAACCTAACGTAGGAAAAAAAATTTTTAACTTACGTTTATAATAAATGTTCAAAATTTCCGTCTTTTGTTGGAGGCAAGGCTGAAGTTTGCGCATATTTTTAGAAACGCGTTTTAAGATGCTGGGAGTGACTTCTTGTATCCTTTGAGTAATGCCAATTTTCAGATTACCTATTGTTTAGTGACCGTCTTCATAAATTTTGTTCTTTAAATATCCATACAGGAAAAAAGTCGAATGCGCAGATCAGGGAACGAGGTGGCCAAAAGTTCTTCGAGACGAGGCGATCGCCAAAAAATCTTGAAGCATGCCCATGGTTTCAAAACATTTTGAATGGCAAGTTGAAACGTCTTATTGGAACCAAGAGTCTCATTCTTTTCTACAATACAATAGAAGTTACCACCATAAATACTAACCTAAAAATTAAAGGAAGCTTATACCATTTCAATATGTTTTATAGTATCCTTTAAGTTGATGCTTCTCAAATTCTGCAATTTTGAATTGTGTCACTTTTCTTGCCAGGGTGCGATATGTCTATACGCAAATGCAGAGCTGCCCCAGACAGTTTCAGAAGGATCGTTATGAATTTTTACTCGACAAAATTTTCTCTCAATGATGCTTTTATTTTTAAGAAAAGTAAAATTGTATTATTACTATTTTTGTTGATTGGCTGCTGCTATAAACATGGAGTATTTTACAGAATTAATGCCTTACCAATGATCAAAACATGCATTTTCTCAATAAAAATTCTTATTATTTTTCAACTCTCATCTCGATACTTTCAATGAATAATATATTCATGTCACTCAACAGCAAACTTTCCAAGTTGATATTATGACATGGGAGATGTTTAGGATATATAAACAAAATAACAAGTCAAGTAATTTTATTTATGTCACGTAATTTTATTTATGTCAAGTAATACAAAGAGGAGTTTTTAGTAACTAGCCAATGCGTGGCCAGCACGGCGTTTGCCGTAACAGTTATTTTCTTGGGGTCAGGTTTGACCACTGTTCGCTCACGCTCGCAAATCCCTGGTAATTACTACGTATTCCCATTTGGTTTGCTTCGCAAACGAGCGTAACGGGCAACGCTGTAATGGTCTCGAAGTGGCTATTATCAACAATGTAAATCAAAACACGCTAGAATCAGATACCTTGGCATGGTTCCAAAGGCTTTCGGATCAAAAACGCTTCTGAAGTCACCGGTCGAAAATCACAAAACCGGCTCGCTTCTTCATTCGAGGTTGGGGTGACGTCCATTCCGGAAAGAAGAAAGAAAGAAAGGCGAAACAACTAATAAATTAATTTTAAAGTGTTATAGATTAAATTTTAAATTCCTGCTGGACACAAAAATCAAAAAAGAAATTAGGAATACCTGTGTGCCAAATTTCGTAATTGTAAGTGCCATAGATTCATCAGGATATTAATCGAAGGCACAGAGACACAGACAAACACTTCCTTTCATAATAGTAGAGATTTGAAAGTCCAGAATCTGAATAGAAAATTAAACTACCCTTTTTAATTTTAATACAGGGAGGACCAAGAAAAACTCATTTATTTTGAGGGGAGAGCTCCGAAAAGAATATGGATACAAATTTTTACAAAGTTAATTTAGGCTCACAGGGCTGCTGTACTCAAACCTATGTGCTCCGATCGCCAAGTTGTAATCACAGTTTTGGCTACCGGCATCAAGCGATTAACTCGAAGCCAAAAGCATGTTAAAGGCGCCATATATGAGAACGTTTATAACCTCATCTCTTGATTTCACTAATAGACTCCCCTCAAACCATGTGAATAAAATGCTGACTGAGTGGAACCAGATCAAATGAATATTTTGTTCACGAGTTTGACAAGATTTCCATTTTCCATGTGCAAAAACATTTGCTTTTGATGCAGTTTGGTAAAATTTTAAAAATAAGCCATTAACGTCCTATATTTATTGGCAGAATAGCCTACGAATATTACCTGATTATTTAAAATTAAAACACAGGTGTAATAAATTTATCTTCATGTCATCATTGAAAAACTTTAAAAAGAGCGCGAACACAGGAATAGCGTTTGGTCTGCACATTGCTGTTCGAGGGACAGAGCAAAATTGTAAAATTGAGCCCACACTGAAAAGAAATTAGAACACAACTAGAACTGAGAATTGACTCAGATTACGGAATCAAGCAAAGAAAAAACCATTATCTAAATCACAAGGGGTCGAAAGAAAGTGTGAAATAAATTCATAAAAATCTTTTCACGTGAAAATGGTTTTCTAGTCTGCAAGCCAACTAGCCAACCGGATGATACTAGCCTGATACTTGCCAACCGGATCACCGTTGCGAGAAATGTGTAGTTGTATATAGTGAATATGTGTAAAAATAAATGCAAAATTTTGTAACATTTGAAATATACTTTTATGCCGCATGCTTCATTTTATTACCTCTTTTAATTTGTGAATTACGTACGATTGTGTATTACTTATCAACATATTTCATCTAGAAATTTGTTTCCGTTATGCACCCAATAAGTGGGAAAGCAATGTCTGATTTAGGTTTCCTTCGTGTCGAAATGAGTGATGGGTAAATTGCAATAACACGCATATATGTCAATTCATGTTATTACTTCTGTTGTTATTGGAAACCAAACATTTGTCCACTACTCCACGAATTCGGTTTTGAGAAGAAGCTATAGAACTATTGAATACAACAAGGCAGTATTATGCTATTCGGAAATCAATGGTATGAATGGAGAAGTTTGTCGATGCTCCTTGTGTATGCTATTTGATATTGTGAGGAAATGACATATAGATCTTTTGGTACATATAGTTGTTTTGGGTGTATTGAATTTGTTCTGTCCTCACATTTTCTGCTACATTGGTGAAACGGACTCGATGAGCAAGCGCCTAGAAATGGTACTTCTCTCAATTAAGCTCTTTTAATCCTCCTCTCAAGCACACTTAATGACGCTTGTTGGAACGTTGATAAATAATACATGCTTTTTCGTTGAATAACTAATTCTAAACAAATCTCAAAACCTATAATGGCAAACATGTCTCAAGACTAATGATAATGGAATCTACATATCTACACCCATCATTGTTTCAATCGTCGTTGCAACTGTATTTTCATCCCACTCGAAGAGAAACCTCGTTCTCTCAGTTACTAATGGCAGAGTATATTTTATATGACGAGACATTCACATGATTTTAAAGCAGGCCTCGAAATAGATTTTTTAATACTGGTGCACAAGGTGCACCTAAGTTTTCAAGTTAGGTGCACTGCGTGCACCTAGTGGGAAAAATTAGGTGCACAGTTATATTTTCATGTGCACAGTGCACCTGTGCACCCGGGTATTTCGTGCCCTGTTTTAAAGTAACTTTTATGCCGTGCAAAATCAACAAAAATTAGATCAAAACTAACTTCAAGACATGCGAGAACAAAATCGAAATATCTAATGCCATCTTTTTAAAATATCGTGGCAACAGTCCTTAAATCCAAAGGAAAGAGTGACCTCGGTATCTCGACTACTAATGGAAACAACAGGAAAGACTATATAGTCACCAAAATCAACAATAAATGGAGTGATGGTACTCCCTCTCCAACTGAGCACTATTAGACTTCTTTCAGTGGTAGATCGCTTCAATAGTTAACGTGTAATGACACTACAATAGCTAACGTGTAATGACATAGAATCTTGATTCTCAATCCTTTATCTTCTGAGTATCCTGGAATCCTGTCTCATGACATCGTGAATGAAAAGTAGTTCATGATCAGGGACTAATTGGTAGAAAATATCGCAATTTTTGAGTTCTAATGATGAAAGTCAGACACAGAAATGCTTTAAAGGCATCGAACCGGAAAGTTAACTGTGAAAACATTTCACTGAGATTCTTTATCCCATTTTATTAATCCTAAAACTTCTAGGAATAGAAATTTTACAAAAACGTAGAACAGACAAACTCCAAAATTCGGGTCTGTTGAGGAAACTTCCATTGTTATTAACCACCACTTTGATTATGATATCGGTACTTTGCAAGTTATTTTATATAGTTGTTTAACCTCACTCGAAAAATCCGATTGTCATATGTCTACATTACGTGACAATTACAACCGCATTTTTGCCTATATTTAAGAATCGTTATAGATTGAACTCTCTACTTCACAATGTTTCAAATATCCTCGAATTTTCTCGGTTTGCAATTGCAAAAAGTGTGAGACGTTCTGTTTATTGCTTTTCTATCTACTGGGTTTGTTTGTCAATCACTTATTGTACGTTCACAAGCATCTCAGTTTTTGAAAGAAAGGGTGGTATATTTTTAAATTCAACCATCGTATTGGATGTTCTAAAATTCAATCCAAGAAAACTTTCTAGATTTTTTCAAATGATAGAATTCCTAACTTCGTTAGAAGTCATGATTATTATGTATATTTATCCATTGTGCTACACATTTTTGTGTAAATGGTGTGTCAGTGTATTCAATCAGTCTTAAATCGATCAGTTACAAATTTAGAAGAAAACTTGCTTTACTTTTGTCAAACCCATCACAGAACACAAGCATTGCTATAAAAACCATGGATGATATATTTTCGTATCCTATCTTTGTCATCGTCATAAGCAATATGATTCAAATCTATTGGGTGATGAACAAAGTGATTTTTGAAAGAAAATTAGGCTTGTACTTTGCACTTGCCTCCTCTTTTCGCTTTCTTATCAGCATATATAATTTAGTTCTGATAATATGGATTGCTTCCTCTACCACGGAAGCCGCAAAGCAGGCGGAAAAAGAACTGCAGTCTATAATTACTGAGATCCCATCTCGCAGCTGTGGTCTCAGTCAGTTAATGAAGAATAGTTATAAACGGGAAAACAGAATCACACTGTGGAAAATGTACACTTTCAAAAAATCTTTTATCTTTAGTTGCTTTGGAATTGTTACAACGTACGGTATTTTACTTGCGACGTTGGGAAATATGCAAGGAAATTAATAACAGTTGTACATTCCTAATACTTAGATGTTCTATGGTTTTTACCTATGTTTCTATGGCAGCATCGGACTTGTATGTAGTCGTATAGATAGCAAATTTTCTAAGGGGTTGTGAAAAGGAAGATGTCAAAAAATAACTAAAAAAGTCTCTTACAAAAGGCGTCCGTACCGATTAACCGACGGTTTGACATTGGGGATACATGTTTATCAAGTTATTTTTTTTTCTTCTTTCCCTAACAAGAGATATCTAATTATTAATTTTATAAATATTGTTATATTGCCAAACTCTTTGATCGATAGCTTTGAAAATCAATATCTACTAAGTCAATGCATAATATGTCCAAAATCATCCAATTTTTTCAGTTTTGATCAGCAAAACGAGAAAGACTTTCTATATATTACTATTTTACTATCTCGGTTTGTTTGTCTACAACTGAATGTACATTAATAAAAGTATCAAAGAAACAAGGTAAGTTTAATCTCAAATTGTACTTTTGTAGTGAGTGTTCTAAAAGTTGATCCGAATAAATTGTCAACGACATTTTAAAATATTGACTTTACAATTCGAGGTAAGCCTTCTTGTGCATATCAATTCCATGTATTAAGCTTTTTTGTGCAAACCTCTTTACTCAAGTTTGTACAATAAATTTGAACACGATTAGAGGCCCATTCAGAAGAAACCCGTTCTATATTTGCGCTTTAGCAATTATGATTAGTAAAATATCTCCTACGTTAAATGACTTATTATACAAAGTTGCTGATGCATGTAACCTAAGAAAATTAACCAGTGTCTCCGTGTCATACGAAAATTTATCAGGACATCGGAGTATTTCTCGAATAAAGACGATCGCATGCTATTCATCTAACAGTTGACGAAGTGTATTCATAAGACGAAATTTTCTCTCATCAATACGCTCCATCCTTTTATTTCATTAATTTCGCATGAAAAGTCCCGATAAACGTTCTCTGCAATACTTGAGTTAATTATTTTCCATCTAAACACAAACAGGATACAAATGCATTTCTGTGAATAAGATTGCCTTCTATGCTTTTAATAATGAAGTCATAATGCTAGCAATAATGAAGGCATTAATTTACTCTATTATTCAACATCATCTGCTTTACAATAACCCTTTAGTGAAGTGTTTCGAATAATTGCAATTTTTAAGTGTAAATAGAAGCAAGTGTAAGAAGCCTATGAAGTAAGATTTAAGTATTATATTCAAACAAAAAACTCTTTCTTCTACCAAAAACAAGTAATATACAGACCATTGCTTCGTATTATTACTTGTATTTTTCTTCATTGATCAAAAAGTGTCGTTTGAAAAACATTTTGTAATCAAATTTAATAATGAACATATAGCTTTAAAACTTTTGTAATATTTTTTTGTGTTATGCAGAGAATGTTTCATAACACTGTATATGACATAGAATTCATTTGTTCAAAGCGTTATTTGATAGGAAAGCATCAGCATTTATGGAAATATGTTGAATTTTGTATACCATTGAAACAAGCAGGTTCTGAATTTGTGTTACTTTTCAAACCTACCAAGACAGTTTCTGATATCATTCCAGACCTCAGTGCTTTTGTTGTTTTCGTCATCAGACCGAGGTTCAAATCACGAAATGTTGTCCTAGCATCTTTCCCTTTTGAGATTCACACTGTGTTGGTCCAGTGCTTCAAAAATTCAATTAACTACATACGATTGGGTTACTCGAACCACAAATTTATACTAGTGCCATTATGAATGTAAAACAAATATAATGTAATTTTCTACAACATTGCATTCTGAATGTAACACCTTTCTGTGATTTAATTATATGCTTATTAAACTGTGTTAAGAATGATAGTGCATTCTGTTAACGATGCATGTTCTCTGTTGATTTATTTTGTAGTTGGAGAAACACACTAAAATATCCATAACTGATGTCAAGTGGCGCCGAAGAAAACCCTATTTCTTCTTGAAATATCTCGAGTAAAGAAGGAAATTGTAGCAAGATCTGAAGGACTTTTTTCATTCATGCTCAAAGAAATCATGAAATCACAGATGATACACCGTGTTTCATAAATTTGCTTTAATTGCATAAAGAGATGATATATTTTTATTTTACCTTAAATGACTTTTTTTATTCGTATTACTCAGTAAATATATCTCTCAATCATATCAACAAAGAACATGGGTTCAGAGTCAGATAATATTGTAGTCAATCCACGTTTTTCTGTATTAATTTTTTCCAAACCAAGTTATTCAACTTGATTCGGTTGTAGATATTGATGAAGTCTGGAATTTTTTTAAGGCTTCTCTTTCTATTCCATTTAATTACGAATCTGAACTTGAGTTATTAATCTTTCGCGTTTCAATTCTTATTAATAAATTATCGAAGTATTTAAATAAAATGTTTAAATATGCTTTTGTTATATTTTCACCTTATGCAATCACTTATTTCAAATAGTGGTACAAAATACAATGTACAAAATACTACAAAAAGAATAATTAAAATATTCTAATATGACATCAGCATATAAATAATAGGAAAAGCCCTATGAGAACGGGCATAACTTTTGTGTACAGCTTTTTCTTGTAAAAAAAGAGCACATCAATCTGTTCTCATCTTTTTGTTTTAAGAAAATAACTGCGAGGGGTTTTGTTAAAACCAATAAATACGAAATGAACGTTCTGTACATTTAGAAATTGAGAATTTGCAATCCTGGACAAAAGTATTGTTAAAAGAATCTGAAGCACGAAATTTTGTGTACTCTAAAGAAAATTAACACGTTTAAAATCACATCAAAATACAAAACAGGTCCAGAAAGTAAGTACCGTTTGCCCATATCTCCCAGGCATTTGACAGCACACAGGTCGCGCATGCGTAGTTACATTCTTCAACTCGAGAACGAGTTAGCCTAGTCATTTTGTTTGTTTAAGTTAACGTTTTAAGTCATTATTTGTCGGTAATCATGTTTAAAACGATCGATCGGCCCGCCAGCTGTGAAGTAAGAGCCGTTATCAAGTTATGGAATGCGGGAAATGTTCGACCTTGTGAAATTTATCGTCAGATAAGTGAAACTTACGGAGAGAACGCGAAGAGAGAAGGTATGGTGTGAAAGTGGGTTTGGATTGTTGTTGTTTCTTATGCCTACACTGGCAGACCATCAGAATGCCAGGCCCGTCGTAGACGGCAAGAGGCGAGGGGGGTGCGGCTTCCATGCAAGTGAGCCCCATTGGGAGGAAGTCCGACTTGGCTCGAATTTTTTGCCAACAGGCAGCACATCGACACGTCTCGTTTTTACGGAGAGGTCACATTTTTACGACATTCAATCATCCTCAGGCACACGGTTGTAATTTTGATCCAAACCAGAGACCAACTAATCCCTGGTTCGGCACCCCCAGAGGTATTGATTTAATATGGGAACTTGGAGGACTTTGTGACCACGACAGATTTTTCGTGCACCATAGCTTACACGGAAGTTTTCGGTCGGCTGGGCTCGAACTCATGATCAGTCAGTCATGAGCTCGACGCTTTACCGACCTGGCCACCCGGCCCTTAAGTGGGCTTGGATGTTTAACTAAGTAAGGGAAAATGGACACGACAAGGAGCGCAGTGGACGCCTGTCGTTGATCGAAGAAGAATTAGTGCGCTGCATCGACGGCAAAATTCGTTCCAATAAGCGATTCATGATTTCTGATTCGTCAATAAAATTTCAAGACATTTCACCACCTTTATTGCACAAAATTGTGACTGAACATTTGCACCACAATAAATTGTACTCGCGATGACAATCGAAAACACGAACTAACGTTCAAAAACGGAAACGTTTGGGAACAACCTTGGAGTTTTCGCAGATTTATGCGACAGAAGAAATTCATTTTTTGAAAAGGAATGTCACACACAGGCGATGAAACATGGATTTGTTAAGACACCTGAAACGAAATGAGTAACTGGAAGGGCAACATAATGGTTCTCCGAAACCCAAGAAAGCAAAGTCATCTCTACATTCAAGAAAAATCATGTGCACCATGTTTTGGGACTGTCAAGGAATTTTATTAGCTTATTTCACAGCTGGCGGGTCGATCGATAGTTTCAAACATGATTACCGACAAACAATGCCTTCAAACGTTAATGTAAACAAACAAAATGGCTAGGTTAATTCGCTATCGAGTTGAAGGATGTAACTACGCATGAACGACCCTCGTGCTATCAGATGCGCGGAAGATATGCGCAAACGCTACTTACTTTCTGGACCAGCTTTGTATTTCGCTTGATATGAATTTATTTAAACAAACAAAACACTTATCGTGGTCATAGAACAGTTATCTTTTGACATGAGTTTTTGTTTTGAGCACCTACATTCATTTAGAGATTGAACTTTGTTTCGTTAGTCTGTGTGACTTCCTGTTTTGCATCTTTTTATTGTGTATGTGTGTATGCTCAAGTATAACACAAAATTTATTCAAGCTATTTTAATACAACGTTCTATATTTGATAAATCATATACCAATCAATTAAATACATTATATGAATTCTATTTACTGACGTATTTATACAAGTTAAATGCGAAAGCATCTGAGTAACTATACTTAATGGTAATGGTAATGGTAATTTTAGTTAACGTCGTACTAGAGCAACACAACGGGCTATTGACGACGGTCCGGAATCAGTCCCTTAAGGGAAAGATTCGAGGACAACACTTCGTAATTTTGAACCACGGTCAGATGACGAAGCAACACCTGAGCTGGCACCCCACTCTCCAAACTTCCACGCCAACCCAACGTGAGGACTTTCGGCCACGACAGATTTAAGGTGCACCAGCCGCCTCTACACCATACGTTTACAAACATCCATGCCCGGACCCGGATTCGAACCAGGAACCTTCCGATCTAGAGGCTAACACCTTAACCACTATACCGATTGGTCGGCTAACTATACTTAAATCAACCGTAATTTGGTAGTTTGGGAGAAGCTGGAATTGAGTTTTGCATTACGATTACTTACTGTTTTGGATTGTTTTACCAGTACTGATGAATTTTTGAATTTTTAAATTTTGTCCAATTGTTAGCGGTTAATTCCGGTAATTACACGAGATCACAAGATAAAAAAGAATCACAAGTTAAAATCTTAAATTACAAATTCAAATCAATTTGCTCTGTGCGGAAATCTGAATGTGTACGATCTTAGTATCGGTAGTGATTAGTTTGTACAGGACGCTAATTTTTTTAGGTGCAATTTTAAATCAGCGTAAGTATTGAAATCATGTATACACAACATCAGAATGGATAAAACTTGCTTTACACTATAATATATTTGCAGCTACAGAAATTAGCTTATTTTAATGAACAAGAATTTGACGTAATTCCGCAGACAGAAAGACAGAATGAATTTAAAACTCAAAAAGAACGTTTCTTCCTTTTGTTCTTCATTTTTGCATAAGTTCGTTGCTCAAAAGAACTTTCGAAGATCCAATTGGAACGTCAGAACGGAAAGAACATTTGCCATTGGTGGTCAATTGGGAGGCCATTCCGAAAAATCAAGCATCTGACGTCACGACACGGTTTTTTACTTTGCTGGTTTTGATCAGTTACATGGATGTAGTCTTGCCTCTACATATCCATTTCCTGGGCAACACATGCGGTGTAACGGGTAACAACTTATGGGGTTATGATAGCCCATTAGGTTAGTTTGTGGTTTACAGGATAATTGCGAGTTTGAAATTAGATGCAACCGAAAACAGTCGTGTAAACCGATGGTGCGCGTTAAGTTAGTGATGACTTCAAATGTCTTCTCGTTAATGTTGAATTTTTAGAGTGTGTTTACAGATCAGGCACTGACCCTGTCATCTAGCATTCGTTCAAATTGACTAATTGTTGTTTTAAGATCTTATTCTTCGGAATTAATTCCGGACCGTTGATAATAATTCGTTGAGTTACCTGCAGTACGACGTAAATTCAACTAAATACCACCGAACCTGAAATGTCTTTCTGAACCCTCTTTAGAGGTGTAAATGTCCAGTATTCTCTGCATATATCGAGCTGTAATTCACTCCAGAGTGGATTATGGCAGTGCAGTCTAAGGCCCCACCATCCATCTGTGATACGTAAGTTTCATACACGGTAATTAATCCTATGAAATTGGAAACATGTGACATGAGCAGAAGAGTCGTTTTGACGGTTGTTACGAGTTGATGCTGGGGTCTAATTGAGGTGGAAACGCATGATATTGATTAAAGTTAGTTAGGAACGGCGCAAGTGGTGTTTGCAGTTCCGTACTTGTATGGTGTGCGTTTACGTGGCCGTGTTTGGGTTCTCTGTCCTTGTCAACACGTCTTTAAACAGCAATCAATTGATCTCTCTGCTAGGAGACTATGTTTAGCACATTCCGAACTTCATTTTTCTTAACAAATATCAGATGTGTCTTCGGGTTCAAGTTGTCAAAATAGGGTTTAGAAAGCTTTTTGTGGAGACGTTTCATTTGATCTATAGTTCACCACATTTGTTCTCCGTCAACAAAATAGCGCATTTGTTGGACAACATGGTAAGGACTTACGATATCCAAGCACCAGCTTTCATCAAGGAACTGTGGGTTAATATTCAGACGATATGGTTCAACATCTTTCCATAAGTCTTCCGGTCACTTGTGGAATATATGTCAGATCGATCCACGATAATAGGTAGGTATCCCTTGACTTTTGACACCCCGCGTGTTATATACCACGGAACATGTTAGATTGTCAGACGTCTCCTGTTGTCGCATAGCCAATACTACCTCTCTACTCATCCACTTCATTATTCAATCCTGATCACTTCATTCGTTCGCCTTTTCATGAACTATCATTTATCTAACATTTTAGTTTTTGCATGCCGAAGGTCATCACTGGAAAGACTGAATTCCCTTACCGTTCTGAGTGCCCAATTATATCTTTATAATAACTGAAACATCCAAGTTTTAACTCTCCGAACCGTTTTTTTTTTTTTTTTTTGCGATGAGAAAGAGCACACCAACTCAACCATTTGTCATCAAACCATTCTTTCTTGCCTATTTATTTAGAAACTAAAAGAAACTATGACCATTACTAATATTATTAAACTATTAAAATAAAAAAAAGGCAAATTAAGGGGACCAGTGTAGGCCTATAATAAAATGGTCAAATTTTAAGGAACATTTCCACAAAATCTTTTATGTCTATTGATTTGAATTTTTCTATACATGTAAAAAGAAACTTTTAAACCTTTAGCATGGAGTTTTTCAGATAAATTAAGTTAAATTTTTGAGATTATTTTTTCTTTAACACATATTTTGTTTTTGAAAAATCAATTTTCATCCTTTTCAACGATCAAAATGAACTTTTCTAAGTAGATAGAAAAAAAATCCTGTGTTAAAATGTTATAGGGTATATTACACTTGTAAACCAATTTTTTCTATTTGCTTCAATAGACTTGTTAGAAAAATGTTTCTTTTATGGAGAAATTGCACATTTCGAGGTATTAAAGTTTAAAGCATGAAACGGACCTTACTTCAAGTACGTACATGAATTTTCAAAAAATAATTTAAAATAATTTTACTAAACATATCACCATAAATAATATATCATTTTAAAAGAATTTTATAAACATTTCTTTAAATAAAAAAAAATCGAAAATTTAAAATATTTTTTAGAACTAACCCCTTTAATATTATATATTGACTCGAGTGTTTATCAGCTGACTGCCCACAGCAACCCTTAGCTCTCGTTATTTTAAAGCTCCTTGGCCTATTAATTTGGCGTGGTTTTGGTAGTCTTCTGTCTTACACTCACTTGACCCGGTCGTCATCTCAGGCAACGTACAACAGAAAAATTTGAATTTGTAGTAAAATTGTGTTCGATGATCTGTTAGACAAAAGGCGAACTGATTGGATCATACAAAATCACAATTATAAGTTGAACGGCGTCCATGCATTTATTTTTTCTGTGTCAGTTCTTCACATTTTCAACTAGCTAATTGATTAAGCACACGCGTTTCACTAACAGACATATTGTGTTACATGTTTAAGTGTTCCACTGAGTGCTACCTTTTACCATTTATCAAATCTAATCCATTATCCAACTATCAGTCACCTTCTCCTTAACTATTAACAGCAGTTTCAAATTTTGGATATTAAATTAGAATTTAATTGGATAAAATGCCATTCAATCATTGAACATATTTGCACAATAACCATTTTTTAAATTGTTTTGCCATTTAATCGCATCTGTTATTTTTATAGACATAAAAACATTTCGCTCACATTTACGGAGTTTTTACTTAATCTTCTATTTGTTTTTACGATTTTTTTATTTTCTATTTGTTTCTACTGTTATCTTCTACTGCTTGTTTCTACTGTTATCTTCTACTGCTTGTTTCTACTGTTATTCACTTCATTTATTGTTTTTCTAATATTTTATATATTTACTGCTTTTCTGACCATACTTTTGCTGTTTTTTTTTTTATCTTCACTCAGGTTTTACTAACATTTTTTTATGTTACATCTTGCGCAGCATCTACTTTGAATCTTGTGCCATAAAATCCAAACAACCGACTAAATATTGATAGAGAAAATATCAGTACCTTTTCCATTGTACATTCATTAAAAATAAACATAATTTTTTTTAAACTTCTTTGTGAAAGTTAATTTCAATGACCCGAAACTGGATTAGGACGATCTGTTATCACATTATTTCTCACTTATGTGCTAAAGGAAATTAAGGAAAGGCAATCCGCTATGCCTAGACACACCAAGATGGTAACGATGTCTCAAATTTGAAAGCTACAAGAGTCAACAATTACCTTACAAATGCAATTAATAATAAAAAAATTAAAAATGTGACCATTTCATTCAAGATTAGAAAACGTAATAGCTGATCCGAGGGTTAAAATTCAAAATATTAGCTGTGTTTAATCAAGCATAGACCTCAAAAATCGTATTCAAAAGATCAAAACAATATAAATTAATTATTAATGACCCATCGACCTGAGAGTGCCGTTATGAAAGATAATTAATTGAATTTATTTTTGCGTGTTTCCCAACGTCGCTAACAGGATTCCGTATGTTGTCAGTGTACCGAAGCAACTGAACAGAACAGATTTTCTGAAAGTGTACGTTTTCCACAGGGTGAGTTTGTTCTCTCGTCTGTAGCTGTATTTCATAAACTCCCTGAGACCACTGCTAAGATGCGATACTTGAGATGTCAACGACTGCAATGTTTTTTCCGCTTGTTCTGCTGCTTCTGTCGCAACGGATGCATTCCATATCAAACTCACTAACAAAAATGCGCTCATTACTATACGGGAAAAACGATTAATTGCTCTATAGGGTGTGAATTCTACTCCGAATACTACACCATACATCCCCCAATAGAACTGTGTCATATAAGTATAGACGATCACAAAGATAGGGAAAGAAAATATACAATTCATTTTTTTCATCGCAATGCTTGCCCTGTGATGGGTTTCGCATAAGAAAAGCAAGTTTTCTTCCGAACTGGTTTCTGATCGAGCTATGACTGATTGAAAGGACTTTTGAAAAATTTTACACAAACAAATGAAGCAAACAGTGTAAATACATAAAGAAATTTTTACCATCGTTAAAGAAAAGCCCTCTATAACTGCAATAATCATTGAAATATTCTTAGGTTTGATTTTCAGCACATCTCGAACAAATGTTGAGTTGGATAAAAGTGAAATTGAACTCTCTAACCGTGATACATTTGAATAGACAGTTTCAAATATGATCAAACAAATCGGGATTGAACAATGGTAATATATGTAACTTCGTCCTACAATTTCTAGACCTGGATACTGAATGGCTCCAAAAACTCTGGACATACCTTGTAGCAGAGTATTAAGTTTATATCGGGATTTGAAGATCGAGATATATGCGGTTAGAATAACAATGACAGAAAAACAGTCGACGATTCTGTTTTTCTTGTTAGTTGAAATTGATACGTAAAATAACCTGATAAATATGCAGCCCAATATAAAAGCACTGTTTATATACATCGGAACTTTCCTCAACATACTCAGTTTCTTCAGATAACAAGGCAAGCTTTGAAGTCCAAGAACATGCATAATTAATAAAATTGGATGAAGAGTCTTATGCAAAGAGCTTTGGGCTTTGTATATCTGTAGTATAGAAGAATTTGTGGCATTTCTTCGTGTTACTTGAATCATTTGAATTAACAAGTCTCGTATTTACCACCTTCCTTTCACAAACAGGACAGTGAACAGCATCCACAAGCCACATCCGTAAATTAGTTTACTGGCTTTCAAAACTCTTTTTCTACCCCTTGTAACAGACATTATACTTGTTTTTAAAATAGAATTGCGTTATTATGAACCAAAAACATTTGGTTTCTATAGCAAACGCAACATTATCAATTATTCATATTACAAAGTACATGGTACTTAACTTCCAATTTTCTAGACAATAATATTAACGAAGAGAAAAATATGCTGTTCTTTTCTAATTTAAGGGATAGAGTGAAATATTGCACTATAAAGCTAACCATAAAACGGTCATGTTAAACTACAATTTTCTGCAGAAATAAATGTTTCGATATTTGTTATTTCAAAACGAAATAAGAGCGGAATAAGTACATTAGATGTGCAAGCTGTAAAATTCACTAGAAGTAATAATTGAATATATGTACTGTTTTCAATAAATTGAAACACACTTATGAATAAAGTAAATGTTTTTATGGAAATGATTTTCCATATATATCTGCAATGTTACATCAAATGTTATATTAAGTTTCCGAATCCCTAACATGATAATTTATGTATTAAAATAATTTTTATTGTTGGTAACAAAACAAGCATCGTATATCGGAAGTATTTAGTTTTAACGCATTGAAAGCACTGCTAAGATAGGCGAGCTGTGTGTGGTCAGGATGAATCCGCTAGGACAAGTAACATGAAAAACTCTCGATTCTCAGACGGTTTACCTACTAAGTACAGATCAAAATACGTACGAGATTAACATGGTACATTCAATATTGTAAAAGGAACAAGCTGTAGATAGGTTTTTTCGTACTGATGCGGGTATTATGTAGTTTAGTGGGCATTGAGTGTTAGAGTAAAAAAAAAAACGCGAAATATATCACATGCGAAAAAAGTCTTGGATTGTGAAGCAAACCAAATGAGATTAGCTAGCAATCACCGGGGGTTGTCGATCGTTAGCGCGCAGGGGTTGAGCCCTCGCTGTGACCTTATGGACAGCCAAGTCATATTAGGATTATGCGAATTATTAAGATAATTTCGCAAGCTCAGGAGATTGACTCTGCGAAAATAGTGATGGTTTGGGTAGCAAACCAACTTGTATTACTTAGCAATCCTCGGGGGTTGGCGAGTAGGGGGCAGAGCCCCCTAGTGATTAATAAAACGATGTCCATTTCAGGGTTCTATCCTGATTAGAAGACAAATAGTACCTCGAACTTTACGATAGATAAGATAGATACTGAAATAGGTTTTGCAAATGGTGGTGTTATTGTAAGGTTTTGATGGCGATCTGACATGATGACGTCACGCCGACCTTCAAGTTGGAGCGGGACATTTTCTCCCCTAAGACGAGAGGGGTTGAAAGGAATGTGAGGGGTGCATAAGAACACTAGAAGCGTCTCTTAGCGGTTGCTCGCTGACGCTACTCTCGAGTTATATGTTATCGTTTCTTTTAAAACATGTATATTAACTGTAAATAGCTTATTTTAATCCCTAAATAAAAGGTTTGAACCTTTTAAAAATTCGTTGTACCATTTCATTAAGATTGAGGGACTTCAGTGTTATATTAAACTTTTAATGCAAGTAGACAACAAGCTCTTGATGGACTGTTTTTCAATATTCCAAGATTTAAACAAATTGGTTGTTATAGCGCATTCTCAGGATTAACCGAGTTAGGATTACATTATATTACACTAGGGGGCCCGCCCCCTACTCGCTAACGCTCGCCAACCCCCATTGGATCGCTGCGCGAATCTAAGCTCGCTTCGCTCGCATCAATGAAGACATGTGTCCTAGCAGAAGGAATTGTTTACAAAATATGATATTCCAAAAAAATATTTTTCAAATCTAAATTTTTTGCTGTTTTTCAGAAAAGACATATACAGTACCTCTAAAATGAAAACTTTGAGCAAATTTTGACTCGAAATGTGAGCGCTGATTTAGAAATTGAATACCCAGCATGTTGTTTCTATGTACATTTCCCCCTGCACTCGAGCCACCGACGCGTTTTCATTGAGTTTGTAGTCGAAAGTTGTAGTGCAAGCGTCTTGTTGAACTATAATTGTTGACCCTGAAAAGGACATTTTTATAAATGTCCCTGAAAAGATCCTCCGCTTTATTTGATTTCTATTATTAACTGCACAGCTCAACTAAAATTCATTTTTTTTTCAATAAAGTTTCATCCGATAACGCTATAAATTCAATTGAAGCGCGAGGCTTCGTGATAAACAAATACAATTGAAATACTTTTTTCAATACAATTGAAACACACTTATGAATAAAATAAATGTTTTTAAAGAAATGGTTTTGCATACATCTGCAATGTTACATCAAAGGTCAACTAGCATTTGCTGTTCTTTCAGTTTTTGACTCTGCATATTTATGCGAACAATCTTTTTCAAGCAAGAACCGTATCAAAAAAAAAGTGAGAAATCGTCTTATTGATGAAACTTGCAATGCTGCTTGAAATGAAAAACGACATACAAACCTGTCATATCCAAACTTTCCAATGAAATGCAACTCTCTCACATATAAATGTGTGTTTTGCCAAAATTTTATTTTAATTTGTAAAAAAAAGATTTTTTTAAAAATAAGATTATTATTATTATGATATCTGGTTTTATATAATGTTAGTAGCTAGTTTGAATCGACTCCTAAAATCATGGTTCTTGAGAAGAAATTTGGCTCCCAAAAGAAATCTTAATCGTTATACTACTGATATTTGACCCTTTTGACTAATGAGTTTGCCGACCACTGGTTTATGTGAATTCCATTTGATATTATGAGGAAAGTACTCTTAATTCGATAGTTGTTTATATATAATAGCATAAACAATGACGGCACTTTTGAGTGTATTGAATTCCTTCCGTCCTCACATATTCTCCTAAATACATTGGTGAAACAGACGTGTTGAACAAGTGCTCTTAATCTACCAAATAGCACTTCTCTCCAGCACACTAAATTACGCTTTTATCGGAACGTGGATAGATAATAATCAATGCTCTTTCGTTGAATAACTAGCTCTACAAAAATCTCAAGACCGGTGATAGTGGAGTCTACTTCTCAACCACCATCATGGTTTCAATAGTTGTTGCAACAGTCTTAACGTTCCACTTAAGGAGTCGCCTCTTTCTCTCAGTTATTAATAGCAACACCAGTTACTAATGGCATAGTAAATAGTCTGTCTATTATATAACAAGACATTCACTTGATTTTAAATCATCTTTTATGTCATTCTGCAATCAACAATAATTAGATCGACACATGACTTCTGTTAACAGAATCGAAGTCTCTAATATCATCTTTTTAAAATATCGTTGCAACAGTCTTTACGTCCCACTGAAGGAGTGGCATCGGTCTTTCGACTACTAAGGGCGACAGCTGGAAAGACTATCTATTCACAACAATCAAGAATAAACGGAGTGATGGTAATCTCTCTCCTATTCAACACTGTTAGATTCCAGTAGAGGATCTCTTCCAACATTACAGTAGTTAACTTGTAATTTAATAGACCACGAAACTTGGCTATCAGCCTTCTTAGTATCCTGGTTCTATCTCAGATATATAGCAATTTTTGAATTCTAATGATGACAATGAGACATTGAAATGCTTTACAGACATCTAACCGGAAAGTTAACTGTGAAGTAATCTAACTTCATCAGACTCTTTATCCCATATTAATAATTATTAAAGTTCTGGATTGGATTGGATATGGTTTTGTGGCATTGAGTCCTCTTGGGTCATATTATGCCAAACTCAAGATAAAAAGTCTGGTATATATAGTCTAATAATAAAATGAAATGATTCATGTCATAATAAAATGAATACCATATAAAATTATATAGGATGGTTAAGCCCAATTTCATGTAAAAATCTAAAGATATTTGGATGAGGATTGTCTCCAACCATGTCTTTTAAAACCAAGGTAAATTAATTAAAATGTTTAAGTCGTTGCCTATTAAAGTGTGAAAATTCTATTAAAATGTGTTTTACTGTTAGTGGGCAAATGCAGTAATTGCAAATAGGATTATCTTCTCCGAGGAGGAGGTGTCTATGGGTTATCCGCGTATGTCCAATACGGAGGAGTGTTATTATTACCTGCTGCCTTCTTAAAGGTAGCGATTTCCATTCAGATATATTTGGTTTGATGGCGTGAAGTTTGTTCTCCGTTTGTTCATTCCATTGGTTCTGCCATTTTTCCTCTAAAAATTTGTAAGTGCTAAATTTTAAGTCCCGATAAGGAATGTTAAGTTTAATATTATTTGCGGACTATTTGGCGGATTTTTCAACTATTTCATTTCCTGATATACCAACATGAGATGGGATGCAACAAAATACAAAGTTAAAATTTTTGGATGAAAGGTGATAATTTTTTTTTCAGTGACTCCAAAACAACGGTATAACTGGTATGATCAGGATGTTTTAATGACTGTAAAACACTTAACGAATCTGT
This sequence comes from Metellina segmentata, assembly GCA_947359465.1. NCBI lineage: Eukaryota > Metazoa > Arthropoda > Arachnida > Araneae > Tetragnathidae > Metellina > Metellina segmentata. Next base: position 118,376,869 of record OX375879.1, on the reverse strand, counting down.
GAAAATGATACATGTAGTATACTCGATCCCACCCCCATCTACTAAGCTACCTGTACCTTGGCGACACTCATGGCGATGCCAGCGCCAAGGAGTACTAAAGGCGGAGCTATGTCGCAACAGGCAGAGCAGAGTAGAGGAGAAAAAGAGCGAAGTCACCAGCTGCGAAGCTCTCATCGACATGTTCGTTTAATGTCTCTTTATGTTAGGCTTAAGAGCCTAAACTGTAAGATCAATCGGAATACATCTTTATTGCTTCTAAAGTCTTCATCCATCAACACCCTAGACATACCCGAACCAAAACATACATTTTTTTTATGACAATGATAAAATATATTTTCTATAATGCTTTATATATGGCCATTATTTCAGCGGTAAAAACAGAACCATGAAGAATGAAGTTTAAAACTGCGAAGAGAGTCATTAATAGTTAACGCAGATCCAACATAGTTTGCCTTTTCAGACCCGTCCGTATAAATTTGTATAAAATTTGAGTATTTTTCTAAATGCTTTTGAAAGAGTTGTTTGTAGATAATATCAGAAGTATCTACCTTATAAAAAATTTTGGAAGGGGTTTTGAAATTCAAAATGAAGATTAAACCAGTGAGAGAAAGGATACAGTTTTTTCTGGGTGACGTCGTGAAGAAATTTCGGATCCGTTCATCAAATCCAGCATTCTTAAGTGGAATGTAGAGATGAAGGATGTTTTTGCTTGATAAAGGCGTTTTTTAAACATGGGCTATATGATGAATGGTATGCAATGGGTGATGAGGGGTTGAGTTAATTCTATAATAATATTCCAGGGACAACAACTGTCGCCTTAAGTCCAGGGAAGGTTCAAAAGAGTCTACATATAAGCTGCTTACAGGTGAAGTTCTAAAGGCACCAGAACACAAACGTAAAGTTGTGTGGTGAATAATATTCAGGGTTTGAAGTGCATATTTTCTTACTGAGCCATACACCATGCAGCCGTAATCTAATTTTGATCGTATTAAAGCCTTATAAATTTTTAAATGGCAAGCACGATCATATCCCCGTGATAATTTTGATAAAACTCTTAATATGTTGAGAGCCTTTTCGCAACGTTTGCGTAAATTAAAAATATGTTGTTGAAATGTCAACTTCTTGTCAAATCTAATACCTAAAATCTTTATACTGTCCACAACATTAATTAAAATTTCTTTGTAGAATATTTCCGGCTCTAGGTGAATACCTCGTTTTCTACAAAAATGAACACACGCGGTTTTAGAGGGTGAAAAACTGAAACCTTTTTTGTTTGTCCAATTTCGTTTGTCGCTTTATCCCATTTTATAAATCCTGAAACTTCGAGGAATAGAAATTTTGCCCAGACGTCAAAAGGGCAAAACTGGGTCTGTTGAGGAAACTTCCATTGTTCTTAACCGCCACTTTGATAATGATATCGGTACTTTCCAAGTTATTTTATATAGCTCTTTTACCTCACTCGAAAAATCCGATTATCATATATCTGTATTACGGGATAATTGCAACAGCATTTTTGGCTATATTTAAAAATCGATATAGATTGAAATTTATGCTTCACAATGTATCAAATATCCTCTAATTTTCTCAGTTTACAGTTGAACGATGTGTGAGACGTTGTGTATATTGATTTTCTTTCATGTGGGTTTGTCTGTCAAAAATTGAATGTATGTTCTCGAGCATTGCAGTTTTGTGAAAAAAGAGTTGTTTTATTTTTAAATTCAACAATTATATTGGATGTTCTGAAATTCTATCCAAATTCTTTTTTAGAACTTTTTAAATGTTAGAATTTCTATCTTTAAATATATTTACAGTAAACAATTTTGTATAAAATAGCATTTGATAATATAAAAAACTAACCTTACATTCTAAGTTTGACGGCATTGTGCACACCCTGTATATAATAAGTAATACAGGAATTAATCATCTTTTTCTGTACAACGTATCTCGTCATTAGCAAAACTGACGAGATTTTGATCGACGAGTTATCTCGTCATAAGAAAAAAAGACTGACCCGATCTTGTTCTCGTAATCATAAAAAAAGTCATCAATATCTTGATTACGATGTAATTCGTCATTCATCTCGTCGGATTTTGATGGGCTAGGTAATTGGCCAGATTTTGCTCTGGTCAGTCAAAAATTTAGACATCGGATGATGAGATATCTCACAGCAAACGGGAAAAAAATTACAGTCATTGACATCTCAAGTCTCACTTTTTAGCAATGATCTCCAAGAGTACAGCTACAGATGAGAGAACAGTCTCGCACTGTGTACAACGTAGACTTTCAGAAAATCTCGTATCTTTAGTTGTCGTGATCTTCTTGGAGACGTTGTGAAATACGATAGAAAAATTTGTCTTTCATTAAGATACTCTCAGGTCTGTGGGTTCGGTAATTGTCATCCTGCATCATTTTTCCCTTATTAGAAAGAATTGTAGAAGTTTATGCAAGATGAAGGAAAAGTAATTTTTCGAATTTTAACTCTCCCTCTCTCTTTTAGCGAGTCGATACTATAAATCGTAAATTTTGATACATGAAATATTTCTTTTTTGATTACAAAGATGGAATTGGTAGGAGATTGAATACTTTGATGGATATGTAAATTGAATAAATGGAAACTTCATTCCTAGAAATAATATGCTATATGCTCTGCTTTTTAATAAAAGCATTTATATAACAAATGTTGCACATTTCTAAAACGATTAAAAAAATTTCTTAAAATTATTGCAAAACCTATATATAGATGATCTATATATCTGTTTTTTAATCTCTGTAATCTGTTTAATATCTGTACCGCAAATTTCTGTTCGAGTGACAGAGCAAAATTGTAAAATATACACCCACTGAAAATAAATTATAACACGACTAGAACTGAGAATTGACTCAGATTACAGAATTAAGGAATGAAAAAATCATTATCTAAATCAAGGGGTCGAAAGAAAATGCAAAACAAATTCATGAAAGAATCTATTCATGTGAAAATGGTTTTCAAGTCTGCATGGCTATGATAGTAGACAATCGGATCACCGTTGGGAGAAATGTGTAGCTGTACACAGTGATTATGTGGAAAAATAAATGCAAGATTTTGTGACATTTGAAATGTACTTTTATGACATTTCTGTTTATTCATTTGATTACCTCTTTTGCGAACTACTTGCGACTGTGCATTACTTATCAGTATATTTTATTCAGAAACTTGTTTTAAATTACCTACCCTATAAGTGGAAAGCCCTTATTTTTTATTCATGTCAAAATAGCATTGATGGGTAAATTGGAATAACAAGTATATATGTTAATTCATGTTATGACTTATGTTGTCTATGGAAACCAAAAATTTTGTCCATTACTACACAAATTCTGTTTTGAGAAAAAAGATAGAACTATTGCTTACTACAAGGCAGTATTATGCTATTTGGAAATCAAGAGTATGAAGGAGACGTTTGTCGATGCTCTAAGTGAATGCTATTTGATATTGTGTGGAAATAACTCTCAATTTGATAGTTTTTATTTGTAACATACAGCACGAAGTACTTTGAAGTGTATTGGATTTCTTCTGGGTCCATTAATTTTCTGCTACATCGGTGAAACGGACGCGATGAACAAGCTCTTTTAATTCTAATTCCCAAGAACACTAATTGACTCTTGTCGGAACATTGATAAACAATGCTCTTTCGTTGAATAACTAATTCTAAACAAATCTCAAAACCTATGAAGGCAAACATGTCTCAAGACTAGTGATAATGGAATCACCATCAATGGAGTCCACCAGCATGGTTTGAATCGTCGTTGCAACAGTCTTATCGTCCCATTCAAAGAGTCACCTCGTTCTCTTAGTTACTGATGGCTACACCAGTTACTAATTACAGAGTATCTTTTATATAACAAAGCATTCACTTGGTTTTATATTAATTTTTATGCCACCATACAATTAACAATAATTAGTTCGACAAAAACCCCAATACCTGTGATAACATAATTTAGGTCTCTAATACTATCCTCTTAAAATATCGTGGCAACTTTACGTCCTATCAAGGAGTGACCTCGGTCAGTCGACTACTAATGGCAACAACAGGAAAGACTATCTATACACAACAATCAAATAAACGGAGTTATGGTGGTCTCTCTCCTTTTCAGCACTGTTAGATTGCAGTGGTGGATCTCTTCCAACACTACAATAGTTAACTTGTAACGTATGGACCACGAATGCTGATTATCAACTATCTACCTTCTTAGTATACTGCTGTTCTGTCTGAGGACATTAAGGATCAAAAGTAAATTAGGGACTAATAGGTCGATGTAGATAGCAATTTTTGAATTCTAATTATGAAAAAGAGACATAGAATTGATTTACAGGCAAGGACTTGGAATGTTAACAGTGAAAAAAGTTCACTTCATCAGACTCTTTTTCCCATTTTATTTATCCTGAAACTTATAGGAATAGAAACTTTACCCAGAAGTCAAAAAAGCAAACTCGGTTTGTTGAGGAAACTTCCATTATTTGTAGCCACCACTTTGATATTGGGATCAGTACTTTTCAAGTTATTTTATATAGCTGTTTTTCCTCACTCGAAAAATCCGATTATCGTGTGTCTATATTACGTGTTAATTTCAACCGCATTTTTGCCTACATTTAAGAATCGATATAGATTGAACTCTCTGCTTGACAATGTGTCTAAAATCCTCGAATTCTCTCAGTTTCCCGTTGCAAAAAATGTGACACGTTCTGTATATTGCTCTTCTATCCTATGGGTTTGTTTTGCTATCACTGATTGTACGTTCACAAGCATCGCATTTTTTGAAAGAAGGGGTGGTATATTTTTTAATTCAACCATCGTATTGGATGTTCTAAAATTTAATCCAAATAATCTTTCTAGAATTTTTCAAATTATAGAATTTCTAGCATCGTTAGAACTAAAGGTTATCATGTATATTTATCCTTTGTGCTTCACATTTTTGTGTAAAATTGTGTGTCAGTGCATTCAATCAGTCTTAAATCGATCAGTTACAAATTTAGAAGAAAACTTGCTTTACTTATGTCAAACCCATCACAGCACAAGCATTGCTATGAAAAACATGGATGATATATTTTCTTACCCTATCTTCGTTATCATCATAAGCAATATGGTTCAGATCTATTGGGTGATGAACAGGGTGATTTTCGTAAAAAAATTAAACATGTATTTTTTGCACTTGCCTCCTCTAGTCGCGTTCTTATCAGCACATATCAGTTAGTTATGCTAATATGGAATGCATCCTCTACTACTGAAGCTGCAAAGCAGGCGGAAAAAACATTTCAGTCTATAATTACTGAGATCCCATCTCGCAGCTGTGGTCTCAGTCAGTTCATGAAAAACAGTTATAAACGAGAAAACAGACTTACACTGTGGAAAATGTACACTTTCAAAAAATCTCTTATCATCAGTTGCTTCGGAACTGTGACAACCTACGGAATTTTAATTGCGACGTTGGGAACTACGCAAGTTAATATGTAGCTGTTATACACTTCCTTTACTACGATGTTCTATGGTTTTTAGTTTCTAAAATAGCCTTTCCTATGTATTATTTTCCCCTTTCTAAATAAAATTGCAGAAATTAATATGTATAACAAGGTAATAGAAATATGGAGTTTATCGATCTTAAGCTTAGTGTCATTGTTTTATTTTTAAGTTTATATGAAAGAGAGTGCATCACTGGAAATGATGAATGAAAATGAAAGCTGATATCTGACTTTTTATAAACAATAATTTTTAGTGACGGCATTATTATTTTTTCTAGCAAGTTTAGTCTAGGCAAAGAAGCAGCCAATTATTCAAATCTAGCTTGTCCAGTATGCCATGTTCCAAGAAATAAGAATAATTTCCTGAGCACTACCCGAACAAAGCACCAACAGATTTGTATGGAGTCGAATAGACGGCAATTTTTTAAAGAGAGTGTGAAATGGAAGATGTCAAAACATAAGCAAAAAAAGTCTCAAGAAAAGTTGTCCGTACTATTAACCGGCGATTTGATAGTGGGATACATGTTCACCAAGTTAAATTATTGCAGTTTTACCTAACAAGAAAGATCTAATTATTAACTTTATAAATATTGTTATATTGCCAAACTCTTTGATCTGTATCTTCAAAAATCAATATCCGCTAAGTCCCTGCTACAAGATATGTCAAAACTCATCAAATTCTTTCAGTTTTGATCAGCAAAACGATAAAGAATTTCTGTATATTACTATTTTATTATCTCGGTTTGTGTGTCTATAACTAATGTACATTAATTAAGGTATCAAAGAAACAAGGTAAGTTTAATCTCAAACTCTACTTTTGTAGTGAGTATTCTTAAAGTCGATCCAAATGAACTATCAACGACATTTTGAATTATAGACTCTCGGTTAGAGGTAAGGCATCTCGTACATATCAATTCCATGTATCAAGCATTTTTGAGCAAACCTTTACAAGTTTGTACAGTCAATCTCAACACGATTAGAGGCCCACTCAAAAGAACGGAGTTCTATAGTTGCGCTTTAGCAATTATGACCAGTCCTATATCTCCTACCTTAAATGACTTGTCATACAAAGTTGCGACAATGCAAGTATACAATGCAAGTAACCTAAGAAAATTAATCAGTGTCTCCGTGACGTAAGAAAATTTAGCAGGACGTCGAAGTTAACTCGATCGCACACTATTCATCTTACAATTGACGAAGTGTATTCATATGGAGAAAACTTCTCTCATGAATACGCTCATCTTTTTATTTCTTTAACTTATGAAAATGTTTCGATATAAACGTACTCTTCAGTACTTGAGTTATTTAATTAATGGTTCGCGTTTCAATTCCTTTCGATAAATTGTTGAAGTACTTATATAAAATGTTTAAAAATGCTCTTGTTCATATTTGCACCTTGTACAATCACTTATTTCAAACAATGGTACTGGTAATTAGAACGTTAAAAACACTACAAAAGAAAATCAGATAACAATTAAAATATTCTAATATGACATCAGTATACAAATAATATAGAAAATCCTATCATAAAGGACATAACTTTTGTATATAGCTCATGAAAAAAGAGTCCATTAATATGTCTGCATCTCTTTGTTGTCAAGAAATTAACGCAGAGGGGTTTTGTTAAAACCAATAAATGTGAAATGTAATAACTTTCTTTACATTTAGGAATTGAGAATTTGCAAGACGCCACAATCTGGAACACGATATTTTGGGTAGTCAAAAGAAAGTTTACACCGTTTAAATCACACAAAATTATTTCGCTTGATATGAATTTATTTAAACATACAAAACACTTGTCGTTTATCTAGAACTGCATATAAGCTTATTGTTTTGATTTATGACTGTTAATATAGTAATCATAAAGTGATTCTTCTTTCGATTCAATGGAATATCATTAATAAGCTATGTGCTTAAACTATCTCTCCTCTGTAATTAAATATACTTATGAATATAGCATAAATTCTTAAAGAACTTATGGTTTCTGATGTTTATTAATATTGTGCTTGATGCTTGACAGCTTTTCTTATTTTAGAATATATCCACTTAGGACAATTGTTTACCTTATTTTCAGAAATGTGTGTTTCTATTATCTGTTTGAATAATAAATATTTTAAGCAATAAGTCTTTATATTACCATGAAGTAACTATATTTTGAGTTTAATTTAAAAAATAAAAAGGCTCGAATTTCTTACGTTTTAGCATATTGTATCTGTATCTTGCAATTAGTGCCTGTATGAAGATAGAAAATGTTTGACACAACAGCTTGATTGGAAACTTAATGTGTGTTTTTAATTCACTTTTTAATTCACTTTTTGCATCTCATTCACATTTGTACACGAATATCTCTATATCAAATAAAACTATTATAACTATGTTGAAATGTACTGTTGTATTGAAAATAAAACAAGTAGTGTTATTCTATTATAAGCCCAAAGTATGTGTTTTGATTTTTTAAACTCATGAGAATTAAATTGATTAAGTTAGTGTGAAATTTTTTTAAAATATATTTACTCTGAACAATTTTGTACATAAATATCATTTGATAACATCATCTTGATGGACGAGATATCTCATCATAAGTAAAAAGACTGACTAAATCTTGTTCTCGTAATCATAAAAAAATTCATCAATATTTTGATTACGAGGTATATTGTCATTATCCTCGTCATTCATCTCGTCGGATTTTGATGAGCTAGATAATTGACCAGATTTTGTTCTGGTCAGTCAAACCTTCGGCAATCGGTTGATTAGATAACTCGTCGAAACCATTAGGGGATTAACGAACCTAGGATTATGCAAATACAAATAAATGAGCAGATTTGCTGGTTTATTTTTTGCTTTTTAGAAATTACTAATAATAAATTAAAAATTAATACATCCACAAAATTTCGAATACGTTTCACTTCTAAATAATGCATGAGTGCAAGATGTTGTCTCCTCTATGTTTATTTGTAACAATTTTTGTGAATTCATCCATGTTTTCTACTCTTTTCTGTTGCTTCTTTTATGAATAATGTGCCATTTTTCAAATTACCCAAGAACATACTATGAGGTGTACATAATGGACTATTGATATCATGCATCCTGTTTTCCTAACGTTACTTTTAACGCTTTGGACGTCGAAATTTGAACTTCTTTGCAATGCTTTGTAGTACGCTGAATTTCCTTGCGATTGTAGTAAAAAGATAAACTTTGCTCCTGAAACGTTGTATGAACACATCCAATTTAATAGGATTAATAATCTGCTGAGAACTTAAATACGGGAGGGGTTACGTGAGATATTTGAAGAAACCGAGTATTTGTGGAGTGGTTCTAATGTATATAAGCAGTGCTTTTCATAATAGGGATGCATATTTACAGGTTATTTGTGTAACCATTTCAGTTAACAAGAAAGATCAAGTTTTTGACTGTCTATCTAAATACCACTATTATTTGAACCGCATCTATGTTAATCTTCAAATTCCGATTCGATATTTACAGATTTTCGAAGCCATCCAGTTTCGAGTTCCAGACAATGTTGGACGACTTTATGTATATTGCCATTGCATGATCTGGGTCTGTGTGACCGCATTTGAGGTTGTCTTTCCGACTGTATCCAAGGGCATAGTTTAAAATTTTCCTTTATTCTAACTCAAACTTATTAAAATTTGTAGTTCTGAAAATTTATACTCCTGACGAAGCTTTAAATTAATATATTATCTCTTGTGAACGGTTGATGGGTTATAATTGTGTGGTTGGTTGAACTTGTTCACGACCAACCTTGAAAGATAATTAAGTACTTATCTGCTATTTTGATAATTATAAATTAACCTTAAATCGAGTTACTGTCTACTATGAATGTGCTATTTAAGAACTACATTTGAGTCTAATAATTATATATTGTATGGAAATTATACCAGATGCTACTGATTTGCCTGTAACAGACTTGTCAAATTTGTTGTAATGAAAATTGTAAAATTTGTTAATTTGCAAAACAAGGTTTGTAAGTACTCGGCTGGGCTGAAACAATTTTTTCCAGCGTCATTCACTCAACTTACAAAAATTTGTGTGGGTGTTGGATTAAATAAAACGACAGGACTGCCTGGTCGTAGTTACTGCGGTTTATTTGCAGCAATCCTTGACTCTATACAGGGTGGTCCCGAATTCATGGTACAAACTTTAATGGTAGGTACAGGACATTGTAACAATGATTTATTGTATAGGAATGTATAGTCGCAAGTGACGCGGTGAGGCGTAAACAGAGGAAATAAAAGGAAAGAGAAATGGAGTGATCGGTTGGTATCATTGCCGGTAGAGGGCAGTAGATGTCTAGCCGCTGTTGAACATGATGCATCGCAGTAGGGAAAAGCGCCATTCACAATTGTGCTGCCGTAGACGATGGGTGACTTTACGTATGCAGAAAAAGCAGACATGCATTACATGTACGGCCGTGCAAATGGTAACGGCAGAGCTGCGTTACGAATGTATCGCGCGGAGTATCCTGATCGACGAATGCCGGATCATAGAATTTTTCAACGGTTACATCGTCAACTTTGTGAAACAGGTGCGTTCGACGTCAACAGACATGGCGCTGGTCGAGTAAGAGCTGTACGCACTCCAAGGCTGGAAGAAAGCATCTTGAACATTGTGGCTGATAGACCCGAGTCAAGCACAAGAACTGTTGCGCGTGACGTAGGTGTGAGTCATCAGACTGTATGCAGAGTGTTAAACGAAAATCGCTTACACCCCTTCCATTTTCAGAAAGTACAAGCATTGAATCCGGCAGATTATCCTCGCCGCGTGAACTTCTGCCTGTGGGTGATGCAGCAATGTGCGTTGCAGCCGGATTTCGTAGATTATGTGCTATCTACAGATGAAGCGACATTTTCACGCGAGGGTGTCTTTAATGCGCACAATTCCCATGTGTGGGCAACCGATAATCCACATGCAACGCGTCGACATGCGTTTCAACAACGTTTCAGTATTAATGTGTGGGCTGGTATTGTGAACGACTTTTTGATTGGCCCATACTTACTACCCACGCGGCTCACTGGCGGAAGCTATCTTATTTTTCTGAAAGAAGTGTTACCACAACTGCTGCATGATGTTCCGATCGCCATTCGTAACCGCATGTGGTTTCAGCACGATGGGGCGCCAGCACACTTCAGCATTGATGTACGGAATTACCTGAATGCCACGTTTGGTACTCGATGGATTGGGCGTGGTGGACCAGTCCCTTGGCCACCCCGATCTCCCGATTTATCGAGCCTCGATTACTTTTTATGGGGACATCTAAAGCATCTTGTTTATGAGACTCCAGTTGACTCAGATGAGGATCTCGTCGCTCGCTTATCTGTAGCTGCTGCAGGTGTGCGTGAAATACCAGGCATCTTTGAACGTGTACGCCAATCGCTCCACCGACGCTGTCAAGCATGTATCGATACTGGTGGACGCAATTTTGAACAATTACTGTAAACATGACACTTGTCAACAAGGCTTTCAATAAAATCTTTGTTTTACCTTTCGGCCGTTATTTCCCCTGTTTTCGCCTCACCGCGTCACTTGCGACTATACATTCCTATACAATAAATCATTGTTACAATGTCCTGTACCTACGATTAAAGTTTGTACCACGAATTCGGGACCACCCTGTATACATGAAGGCCGCGACTGAGTCGTATCGCGTCTTTTACACATCAAAACATCACATAACACACTTCCGGCCGTATTCACAAGTCCGAGTTAACTCGAGGATCAACGATAATCCGCGAGTTATCGAAAAAACCGTATTCACAAGTCCTGATCCGTGGTTTAAACTGCCGTTTCGGTGTTACATTTTGATCCTCCGAAATCGGCGAGTTAACTCGCGAGTTACATTTAACGCATGCGCAGTACCATCTTTTTGGAAAAGCAAAATGGAGGACACGTTTCATTCTATGCTCAATTACAGTATTCTTGCTACGACTGGACTGGATCTGTCATTACGAAGCACCTGCTGCATAGCAGCTCATCTCCTCATCATAATATTGCTTAAATGAAAAAATTTAAACATATTTTTATTGAAATTCAAAAGAAAAATGAAAATAAAGGTAGCTGCGTAAATCTTAAACAAGCAGCTTAGCGAAAAGATAGATGGCGCCACCTCTGTCCTATACGCCGGAGAGAGCGAACGGTAGAAAACGACCGTGGCAGATACAAATTCGTCGTAGAATAAAAATTATTCTGTTGATTTATATTACGAATGAAAGAAAATTGACAATGCAAGTTACTTTTCACGACACCAACACACACCCATACTGACAAGTATAAAGATAATCAGATTACATACATCTGTCAAGACATTGTGTACAATTCTTTCTTGCCAAATTTAGGTTTCCATAAAAATCCAATTTGAAATTAAATACCTTTGCATTTCTTTTCCCAAACCCATATTAAAATGCTGTGCGAGTCCTATTTATTCACAATTTGGAATCAATTCTACGGTGAAGTACGTGCTTGATCAGTATGAATGCATATTGGGGCTTCGTAACCAATGTAAACAATACCATGTGATCGTGAAGTAGCCAATCACAGCGAGCGTCTCATTTTAATCCCCGGATCACTTAAGACGCCGTTTAACGACCGTATTCACAAGTCCGAGTTAACTCGAGGATCAACGATAATCCGCGAGTTATCGCAAAAACCGTATTCACAAGTCCTGATCCGTGGTTTAAACTGCCGTTTCGGCGTTACATTTTGATCCTCCGAAATCGGCGAGTTAACTCGCGAGTTACATTTAACGCATGCGCAGTACTATCCTTTTGTAAAACCAAAATGGATGACACATTTCATTCTATGCTCAATTACAGTATTCTTGCTACGACTGGACTGGATCTGTCATTACGAAGCACCTGCTGCATAGCAGCTCATCTCCTCATCATAATATTGCTTAAATGGAAAAATTTAAACATATTTTTATTGAAATTCAAAAGAAAAATGGAAATAAAGATAGCTGAATAAATGTAAACAAGCAGCTTGGCGGAAACATAGATGGCGGCACCTGCGTCGGCTAAAAGGGAAAGGTAGAATATGACCATGGCAGATGCAAATTCGTCGTAGAATAAAAATTATTCTGTTGATTTATTACAATTAAAGAAAATTGACGATGCAAGTTACTTTTCACACCACCAACACTCACCCATAGTGACAAGTACAAAGATAATCGACAATGTCTTGATTCATTTGTCAAGACATTGTGTACAATTCTTTCTTGCAAAATTTAGGTTTCTCCATAAAAATCCAATTTGAAATTAAAAACCTTTGCATTTCTTTTCCCAAATCCAAATTTAAATGTCGCATGCGTTCTCTATTGAATCATAATTTGGAATCAACTCTACGGCGAAGTACGTGCTTGATCAGTATGAATGCAGATTCGGCCGTCGTAAGCAATGTAATGTAAACAATATCACGTAATCGTGAAGAGGCCAATCACAGCGAGCGTCTCATTTTAATCCCCGGATCACTTAACACGCCGTTTGAGAATACCGTTTTTGATAATCCTCGAGTTAACTCTTACTCGCGGATCAACTGATTCTCGAGTTAACTCGAGACTTGTGAATATGGCAGTTAATTTTTCTTACATCCGGGGTTTCCTTAAAATACAACTGCGTAACTTAACTGTGCAGTGGTTGAGGAACCTCCCAAGCGCCATCTATTGGTCTCTCTCGAAACCAACAGTTGAGTGCTTAAAACATATATGTTATAGGTTTTAATTGTGCTGGACGGGGTTGCTTCTGCAACCCCAAATATATCGTATTCCAATGGGTGCGACGGTAATAAATAAATTCATCGTTTGTTCTGGATAAAGTATAACCAAATAATCATTCAATGATTTTTACGGCCATATTCACAAGTCTCGAGTTAACTCGAGAATCAGTTGATCCGCGAGTAAGAGTTAACTCGAGGATTATCAAAAACGGTATTCTCAAACCGCGTGTTAAGTGATCCGGGGATTAAAATGAGACGCTCGCTGTGATTGGCCTCTTCACGATTACGTGATATTGTTTACATTACATTGCTTACGACGGCCGAATCTGCATTCATACTGATCAAGCACGTACTTCACCGTAGAATTGATTCCAAATTGTGAATAAATAGGACGCACAGCATTTTAATATGGGTTTGGGAAAAGAAATGCAAAGGTATTTAATTTCAAATTGGATTTTTATGGAAACCTAAATTTGGCAAGAAAGAATTGTACACAATGTCTTGACAGATGTATGTAATCTGATTATCTTTATACTTGTCAGTATGGGTGTGTGTTGGTGTCGTGAAAAGTAACTTGCATTGTCAATTTTCTTTCATTCGTAATATAAATCAACAGAATAATTTTTATTCTACGACGAATTTGTATCTGCCACGGTCGTTTTCTACCGTTCGCTCTCTCCGGCGTATAGGACAGAGGTGGCGCCATCTATCTTTTCGCTAAGCTGCTTGTTTAAGATTTACGCAGCTACCTTTATTTTCATTTTTCTTTTGAATTTCAATAAAAATATGTTTAAATTTTTTCATTTAAGCAATATTATGATGATGAGATGAGCTGCTATGCAGCAGGTGCTCCGTAATGACAGATCCAGTCCAGTCGTCGAAAGAATACTGTAATTGAGCATAGAATGAAACGTGTCCTCTATTTTGCTTAAAAAAAATGATGGTACTGCGCATGCGTTAAATGTAACTCGCGAGTTAACTCGCCGATTTCGGAGGATCAAAATGTAACACCGAAACGGCAGTTTAAACTACGGATCAGGACTTGTGAATACGGTTTTTTCGATAACTCGCGGATTATCGTTGATCCTCGAGTTAACTCGGACTTGTGAATACGGCCGTTACAGTTATAGAATGTGTTTCTCGGTTGATGGTAATGATTTTTGTATACTTATTACTCTTTGTACTTCACATTTTTGTGTAAAATTCTTCTCAAGTCCTTTCAAATAGTCACAGTTAGAACAGACGCAAGTTTGGAGGAAAATGTATTTTACTTGTGCAAAACACCTCAGTACAAGCATTGTGGTGAGAAATATGGATTGCATTTTTTCTTACCCTATCTTTGCGATCGCATTTACTAGTTCTGTTCGCAAACCAATATTCCTTTCGATAGAGATTTCACTTTTTTTTACTTTAACACTTAATACACCCTTAACTAATACACTCATCAGTAAAAAACCTACTGCATATTGTTCCCTGTACAATTTTAAGTAAACCGCGTTAGTCTCCTAATTTTACGATCTGTACTTCCAACTTTCTCGATATACCGTCTGAGAACAGAGTGAAAAAAGCGAGCCTCTTTACTCGCCAAATAAAAAGAAATCGTTTTTATGGCAATTGTTGATACGATAAATTTGATATCTGGCAAACTCGATAGTCAAAAATACAACCCTCATCTGCGTGAGAAACATGCTTTGCGAACTAAAAAATACGAAACTTGTGGGACCAACTTTTGATTGCATCGAATTTATATATGAAATTTTTTTTTAATAATTGTACCGTAAGAAAGAGTACATTTTGAGGTATAATGTTGATGTTGAGGTGATGTTTTCAAAATTAAAAACTAATAGTAAAAATATATAGATATGATACTTTTAGTTTTGTAACGGAAATTACAATCTGAAAGTTCCGAAAATTGTATGACCAACTTTTTATTGCATCGACTTTATTTATGAACCAATTAAAAAATTAATTGTATCATAAGAAAGAGTACAATGTAAGGTTTTCAGTGATACACTCAAATTAAAAAAAAATAGTATTAAGCTGTAAATATGACGGTTTTATAACAAAAAGTAGCGAAAGTACCCAAAGATTCCGAATTTCGTATGACCAACTTTTGATGACATCGAATTTATTTATTAACCAATTTCAAAAATAATTGTACCGTAAGAAAGAGTTCTTTCTGAGGTATACTGCGATAGTTTCAAAATTAAAAACTAATAGTAATAAGGCATAAATATGACAGTTTTTAAAAAAAGTAACGAAAATGTCCCGATTTTTCATGAATTTCAAAAAAATATTAGCAAGAACCAAATTGAAATTTCTAAAAAATCTCGACGAGCTGCATAAATTTACGTTGAGAAGTACTCTTTAAAAAAAATCACGGTTTAAGACTGACAATTTGTTTGTGTTTTGCTCACTTACGGAAGAAATTTCTTTTTTTCAACTTTGACACTTTATAAACCCTAAACTAATAACCGCATCGGAAAAATATCTTTACATTTGTCCAGGGAACACGATGAAAGATAAACCATGTTAATTTCATTTTTTTCTGATCCGAACTTTCAAGGGAAATCGTCTAAGTATCGAGCTAAACACAGTTTTCAACCTTGCTGCGGCGGTAACTTTTCTTTTAATATAGAGAGATTCTGTATGTTTCATACTAATTTGAAAGCGAGGCACAAATTTACTATTGCTAGGCAATAAATTTTGGAGTAGGTTAAAATGACTACAATTTGCAAAATCGTTGTGTTAATACCGTTTACTAGGAAGGATGATAAGTGGCTGGAAAAAATAAGGAAGAAGGTGAAACAGACTCAATTCATAAAAGTGGTACACGAAAATGCCTTTAATTCATACACGAAAGATCAACTAAAGAAAAAGCTCCTTTCGTTTAAAACACTTCATCCGATTTTATTATTTCTGCAGTTTTTTGGACATGAAAGCTTGATCATTCGTCAATCAGAGAAGCTCAGTAAATTCAGAAAACTGCCAATGCTGTGAGCAGTGCTCTGAATAATGGGAAGCGTATTTACCAGGTTACTGAAAGTTGCTGTTAAAAATTAAATTCGCGATTTATTTAATATTCCTTTTCACAATTTCTTGTTACATATCTGGAAGGTTTATACGTTTGCTCGCACACCGCCTTTATAGTATAGTGCTTAGCACATTGCGTTGTGGTCACAATAACCCAGTTTCGAATCCTGGTCACGGCACGCAAATGTTTTAGCATTTGAAGTAATTTGGATTTTTAGTACAGTACATGATATATTTAAGAAGCTTTATCCAATTTTCGGCATTCATAATATCCAAAATTTTATATTAGCATTAATCTTAATCTTAGATATCTTTAAGAAATTTTAATATCAAAATCAATACAAAAGTGAAATTTTTCATTGATCCCCCGCGTATAACCAGATTTCTCTTAGCATTGGAGATGCATTTTAGCACAGTACGACCACTCAAGCAAAAGACGAATTTCAGAAAAAGATGACAGCTGAAGAGTAGACGGGAAAAAATAATTTTAAATATAAGTCGTTTTTTTTTAAGATTCCTTTTAACAAATTCCTATTACATATCTGAGCAGTGTATATTATTGTTAATCCAGCGACGTGATAGTATAGTGGTTAGTACATCGCGTTGTGGCCGCAATACCCAGGTTCGAATCCTGTTCACGGTACGAAATTGGTACGCAGAGGTACTGAATAACATTTATGTTGTACAACATATTTTTATTTAAAAAATATTTTTTATATAATTTTATAACGATTAGAACAAATGAACATTGATAAAAGTATACAGGGTGGTCCCGAATTCATGGTACAAACTTTAATGGTAGGTACAGGACATTGTAACAATGATTTATTGTATAGGAATGTATAGTCGCAAGTGACGCGGTGAGGCGAAAACAGGGGAAATAACGGCCGAAAGGAAAAACAAAGATTTTATTGAAAGCGTTGTTGACAAGTGTCATGTTTACAGTAATTGTTCAAAATTGCGTCCACCAGTATCGATACATGCTTGACAGCGTCGGTGGAGCGATTGGCGTACACGTTCAAAGATGCCTGGTATTTCACGCACACCTGCAGCAGCTACAGATAAGCGAGCGACGAGATCCTCATCTGAGTCAACTGGAGTCTCATAAACAAGATGCTTTAGATGTCCCCATAAAAAGTAATCGAGGCTCGATAAATCGGGAGATCGGGGTGGCCAAGGGACTGGTCCACCACGCCCAATCCATCTAGTACCAAACGTGGCATTCAGGTAATTCCGTACATCAATGCTGAAGTGTGCTGGCGCCCCATCGTGCTGAAACCACATGCGGTTACGAATGGCGATCGGAACATCATGCAGCAGTTGTGGTAACACTTCTTTCAGAAAAATAAGATAGCTTCCGCCAGTGAGCCGCGTGGGTAGTAAGTATGGGCCAATCAAAAAGTCGTTCACAATACCAGCCCACACATTAATACTGAAACGTTGTTGAAACGCATGTCGACGCGTTGCATGTGGATTATCGGTTGCCCACACATGGGAATTGTGCGCATTAAAGACACCCTCGCGTGAAAATGTCGCTTCATCTGTAAATAGCACATAATCTAAGAAATCCGGCTGCAACGCACATTGCTGCATCACCCACAGGCAGAAGTTCACGCGGCGAGGATAATCTGCCGGATTCAATGCTTGTACTTTCTGAAAATGGAAGGGGTGTAAGCGATTTTCGTTTAACACTCTGCATACAGTCTGATGACTCACACCTACGTCACGCGCAACAGTTCTTGTGCTTGACTCGGGTCTATCAGCCACAATGTTCAAGATGCTTTCTTCCAGCCTTGGAGTGCGTACAGCTCTTACTCGACCAGCGCCATGTCTGTTGACGTCGAACGCACCTGTTTCACAAAGTTGACGATGTAACCGTTGAAAAATTCTATGATCCGGCATTCGTCGATCAGGATACTCCGCGCGATACATTCGTAACGCAGCTCTGCCGTTACCATTTGCACGGCCGTACATGTAATGCATGTCTGCTTTTTCTGCATACGTAAAGTCACCCATCGTCTACGGCAGCACAATTGTGAATGGCGCTTTTCCCTACTGCGATGCATCATGTTCAACAGCGGCTAGACATCTACTGCCCTCTACCGGCAATGATACCAACCGATCACTCCATTCCTCTTTCCTTTTATTTCCCCTGTTTACGCCTCACCGCGTCACTTGCGACTATACATTCCTATACAATAAATCATTGTTACAATGTCCTGTACCTACCATTAAAGTTTGTACCATGAATTCGGGACCACCCTGTATATTGGACTAATTATTTATTATTTAATCATTGATATTAAGTGTGGAAATTATGTAATAATAAAATTAAATAATCATGTGCTCAATTCCTGTATTTAATAATGAGATATATTGTATACAATTAATACAAATATATACCTGCACAAAATACAAATAGAATAATTTAATAGTTTGAGTTAATTTTATCATAAAATACACAAATTTTAAACAAATATTAAAAACTGTATATTGAATATTGCTAAAAAATTTAAGTAACAATGTAAATTAAAAAGATTTTGCTGAGAAGTAGTATATATCATAAAAAGTAATTTTTTTCAAACCCAATACTGGTATTATTTTGAAATGCAAGAAAATTTGATACAAATTATTGATTTGTGCTATTTTTTAATTCCAATTTTTAGGAAAGAACAAGAAACATTATCTACAGCTATATGGCAGAGAGTTTTGAATTTGCTGAGGTCTATAAATCGAAGTTCACAACCTTAATTATTGAACAGAACTATCATTTTGTTCAGCTCAAAGCAGTTTGGATAAATATTCGACTCTTTTGGAAATGAAAAGTGACATTATTTTTGCACATATTGAACTGCCACATCCAAAAATAATTTCTTCTGTTTGTACTAAAAGTGGTTTGGAAGTAATAGCATTTTATAAGAATACAAAATTAAAGGCACAAGTTTCTCTCTATTGTACCCGATTTAAATTCTGTTGACAAAATATTATGTGTGTTAACGCCTGATTCCGAACTTTAAAATAATTGTACTTAATTCATGTTCTTTTCTGTAATCGCATACAATATTTCATAATCGTATCAGAATTCATGCATTGTCATCTATCAATGTTCATTAACTAGAATAAGTAGCTATTAGAATACACTGAATGAATATTGGGTGCAATTACAGAAAAGAAAATGAGTTAAATACAATTATTTTACAGCTCGAAAATAGGAATATATTTCTAAAGTTATATGTATATTACATATAATTCTGGGTATTGTATACATTCAATATTAAAAAAATAGCAGTATTCAATCTGTGAACCTATATTGACATTTAGCAAACATGTAGAATTTAGTGAAGATTATATCTTAATTAAATATTTACATAGAGGTTCACTATAGTTCATCCTCATTCTGATGTGTTTTGCATGATAGCTCATAATTATCTTGTTTTATTAAAATTGTTGGGTGAATATGAAAATGAATTTTTAAAAGTTGATAATCAACAGTTATTTGTACTTCACAATTCGTTAAATATACTCTCACCTTAAGAAATATATTTAGACTTAATGATTGTCCACAAAATTATAAAGCTGACCATGTCACATATTATTTGGGAATCAACCAATATATTATTAAAAATGTTTGTAAAGTAAAAAATGTGTGTGATGTATTGGATGCAAAACGTAAATTAAAAGTAGAATCAAAACGTGAAAACTGCAAATACTTTCAAATTAAAAATACACTCTATACCAAAAAAATCGACGCACCAAGAAGGAGTTGTCCGATGGAGACAAAAATTGGTGGATAAGAAAATTATGTAGAAAATGATTAAAATTTCAGAACAATTGAATGATTTATTTCAGAGTTACAGTAACGAGCTCAATAAGGTGTTGACCCACCACTAGCCTGGATGCAAGCTGCCACACGGATTGGCATAGACCGATAAAGCTCCCGGATGGTCTCCTGCGGTATTTCTTGCAATATTTGCTGCAATTGTCGGACTATGTCATCAACATTCACTACCGGATGCAGTCGCCTTCCTGTCATATCCTAGACATGCTCGATGGGAGAGAGATCTGGTGATCTGGCTGGCCAAGAAAGTGTTTGACAAGCTTGAAGACAGTTCATAGCAACACGTGCCGTATGTGGTCTGGCATTGTCTTGCTGAAAAATATGCCCAGGATACTGCGAAAGGAACGGTAGCAAAACAGGTCTCAGAATGTCGTCAACGTAACGCTGTGCAGTAAGTGTACCTCTAATGACGACCAAAGGGGTCCGGCTATCAAGGGAAATGGCACCCCAGACCATAACTCCTTGTTGGGGGCCCGTGTGGCGTGCTATAGTGAAAGCAGGATCGGCACGCTGCCCTGGGCGTCTCCAGACACGTCTTCGATGATCGTCAAAACACAGTTGGAAGCGGGATTCGTCGCTAAAGACTATGCGTCCCCAGTCAGCATCATTCCAGCCTAATCCAGCCAAGCACCACTGTAATCTGGCTCGACAGTGTACAGTAGTGAGTGCCAGGTGGAGTAACGGTCGGTACGAGCGTAGATTTCGCTCTCTCAGCCGTCTGTGAATGGTCATGGTGGACACTCGTGTGTTGGTCGCACGACTGATGGTTGATAGCGATGAATCAGGCGCTGTGACAGCTGATCTGACAGTCAATCTGTCCTCGCAATCTGTTGTGGCCCTACGTCGACCTCTACCATCATGACACTGAAATCTGCCATTGTCCACCCACTCTTACCAGCATCTTCTAATCGCCGCATCGCTTCGACTCACATGACGAGCGATTCTCCGATTTGCACAACCTGCCTCTTTCAATCCAATGATACGACATCTTTCAAACTCTGAAAGTTGCTCGTAAAGAGCTCGAATCCTGCGGCGAGGCATTTTTAGTCGTTGAAAGGTATCCTAAATCGCAATGCAACAGAAATTTTTAACAACAGTTCAAGAAAAACTCCTTATATACATCTGCTGGATGCGCTGGAGATCGCACTATTCATTCATTGGAAACCAAATTTTAATCATTTGCATATTTGGTCAAAACATTTTTGCACACGAAATTTCAAAGCAAATCGGATGATTACTTCTTGGTGCGGCGATTTTTTTGTTATAGAGTGTATAAAGCGAGGAAGGCATTTAAACCGTTTCGAACGTTTCGTGTCCGGCAGCAGGAACGTTCCATAGAAGATTGTGGTTCCCGGTTTTAGTAAAATAAATTTCTCCCAAGTAATACACGAGAGTCGTCTTTCAGCAGCAAAGGGCCAAGATCTCGTTGATCTATGTTCGATCCACGCACCATTTTTTTGTTATAGAGTGTATATACGAAGATGCCCTCAGAAACAGTTTCTTTTCCAATTTTCAGCATTCTTAATGTACCCAAAAGTCGTATTGTTATTAATCTTATTCTTAGATACATTTTAGAAATTGTAATTTCAGAATCCTTACAGAAGTGCGATTTTTCATAGAGTTCACACCCGTAACCATATTTCTCTTTGCATTGGAGATGCATTTCAGCACACGACGTCCAGCAAAGCAAAACACAAATTTCAGAAAAGGATGACAACAGAAGACTAGAAGGAAACAAATTATTTAAAATCAAATTCGTGTTTTTTTTTAAGATTCCTAATCACAATTTCCTGTTACACATCTGCGCAGTGTGTATTCCTGTTCGTACAGAGACGTGATAGAATAGTGGTAAGTACATAGCGTTGTGGCCGCAATAACCCAGGTTCGAATCCTAGTCACGGCACAAAATCTTTTTTTCTCTCTTCTTTTTTGGATTTTTATTAAAGTAAAAGATATATTGGAAGATGCCTTCAGAAACATATTCGTTTTCGATTTTAAGCTTTCTTAATGTCCCTAAAAGCCTTATTGGTATTAATCTTATAATCTTAGATATATCTATATATATAATTCTCTTAAGTGGCACGCAAAAAGGCGTTATTTGCGGTCTGGCAATATAAAAGACATATAGGACATATAGACATATAAGACATATAGGAGGTCAGCAAATATTACCAAAAATGTTAGGTGAGTCAGTATAAATTTTCAGTAAATTTTAAGTGTAGTTATGGCATTATTGAAAGAATAATGCCGTTATTTAAAGAATAATGCCGTTATTTAAAGAATAATGCCGTTATTAAAAGAATAATGCCGTTATTGAAAGAATAATAATGTTTATTAATCCAAACTGGAACTTTTTCCAACATTAAAAAATTCGTTGTAATAATGACAGGAGAAGATTGCAAAATTTCATAATGTCACATACTGGAGGCAAGAGTGCCACAAGTAAAAAAAATACTGTTTTGTTGACTATGAGTGCGAGAGCACTCGCCGTAAATCTTAATTTTAATTAATTAAGTTGAACATGAAAAGAACTTAAGAAAGGGAATTTCAAATTGCCTCAAAATCGTCTTTTTTAGTAGTAACCTTAGTATCACCTTTCGTCATTTTGTAGCTTTGTCATACAGCAATTGTGCGATGTATGTGAAATGTATTACACGGATGGATATGCATGTGTAGGATTTGTGTCCAAAGTAAGTTGTCTAAAATATAAAGATGGCGAAAGGTGTTAAAACAAAATTTTATTCTACAAAAAACGTAAGTCATTATATATTTTGATTATCTCTTCAATCTAAAGTAAACCAATTCAAACCGAGTAAGGTCGGGTATTTTGCTAGTGTTATTATAAAATCCATACAGAAGTAAAAATTTTCATAGATCGTTCACGCGTCACCAGATTTCTCTTAGCGTTGAAGATGTACTTCAGCACAGGACATCCAGCCAAGCAAAAGTCGAAATTCAGAAAGGTTGACAACTGAAGAGTAGATGGGAAAAAATATATTTAAAATCAAATTTGCTTGATCTAAAGATTTCTTTTCACATTTTCCTGTTACGTATCTGTGCAGATTATATTCCTGTTCGTAAAGCGCCGTGATAGTATAGTGGTTAGTACATTTCAAAGTGACCGCAATAACCCAGGTTCGAATCCTGGTCACGGCACGCGATTTGTTTTTCTCAGAAGTACTTTTTTGATTTTTATTGCAGTACAAGATATATTGGAAGATGCCCTCAGAAAAAGAATCTTTTTCGATTTGCAGCTTTCTTTATGTCCCTAAAAGCCTTATTGGTATTAATCTGAGATATTTTTATGAAATTTTAGTAACAAAAGACATACAAAAGTGAAACTTTTCATAGACCCTACACGCTTAACCAGATTTCTCTAAGCATTGGAGATATATATTTAGCACATGACTTCCAAACAAGCAAAAGACGAATTTCAAAAATAGATAACAACTGAAGAGCAAACGAAAAAACGTATTTTCAATCAAAATGTTTTTTTAAATATTTCTTTACACAATTTCTTGTTACATAACTGTTCAGTTTATATTCCATTTCGTACAGCGACGTGATAGTATAGTGGTTAGTACATTGCGTTGTGGCCGCAATAACCCAGGTTCGAATCCTGGTCACGGCACGCAAATTTTTTTTTATTAGAAGTACTTTGTATTATTTTTTTTACAGTAAAAGATATATTGGAAGATGCCCTCACAAAAAGATTCGTTTTCGATTTTTAGCTTTCTTAATGTCCCTAAAAGCCTTATTGGTATTAATCTTAAACTTAGATATATATTTTAAAGAAATTTTATTACAAAATCCATACAGAAGTGAAAATATTCATAGATCGTTCACGCTTCACCAGATTTCTCTTAGCGTTGAAGATGTAGTTCAGCACAGGACATCATGCCAAGCAAAATTCGAAATTCAGAAAAGGATGAAAACTGAAGAGTAGATGGGAAAAATATATTTAAAATCAAATTTGCTTTATCTAAAGATTTCTTTTCACGTTTTCCTATTACATATCTGTGCAGATTATATTCCTGTTTGTACAGCGACGTGATAGTATAGTGGTTAGTACATTGCGTTGTGGCCGCAATAACCCAGGTTCGAATCCTGGTCACGGCACGCAAGTATTTTTTCTCAGAAGTTCTTTTTATGATTTTTTTACATTAAAAGGTGTATATTCGAAGATGCCCTCAGAAACAGAATCGTTTTCGATTTTCAGCTTTCTTAATGTTCCTAAAAGCCTTATTGGTATTAATCTTAATCTTAGATATATTTACGAAATTTTATTAACAAAAACCATACAAAAGTGAAAATTTTCATAGATCCTACACGCGTAACCAGATTTCTCTTAGCATTGGAGATATATTTTAGTACAGGACTTTCCGATAAGCAAAAGACGAATTTCAGAAATAGATGACAACTGAAGAGCAGATGAAAAAAAGGATTTTCAATCAAACTTGTTTTTTAAATATTTATTTACACAATTTCTTGTTACATAACTGCTCAGTTTATATTCCCGTTCGTTCAGCTCCGTGATAGTATAGTGGTTAGTACATTGCGTTGTGGCCGCAATAACCCAGGTTCGAATCCTGGTCACGGCACGCAAATTTTTTTTTCTCGGAAGTGAAAATATTCATAGAGCGTTCACGCGTAACCAGATTTCTCTTAGCGTTGAAGATGTAGTTTATCACAGGACATCCAGCCAAGAAAAAGGTGAAATTCAGAAAAGAATGACAACTGAAGAGTAGATGGGAAAAAAAATATTTAAAATCAAATTTGCTTTATCTAAAGATTTCTTTTCACGTTTTCCTGTTACATATCTGTGCAGATTATATTCCTCTTAGCACAGCGCCGTGAAAGTAAAATGGTTAGTACTTCGAAAGTGTGAAAAAAATCATAAAAATAACTTCTGAGAAAGTAAAACATGCGTGCCTTGACCAGGATTCGAACCTGGGCTATTGCGGCCACAACGCAATGTACTAACCACTATACTATCACGGCGCTGTACGAACGGGAATATAAACTAAGCAATTATGTAACAAGAAATGGTGTAAAGAAATATTTAAAAAAAAAGTTTGATTGAAAATCCTATTTTTCATCTGCTCTTCAGTTGTCATCTATTTCTGAAATTCGTCTTTTGCATGTCTAAAAGTCCTGTGCTAAAATATATCTCCAATGCTAAGAGAAATCTGGTTACGCGTGTAGGAGCTATGGAAATTTTCACTTTTGTATGGTTTTTGTTAATAAAATTTCGTAAATATATCTAAGATTAAGATTAATACCAATAAGGTAAAAACATACATTCGAAGATTCTCTCACAAACAGATTCGTTTTCGATTTTTAGCTTTCTAAATGTCCCTAAAAGCCTTATTGGTATTAATCTTAATCTTAGATATATATATATATTTTAAAGAAATTTTATTACAAAATCCGGACAGAAGTGAAAATATTCATGGATCGTTCACGCTTCACCAGATTTCTCTTAGCGTTGAAGATGTAGTTTAGCACAGGACATCATGCCAAGCAAAATTCGAAATTCAGAAAAGGATGAAAACTGAAGAGTAGATGGGAAAAAAATATTTAAAATCAAATTTGCTTTATCTAAAGATTTCTTTTCACGTTTTCCTATTACATATCTGTGCAGATTATATTCCTGTTTGTACAGCACCGTGATAGTATAGTGGTTAGTACATTGCGTTGTGGCCGCAATAACCCAGGTTCCAATCCTGGTCATAGCACGCAAATTTTTTTTTTCTCAGAAGTTTATTTTTTTATTTTTTTTACAGTAAAAGATATATTCGAAGATGCCTTCAGAAACAGAATCTTTTCCGATTTTCAGCTTTCTTAATGTCCCTAAAATCCTTATTGATATTAATCTTAATTTTAGATATTTTACAGAAATTTTACTATAAAATCCGGACAGAAGTGAAAATATTCATAGATCGTTCACGCGTAACCATATTTATCTTAGCGCTGAAGATGTAGTTTAGCACAGGACATCATGCCAAGCAAAATTCGAAATTCAGAAAAGGATGAAAACTGAAGAGTAGATGGAAAAAATATATTTAAAATCAAATTTGCTTTATCTAAAGATTTCTTTTCACTTTTCCTGTTACATATCTGCGCAGATTATATTCCAGTTCGTTCAGCGCCGTGATAGTATACTGGTTAGTACATTGCGTTGTGGCCGCAATAACCCAGGTTCGAATCCTGGTCACGGCACGCAAATTTTTTTTCTCAGAAGTTCTTTTTATGATTTTTTTTACATTAAAAGGTGTATTCGAAGATGCCCTCAGAAACAGAATCGTTTTCGATTTTCAGCTTTCTTAATGTCCCTAAAAGCCTTATTGGTATTAATCTTAATCTTAGATATATTTACGAAATTTTATTAACAAAAACCATACAAAAGTGAAAATTCTCATAGATCCTACACGCGTAACCAGATTTCTCTTAGCATTGGAGATATATTTTAGCACAGGACTTTTAGACAAGCAAAAGACGAATTTCAGAAATAGATGACAACTGAAAAGCAGATGAAAAATAGGATTTTCAATCAATTTTTTTTTTAATATTTCTTTACACAATTTCTTGTTACATAATTGCTTAGTTTATATACCCGTTCGTACAGCGACGTGATAGTATAGTGGTTAGTACATTGCGTTGTGGCTGCAATAACCCAGGTTCGAATCCTGGTCACGGCTCGCAAATTTTTTTTTTCTCAGAAGTTATTATTATTTTTTTTTTACAGTAAAAGTTACATTCGAAGATTCTCTTACAAACAGATTCGTTTTCGATTTTTAGCTTTCTAAATGTCCCTAAAAGCCTTATTGGTATTAATCTTAATCTTAGATATTTTAAAGAAATTTTACTACAAAATCCATACAGAAGTGAAAATTTTCATACATTGTTCACGCGTAACCAGATTTCTCTTAGCGTTGAAGACGTAGTTTAGCACAGGGCATCCAGTCAAGCAAAAGTCAAATTCAGAAAAGAATGACAACTGAAGAGTAGATGGAAAAAATATATTTAAAATCAAATTTGCTTTATCTAAATATTTCTTTTCACATTTTCCTGTTAAATATCTGCGCAGATTATATTCCTGTTCGTTCATCTTCGTGATAGTATAGTGGTTATTACAATGTGTTGTGACCGCAATATCCCGTGTTCGAATCCTGTTCACGGCACGCAAGTTTTTTTTTTCAGAAGATCTTTTTATGATTTTTTTTTACAGTAAAAGATATATTCGAAAATGCCCTCAGAAAGAGAATCGGTTTCGATTTTCGGCTAGCTAATTTCCCTAAAAGCCTTATGGTATTAATCTTAATCTTAGATATATATATTTTAAAGAAATTTTATTACAAAATCCGTACAGAAGTGAAAATTTTCATAGATCGTTCACGCGTTACCATTTCTATTAGTGTTGAAGATGTAGTTTAGCACAGGACATCCAGCCAAGCAAAAGGCGAAATTCAGAAAAGGATGACAACTGAAGAGTAGATGGAAAAAATATATTTAAAATCAAATTTGCTTTATCAAAAGATTTCTTTTCACATTTTCCTTTTTACATATCTGCGCAGATTATTTTCCTGTTTGTTCAGCGCAGTGATAGTATAGTGGTTAGTACATTGCGTTGTGGCAGCAATAACCCAGGTTCCAATCCTGGTCACGGCACGCAAGTTTCTTTTCTCAGGAGTTCTCTTTGTGATTTTTTTACAGTAAAAGGTATATTCGAAGATGTCCTCAGAAACAGAATCGTTTTCGATTTTCAGCTTTCTTAAGATCCAATAAAGCCTTATTGGTATTAATCTTAGTCTTAGATGTATTTACGAAATTTTATTAACAAAAACCATACAAAAGTGAAAATTTTCAAAGATCCTACACGCGTAACCAGATTTCTCTTAGCATTGGAGATATATTTTAGCACAGGACTTCCAGACAAGCAAAAGACGAATTTCAGAAATAGATGACAATTGAAGAGCAGATGAAAAAAAGGATTTTCAATCAAACTTTTTTTATAAATATTTCATTACACAATTTCTTGTTACATAATTGCTTAATTTATATTCCCGTTCGTACAGCGCCGTGATAGTATAGTGGTTAGTAAATTGCGTTGTTGCCGCAATGACTCAGGTTCGAATCCTGGTCGCGGCGTGCTAATTTTTTTTCTTCTCAGAAGTACTTTTTGTGATTTTTATTACAACACAAAATATATTGGAAGATGCCCTCAAAAAGTGATTCGTTTTCGATTTTCAGCTTTCTTTATGTCTCTAAAAGCTTTATTGTTATTAATCTTAATCTTAGAGATATATTTTAAGAAATTTTATTAACAAAAACCATACAAAAGTGAAATTTTCATAGATCCTACACCCGTAACCAGATTTCTCTTAGCATTGGAGATATATTTTAGCACAGTACTTCCAGACAAGCAAAAGACGAATTTCAGAAATAGATGACAACTGAAGAGCAGATGAAAAAAAGGATTTTCAAAAAACTTTTTTTATAAATATTTCTTTACACAATTTCTTGTTACATAATTGCTTAGTTTATATTCCCATTCGTACAGAGCCGTGATAGTAGAGTGGTTAGTACATTGCGTTGTTTGGGTTGGTTACGGCTTGTGCCAACACTGTTTCTAATCTTGACGTTGTTCAAAATTGTGCTCTGCCTTTAATCACTATTGGAGCAAAATCTACTCCAATTCAATCTTTGGAACTTCAGAGAGGCATAGAATTACTGTCTGATCGCCGAGACAGGGCTTACCTTTTTCTCAGCGAGAAATTGCTTAGAAATGGTAACAGCTACTGGCGGGGGTATAATCCCGCAATAAGCAGACTGAAAACGCAAATAACTTTTCTAATCCTGGTCACGGCACGCTAATTTTTTTTTCCTTAGAAGTACTTTGTATTATTTTTATTACAGTAAAAGATATATTGGAAGATGCCCTCAGAAAAAGATTCGTTTCGATTGTTAGCTTTCTTAATGTTTCTAAAAGCCTTATTGGTATTAATCTTAATCTTAGATATATTTTTAAGAAATTTTATTACAAAATCCGTACAGAGAGAGAAGTGAAAATTTTCATAGATCGTTCACGCGTCACCAGATTTCTCTTAGCGTTGGAGATGTACTTTAGCACAGGACATCCAGCCAAGCAAAAGTCGAAATTCAGAAAGGTTGACAACTGAAGAGTAGATGGAAAAAATATATTTAAAATCAAATTTGCTTTATCTAAAGATTTCTTTTCACATTTTCCTGTTACATATCTGTTCAGATTATATTCCTGTTCGTATAGCGCCGTGATGGTATAGTGGTTAGTACATTGCGTTGTGGCCGCAATAACCCAATTTCGACATGCTAAAGTCACGGCATGCTAATTTTTTTTTCTCAGAAGTACTTTTTATGATTTTTATTACAACACAAGACATATTGGAAGATGCCCTCAGAAACTGATTCGTTTTCGATTTTCAGCTTTCTTTATGTCCCTAAAAGCCTTATTGTTATTAATCTTAATCTTAGATATTTTAAGAAATTTTAATAACAAAAGCATACAAAAGTTAAATTTTCATAGACCCTACACGCGTAACCAGATTTCTCTTAGCATTGGAGATATATTTTAGCACATTACTTCCAGACAAACAAAAGACGAATTTCAGAAATAGATGACAACTGAAAAGCAGATGAAAAATAGGATTTTCAATCAATTTTTTTTTAAATATTTCTTTACACAATTTCTTGTTACATAATTGCTTAGTTTATATACCCGTTCGTACAGCGACGTGATAGTATAGTGGTTAGTACATTGCGTTGTGGCTGCAATAACCCAGGTTCGAATCCTGGTCACGGCTCGCAAATTTTTTTTTCCTCAGAAGTTATTATTATTTTTTTTTTACAGTAAAAGTTACATTCGAAGATTCTCTTACAAACAGATTCGTTTTCGATTTTTAGCTTTCTAAATGTCCCTAAAAGCCTTATTGGTATTAATCTTAATCTTAGATATTTTAAAGAAATTTTACTACAAAATCCATACAGAAGTGAAAATTTTCATACATTGTTCACGCGTAACCAGATTTCTCTTAGCGTTGAAGACGTAGTTTAGCACAGGGCATCCAGTCAAGCAAAAGTCAAATTCAGAAAAGAATGACAACTGAAGAGTAGATGGAAAAAATATATTTAAAATCAAATTTGCTTTATCTAAATATTTCTTTTCACATTTTCCTGTTAAATATCTGCGCAGATTATATTCCTGTTCGTTCATCTTCGTGATAGTATAGTGGTTATTACAATGTGTTGTGACCGCAATATCCCGTGTTCGAATCCTGTTCACGGCACGCAAGTTTTTTTTTTCAGAAGATCTTTTTATGATTTTTTTTACAGTAAAAGATATATTCGAAAATGCCCTCAGAAAGAGAATCGGTTTCGATTTTCGGCTAGCTAATTTCCCTAAAAGCCTTATGGTATTAATCTTAATCTTAGATATATATATTTTAAAGAAATTTTATTACAAAATCCGTACAGAAGTGAAAATTTTCATAGATCGTTCACGCGTTACCATTTCTATTAGTGTTGAAGATGTAGTTTAGCACAGGACATCCAGCCAAGCAAAAGGCGAAATTCAGAAAAGGATGACAACTGAAGAGTAGATGGAAAAAATATATTTAAAATCAAATTTGCTTTATCAAAAGATTTCTTTTCACATTTTCCTTTTTACATATCTGCGCAGATTATTTTCCTGTTTGTTCAGCGCAGTGATAGTATAGTGGTTAGTACATTGCGTTGTGGCAGCAATAACCCAGGTTCCAATCCTGGTCACGGCACGCAAGTTTCTTTTCTCAGGAGTTCTCTTTGTGATTTTTTTACAGTAAAAGGTATATTCGAAGATGTCCTCAGAAACAGAATCGTTTTCGATTTTCAGCTTTCTTAAGATCCAATAAAGCCTTATTGGTATTAATCTTAGTCTTAGATGTATTTACGAAATTTTATTAACAAAAACCATACAAAAGTGAAAATTTTCAAAGATCCTACACGCGTAACCAGATTTCTCTTAGCATTGGAGATATATTTTAGCACAGGACTTCCAGACAAGCAAAAGACGAATTTCAGAAATAGATGACAATTGAAGAGCAGATGAAAAAAAGGATTTTCAATCAAACTTTTTTTATAAATATTTCATTACACAATTTCTTGTTACATAATTGCTTAATTTATATTCCCGTTCGTACAGCGCCGTGATAGTATAGTGGTTAGTAAATTGCGTTGTTGCCGCAATGACTCAGGTTCGAATCCTGGTCGCGGCGTGCTAATTTTTTTTCTTCTCAGAAGTACTTTTTGTGATTTTTATTACAACACAAAATATATTGGAAGATGCCCTCAAAAAGTGATTCGTTTTCGATTTTCAGCTTTCTTTATGTCTCTAAAAGCTTTATTGTTATTAATCTTAATCTTAGATATTTTAAGAAATTTTATTAACAAAAACCATACAAAAGTGAAATTTTCATAGATCCTACACCCGTAACCAGATTTCTCTTAGCATTGGAGATATATTTTAGCACAGTACTTCCAGACAAGCAAAAGACGAATTTCAGAAATAGATGACAACTGAAGAGCAGATGAAAAAAAGGATTTTCAAAAAACTTTTTTTATAAATATTTCTTTACACAATTTCTTGTTACATAATTGCTTAGTTTATATTCCCATTCGTACAGAGCCGTGATAGTAGAGTGGTTAGTACATTGCGTTGTTTGGGTTGGTTACGGCTTGTGCCAACACTGTTTCTAATCTTGACGTTGTTCAAAATTGTGCTCTGCCTTTAATCACTATTGGAGCAAAATCTACTCCAATTCAATCTTTGGAACTTCAGAGAGGCATAGAATTACTGTCTGATCGCCGAGACAGGGCTTACCTTTTTCTCAGCGAGAAATTGCTTAGAAATGGTAACAGCTACTGGCGGGGGTATAATCCCGCAATAAGCAGACTGAAAACGCAAATAACTTTTCTAATCCTGGTCACGGCACGCTAATTTTTTTTTCCTTAGAAGTACTTTGTATTATTTTTATTACAGTAAAAGATATATTGGAAGATGCCCTCAGAAAAAGATTCGTTTCGATTGTTAGCTTTCTTAATGTTTCTAAAAGCCTTATTGGTATTAATCTTAATCTTAGATATATTTTTAAGAAATTTTATTACAAAATCCGTACAGAGAGAGAAGTGAAAATTTTCATAGATCGTTCACGCGTCACCAGATTTCTCTTAGCGTTGGAGATGTACTTTAGCACAGGACATCCAGCCAAGCAAAAGTCGAAATTCAGAAAGGTTGACAACTGAAGAGTAGATGGAAAAAATATATTTAAAATCAAATTTGCTTTATCTAAAGATTTCTTTTCACATTTTCCTGTTACATATCTGTTCAGATTATATTCCTGTTCGTATAGCGCCGTGATGGTATAGTGGTTAGTACATTGCGTTGTGGCCGCAATAACCCAATTTCGACATGCTAAAGTCACGGCATGCTAATTTTTTTTTCTCAGAAGTACTTTTTATGATTTTTATTACAACACAAGACATATTGGAAGATGCCCTCAGAAACTGATTCGTTTTCGATTTTCAGCTTTCTTTATGTCCCTAAAAGCCTTATTGTTATTAATCTTAATCTTAGATATTTTAAGAAATTTTAATAACAAAAGCATACACAAAAGTTAAATTTTCATAGACCCTACACGCGTAACCAGATTTCTCTTAGCATTGGAGATATATTTTAGCACATTACTTCCAGACAAACAAAAGACGAATTTCAGAAATAGATGACAACTGAAGAGCAGATGAAAAAAAAAAGGATTTTCAATCAAACTTTATTTTTAAATATTTCTTTACACAATTTCTTGTTATATAACTGCTCAGTTTATATTCCAGTTCGTACAGCGCTGAGATAGTATAGTGGTTAGTACATTGCGTTGTGGCCGCAATAACCCAGGTTCGAATCCTGGTCATGGCAGACATATGTTTTTTTTCTCAGAAGTACTTTGAATGATTTTTATTACAGTACAACATTTATTCGAAGATGACCTCAAAAACAGATTCGTTTTCGATTTTCAGCGTTCTTAATTTCCTTAAAACTCTTATTGGTATTAATCTTAATCTTAGATATTTTTAAGAAATTTATTATCAGAATCCATACAGAAGTGAAATTTTTCATAGATTGAGTCCTGGCCAAGGCACGCAAATGTTTTTTTCTTAGAATTACTTTTTATAATTATTATAACAGTACAAGATACACTGTCCAGTCAAATTATGTGTCAAAAGGCAGATAACCAGCTTTGGCAGAGCGGACTGCTGCGAGACTGCTGCCACCTGCCCACCGTGCAGTAAAAGTGTCTATTAAGTTTCTGCACCCCGTGAATGCCATGAAAACATTCCTCAAACCATAATGCTCCCTCCTCCAGCCTGGATCCTTCCGGCTATTGTTGCAGGGTGTTTGCTTTCAAACGTTTCACGCCATATACGCCAACGTCCATCTGTCCGATGGAGCATAAGACGTGATGCATCGGAAAAAGCCACCTGTCGCCACTCTGTAGACGTCCAGTTACGGTACTGGCGTGCGAATTCCAGCCTTCGTCGCCGATGAACAGCAGTCAGCATAGGTGCATTAACCAGGCGTCTGCTGCGGATGCCCATGCGCAGCAACGTTCGTTGAACCGTTATTGAGGATACACTCTTGGTAGCCCCTTGGTTCATCTGGACGGTCAGTTGCTCAACAGTTGCACGTCTATTCGTCCGAACGCATTTCCTTAGCCTTCGTTCGCCTCTGTCATCTATAGCCCGTGCTGCACCACATGTGCCACGCCGCTGATTTTGGTTAATGTCATTTTTCTATGCACGGTATACTTTTACCGCGGAAGCACGCGAACATTCACAAAATTAGCCGTTTCCGAAATGCTTCCACCCTTAACCCCAACGATAATTTAATGCCCTTATGGACGTCGGAGCTACGTTTCTGCATTACGCCAACGATTGAAATGATTTCCGATGCCCTAGTATACATCCTTTATATCCACTCCACTGCAATGTGCTGCCACCTGCCTTTTGTGATTGTGACTGAACTGTGTGCATTAGAAGGTGCCCTCAGAAACAGATTCTTTTACGATTTTCAGCTTTCTTAATGTCCCCAAAAGTCTTATTGGTATTAATTTTAATCTTAGATATTTTTAAGAAATTTTATTTTTAATCAAGAATTCATACAGAAGGGTAATTGGTAATTGGTAATTTTAGTTAACGTCGTACTATAACAAATCACTTAATTTTTGCATTAATTAACTTCTTAAAGTTTATATTATAAATTAACTGCGTGATTTTGGTTAAAACAATTAGAAAAAATCTTTAAAACTATTTCGTTCAAAAACTACATAAAACACATAGTATAAACACACAAAGTTCGAAAAATTATAGAAAAAAAATATATTTGTATACACAATTGCTGAAGACAAATTAAGGAAATATATTTGAAAAGTAAACGTAGAAAGTTTCGTTCATTTTTGACCAGTAGTTTTTAAGTTATTGATTTTCACAATTGAAATCCCATCTAACACAAAAAGAGAAAAAGAGCGTTTAAAATTATGAAAGTTCGTTTGATATATAGCTTTTATGTTTAAAAAAAGTTAAATATTTCCGGTTCTAGATGGTAGAAAAAAATTTTGGTGTCATTTTAGAAAGAAATATCTATATTATTTAATAAGATAATAAAAAAATTGGATTTTTTTTCTTATTTTGAGTACTAGTCCCCTTAAAATTAATAAAACAAATATGTAAACTGAAAATAAACGTTATATATGCCTGCAGTATTCTTATCATTAGAGATGTTCTCTATCGATGGAGTTAGTTTATCACCTTTGAACCTTTTAAAATGTATCTGTTATCTATTATCTCCCAACCATAGCCAACTGGATCTAAAGTGGTTGGTTTTTTTTATACGCATGTCTCTACAACTGAGCAAGTAAATTGTTCTCAAAAACTGTTGATATAGCTTGATTGTCTGTAACACCGAAAGGGGACCAAATAGGGGTGCATTTTCACCCCAAATTTCGTCACGCAGAAACGTTTCCCAAAATTATCGCAGTTCTTTGATCTTTACGACACCTGGTGGAAAACAATTGATGTTGCAAACACACCAAATCGCCACCCCAACACGAGATCTTGACGATAAAATTACAGCCGTTTCTCGGAATGTCTTCGATGTTTGGAGGGAGGCGCCGTGTTTGCGACTCCTGTGTAAACGCGGCTGAAGCTCTCGGCGTGGGTTGATGGAAAAGTAACGTACATATTCTAGGAAAGTAACTCATCGCGCGCGCGAAAGTAAATAAATTTTAACGAACAGAAAAAAAATTTATTTAATTTTCTCTAGTTTAATATATAATAAATTTACTTACGCAGAAGAAGCAGCAGATGTTGTTCTATATTTACGCTGTAAATCGCTGTTTACACTTGGAGTGACATCGTTCAAAATCGTTCACTCGTGTTGGTAGTTTCACATCTTTAAGAGCTAAATTTTTATCCGTGATGATTTTCAATGTTTCCAAACATTTTTGCAAACTTTTTTCTGTAAAAAGAATTAAAGGCTGTTTTTTTCCCACAGAATGCACAGTACGGTTTGACTAGCGACATTTTCGATGCGGGACTATCCGATCATTTCGTTTTGCAACAGCGTACTGGGACACTAAGAGCAGATGCTCAAATTAGAAGGACAGCTGTCCCAAAATTTCGGAAAGGGGGCATGTAGGCAAGCGAGGTGTTTGTATTAGCCTGATATGAAGTGGGTGCACGCTATCTTCACTCGTGCAGCTGAAGGTTTTTCCACTACTACCGAGACAGCTGAATATTATTTTCTTTATTAATACCTAAACGAATATCTCGTGTCAAATTTTCAGCCGGTGTAAAATATTTTGAATTTTTTTTTGTTGCATGTTTTGAACGCCCCCGCCCCCTTTTACAAACACCGCGGTCGTGCCAGCTGAATTTGATTTTTGACATAACCTATACACTAGCTAACTATTGTGATACAAATCAGTCGGTGTAAAATGGCTGACCCAAAAGTGTCGCTGCCTCCCTGACTATTAGCATGAGATGGATTTTAGCGCATAACGTTCATCCAAGCAAGACTCGTTCACAGAAAGATCTGATTACTGGAAAAAAGGCTGAAAAATCGAATTAGCGCTTTATTAAGTTTCCTTTTTACACTTCCTTGCTACGTATCTGGGCTGTATACATTCCTTTTCGATCAGAGTCTTGATAGTGTAGTGGTAAGTAATTTGCATTGTGGCCGCGATATTTCAGGTTCGAATCGTGCTCACGTCACGCATATGCTTTATTCTCTGGAGGTTTTTTTACAGTTCAAAACCTTATTGTAATATGCCCTCTGAAGAAGCAGATGTTGTTCTGATTTTCAGCATTCTTTAATGTCTCCTAAAATTCTATTGATATTAATCTTAATCTTAGATTCCTTTTAGACTTGTAATTTCATAATCCTATCAGAAGTGAAATTTTTATACAGCCCACACCCTTTACCAGATTTCTCTTAGCATTGGATATGCATTTTAACACATGAAGTTCAGTCCTGCAAAAGACTCGTTTAGGGAAAGACCTGACAAATGGAGAGTAAATCGAAAAAATGATTAAAAATACAATTCGCGCTTAATTTAAGATTATTTTTTACAATTTCTTGTAACATGGTATAGTGGTTAGCACATTGCGTTGTGACTGCTATAACACAGGTTCGAATCCTGGTCACGGCACGCAAATGTTTTAGTATCTGAAGTACTTTGGATTTTTATTACAGCACATGATGATTCATTGGAAGATGCTGACAGAAGCAGATGCTTTTCCGATTTTCAGTATTCTTATTGCCAAAAAAGTCATATTGGTATTAATGTTAATCTTAGTTTTTTTTAGAAATTGTAATTTCAGAATCCTTAAAAAAGAAGTGAAATTTTGCATACATCCCACACCCTTAACCATATTTATCATGGCATTGGAGATGCATTTTAGCATATGACGTTCAGACAAGCAAAAGACTCGTTTACAAGAAAGACCTAAATACTGGAGAGTTGTTCGAAATGATTAAAGTTTATTTAAGATTCCTTTTTACAATTTCTTGTTACACTAAGGAGCCCCGCCCCCTTCTCGCTTACGCTCGCCAACCCCAACACGGGCAACGCCGTGCTATCCACGCAGTGGCTAGCACGGCGTTGCCCGTGACAGTTCTTTTCGCGGGGTCAGGTGTGATCACTACTCACTGACGCTTTCAAACACCCGTATATTGCTAGGTATTCACACTTGGTTTGCTTCGCAAACGGACTCCACAGGCAACACCGTGATGGCCTCGAAGTGGCTATTATCAACAGCGTAAATCAAAACACGCTAGAATAGGAAAATTTGGCATGGTTCCGAAGGCATTAAGATTGAAATGCTTGTGACGTCAGCGGTAGGAAATCGCAAAATCCTCTCTTTCTGCAATGACGTCACAATCCGAAAAGAAGAACGAAGGTTAAAAAGTAATAAATTAATTAAAAGATGTTCTAGATTAAATTTTAAAATTCGGTCGCTACACAAAAATCGCAAAAAATTAAGACTACATGTGTGTTTAATTTCATTATTGCAAGTGCCATAGATTCGTCAGGGCACTGCGAACCGAGACACAAAGAAAAACTTCCTTTTATATTAGTAGATATTTTTCTGAATCGATTTTCATCATAATAAAATAAAATTTTCGTAATTTTTTCAAACATCAATTTTATAATTATTATAGCTTTCTAAAAATTATTTAAATTAAATATTAGGTGAATTTTATTTGGGTTCTTTAACAGCACGGTAAAAAATACCAGCTATGTAGAAATATTATGTAGGAAAATATCCATAAAAGTCTGAGAAATGTATTTAATATCAGGAGCTCCCACCTTTCTGTACTCATAACTTCGAAACGGTAAGACCAAATGATATGAAATTTGATATCTGTAGTTGAATGTTAATACAGATTAGAAATCGTGGGTCCAAATAGGAGGTTTTATTGGAAGTTATGACGTTGGTGCTCAATTTATTATGAAGACGCTCCCTTCTGCAATTTTCACGGATTTGAATTTGTTGCCGATATTTCCTGTCTAAGACTATCTTTGAATTTTCTCTACTGTTAAAATTGATCGCATGAAGAGGAATGATTTGAGTTTTTTTCTGAGGTTGTACCTGGCGCTTAGAATGTAAAAACGGTAATACAAACACAATAGTTTTATTTTCTAAAAATACAGATATTAGAGTACAAAGGTGAATGAGATGTCATAAATTAATTAAAAATACATCTATGGTTTCCATTCAAGCTTAAGTGTCGAACATTTGCGATTTGGATAAAAGTACAAATTACAAAGTGCAGATGCAACATGCTAAATGGTTACGCAAAAATCGGAAACATTATTATTTTTTTAATGAACCTGGAAAATGGAAGTACACTATTGATGATTTAAAAAAAGAGCAATAGAAAGATACAAGATCAAATTTTTGAGAATAAGACAAACAACACTCTTTATTGGATACAGCTCAACAAATTGGAAAGTTTATCAAATATCAATATTACAGTTATAAAATCAGCAATCGTAAGTTTATTATGCAGTTTTAGTATTCAGAAGTATTTTTACTACTAGAGAGAATACTTGAAGCCACTTGTATTGATAAACCCTGAATGAATTATATTATTTAGGATTACAATATTGTCATATATCCCAACAGTTTATATGTAGTTTAAATCAAAACAATATTCTACGACAACTAGAATTGTTCTGTGTTTTTAATAATGTAATACAAAGCAAAATATGAGTAAGAGGTTTTAAGCATGTTAACCTTCTTTTTCTTTTGAAAACACGAAATTTTTTATAGATTGCTTTCAGACTCTTTTGACAATACCTTGTCCTGTCTTGCATATTTTGATTGAGTGTAATAATAAGACGCTTAAATATAAAGAGGAAGTTAGAGGTATATGTTAGTTTTAACACATAAAACCAATCTGTAACATTTGACAACAGAGATAGAAATTGATTGGAAGTTCTAATTTTACAAGAAAAAGCAATATACATGAAAAGGTATGTTTATTCTGGTATACGTTTCATGTCTTTTGTTATAAATTCATATTAGTGTTGTAACTATCTAATATAATTTTTTGTAGTGTTTTACTTAATAGTTGCGCACAATAGTTTTTGAAATGAATAACTGCACAAGATGGAAGTGAGACAAAATTATTTCGAATATTTTCATTTCAATAATTTTATTAAAAGGAGTTTAAAGGCAAAAGTGATCATAACTCGAGTTCAGAATGATAATAAATGGAGATAATTGTATAAGCTTCTGCCTTGCATATTTTAAAAACAAATTGTTTAGCTTATTATAGCCTATAAGAGAATGAAACAAATTATAGATGAATAATACAGGAACAGGGGCACTGCCTTCTAAGTTGTAGATGAATAATACTTGTTTTTTACCTTTGTTATACATATATAAATACCTTTGTTCTTTGTTGATATGATTCATAGATACATTTACTGAGGATTACGAATCAGAAAAAGTCAATTGTTAAAGTACAATAAATAGACACCATATGTTGATGCTTTCCAATAGAATTTAAGTACCAAAGTTATTTCTTTGATTACAGACCATGTAGAAGAAAATTCTCATGTTCTGCAGGATATCCTTATTTACTTGAGATATTTAAAGAGCAAGGTTTTCCCATGCCATTCAGTTATACGTTTTTCTTGATTGACACCAACCACCTGCAAAAGAAATCAAAAAGAGACAATCGTTAACACAGTATTCTTTCAAGATTAGTGTACAGCGTGGACATAAAATCATTTTTAATCTTTGGTGGCAGCTAAATCGAATTAATTACCAAATTTGGTATTTCGACTTTTGATCATTTTAATTTCAGATGTCGACGATATGGGTAAATTTGGTGCTGTTAGTGTCGAAAACAGTCAAGTATTTGTATTAAAAACAAATTAAATGGATTTTATTAGTTTATAAAGCAATTACACGCCATTAATTCAAGCTGGATATGTGGTGCGTTGTAATTAAAAAGACCGGCAATTGACACATAAATAATTAAGTGTCTATTGCCGGTTGTCCTGTGAGTTGAATTATAAACTCACATTATTTTATTCACTAAAATCAGGTTTCCCTTGACCAAGTAGACCAAATTCAATGCCCTGACGTTTCTATGTTGTGACTTTCTGTGTTGATTTACTCATTAAACTCTGCTGTAAAGCATACCGGATACAATTTATTGTACACAAGAAGTGTCAGCACGTTGAAATTGGTCAATGTGGTCACGGAACCTGTTTCCTGTGAATAAAAGATAGCTTCCCCTGTGTTGGATCTTTATAATAATTTGTGTCGATAGCCAGTTTTTTTAAATTGCAACGCCATACTTATCCAGCTGGAATTAGTGTCGTGGTTGTTGCTTTCGAAACTTTGCATAGTCCATTTTATCAACGTTTAATGCTAATTTTTGCCAAATTTCAAATTATCAGCGACGTTTCGTACCAATTTGTGTTTCACAGAAATTCAACTCCTCCTCTCTAAAAAAGTCTCAATGCCAAATTTGACTCTATTCCGTTTATTCGATTTAGCTACAGATACAGCCAGAGCAAAAGCTATTAAAAATGGCCACAATGAAGTTTCATAAGGATATGCTTGAAATAAAGATTGGTCCTTAGTTGAATTTAAGAATTTTATGTTAGAATTAGAGATATTTTCTATGAAACTTCCTGTGGCATCAATTCTATTTAACGGAGACGCAAATAGCTTTATAGCATTGCTATCTTTCTTCACTAAAAAATGAAAAGAGGAAAATAGTAGCTTTACGCATTGCAAATTCTATCTAAATAATTTGGAGAGGGGTCAATGGAAGCGCGTCATTAGGATTTCTTGGTTGGCAGAGCCCCATAGAGGGCCACATTGAAGGGAGTAGTAGTGACAATGACTGAAGAGAACTTTCTTTAAACTCATACAATACATTTTAGACAATTCCTGTCCTTGAACATCATGCTAATAACAAGAAATGTCTTATCCTAAAATGTTTTGATGACAAATGTTTAAACAGCTGCATTAGGCAGGTGTTTTCGTTCTTGCTTGCACGCCTGTATTTGAACATGGATCGATGCCAGTAATAAATAACCATTTTTGACAAGCCATAATTGTTAGTCGAATTATTCTAGATATATGAGTACCTCTCTTTAGGAAACGGTAGTTACAATTACAATTATTGTCCTTCCAGAAGTCAATGGTGCTTAGAAATATGCCGTCTAAAGCTTTAAGACTTTTATTAAAACGGATTAGTGTTTTTTGCCATGTTTTTTTTAAATTGAAGGTCTTGGTGTTATATGAAGCATTAAAATATGTTGAGGCATTTTCAACGGTTGTGTTGGTTAGAGTGAGCAATAACGATTGTATTCATGTACTGGAATTGCCTATAAAACTTATGTGGAAGAGTAAAGCAGTCATTTTGTCTCAAAAGTTCTTGTGGGGAAGTTGGCTTTTAAGTTATGGGGCATGTTGGTATAGAGCCTATGATCTATACCAACTTACCCCTCGCATCGACTTTTTCAAACGTAAGTATGTTGCCATGTTTTTTCACTGGTAT
This sequence comes from Metellina segmentata, assembly GCA_947359465.1. Lineage (NCBI taxonomy): Eukaryota > Metazoa > Arthropoda > Arachnida > Araneae > Tetragnathidae > Metellina > Metellina segmentata. The sequence continues at coordinate 118,335,118 of OX375879.1, read as the reverse complement.
TAGTTCATATCTTTCTAGATTTCAATCAGAAACTATTATAGGAAATCTTAACGAGCAAAGCATTCCGTTGAGAAAATACAAAATGCTGTTAATGCTCGTATTGTTGATAAAAAAAATGATTGATTATTTGATGCAGACACTGAAGATGAATGCGAGCCCTGTCCTCCAGGATTTACAGAGAGCCCACAACCTCCAGATGAGAACATGAATGTAGTTCAGGGCAATTATTCCAATCAATATCAGGTGGATGACTTCGTGGTGGTGAAGTAAGTTCCCGGCAATATCCAGAAAAGGGAGTGGACATCGACGGCGATGAATTTTATTTTTCCACAACGTTGAATACACACAAACTTTGGAGATGGCTAGAAATCGCGGACACAATCTGGTACAACCGCAACGAACTTTTGCGAAAATCAAAGTCACCTATTCAAGTGGACGATCGACCTACTTTTTTGGTGGACATCAGCATTAAAGATTTCCTTCTTCTTGTTTAGGTTTCTTAGTTGTCCTTATTTTCTATAAAAGTATATAAAAGATCCAAGCACTGCCCCTAATCATTCGCGGCCATAGACGAAGTATAGTAGTAGAGTGAGCAATGGGGGGTAACCTTTTTATGTGTACAGTATCATGTGACCAAAACTAGCAGTAACGTGACACTTAGACTACTTCGTTTGATGTGTGGAACCTAACTTGTTGTTGTTGTTTCTAATGCCTACACTGGCAGACCAGAGGAGTGCCAGGCCCGTCGAAGACGGCAAGAGGCGAGGGGGTGCGCCTTCCATGTTATTGAGCCCCATTGGGAGGAAGTCCGACTTCGCTCGGCATACATGACACATCCGTTTTACAGGAAGGTCCCTTTCATACATCCATTCACTCACACATATCGTAATTTAGATACCAATCAGAGTCCGATAACCCTCTGATCAGATACCCCCAGAGGTATTGATTTGGTATGGGAACATGGGGGACTTTGTGACCACGACCTAATTAACGTGCCCCAGTCACCATTAGTGAACACGACGGTCTTTAGCCAGGTCGAAGCGCCGATCTCACAATCGTCAGAATTGCAGGCTCCGCCGAGGACAGAACCCACAACCCTTCTGATGCGAGCCCGACGCTCTACTGACTGAGCTACCGCGGCTCGAATCTAACTTTCCTCATCTTATTGATCCCCAGGACGGGAGAAAACGCCCCTCCATTGATTCATCATCTGATCGTTCCATTGATTGGCCATCTGATTGAACCATTGATAACCATCTGATTGATCCATCGATTTACAATTTGATTGATCATCTAATAGCGGCCAGCTTTGGGGATTTCATCATTTCGTCAACCACTCTATAGAAATGCGTATTCACATACCTACCCTACCCTACCCTACCCTACCCTAAAATGTACTACCGTCAAACGAGGAAATAAGATGCCAATCGGCCAAACAATTCAATTTTTCACAGAACAGTCACATAAACTACTCGTCGGCATGTTGGTCACACTTTTTGAAGTTCCTCACAATAAGAATATTCAGTCTACTTATATTTCAAGTCTATGTGTGCGGCTTGCTTGCGAGTTTTCAAGCATGGACCAGGATCCATTGGGTGAAGAGTCATGCCAGTCAGTTATGTTCAGTCCTGCGCCATACCGAGCCCGGAACAGCCCATAAGTGGTTGTACAGGTAGGCAGGGCCGGAAGAGCTCCTATATATCAGACTCGAGTGGTTACTAGTGTCTCCATATAGCGATGGCTTCCTAAAGGGATGAATTCAGAGCATGCTTTCGTGGACGATATGCTTTCCGACCATATTAACATGGGTAGATGATTCGATTCAATTCTTTTGACCTTCAACTCAGCTATTTTCGATACACCACCTCACTCACCAAGACTTTTTTGAACTGACTGGGTCCTAATGGACGAAATGACTCGTCATTAGAAGAAAACGAACCAGGTCTTCAAAACAAAATCACCAATATATTTATGACGAGATATCTCGTCATCAGCAACATTGGTCAGATCTCCATGGACGAGAAACCTCTTCGAAACCACTTGGAAAGTTAATGTTGCCATCCTCAATATTTATAAGAAAACGTGCCCCTTTAACTGCTGGTGGTTGTCTAGACGAGGTAACTCATTATTAACAAATCCGACCATCTCGAGTTATCACGTCGAAACCCTTTTAAGGATTAAATAATATTAAAATTTGTATAATACGAGCTGCTGAGGATCGCAGAGTCGTTTCGTTGGAAAGTAGTATATAGTAATGTAATTCCAGGGGAGGTTTAATGGGTTTACTTTAAGATAGGACTGACACGTTACAAGGTAATTATTGTCATGAAAGTCAGATAAGTTGACAAAAAGCTCTCGACTAAATTATATGGCAATTTTGGGGGACTTTTAGGAGTTGTATACTGTTATTTTTTAGATACATTCATTTTAAATACGAAAATGTTGTAAAAACGTACTTACAAATTATTTTCATAGTGAATCAGTGTCCAGTCTTTGAATTTTCGCTCTTCTGTAAAGTGAAAAAAAATTAAATGTTATTAATGTGCTGCCCATAATATATGTCGTAATTTTTACTTCTAACATAACAAGAAGGTAAAACAAACTTGAACACATTTTAATATCCAGATGAAGAAAAAATTGTGATATGCGAGGTATATTTTATGCTTGGCCACATCCTGTTTAGCAATAGCTTTTAAATAAAGCATTTTTATTGTTTTATTTACATATTTTTTACTTAATTGAAGACTGTTAACCGCCTCTGGTCGGGCTATAGATACGGGCTCTATTGTGGCTTCGATGTTTGACCATGCTACGCCAGACACAGTGCATGCAATATCAAGAGTAACAGATATACAACTGAAAATCTAACTAACACAGAAGAGAGAAGTGTATGCAGGGAGGAATACACCTGATAGGAATGCAACCTGCGCCGCCTACAACTCGAAGGTTGCTAGAGCAGTAGACATACCCACGACGGCCCCTTTTGAGGTACAGAAACTCCATGGTTATTTCATGAACGACGAGCAATATTGCACTATACCGTATCATTTTCATAAGCATCCTCGGTTAAAAAGTCAAGTGATGCCCTTAATTCACACTGCATGCAAAATAGTGGCTCTACAGGGATAAGGTCCTTCATTATAATTCGAGGACTAATTATTATCATCGAGGATTAATTATTAATCTCAGGTTTTCTTATCTCTAATCAAGTCTACTCTATTTTTTGTGGGGGGGGGGGCTGCGGTAGCCAGGTTGGAAGAGTAACGGGCTAGCATCCGGAGGGTTGCGAGTTTGAATCCAACCAAATACCGTCGTGTACAAAGGGAGGATGGTGCACGTTAAATCGTTAAATCTGTCGTGGTCTCAAATTTCCTCACATCGGCATGGTGTGGAAGTTTGGAGGATGGGGTGCCATCTCGGGTATTGACCTCGTCATCTGACCGTGATACAAAATTACGTGGTGTTGTCCTTGGATCTTTCCATTCGGGTTTGTTCCCGGACGGTCTAGCCTGTTGTGTTGCTTCAGTTGACCTTAATTAAAATATCTAAATATTATATATTTGTTTCGTATCCCCTGATGTCAAAATGAAGGGCACAGAAATTGAATAAATCACATGGTCGCTAAAGTCCTTGTTTGCAGAGAGACCATAGGTGGTTAACAATCATTAACTCAGAAAACAAAAAGTAAAAAATCAATAAAAGGTTTCATTTAAAAGTTATACCCCCAAAATATGGAGCCCTTTCATAAAAAACACCCTGTAAAATTAATTCATTTATGTATAAAGTGCACAGGTTAAACAAATAAGTATTTTAAAAGTATCAATTCGAACTACGGAATGTCCAAAGAATTATAATTAAATGCACTGTAGTAATATTTGAAAGTAATAAAGCTTAGAGAATATATAGTCCTGGTCAAATTAATTGACGTTGTTCGATTATAGTTTTTAAATAATCGAGTTTGGAGGAGAATATGATACTTCTTTAAATTTTACAAGCCTATGAGGGATCATTTTAGCTTAATTTGAGCAGCACTGTAGATACACAGCAATAACGAAAGCTTTTTTACAACCTCTTACGTAACAAAACTGATTCGGCTTTTTTCAGTTTCTTATACTGATTTAGTGTCGTTAATTCTTTTTGTTAAATCTTTAAAAAAGACTATCTAAAAATTTTGCTATGAATAAGTTTTTTATATGTTATTCTTTCACATGTGGAGGTTGATATATTTTAATGTTTTCAATTTAATTAGTAATCTGCTTCATTGAAGTATTTTGTTTTAGTCTGTTCTCTAACTGTATTTGCGTACATCTTTTTTATTGCTTTTTAGGATAATTTATTCTCTGTAATAGAATATTTCCCGACATTGTTTCTATAGAGAAATTAAATATCTTTGAAGATTATAGAATAAAATATGTTCCCCTATTTCGAATCTTTAATCCCATATTTATTTATTAAATGTGTTATCACGTAATGAAGTAAAAAAATGTTTAATATTTCGAAAGGTTGCTCTTTGAGGGGGTTATCGATTTAAATGGCTTTGGCCATACCGTTAATCCATGCTACTGCTTCTTGGATGCTATGTTTCCAGACAAGATTTATTTTCTCAGCCAGCCTAAATATTGTGGTAATCCAGCCCTTATAACCCCTGTATTCCATAGTCCTCTCGATTTTTCAATCAAAATCATCACTCCGATGTACAATATGTTCAATACATTCACCTTAAATCTTGATCTTACATTCTGAACAGAACGGAGAGGTATAATTTTACTCTTTTACCACTTCACCCATTAATCCAGTCATTATCACCCCTGTATTTCATAGACACCTCAGTTTTTCAATCGAAATCATCACTCTTTGATACAATATGTTCAATACTTTCACCTTAAATCTTGACCTTACATTATGGATAGAACTAGTCGAGATATATAATTTTACTCTTGTCGGAATCAGCACGCATGAGCTCTATTGCCTGCAGTGCATACTATTTTACGTTGGTTTATTTGGCATTGAGATAGCTGATCTGCGAACAGATCAATCCATAAATTCTCGTATAAATCAAAAACCACAAAAATTTATTTCTTCCTCCCCACATTCTTGGTATGCCGTAAACTTGGTATACCTTCCTGGATAATCGTTGTATTTTAAAGATTCAAGACAGCACCAGACTGCTGTAGTAGGACCTAGAGGCGGACACGAAAGACTTGTTGAGTAAATTAAGAACTTTTCAATTTGATCATGCTCCGCAACCTCAGCACCCGTATCCAAATTATATCAGGTTTATTGTCTTTGGTAAAGATGGGGTTGAGCTCCAGAAACATCCCAGCGATTTTTCTAATTTCCTCCCTTTGCCATCTCCCCTATCATACACACATTTCTTGCCAATGTCTATTTCGTATTTCGCGCATCTTGGCTAAATATGGCTCTCCCGTCATAAATCCCAAATCCAGCTCATATTTTGGATTGTATCCGTGTACCTTTGGTTCCTGGGTGACAGCTTCTGGATGAACACGAGTTTATCACTTAGCGACTTCAAACAAATGATCGCTTGGACTTGGTCTAGATATCCTTTTAGATTTTACCAATAGGATTAGTAACAAGACAGTACCTTCTCGGACAGCTAACATTTCAGAAGCTGGAGAGGAATTACGAACTTCCCAATCTGCTTTTGTTCCGCAACCTCAGCAACTGCTTCCCATAATTTGGATCGCATCGGTATCTGTGCAGATGAAGTGAAGAAACATTGAACACTCTGTGACATGAAAAACATGGTATTTGGGACTTGGTCTAGGTTTCACCCTCACCACATAAGATTAGTAACAGCTTCAAGATGCGCCATCAAGCAATCACTTTTTAGGGGATGGAGAGGAATTAAGAACTTTCAAACCTGTCCTTTTTCCCCAACCACAGTAGCTCCTTCCCATAGTTTGGACGACATCGGTCCTTCTGAGGAACATGAGTAAACAGGATGGTACAGGAATTGGTCACTGTGACTAAATAACATGGTCTTTTGCACTCGGTCTAAATTTCACCTTTTCCAAAACGATTAACAACAACACGACATATCCTCGTACAATTTTTTTTTCAGAGAATGGAGAATAATCAAAAGTGTTCCAACTTTTTTTTGCTCTGCAACCTCAGCAACTGCTTCTCATATTTTGGATCGTATCGGTATCTGTACGTCATAAGTGAGCAGAAGTTGTTGATCCCTCTGTGACATGAAAAACATGGTATTTGAAACTTGGTCTATGTTTCACCTTCGCCAGTAGGATTGGTAGCAACTACACAACGCGTCCTCGAACAGGCCCCTTTTTAGGGGATGGAGATGAGTTAAGAATTTTCAAACCTTTCTTTTCTCCGCAACTACAGTAGCTCCTTCCCATATTTTGGACTGCATCGGTGTTTATGAGGGACATTAGTTAACAGGATGATACAGGAATTGTTCACTGTAACTGAAAAACATTGTCTTTTGGACTCGGTCTAAATTTCACCTTGACCAAAGCGATTAGCAACAACACATGTCCTCGGACAGTTCATTTTTCATAGAATGGAGAATAATCAAAGGTTTTCCAACTCTTTTTTGCCCTGGAACCTCAGCAACTGCTTCTTATGTTTTGGATCGTATCGGTATATGTGCGTCAGATGTGAGCAGAAGTTGATCACTCTGAAACATGAAAAACATGGTATTTGGGACTTGGTCTAAGTTTTACCTTCACCACAATCACATTGGTAGCAACTACACGACGCGTCCTCGAACAATTCCCTTTTTAGGGAATGGAGAGGAGTTCAGAACTTTCCACCTTTCCTTTCTCCGCAATCACAGTAGTTCCTTCCCATAGTTTGAACTTCATCGAAGCTTTTGAGGGACATTAGTTAACAGGATGAACAGGAATTGTTCACTGTAACTGAAAAACATGGTCTTTTGGACTCGGTCTTAATTTCATCTTGATCAAAGCGATTAGCAACAACAGGACACGTTCTCGGACAGTTCATTTTTCGGAGGATGGAGAGTAATCAAAAGTGTATCAACTTGTTTTTGCTCTATCTAAAGCCTCAGAAACCCCTTCCTATATTTTGGTGTGCACCGGTATCTCTGTAAGACAAGAATGGACATAATGAATGGAAGTTAGTCGCGGTGCGACTTGAAACACACGATCTTTTGAAGTCGCGGTGCGACTTGAAACACACGATCTTTTGAATTCGGTCTTAGATTCATCTTGATCAAGAGGATTACTAATAACATGTTACGTCCCCGGGCTATTCACTTTTCAGGGTATGAAGAGAAATTACGGACTCCCAGTAGATAGTGAGGAATCAAGAACTTTCCAACCTCTCCTTGCTCCGCGACCTCAGTATCTCCTACCTGTATTTTGGATTGCATTGATGTGGGAAAGGAGAAAAAAAGGAGTTGGTCGCTATGCGACTTGAAACTCATGGTCTTTGGGACTTAGCATAGTTTTCACCTTGACCAAAGGGATTAGTAAAAACACAAATTTCGAAAAACTAATTTTTCACTAAATCAAAAGGAGTTACAAACTTGCAGGGGACACAGAGTAATTAAGCACTTTCCAACCTGTTCTTGCTAAACAAACCTCAACAACTCTTTCTATATTTTGTATAGCATCGGTGTTCCTGTGAGACAGGAGTGGGTCAATGTGCGAATTGAAACTCATGGTCTATTGGGCTCGGCATATGTTTCGCGCCTTGAACAAAAAAGATCAGTAAAAACACACGTTCTGTAACGACTCACTTTTCGGGGGATGGCGGTCGCAACGTGTTGGAGTCGGTACTTCCCAAGCTGTCGCTGCCCTTGACCGCTTTGGACCTCTGCAGGGAGGACTGTCGACTGGAGCGTCCGGACGGGAAGTCCTTCTTGCCCAGCCGGATGAAGTCGTCCACTGGCCGGATGCTCGGGTTCGAGGAGTCGTCGTTCTCGCGATCGGTCGAGGACGACTCGTCGATGTTGCGGAAGCGAGGGGCCGAGCAACCTGGAACACGAATTTCAAAGAATGCAGCATTGCTGTAGGTGGATCTTACTACCTCGGAAGGGCAATCACGCTCAGAATTTAGTCATTAAATGGCTGTAAATTTTTTAGTCTTTATTAATCAAAAAATTATTAATTATCATTATTAGTAATTCTCTATTTATCAAAAAGAAAGCTTATCCTAAATTTTTGGGTACATCTGTCATTGTTTTTCTAGTAACCCTACTGGTGGTTGTCGTGACGAGACGTTTCGTCACCAGCAAAAACTGACTCTTGATCTCATCATCAAGAAAGAACGGCAATATCTTAATGACAGTTCATCTCGTCATTAGCAAAACTGTTCCTAACTTGATGGACGAGATACCTCGTCATTAATAAAGTTAGTCGCACTTGATTGACGAGATAACTCGTCGAAACCACTTTAAAGGTTAAAAAGAGCTAATATCAAACCATCCTGTATGTGACATCTATGGTCGCATTGAGATGTCTCACGCGACGGCTTCATATTAGCTTTTAATATAGAAAAATAATAGACGCACCCAAAAATTTGTGGATAAGCTTTATTGAAGGTAAGGTTGTGTCTGTGCCGTTCGGGTAAAATACAGTGAAACTAATATTTAACGTAATCCGCATTTAACGATTTTCCGCCTATAACGTCATTTTTCATTAGTCCCAAATAATTTCCTACACTTTCAATATTAAAAAACGTTATTACTTCGAAATGTTTCTCGAATTTAACGTTTTTTCAGCGTGAAGCGAGAACTCAAAGCGATTTTCTTAAAATAGTCAGATTTTAAAATGACAGACAGTTCTTTAACGTGTGAATACTGATACTAAAAAGTTTCCTGGGGTATAGATCTGGTGTAAAGTTTTCCGCAGATTTCAAATCCGTTAAAATTTTTACTCTGTCTTTAATGATCGCGAAGATAGAAAGCCTCAAATAGTCCTTTTTGTGTTCGTGATGTTCGACAATTTCAAATTAGATTTGCTAAAAAACTTACAAAAACACACATCTGTGAAGAAATATGTTAAGGATTTAGCTAGTAAACGCAAAATTCAAACCACCAATAACAGTTTTCTTTAAACAAACAACTTTTGTAAATTAAGAAGTAAAAGGTATGTTACTTAAATTGGTCTTCATTTCATACTCCACGTTTTGTTTTTCTCCGACCTCGATTTAACGTTTCCCCGCATATAACGATATTTCTTTCCTTTCCCTTGAAATACCTTAAATCGGGGTTTCACTTTAGTGCTATGAATGTTTTACAATAGTAGCAAAAAAGTATCGTAAACCTTGTTTTAGTTACGATTTCAGTTGATCAGATACAATGATTATGTATCCGAAATACAGATATTGATGATTAATACACAGATATTGATGTTTTTTTTCATACCGACTTAGCGCCAGTTTCCAAATTGGTGTTCATTAGAAAATCTTTCCCTTGAGAAAAATTCGAAAAATATATTTTCCTTCCGCTTTTACTTTAAAAAAAGAGTGGCTGAACTGTCATTGACCTTCGGTGAATTTTCTAAAATAGCCGGAAACGTTTTGAAAACAGGAGCTTTTGAGATAATTTTGTCACCGTCACCAAGTTTGAAAAATAGTAGAGAACGGCTATAGATATAACAAGCGCGATTCTTTCTTGGAGCGATTCTTATAATTTTCAAGACAAAACTGGTGTACGGCAATAGTCTAAATTATTTCTTGGCGCAATTCTTATAACTTTCAAGGTACAACTGATGTACTAGCCGTTGTCTCAATTCTTTCTTGGCGCGATCATGGTACAACTGCTGTACCGGCAGTAGTCTAAATATTAATATCGCCGTGTCACCCACAGAAAGGCTCCTAAGGCACGGTAACTAGATTCGAAGCGTAACGGTTTAGCGACCGCATCCGCCAAACGGAGTCCAGCCTCAAATGTCCCCATTCTGGCACAGCGTGGATGATTGGAGAGTTGGGTGCCAGCTCAGGTATGACCTGGTCATCTGACCGTTGTTCAAAATGACGTGATGTTCTTTTCGGATCTTTCCCTTTGTGTTTGATCTAAGACCATCACCAATAGCCCGTTTGTGTTGCTCCTGTGTGACGTTAATTAAAATGTTTCTAAGTAAATGGTCAACAGAATCTTTCCGAAAATTTATATTCTTAAGAAATAAACAATAGAATCCTTTCAAATGATTGTGTATTGAGGAAACACCAATAAAAATCTTCCACAGTATTTGATACTAAGAAAATAAACAATGCAATATTTCTGAGTTGAAAAAATACATGGATTTTTTTTTTGAAAGATGCGGTTATTAAGTCATAAAATATGTTGTGGAATGAAAGTAACTTACACGGAAATATCCCTCAGGGGCACATCTCATTTGGGTTTGTACTGGCTTCACGAGCCAGAGACATCCTAGTGATCTTTATTTTCTTCCCTCCGTCTTTATACTCCAGAAAACCCAAGCGAACTATTCTGCATTGCACACAACCCTATTCCCCAATCACTCTGTTTCCCTGGTCCGCAGTAGTCCGGTTTGGAAGAGCAGCGAATTAGCAACCGGAGGCTTGCGAGTTCGATACTAGATCCAACCAAAGACTGTCGTGTACACGGAGGCTAACGAACATTAAATCGGTCTTGACCTCAAATGTCCTCATCTTAGGGTGGTGTGGAAATTCGGTGAGATAGGTTCAAGCTGAAGTGTTAAAATTGGAATCTGACCATGGTTAAAAATTAGGTGTATCCCTTGAATCTACCTAAGGGGTTGCTTACAGCCTGTCGCCAATAACCCGTTGTGCTGCTCAACGGTAACCTATTTCTCCCTTTCATGACTTATTTTACATGACGTGTTGTGTATGAAGCAGCCCTTCCGCTACAAAACCTAAAACCAAGCAATTCGCGATAATGAGTTCAATTCATGGCGGCTGAAAGTTGGTCACCCTGCCATACCCGTAAGTGCCTTTATTTCTGCATGGTCCCTGACAGCTTCCATCACTTCGGGGCCCACGGTGACCTCCTCGAGCTCTCCGTTCGCTTCTGGGTCCCGAATGGGCTCAAAGTGCGTGTGGTCCTGAATCTCGATGGTCAGGTCCTCGTCCTCCTCCACGTACTCGTCTTCCTCTTGCTCGCTCACCGAGGGAATGAGGCCAGGCCTCCTCCTGGAAGTGGAACTAGAAGGAGGTGTCGCCTCCTCAGACGAATTCAGACTAGACAGCTGTCCTGGAGAATCTAGAAAGGAAGCACGCAGTTAAGGTTTATGACATATAACTCCGAGTATGGTACATAACAGCATTTATAACTATTCGGATGTATTCATTATGAGTCAAGAGGAGGGAGCGTATTGACTGCACGAGCCACTATTGGACTGTCAAATATTTATTATGCCGACATTTTTATACACTTTTGCTGCTAATTCTCTTTTTGTTCTAATTTTTAATAAACCAAGTGGATTAGTAATAGAAAACTTCATAAAAATATACGCACAAGAATATTTCTTCAAGATTGCAGATTTTCAGAGGCAAATGAATTGATGAAAATATTGAGTAGGAAGGTAAAAATCCTCACCTCTCCCCTCAGAAGCCTGACTGATGGTGATGAGGGGCAGATCTCCATTTCCGGTGATTCCTCCTCTGCGCATCCATCGCCGATCTTCACCATCAGACGAAGATTTGTGGGATTCGGTGGACATGGGAGAAGGACGACGACTAAATCTGGAATACCAATAGAAATCAAAATTAATTCGACTAGTGTTGATTCCAAATGAAACTAATTTCACTTTAGTTTATTTACGAAGGTAACTTGCCGCATAAGGGAAAGGGACCGATTATGAGATACTTGCCTAATTAAGAGATATTCCTTTTGTTTACCGTACGGTGTCGCTATCTACTGGAAGTGTTATGAACTATTTGCTGGGCAGACTGTAGAGTCATTGTAAACATAACCTTCCCCATTGCAAGCGACCCAACACCATAAACTTATAATATTGAAATATAACACCAAATATTGTGCCCCTTGAAAGTTACCATCTTTTCATCTTGTATATGTTGCAACCATAGCTTCTCTTAACATTTGTAATCAAAGATTTCGTCAAGTTAAAGTTTTGTTATATGTCTAATATAAAGTAAATAATCCAGTACCTGCCGTGATGAGTATCCTCTTTGTAAGCTTTCTTGTCTTCTGGACCTTCATATTGATCATCAGAAGGATCACCAGTTCGCTTACCTACGTAATGAATGAAAAAACAAACGATAGTTTTACATATTCGTAAAAAGTAGAACAAGTTCTGATGATCCAATTTTGCAAAATGTTTTTCATGTTTTAAAAAATGAATTTTTTTCAAGATCATTAAACGTTTTACTCCAATGTACTCTTTATTACTAAACTTATTTCTTTATTAAAACAAACATACTGAGTATTTTATTGTGTCGTAATTTTAGGATTAATTAAAAGAAAATTTGTTTAACCTTTGATTCTTAAATTGATATTAACAAAATTTGTCTCATTTTGCCACTCCATTCTTCAATAGAGATACTCTTAATGTAGAATGTTCTGTTATGATCAAATTCTCTTTACAATCTTTATTTTTGTTTTTAAAAAATACGTTTTGATCAATGTTTAAATTGTGATATGGTGCTGTATTTCTGTTAAGTTGCTTAATTTTGGGCGAGCAGACTAATTTTTATTGAAGAAACAGGTGTTAAAAACAATTCTTATTCATCAAATATATTTAAAAAGCATGCATGCCCAAAAATTACAGATAATGCAATCCAGGATGAATCCTATGTCTAGTAACTCTACCGAAGTATCTTAAATGACATATGAATGTTCCATAAATATTTGGAATAAATAATAACACCCACATTGCCTCGTGGTATTACTGGAAACTAAAGAGGTAAAACAGAATCCTTAGGTGAGCTAGATTTAAGATTTTAGTTATTGCAAAAAGAGTAATAAGTTTTGCTCTGTTAAAAGTAGTCTAATAGAGAATATCCTGGTTTCACAATATGCAGACGTGCATTCCATAAGGCTATTTAAGAGTTCCCGAGGCTAGGAACTCCCTTCATGATATTAATCTCGTATTTGTTATTGTGCGGTCCTCGATGGTATTGTGTAGGCAGTAATGAGACGCCCATACCATCCCAAGCATGCTCTATTGATCAAGCTCCTCTCTTGCTCTATCTCAGGTGACCTTGCTTGATACAAATTCAGTATCAACCTTACTTTTTGAGCAAAAGTGTATATAAGTACTAGATCGAAGTTTCACCTTGTTTTTTCGTTGGAGACTCAGTACTGTCGTCAGATTCATCTTCTAGCAGCTGATTGGATGCTCGAAATTTGTTCGGCAGCACAGGAAGGATTTTTTTCGCGGATGACCATTTCGTCATATCATCGGACAGCTCTGCGGGGGGCTCTATCTCTGTTGGACAGGTAACATCAGTTAGAATAGTTCCATCATGCAGTTGTTTCATTGGTATTTATTCTATATGCATATTCCCAAGTATTAGCTTACAATAATTACCTTTTGTCTCTTCCGGGGGTTTCTCTTTCTCGCCCTTTTCCTGAAAATAAAAAAAATATTGACTATCAAAGAGTTTTGTGAAATAGGACATAAGCTTCCACTAGCACCGTGAATCCCCCTGCATCAGTGGAGAGAGGAATTTCCAGTTCAGGTGTTGACCTCGTCATCTGACCGTTGTTCAAATTTACGTTATCCTCAAATCAGGATTGATCCAGGACTATCGCCAATAGCCCGTTGTGTTTTCCAGTGCTACAAAAAACCGAACTTCTATTCCCATACAACATTGTTTGTCTAGCTAAATTCAATACTTTTCATTCTGATAATTGACATTCATGGTTTTTGTTTTAATTGTCTTTTAATTATTTTAACACACTGGCGAACACATGAAGAAAGAATTAACATGAGGAACAATAGACTTGCTTTACAGCGATTGTTACAGCAACCTTCAGTTGGCGATGCCTTCTAATTCGTTGAGGGTTCCTTGTGACAGCAACTTTACGTGTCCTCAACCATTTTGAAAATGGCATCCTGGCAGCAGAAATGAAACTTTCTTTCTGCATTGTATAGCATTATTGATTTTTAATGATATTCAGAGTTTAGCTTTTGTCATTCATTCTTGAAGTTTTACTAGTCCGGCTTTACCCTGGTACCTCCATAAAATGTGCTCCGAAGAACACGCCGCGGCCATTTTGTAGTTTTTAGACAGACTTATTGATTAAAAGGTCAATTAAAGTATCCAAACACGTTAAAAATGTCATTTTTGACCAAAAATTACAAAAAAAAAGTTGTTGATCTTATTTGATAGAGTATTTATTTGACTTTCCAAAGTATATTTGATTTTTTTTTCTTTAAGTTAATTAGTTGCAGAGATATCAAGATATTAATTAAGGCGGGAAAACTGGAAGTAAGTATGGGAAACACCGGAAGTGGCCGTTAAAAGACCAAAAACTTATCAAAATTTTAATTTAAAACTTACTTTTTTTTTAAATAATTTTTGAAAGGTTTCTCAAGTGTTTAAATGGTTTATCTTTTGAATATATGGTGAACATTTTTAAAGTGTACTGAAGAACAAAATTGTTTACACAAAAAGTAGATGCAAGAGAGAGCAAACAATACACTTTAAACTATTTTTACTCTAAATTAATATTTATGCATCATTTCCTCACTTTAAATGTTATAACACAAAACGCTATTGATAGATTTTCGTAAAATTTTGATAACATATTCTTTTTAACGTTGTCTAGGGAAAGAACTAGAGTAATTATGCTGAGTTAAAAAGTTTTAAAATTATGGCCATCATTTAAGAAATAGGACTAGAACTATCCAAAATCTTGTATTTATTATTTGATGGCTTGTAAAATTTTTGTTTATTTAAACATCTTTTTGATTCTTGTTCATTCCCTAGAAAAATGCATGTAGTTTATTTTAGTAGTATTGTTTTCAAATGGGTTAAATAGATTTTCATGGAGCACATTTGAAATTTTTGACAAACTTCTTTAAAATTTCATACATAATTATAATTTTTACAAAGTTATTAAAAAATTTTTAAATATTCATGGCCCAATACTATTGTTTAATAGCACTAAACATAAAAAATATCATCAAAATATTTGTATACCACATTAAAAAAAGGGATCTCGAACGTCCCCTGATACCTTAAACAGAAACTGATAAATTAAATTTAAATTAAAGTTTATTTACAGGTTGGTTATATAATTTACTAAAAAAGCTTTAAAAATTACTCGACAATGTAAACTTACGAACTAATTAATAAACAAACACTATTGTCCATGTACAGCGTCCTCACAAGGCCTCCCCTCTGTTTGCACTCCTTATAAAAAGAAACCCGTTGGTTTTTCAGCACCTCTTCGAGGCGTAGAACACAAATTGCCAGCTTTTCGACTTTTTAAAGTTCTTTGTGGTTTGACTGTACACTATAGTCATACCTTATTTCATGCTGTTATTCATTAAAGGTAATTTCTTAAAACACTGCGCTTTTCTTCTAAAATTACAATCCGACCAACCAGTCTGGTGGTTAACGTGGTTAAGTTCTGGTTCTGGTGGTTAAGCCTCAAGATAGGAAGGTTCCTGGTTCGCATCCGGGTCAGTGCATGGATGTTTGTAAGCGTATGATGTAAAGGCGACTGGTTCACCGTAACTCTATCGTGGCCGAAAGTCCTCTCGTTGGGCTGGTGTATAAACTTGGAGAGTGTAATACCAGCTCAGGTGTTGTTGCCTCGTCATCTGACCGTTGTTCAAAATGACGTGGTGGTTTTCCTGGGATCTTTCCCTTAAGGGATTGATACTGGACCGTCATCAATAGCCCGTTGGATTGCTCTAGTACGACGTTCATTAGAATTTACCAGATAACTAAAATTAAAATTACAAAATTATAAAGGTGTGAAAATCAGAATCCCCTCCCCATTCCTAAAAATACCGGAAAAGGTATGTTCGATATAACGTCTCTGGAACAAAGGTTCCCTGAGGCTCGTAATGATGCCAATCTATTTGACTTTCTATATTGGATACAAGCACTGTTGCTTTAATTGATTGATTGGGTGGTCTAACGTTGCTAAGGTCATATTTAGCCAAACTACGCCAACTAGGGGTCTAACCGACAAGGTGGCACAAATTCGGATTATATCATTGTGCGGATAATCTGGTATAGTAATGGTAATGATAATTTTTATTCGACGTCGTATCAAAGCAGCACAACGGGCTATTGACGACGGCCGGGACTAATCCCAAAGGAAAAGATCCTAGGTAATGATTCCTAGATTTTAATTAGCGTCGTACTAGAGCAACACAACGGTCTATTGACAACGGTCCAGGAACAATCCTTTAAGGGAAAGATTAGAGGAAAACAACACGTAATTTTGATCCTCGGTCAGATGACGAGGTAACACGTGAGCTGGCACCGCACTCTCCAAACTTCCACACCAGCCCAACGTGAAGATTTTCGGCCACAACGGATTTAAGGTCCGCCCACCGCCTCTACACCATACGCTATTTTTTTTTAATGTGGATGCGTTATTTCGGGAGTTCTGATAGAGTGAAAAAGAATGGGGCGATATCACCGAAGTTGAAAATATAACAATAAGTTATTCAGAATCACAAAAGCAGCGATGACATAGTATTGCAATTGAAGAAATAATCTCAAGGGTGTTAGAAAATATAAAAGAACAGATTGGAAAAGTTTTATAGAGTGGTTCTTCACTTGAAACAAAACTTTTAGACATATGTATATGATACATAATATTAATATACTTACTCTTCTTAACTGCAGCTTGAGGTCAATGTTTGCTTCGCGCAAGGAACCAGTCAATGACACGAGGTAGTAAATGATTAATCTGAAAATGCATTACTTGATTTTTAAATGTATTGTTATTCATGTTTAAAAATATATTAACAAAGGGTTCTACCTCAAACCCTCCATTCATGCACAAAGATCTAGTTTTCTTTTCGATAGGGATACATACAAAGCCAAATTGAGATTAAATTACTTAACACGTTAACAAATATTTCACAGGAAAGTTTTTGACTGAAGAATTGTTCCCAATCAAAATAAGATAATTGTCAAAACTTATTTCTAAATTTGAAATTAAGACATTTACACAAAAAATTTAGAAAATACACTTACATCAATAGCAGAAGCAGCGGTATCACAACACCAGGTGATGTAAAATACTGTATTACTTCAACCATGAAAGAAGGTAGAGCGTTCAGAACGTATGACGTCAGTACGTTGTATATACGTCTATGGGAGCTGCAAAATATAAAGCAGATATTAAAACAAAGATGGGGCGTTTATATTTCAAACTCTTCAGAAGACAGTTTGGTTATTTCTTTTTATCCCAGGTTCATTTTTTTTTCTTTGCTGGGACCGATTTGAGTAAATTTTTGATATTCCGTGAAGGGTATATTTATATGTAATTCTCTTACGTGGCACACCAAAAACACATTTGTTATTGCGTTTTGGCAGCACTGCAAGATTATTTGTTTACCACGAAGTCCCAAGCCTCAATGGAATTTATAGCGTTACCGGAAAAAATTTTACTGAGAAAAAAATGAATATTAGTCGAGCATGTAGCAGCTTATAATAGAAATCAAAGAAGGCGGACAATACGTAGCCAATGAAAGCTTGATGGAAGTCATGCAAGACGTAATGGCATAATTAAAATCAATCGTAGGAAACGTGCATACTTGAGTAGAGGTGCTCTCATTTCGTTTAAGGAATATGAAGACAGCAGAAATACTATAATTGATATTGAAGAATACGATATCGGTACGATGGGAGAAGTTAGTAACTTTTGTGGGGCGCACTTCTGCGGAAGAAAAAATACTTTCGGTAGAGATTTACAATATGTAACTGTACAACAAACTTACGGCAACTAACTCAATGAAAAAGTTTATGGGTGGCTTGAGTGCTGGGGAAATGTACACACAAACAACATGCAGGGTATTCGATTTCCAAAGCAGTACTCACATTTCGAGTCTAAATTTGCTCAAAACTTCCATTTAAATTCCAAATTGTTCGAGTTCTGATTCCAGAGCTACTATAAAACGTTTCTGTAATACGATAAATTTATATTTGAAAACTATTTTTTGGGCTATCATATTTTGTAAACGATCCCTTCTGCAAGGACACATGTCTTCATTGATGAGAGCAAAGCGAGCAGGGTTCGCGCAGCGAATCAATGAGGATGGCAAAGCAATCCCCGGTAATTGGCGAGCGTTATCGAGCAAGGGGGCCCTAGTTTGAAATAGTATTACACTGGATCACCACAACGGGCTATTGGTGACGGTAGGGGATCGAACAAGAAGAGAAAGAACCTCGCAATTTTGAGCCATGGTCATATCACGAGGCAATACCCGAACATACAGCCCGCTCTCCAAACTTCCACACCACACCAACGTGAGAACATTTGATCTTACGACCTATTTATCACACAACGTGGTATATAGGTCGTAAGTGAACACAACGGTCTTTGACTGGACCTAATTTCGAACTACGGCCGCTCCAACTGTTTCAGGCTATACGAGAAGTTCTAGAACCAGAACTCGTATCGGGATCAATCCCCTAAGGGAAAGAACCGAGGACAACAACATGTGATTTTGAACCACGGTCAGATGACGAGGCAACACCTGAGTTGGAACCTCTCACTCTCCAAACTTCAACACCGACTCAATGTGAGGACTTTCGACCACAACAGATTTAGGGTGCATCAGCCGCCTGCCTCTATATCATACGCTTACAAATATCCACGCATTGACCCGGATTCATACAAGGAACCTTCCTATCTAGAGGCTAAAGCCGTGTTTACACCGGAGTTGGAAATATTTTTATCTCTCCTTTTAGTGGCGAGGGTGTTTTACGTTCCACTGTGCTGACCCCTTGTCGATCCTTTTTTCGATCTACACCGGTGTAAACTATTTGTTCACTTTATCGGCAATGCCAAGGGGTGAACACTCTTCTCTTCCCTTTGTAGAGAAGTATGATCACTATTCATCATGGAATCACTCATCGACAGTGCGGGAGATGTGGTCAAGGCAAGCGATGAGGGCAGAATGTCACAGAGAGTGAACAAAAGACACGGGGTGGCGAAGAACAGAGGGGAGCGGTGATTGTCAAGCAATACCGAAAGGAACGAAATAAGTGTGCAATTTTATCCAAAATTTCGTCTCGAGAAATGTCCCCCAAAAGTTGCAATCCTTTGATCTTTACCAACTCCTGGTGAAAAACAAAATTGGAGTTGCAAACTCGCCACACCGACACAAGATCTTGACGATACAAGTAATGCCGTTTCTCGGAATAACTTCGATGCTTGGAGGAGAAGTTTGCAACTCCGGTGTAAACCCGGCTTAACACCTTAACCACCAGACTGGTTAGTCGTCTGGGCTTCAGGTACTAACCGCAATAATAACAGAATCTAATCCTTCCTGATAAGATCTTGCGTTGGAAACCTACCTGAATGGTCCGCAGTGCCAGGAGGGTTCGAGCCACACACATGCGAATCCGACGGGCAGTGTGCAGAGGAAGAGCATGATGAGCAGAAGGGCGTAGTAGAAGTTGTTGGAGCGGGAGGCTCGGAAGACGGTCTCATGGGGGATGTTGGCCGTCAGCACAGCCCAGCTCCTCACGTACACCAAGATGCACAGTTTGACCGTGTTGATCGCTGGAAGACCCGGCGAGAAGAACATGCCCATCCTAGAGGAAGCGGAATTATTTGAGATAAGTTGAATCACACATAAAAGAAAAGGGAAATACACGGTGTTTTTAGACTTTCTGGCTAAATTGTAACGGGTAGTAGAGGGGCCTAAACTAAACATTTTTTTCCAAACAATGAGTCCGGAAATGCGGCGTTTAGGTGATAGAGTGCGATTAGGTTAGTTGATAACATCGTTTCTGTAGTCCTTCGCGCTCGAACATTCAACGGTATGTATCGCTACACGAATTCGGAGCTCATAGATATGCATCTGATGTATGGAACTGAGAGCAGAAATTGATGATTGTTCATTTTTTAAATGTTTCAAAATATATGTTTTTAAATTTATTAAAAAATGTTATTTTGCACTAGTATGGTTTCTTTTTTTTTTTAATTTAAGGCTTGATATCGTTCACAATCATCTAAATATTTTATTCTATGTGAAAAAAAATTTCTGTGAAATGTTTCTTCGTAGGAGGGGGATATTTATGTTACGTTGCGATCTTCGATGACCCTCGCTTCATCTTATGTATGAGCGGAACTTTCCGATGGATTGGCGAGAGTCGAGGCGAAAAGGGGTTCTTGTCCTAACGAGAAGAGTAGTTTTGCCCCCTTCCTGTCTTTCCAAACAGAAGGGGAAACGACGAGAGTCAACGAACGGATGAGGACCGAAGTGGGCTGTTCCTGAGAGGCACCAGTGACCTTAACGTCAACTCCGCATGTTAACCACCGTAAATGCCTATATCTTTCCACTGATGAGAAGACAGCAGGTTCCCGGCGAGTCCATTTCCTCTTTATCTGACGAAAAGCCTCGGTCTCTTGCCATGATACAGCGGCTCCCCGAGTAAAACTGCTTTTGCCAAAATAACACTGGGCACCAATAAAGAAGAGTTTCTCAGGAATTACTTGTTACTTTTATTTATGAAACTGAATCACAACGAAACAGTACCTCTCTTGCCAATTTGGCTAGATATTTTTGAAACACAATGCATACAAATGTGATTCGCAGAGGTAGAAATCAAGAAGGCAGTATCTCCAAGTTTGGTCGTTTAAGATTTCCAGGTTCTTCATAATCCTGGTTCACCAGCCTGCAGGGCATCAGTCAACGAGCAGCACAATTAACGGTCTAAAATTATTCCTTTGAAAACAACATCTACTGTATTAGATATTGCATGGTCAAGAATTTTAGATCATTCCGTAAGGTGATCTCCAGCTAGTTCGTTCAGTTTCTAAAGAGGACCAACGGAATTGATTCCGGGCCTCCGGAAATAGCCCGTTGTGCTGCTCCAATGCGACATTAATTCAACTATCAACCCTCTACCCACCTGAAGAGGACACATAACTGGTTCAGGCAACTCCAATGAGGTGTAAGTAGTCAGGTCCGGTAGGCAGTTGAATTTATGTCGCACTCGAGCAACACAACGGGCCATTGTCGGCGGAACGGTCACAATCCGGAAGAGCAAAATACGAGGACAACAATTCGGCATTTAAACCACAGTCAAATGGCGACCCATTCTCCAAACTTCGACACCAACATGGGGGCATACGGTCACGACAGATTTAACATGCCCCATCCCCAGGTACACGACGGTCTGTTGTTGAATCGAGTTTTGAACTCGCAACTATTCACGATCCTACCAACTGCGATACCGGGGTCTCAGTCAGATCTGGTAAGTAGCCAAAACAAGCGACTGTTGGAGAATACAATTCCTGACAATACAATTGGCAAATACTGCATACAGTGGAGATATTTTATTATTTCAGACCATTATTGATCTTAATACTCTTTGAATGATGTCCAAGAGGCTGAAGACGGGCGTAGGGTAAAAAACTGTACAGTTGTCAACTCAGTCACAAGTTACTGAACTATAAGTATCTTATGACTCAAACAGCTTGAACATTGATGGCACACTCAATAATTGTGTTACTTATACCTACTGTAGGTAGATATTATGCAAAAATAAGCACAGCATGAATTAGAACCCAAAAGCACTAAACATGACAATATTATCTTTTTACTTGAATGGCAATATATACACTATATAGACAAAAGTGTTGGGCCACTGCATGTTTTTCAGAAATAATGCTTGATTTTTCTATTTGGTAGCAGGTAAGCCCTCCTTTTGTTTGTATTACAGCTGCAATACGACGAGGCATACTTTCCACAAATTATCTGTAAGTATGTCCATCTCTCCATGCCTCTTGCAAGGCTGTGAGAAGAGATTGTTGTGATGATGAGCGTGCGTGGCGGTGTTGTACGCGTCGCTCCACTTTGTCCCACAAGTGCTCGATTGGTTAGAGATCGAGGCTATGACCAGGCCAGGGTACAGCTACACTCTACGTTTATGAGTGATGGCAACGGCTTGGCGATTTTTTTTTGGCGCACTTCTAGTAACGAGTTACGATAAATTAGGGCAACCCATCTTTCGTTGCTGTTGTTGTAGTTTTCATGGCAACCTCGGCAAACGGAAACTTTTAATTTTCATTTTGAATATTCTAGAAAGTTCTTCCAAAATCCGCGTTAAAGTCGTTTGATTTCATTGATTCGTTTGAAATTTTTTCTTTCCTCCCATTGGTTATTTTGTTTTTAAAATATCCTTTGATTCCATTGGCCCTTTTAAATCGTTTTCTGTGATACCATTGGTCCTTTTATTTGTATTTTGACAGTTGTGGAATTTTTATTTTGTTATAATAGTTTTCATGACAGGATTAAGAGTTCTGTTTTTTTGACCATTTTCGTTTTCATTATTTTTTTACGAGAGAATTCTGACTTTATCAGGTATTATTTCTTGCTTTTTTTCTTTTGTAAATCTTTTTCCTTTTTCAACATGCTCACTGTATTTAGTGTAATTGATAAGTTTCAGGTTATTCTTAACATTCGTAGCTTAGTTTCTCTGCTGGTTCACAAATGTGTTTTGATATGTGCTTAAGCATACTACTTTTTGTGAAAGTTTTTTTATTTAAAAATATTCTTTTTAAAACGTTCTGAAATATGTTTAAAAAGTGTGTTGTAAAAAGAAAAAAAAAATTGTGACATTAGAGTTAGGAAATAATTCTTTACTTGGCAACTTTAGAAGTGCGCCAAAAAAATCGCCAAAGCCGTTGCCATCACTCATAAACGTAGAGTGTAGCTGTACACAGGCCAGTCAAGCAAATTCACCTCATTTTCGGAAAAATAGTCCAGCATACTTTTACAATATGACACGGAGCTCGATCCCGTTGGAAAAAATAACCAGCGTCGCAGTAGTACTGTCATATGGTAGGTAAGGCCAAATTATCTGGAACGTCGAGGTACACATCAGCGTTCATGGTACCAGGTACATAAAGCAATGGGCCGAGTCCTAAACCAGGAAAAACAATCTCGCATAAGATGGATCCTCATACAAATTTCTGCAATGTCCAAATACTTTTGTCCATATAGTATAGTATATATACATGTAAAAGGTGTAAATAATAGATTTAAATGCATTGTGAAACTACATTGTACGCGCACCATGACCAACTGATGAATCCTAATCAAAATTCTATCGCATACATCGATCGAATTCAGGCAGCGTATATGCAATAAGTGAAGATTAATAATAATTATTCAAGAAACAAATTGGCATTTATAAAGGAAATATATTTTTAATATGCTTCTATTTTTTGAAAAATATTTGTTAAAAAATAATCAATTAATTTTGATAAAAACGCCAAGAAGTAAATCTGGCAAACAAGCAATCAATCTAAAAGTTTTAATTTTAACATAAAAGTAAAATTCTGTAACTAATATTCGCCACAAACGAGTGACCGTAGAATACAGTTGAATCAAAAAGTTTTATATATAATATAATATATACAGCTGAACTACAGTTTAATTTTTTAAAGTTGAAGTCTTAACTTACCAAACTAATCCTTGGTTGTTCACTAAATGTAAAATGTTTTCAGCAATTTTGAAATCTCCGTATCCTGGCTGAAATGTTAAGAATAAGAATTACTTGGGTTGAAAAGTACTACTTGAATTGACAGAATTTCTTTGGGAACAGTATATTAACTGCATTTTTGCACGAAATAATTATACTAGATCCTACACAAGTCTTAACCCTCCAAGTGATTTTGATGACTTACCTCCTCCATCGAGATCTGATCACGAAAATGTTGGTAGGTATTTTCTTAACCTAGCACTGAAGTGACACAAAGGGATATTGGTAACGGTGTCCGGTATTAAATCCGAAGGAAACGGAACCAATGACAATGACACGTCATTTTGAATCACGGACAATTGACGTGACGTGTCACCTAAACTGGCACTCCAAACTTTGATACCACGCCTAAGTGAGGACATTTGAGGCCACGACAGATTGAACGTGGACCAGCCCTCTTTGTTCACGACGGTCTTTGGTAGGATTCGAACTCTCAACCCTCCAGTTTCCAATCCGTTACTCTTCCATCCGGACTACCGCGGCCCGTTAATGACAAAGTATCTCGTCCACAAAAATGTGATTCATTTTTTTTAATGATGAGTTGGTTGATTTTGGGTTTTATGCCGCTTGGTTGATATTTGATCAAGTTTGTTAATACTGAGGTATACGCCAAGATGTCTTATCACTCCAAGAGTAGTAGAAAAGTCTTTGTATCATAGGCTGGCCACTATTAGGCAGATTATACGACGATAAACAGGATGGTAACAGAATCTGGAAAATCGGGGGAAGGGAATTCTCAGCTAACTTTTTAACTCTGGAAAGATCATAGAAAATTTCCAAATTTCACAAACAATCAGGGAAATTTTGATAATTTAAACGGAAACATACACAGTCCAGTCACATTAATGTGACCACCTGTCAAAAGTCAGAATAACCACCTTTGCAAGAGTTGACCGCTGCGAGACGTGCAGGAAGAGAGTCAATTAGATTTCTAAAGGTGTTCACTGGGATCTTGAGCCATGCCGACTCCTCCAGTACCATGGCCAGCTGCGCTAGATTACGCGGTTGAGGATTCATGGCGCGAACAACCCGATCGAAGTGGTCTCACATATTCTCGATTGGGTTTAAATCCGTTGAGTTTGCTGGCCAGGGGAGTACGGTAAACTCATCCTGGTGCTCTTCGAACCACGCACATACATTGCGAGCTGTATGATACCTCGCATTGTCCTGCTGGTAGATGCCATCATTCTGAGGAAAAATAATTCGTATGTAGGGGTGGACATGGTCCGCAAGGACAGATGCGTACTTGTGCTGATCCATCGTGCCTTCCACAATGATGAGTGCACCCAGTGAATGACAGAAAAACATTCTCCAAACCATAATGCTCCCTCCACCATCCTGGATCCTTCCGGCAATTGTTGCAGGGGGTTTGCTTTCAGACGTTTCACATGCCGTATACGCCAACGTCCATCTGTCCGATGGAGCATAATACGTGGTTCATCGGAAAAAGCCACCTGTCGCCACTCTGTGGACATCCAGTTGCGGTACTGGCGTGCAAATTCCAGCCTTCGTCGCCGATGAACAGCAGTCAGCATAGGTGCATTAACCAGGCGTCTGCTGCGGATGCCCATGTGCAGCAACGTTCGCTGAACCGTTGTTAAGGATACACTCTTGGTAGCCCTTTGGTTCATCTGGCCATATGTTGCTCAACTGCACGTCTATTCGCCCAAACGCATCTCCGTAGCCTACGTTCGCCTCTGTCATCTATGGCACGTGGTGCACCACATGTGCCACGCTGTTGATTTGGGGCCATTTTGCCATACACTGTATATTTTTACCACGGCGATACGCGAACACTTAACAAAATTAGCCGTTTCCGAAATGCTTCCCCCTTGGCCCGAAAGTCAATAGTCCTGCCCTTTTGGACTTCGGATAAATCGTTACGTTTCTGCATTACGCCAACGATTGAAATGCTTTCCGATGCCCTAGGACATCCTTTATATACACTCCACTGCAATGTGCTGCCACCTGCCTTTTGTGATTGGTTATTTCACGTTGACGTCGAAAGTAGGTGGTGGTTGCATTAATGTGACTGGACTGTGTATATCGTTTGTCCTATTTAGAGAGATGCAGGATAATGAGTACTTTTGTAAATCGAATAAATCGTATTCGCCGAAATTGTAATTCGAATATAAAGAACACTGGCATCGTAATTTTCGAACACCGCGAAATCCTCCACCGACGTTTTTTTCGCGGGCGTAGCGGCTCATCGCCGTAAGGCAGGCGACACAACTTATGGTATACAATTTGAATTTTGTGTCACTACCTATGGTTTTTCTTTGTGCATTAAATTAATATTTTTTGCTTGAAATTATATTTTTGTAGAATTTTTTATGTATATATGCATTTGAATTTGATGTATAGTATAATAATGTAGGGTCAGGTGTAACAAGATCATAATCAAAATATTTTGTATTTTTTCTCTCCAGTTTTTTGTAATTGCTATTGTAAGAGTTCCAATAAAGATTCCAACTCTTGCAATAACAATTAAAATATCTAAAGAGAAGAAATACAAAATATTTTTGGAGAATTATCCTTTCACCCCATCTGAACCCTAAATATTTAAAAATAATGTTTGGATACTGTATATCGATACCAATCGCGGATCACAACATTTATTAAGGGAATTGTAAAATCAGGGAAATTTTTGTGACACTACCAGGGAAATATCAGGGAGCTTCTTTCGAGGAATTTGTTGCCACCCTGATAAACTATTAGGAGGGTTAAATAACGCTGAAAAAGACTTGATTTGGCCACTTTGTAACCTGATATTAGGTACGACTGGTGTGAAACTTACAAATCCTTTCTCTAAGTCCCAGCACCAGCAGTTGTTTCCGTAGCGGACAAACACCGCTCGAATGAAATCTGTGACAATTGTGGAGAGGACTGTCATTACTAAATCCATGATAGTCAACTTCACCAGCTCCTGCAACACACAATATTTTCAATAGATCACATCCTTTAAACTTTAAGCGTCTTGAGTTTCATAAGTAATTATCCGTTTGTGAGGTTCTCCGGCCACCACATTGAGGAATGTTGGCCGGAAGGAACCATTATGCATCATTCTTTAGAATACAGTTCTCTGGAAGGATTATGTTGACCATTTCCTCAGAATTTACATTAGAATATCTTGCATGCACCAGGTGTTAGGGGATTCGTAGGTGAAACTGTGGCAGAGCTCACCTGACCAAACGCCGTCTCCCAGCACTTCTTCCGCAGCAGGTCTTTGGTGGTGTCGGGGATGATGAGCAGGTCATCCTGCGTGGGCATCCGGTACTTCTTCCCGCCGGTGCGGCACTTGTAGGGGCAGGGGGCGTCCTCGTCCGGAGGAGCCCTGGCGCATGCGGGGCGGGCAGTGGCGTTCTCGGAGGGGTCCGTGCCGTTGGTGGCGAGGTCCGGGTCGTCCGTCCGGTCCAAAGTGGTGCTGTCGAAGCTCTCGGAGGTCGAGAAGAAGGCGTCGTCGGTGGGGGTGGGGACAACGGTGCACACGGGCACCACTACCGTGCAGTTGAGGTCGGGTGGCCACGGGGACTCGGTGGTGGTCGGCGGGGGACTGCTGTCGTCCGTCGGGGTCTGGAAGGTGGTCGTTTCTGGAAGACATCGCAGTTTTAGTTTGGGAGCTGCTGAAGAACTTTCTGTTGGAAGTATTGCGATCTTATGTATACTTTTCGGTTAACGAGGTGTCAGTCGTAACTGTGAAACAATGTAGATTGTTTATCTTAAGTATAGAAAGGAAATTAGTGTTCAAATTCAATAGAATGATTAAGGCCCGGTGCACACATCCGGTTTTTCAACGTGCGGCGCCACTGCGGCACCGAAGCCCAACTATGCACATATAACCGTGAAATGACGCATGAACTCATTTCGCGCCATTTGCGATAAATATTCTGTCGAATAAAACGTATTTATTTCGCTTTCTTGGTGTAAAAAAGTATATTTTGAAACAAAATAGATGGTTATTGGATACAACCATTTATTAATTAATATTTATATTCCATTTGTTTATGGAAACTAGGTACTTCAGAACTGAGACTCATGTGCGGCGCCGTGGGGTATTGCGGTACAAATTGCACTCAAGCTGGACGCATGTGTGCACTGCTGCATTGAATCGAATGGATCTCAGACCACACTTGCGTTGTGACAGCGGCGCCGCACGTTGAAAAACCGAATGTGTGCACCGGGCCTATAATCACTTAGTGGAGGGGGCGACTTAATCATCTCATCCCTCCGAGTGGTTTCAAAGAGATATCTCGTCAATCAAGATTTGACCAATTTTGCTATTAACAGGGTATCTTGTTATCAAATTACGGTCAATTTTTTGACGATGACGCGATAAAGATTTGATCATTTTTCTGCTAATGACGAGATATCTCGTCCATAAGATGTGCTTATTGTTTTTACTCATGACGAGATAAGCATACCAGGAGTTTATTTAACTATGTTAGACTATCCCAAAAGTAATACGATGTTTTAAAGTTGGATTTTATATAGGAAACAAGAAACAGGTTCAACACTTTAATCTTCAATATACTTACCTCTCTTATTTACAACATATTATCTGAATTCCAAAATTTTATACTTTTCATTCCATGGTGATTGCAGTATTTCTATTTTAACCCAAAGAACGAATCGAGCTCTCTAGAGACATTCTAGATTCAAAAATATAACATTAAGATGGTTTTGAAGGCTTCAAGGAACATGGCAATCTAATGGGATCAAATCAGTATGATTTCTATTCAACTTTTGTTCGCAATATAGCTCTTTAGTGATGGTTTCATTTTTAGAAAGCGGCTCTAACGTTTGATGACTGATAAAGTTTATTTTGTCGCATTTATATTCACTCGTAAAGAATTAAGCTGACACAGAAAAAAAAATTCTAATTATAAAAATTTATACGTTTGCGCAATAACTGAAAACTTTATTTTTCAATCAATGTAAAAAATAACGTATTGCTTATGGGATGTCCGAATATTTTAAAATATTCTGAATGCTTGTATGTTGTAAGGTGTGCTTTTTTTTCTTTCAAACTCAGTGAGTCGATTTTTTGTCTGTCCCTGTACGGTCATATTTGGTACACGAAAGCAAATTAGACCACGAAAATTAAGATAGATGAAACTAAGAACTCGAAGAAGAGACGAAGTGAGAATTCATTAAAAAATGAATTTAGGATAGTGATCGCAGAAAGTTTAAAGAAATCCTTCTTTTAATTAAAAAAAAGCGCGCATGACTCATGAATATGTTTAACACATGATTCATGAGTATGTTCAACGCATGATTCATGAATATGTTCAACGTATGATTCATGAGTATGTTCAACGCATGATTCATGAATATGTTCAACGCATGATTCATGAGTATGTTCAACGCATGATTCATAAATATGTTCAACGCATGACTTTCTCTTGGAGTTATATTTAACCCGCTAACGGCCATATTCACAAGTCTCGGGTTAATTCAAGGATCAGTTGATCCGCGGGTCAGAATTAAATCGTGGATTATAAAGAATCGTATTTTCTCCAACGGCGAGTTAAATGAATCGCGGATTAAAGTTATACGGTCGCTGGTGATTGACTACTACCATCTCCTCACGATCACGTGATATTGTTTATATTTGTTAAGACACATTAGTAGACTATTTAGGTATTTGAGATTCTAAGTACATAATTTTGTAATATTTTTCAAATATTTTCCCCTTTAATTTTTCTTACATAACATCTTTATTTTTAAATGGGACTGTTATGGGTATATCTAACCATTATTCAGATGTATATAATTATAAAATTGCAAAATATACGGTTAATAATTGATCGAAGTATATTTAATGTATGGAGCAAAGTTGAAACATTTCTATGAATTTAGCATATTTCTGCATCCAAATAGTTAGTGACTAAAAAAACGTTAGATCTACACCAAATTAGCATTTTGTCACTCAGCCTCTAATAATCAGCCAAAAACAGTGGATTTTTGATGCAATAATTTTGTTCACCTAGATTGCGAAAACGACACACTGTGCGGCGATTTAAACCACGAATCAGGCATTTCGAATACGGTTTTTTCGTTAACTCGGAGATTAATCGTTGATCCGTGGGTTAACTCAGACTTGTGAATACAGCTGTAAGAGTTAAGAGATTTTTAAATAGTATTGCAATTACCCAAAGAAACACACGAAAATAATGACTACATAACCACATCAATTGGTTGAAAGAATCTCAAGAAAGATTATTTTTGTCAAACCTGGTTATAAAAATCGTGCATTTGTTGCAGAATGGATAGTATTTACGTGTGGGACCCTCAAAGTCTTAACCCTCTGAGAGTAGCGAGATTTCCGAAGTGTAATATTGTGGTTTATCCTTAACACGCATGACTACATAACCATATATTTTGGTTGAACAAATGCATGTATTCCTTCAACCTTTATAAAGATTCTTTTGGTTCTTTTCTTCAATTACAATCCTTTTTGGAAATATTCTATTGGTTCTTTTCTTCAATTACAATTCTTTTTGGAAAGTTTCTATTGATCCTTTCCTTAAATTGTTTCCTCTTTGGAAATACTATATTGGTCCTTTCGTTAGAATCCTTTGGAAATATTCTATAGGCCCTTTCAATAGATTTAGAAAGATTACATGTTGGTCCTTTCCTTAGCATAGAATCTTTTCGAAAGATTCTATTAGACTAGAAGGTCTTAACTGGTTAGAAATCATACAGATAGCAAAGTGTAATTATTCGTGTAAACCCCTTAGAGGGTTAAGATATATTTCTTGATGCATACTTTTCTACATTCCTTAAGTGAGTGACACACTAGGGGATTTGAGCAGCGCGCCCCAGGTTATGCGACCTGTGGGTGAATAAATTTGTACTACTGTCACACGGGTTAGCGTTGTTCACTACTCAGCCACGATTTACAAGTTTCAACACCTTGCCAACCGATTGATTTTTCAGCTGATAGAAACGCGGGACGGCCTGAGCAGCACGATCCGGGTTGGGTTTTTTTCCTGGCGAGAAAAAAAATCGTCTGAACCACTCCGAACTCGCCACCTAGGTCACCTAGTGAGTCAAATAGTGAGGAAGGAAGCAGGTCCTGGGTCGCGCTTCGCAAGTCACCCCGAGTGTCACCGTCCTTCAGGTTCAGCTCACCATTATACAAAAATACCGTCGAAAAAAACGGCGTCAACGTGCTGAGGGACTCGTTAAAGTCCCCGAACAACGTCCAATTGTCCGGCAGCTCGCTGCCATAGTCCAGCGGTATGTCCCACGTCATCTTGCCCTCCTCGAGATCCATAGCGGAGGACACGTTGAAGAAGACGGGCCGCAGGGCCAGGTGCGGCCCTCGTGGCAGGGTTGAGCTCAGGTTCCACCCCGTCATGCCGTATGCCGTGAGGTTTGCGATGCTTCCCACGAGGGAG
This sequence comes from Metellina segmentata, assembly GCA_947359465.1. NCBI lineage: Eukaryota > Metazoa > Arthropoda > Arachnida > Araneae > Tetragnathidae > Metellina > Metellina segmentata. Next base: position 118,304,060 of record OX375879.1, on the reverse strand, counting down.
TCGTAGGCGCCGTCGTCCTCTGCCGTTGAGTTGTCGAGGAAGTAGTCGCCGTCCACGGCGGAAGCGTTCTGGGAGGTCGAGGTCGTCGTCGAGAGGAACTCCGTGAGGTTAACGCCCGAGTAGAGGGCGGCCAGCGTGCAGTTGTGGATGATGATGTAGGTGCAGTTGTAGGGCGACAGCAGGGTAGTGGAGTCGTAGTCACCCTCTGGGAGGGTCGTCGCGCCCAGAAGGCTGCGCGTGTGGCGGATAGACGCGTTCTGAGCGTCGATCGTCTCGGTGATGTTCTTGGCCAGCATCTGCAGTTCGTCTGTCTGGAAGACAGTTGAAGATAGTGAATCATGGTATAAGGGAAGCAGAAGACAGTACAAAAAGATACTACAAGATAGTGAATGATGGCATACGGGAAGCAGAAGTTAATGCAAGAAGATACTTCAAGATAGTGAATGATGGTATGAGAGAAGTAGAAGACAATGCAAGAAGATTCAACAATATAGTGAATGATGGTATACGGGAAGCAGAAGACAATACAAGAAGATACTACAAGATAGTGAATGATGGTATGAGGGAAGTAGAAGACAATGCAAGAAGATACTACAAGACAATGGAAGATGGTTTAGCGTCTGGTGTCCTGGTTACGGGGAAGTACAGAAATACACTTATCGAAAGATATCACAATTTCTATTGGTATCGTTATACTATGAGCTCCTAGGCCGCAATGGCTTGCCTGCTAATATTGGCTACACGTAGACCGGGATGGTCGTCTGTTAGTACATATCTCTCAGTCTACCAAAAAGTATAGGCCACAAAGGATCTGCGCCTATCTGCCGGTTACGCTGAAGTATACCTCCGTTTGATGCTTCCGGGTTTGCGCTTCCGAACAGAGCGTTCGGATCAGGTCCACACAATCTAAGTTTTAAGTGGCAAGTCCCCGATCGATAGTGGTCAATTTTCCTTTTTGGCTCGCCTTCGTGTGAGGGCATTGCAAATCTTTGTTTACCGACGTCCGATGACACGCTGGCACCTTCTCCGTTGGATGTCATCAACGGCGGGTCGAGCCTAGACAGCGCATGTCGGCAGAATTGTAATCTGGCGCGTTGGTGGATGATTGTCCCAACCGTTCTGAAGGGCTATTCCCAGCCTCTTCGGCGTTTAGGCTCCAATGTGGGTGTTCGAATGTCACAATAGTAATAACTATCCTCTTTGATGCTTCTCGTCCATCAAGATCTGACCAATGACGCTAATGACAAAGTTTGTCTCCCTCAAGATTGTACCGACTTTTTGATGAGTTTGAGATCAAGCTTTGGTCATTTTGCTTCTATTGGTAAGATATCTCGTCCATTGAAATCTACAATTTTGTAAAGACGAAATATCGCATCTGCTGATTGTTTTAGTAGGACGTTTTCAAGATCTGGTCAGTTTTCTTCTAATTTCGACCAGATCTTGATGGACGATATATCTCGTCCATCAAGATCTGGTTAATTTTGCTAATGACGAAATACCTCATCGAGGCAACCCCCAGAAGGGTTAATTATTGACATGAATAAGCATTCCCATCACGTAATTCTTAAAAAGACGGGATTTTTCAGCTCCAATATTTATTACATCTGTGAGAGATGAGAAGTCGAAAGTCCTCGAAATAACCAAGCTTTTTTTTATCCATATATTATACTTAATGTTTTAAGATGTTTTTCTCCTAAACTATTAGAGAATATGTATCCATTGCGTATTGTACATTATTTGTATTAGTATCATCATTTTGTTCTCTGTACATTTAACACATTTTGTAATATTTTTCTAATGGCATATTGTATTTCTGTACGTAAATGTTTTGTCCTTCACTTATCTTCCGTTTTTATGTACGTTAATATTTGTTTGTTGAATGTCCCTGACCCCTGAAACTCCTCCGTTCGGCGGACTCTATGGCTGAAGGCTGCACAGGGGTGAAACAATGTCAGCCTAGGCTTCCAATCCAATCTAATTTTTTTGTAATAAGTTTGTTTTATGTATGCACTGATGCATCCACTAATGGCTAGAGGCATAAAGAATATAAGAGTGGAGCATATAAGATTATAAGACGCTTTTCTAAGTTAAATAAAGAAGGTGCTAACACCCAAACTCTAGCTCTCTCTTCATTCGAAGCTAAATAAAGAGAGTGCTAGTGCTTCGGTGGGTGGATGTAGTTCCGGTTTCGTAACTTTTAGCGTGCCATGGTATTCATACGTACTTTCAGCACGTCGATTATGATAGGGCATTTCTGCAATTAAATACTGAGTTATAGAGTACGCTAGCATTTTGGAGAGTGGGTAAAGTTCCAGTTTCGTGATTTAATGACGTGACGGCGTGTTACTCGGAGGAAATTTCGGTAAATTCCTGTTCAGGACAAACCAAAGCTAGCCTAAGAAGAAAAATTATTTTATGGGGAACTATTTCTTTCCTATCTTCAGACCAATCTGTAGCCATGAAAATTGGTACACAGGTGGCATAAAAGTGCCCCTCGAAGCCACAGTTTTAAAATCTTAAGTTTGTTTTTCTGCAATAAGAGGACATGTACAAGGAAACACGTTCTACAGAATTTGTGTATTTGAGTTAACACAGAGAAATATCGCGGTCATATTCTAGCTGTCACCGTCATAATTAAAATCCGAGCACCGCCGGGTTGTTCAGCTAGTATTCCATAAATCAGGCATCTATAGCCCAGTTGAAAGAGTAACTGATTAGCAACTGGAGGATTTCGAGTTCGAGGTTCAATCGAACCAAAGACTATCATGTACACGGGGGCTGGTGCATATAAAATCTGTCGAAGCCTCGTCGTCACGTTGGCGTGGTGTGGAATTTTCGACAATGAGGTGCTGGTTCAGGTCTGGACCTCGTCATCTGACCGTGGTTCAAGACGACGAGGTGTTGTCTTCGGATCTTTCACTTCGGGAATGATCCCGCACCGTCGTCAATAGTCCTAACTCCGTGTAACTCCGCTAAGTAAATTCAACAAAGACCTACCATTCTATAAACTATATGTTAAACTTTCCCCTAGAGTAGCATTCCCAGTAACGCCTCGCGTTACGAAACATAAATTAAGTAGTTCCACCTAAACATTAGCGCCATCTATATTTAGTTTTACATATAAACGCTCTAGAGAACGAATCATAAAAGTCAACGCTAAACATGGTTGAAACGGAGGTAAATTAAATTTGCTCTTAACAATAATTATTTTTTTCTTCTGAAAATTTTTTTTTGTTTAGACGGAATCGGAAGGATGAAGACGGTGACCTTGAGGCACTTATTTAAAATTGTGGACAACAGCAGATCATAATACTAGATTTTGAGTTCAATCCCCACAACCACTTCAGACATATCTCTAACACACTTTACTACCTGTAAATAAGACTTCAAATGGTAATAATAGAACCAGTTTTAGTCACCAGAAAATAATTAATTTTCATGACATTTTTCCAAACCTTACTTTGCGAAATTATCCATTCATAAAAATGCATTCATACAAATAAACATTAGTGATTCCATATAATCATAGAATTCAATGCATTTCACATATTTTTATTTTATAGCAATAATTTGAATAATGCTAATAATTTTAATTTTTTAAAAGCATAGAAAAATGTAGCCACAAAACTGAAGAATCCAAAACATAAATCACACACTATGATCTGGATAACAAGTTATCCTCGTAACGTACAAAAGACGTAAAGCACTTTATATTCATTTGAAATTTGTACTTACTGTTTTGTAAACTTTGACGAAAAGGGCAAATATGAGCGTATATAAATTCAAAAGGTATAAAAGAAGAATTCTGAAAGAAAGAAAAGGTTTCAATACATTCGATACTAATAAGCAAAGTACATTATTTATAAAAAAGTAGGTTCTTTAAACTTACCTAGCTAATTGCCATCGAAGTTGTACACGAGGATGATACTTTTCAACTATACCAATCATATCAAAAAGAGTGGGGAACAAAATGGAAATGAATGAAACAACCAGTGTGCTCTGGAAATACAAAAAATGCAATGAATTCCGGCTTATCTTGCAACCATTTTAATGTATAAATACTCTTCAAATAAACTCTTATACTCAAAATTCCCTCACACAGCAAAATATCATGAATGATAAGTTACATTTATTTCGGAGAAGGCAGTCAAGTGATTTTGAACAATTCTATTAGTTATGTTGTGGTACGAGTGTTAACGTAAAAAAAATTTGTTCCATAATTCAATTGGCGTCTGTAGCGCGGTAGGTATGTTACTTAACGTCGCACAGGAGCAACACAACGGGTTAATGGCTACGGTCTGGGACCCGAAGGAAAATATACAATGGCAACACCACGTAATTTTGAACCACAGTCAGATGACGACGTCACGTGTGAGCAGGCACCCCACTACCCAAACTTCCACACCATGTCAACGTTAGCTTAGAGGCCAAGACAGAACGTGCGCCGCCCCCTTTGTACACGACGGTCTTTGGTTGCATTCGAACTCGTAGCCCTCCGGTTGCTAATCTAATACTCTTCCAACAAGGCCACCGCATACCAGGTCGACTAACTTCTCTCGAGAGCCACCCTATAAATTAGCTCTACGTTTCAAGAGCATTATAAGAAAAAGCGAAACCAAATACACTGTATAGCAAAAAAATCGACGCACCAAGAAGGAATTCTCCGATTGCGATAAAAATGAGTGGATGTGAAGAACATACATATAAAAACAAACAATTAAAATTTGAGGACAATTGAATTACTTATTTCTGAGTTCGATTGTTATAAATTGAAGAAGTCAATAAGGCTTTGGTCCACCTCTGGCCTGGATGCGTCACCCAGACTGAAAAAGTTCCCAAAGAGATGTCCTGCGGAATTTCTTGCCAAATTGTCTCCAAACTGTCGGTCAACATTCCTGGATGGTTGCAATCGCCTTCCCATAATGTCCCAAATGTGCACTAGGGGAGAGAGACCAGGACGCCTAGCTAGCCAAGGAAGTAATGGGAAAGCTTGAAGACAATTCATAGCAACACGTACCGTGTGCGGCCGGGCATAATCTTGTTGAAAAGTAAGTCCGGGGTGTCGCAAAAGAAACTGTAACACAAGGTCTAGAATGTCGTCTACGTACCGCTGTGCAGTATGTGTGACAGAAATGACTATCAAAGGGGTCCGACTATCGAAAGGGATGTTCCCCACCCAGACCCTAACGCCCTGTTGTGGTCATGTGTGGCGTGCGATAGTAAGGGCAGGACCCCCACGCTGCCCTGGATGTCTCCCTATACGTCTGCGGTTGTCGTCAGGACACAGTTGGAAACTGGACTCGTCACTAAAGACTATACGTCCCCAGTCAGCTCCGTTCCAAGTGGATCGAACCCGGCACCACTGTGATTCTGCACCTCCTTGGTGTGTCGATTTTTTTTTGTTGTAGAGTGTATATGATCAGAGCTATGATTAAAGCTTATTAAAATAAATTATTATCTCTTCAAGTTGTGTCGACGACGTATCTCGTCCATCGAGATCTGATCAATTTTGCTGCCGATCTTTTCATGATGACGAGATCAAGATCTGGCTAGTTTACTTTTAATCACGAGATATTTCCCCCATAAATACCTAGTAATAGTTTTGCTAATGACGACATAATTCGTCAAGACAACCTTCAGGAGATTAAACTGTATAAAGTTGATTAAAATGTTTCTCCCACAAAATAATATTAGCATTTCTCATCGCTAACTTTATGAGTTCAAATTGCCTTCATCAATTTTTTTTCCAAGATCAATTCTCATCTATGTAGTCCATTGTTAATGACCATAAAAAGTTAACTTAACGCTGAATTTAAATACGTTTAATAATACGCATTACCACAACAAAAACACTCAGAACCCGTTGTTCGTTCGAAATGAAACTTAGCTTGTGTAATGTCATAAAAAGATAAGGAATGACCGCAATATAAGAAATCTAGGATTCATTATTGTAGAATTACATCCAGAAACGTCGTAAATCAATAAGTGTTAACGACATCTTCTGACGGTGATACGTGAAGATGGCATGAAGTCAAATGAAGCCCTTATTCTAACCTGTGGCAAATTAGGCCATGCTTTCTGCATTTAATGCTGTAGTTCCCTTGCATTCCAGTAGCGACGTGCAATTGAAGCCCTTGCATATCACAGGTATTCCCAATAGACATATCCAGGGACTTCGGTGCCAGGTTAGGTAGATAGTTCAATTGATATCGTGCCTGAGCAACACAAAGGGATATTGAAGACGCTCCGGGACGAAACCCGAAGGTAGAGATCCAAAGATAACACCTCGTAGTTTTGCCTCAGATTACAAGGTTCCATCTCATTCTCCCAATTTCTACACCACGCTAACGTGAGGACATTTGAGGCCACGAGAGTTTTAATATGCAACAGTCCCATATATAAAACGGTCTTAGTTTGAACTTAGTTTCAAACTCGCAACCCTCCGGTTCCAGCCGGGCTAACACGGTCTCCCGTCATTATAAGGTATGTATGTATATATTTTTAATTAACGTCACACACACAATGAAGGAACACAACATGCTATTGGCGAAGGTCCAAGATAAATCCCACGGAGTAAAGATCCAAGGACAACACCATGTAATTTTGAACAACGGTCTGATGACGAAAAAACACCTGAGTTGGCATTCCATTCTCCAAACTTCCATAACACGGCAACGTGAATCTTTGTAAGGTAGGTAGCTATAATAAATAACGTCGTGCTGGGGCAACACCGCGGGCTATTGACGACGGTCCAGTTTCAATCACCCAAGGGAAAGATCCAAGGACAACACTGTGAATTGTGAACCACGGTCAGATAACGAGTTAGCACCCGAACTGGCACCCCATTATAAAAACTTCCACACCATGCCATCGGGGCATCGTTGTAAAGGGAAAGGGATTTTTAGCGGTCTCAGATTGGTGTGAAATAAAATCTCCTGAAGGGCTACCCTATTCAAACAAAATCCTCAAGCCTGTTCTTACCTCGTTCTGTCTGTACCACGAACCATTTTCTTGAGCTTCAGGTTCTTGGGATCGGGTGACGACGAGCACCACTGCGTAGGCACTGGACGCCAGCAGAAGGAAAACAGCGAAATTAGCACCCACTCGCATCGCGATGAGCTTCCAACTGCGGAAAGTACACTGAGGTTAGTACCAAGAAGTAGGTCTACTTGAAATTGTGCGTGGTAAGGTAATTTTAACTATCGTCATACTAGAGCAATACAATTGCCTATTGACAACGATCGGGGATCAATCCCCCTAAGGGAAAGATTTGAGGACAACACCGCGTAATTTTAAACCACCTTCAGATGACGAGGCAACAACTGAGATGGCACCCCACTCTCTAAACTTCCACACTAAGCCAACGTGAGGACTTGCGACCACGAGAGATTTAAGGTGCACCAGCCGCTTCTACACCTTACGCTTACAAACACCCATGCACTGACCCGTATTCGTACCAAGAACCTTCCTATCAAGAGTCTAACACCTTAACCATCAGACCGATTGGTCGGCTGAAATTATGCGTGATTTCTACTTGAAAACTTGCGTGTTATGATGATAACAGTATATCCTGTACGTCTGGAATATTTCAAAGCGCTATCGTACATTTTAATGAAATAGTATGAAATAGTGAAATTTGCTGGATTTAATTTACATCCAATCAACAAATACGTCTCCAATTCCTTGTTCGTTCTTTAAGGAGTCTATTTACCACCATATAAAATAGCATGCATCTCTTTCTCTGCATGTATAACCATAATTATGAAAATCTTATCTCTATCTAATCAGTCTCTATGATTATCTTTTTTTAATGGAAATCGGTTTTAATGTAAGAGCTTTGTTCAATCTGATTTCTCTTTGCTGGACTAGAACATATAGCTAAAAGTAGATTTTTGTGTACAACTGTAAAATCCCTTTCGAAAAAGAACTTAGAACGGGAAGATATTGGTTAGTAAAAATTGGTTAATTAACAATCCGATTAAAAGTGTTCTCAAAAATACAATGCAAATAATAGCTTTGATTGGACAGTATGCAGATTAAAAAATTTTTAACTGTCAACAGTACAAAAATCAAAGATTGTGGTCTCTAAAATTTGCCAATACGGCATGCAAAATTCTTAAATACGCAATTTATTTTTAAAATAACAGACGTAATAGGCTGACCATTCAAAAAATGTCTAATCTTGGTTCTAAATACTACTTTCGGGTAAAAAGTGCATTTTTCTTCTAAAACCATTTACATTCACATAAAACTTTTTACCTCTTAGCTTCTTTCTTTTTCTCCTTTTCTTCTAAAATAGATTCCTAAAAATACAATAAATGTAGGTTCATTGCAGAAAAATTCAATATTGGACATGAAATTGATGCGTTTTTTTGAAAAAACAAATTGTTTTTTCGATAAGTATATGCTATTTTTAAAATTTCTTATCTTGTTACAGGATATTTGTTAATTTTAGTTGACATCTGATTGTGAGGATTACAAACAATTATATTGTCGAGTAGAAATAATATAATAATTAAAAGTTCGAATGGAAGTAAATTAAAAAGTTTTATTTGGAAAAGAGAAAAATAAACAGGAAACAATTATATATAAGTAATAATCAACGTTACACAAAATAATAAACATCGTTTGAAGTTTTATAATTCGTCACAGGATGTCTATTTGAAGTTCTAAATTATCATCATCAAAAAGACAAAATTTAATGAAAAAATTCTAGAGGAAAAATCGACTTCATCAATATCTAATGGTGTTTTTGAACCTGGAACTGTTTTTGTTCTCGTTCAGTTACTTATCTTCTGCATTGTTTAGCAAGTGGCAATATCATTTTGAAATTTGATTGGCATATCGGAAATGAATACTCAAAACTTGGTTGATACTAGCAAAGCATCAGCGCTTCGCTTTCTTAATTTCCATTCGCAAAGCCTCGTTACTCACATTTCTTATCTTACCTCAATCTATTTATAATTAACATAACATCCCTATTAACCTTTATACTACGGCCGGTACAGCCAGTTATATCTTGATCGCGCCAAGAAAGAATTTAGACTATGACCGGTACAGCAGTTGTAACTCTTGAAGTTTATTAATAATCGCGCCTAGAAATAATTGCGAAAGTTATATATCTATAGCCATAGTCTAACGGTGAACATAAGTGGATTTCAAGATTCAAAATTAAATAAAATTATAAAAAATATATAGCAGCATATCGTTTACTATTACTAGTGGTTTCTTATTTCCAATAAATTGCATGGAAAAACACACACCTCAGTCAAGTTACCGCAATTAGATTATGAACGTTTTACTTCCATTTCTTCCCATTTTCTTCTTCAAAGACGATTCGACATTTTTTTTTGCGACTCTAAATCTATTTTCGTTCACATTTATTTTATTTTATGAATTTAATTCTATCTATATAGCATAGAGGAATAAAAAATATACTTATGTCCGACGTGACGTACTTTAAATCCCATAACCAAAGAAGCGACTTTATTGTAAGCAGTCTCTGGATTTCCAATCATGTAATCCCAACCAGTGAACAATTTCCAAGCAAACGTACATTCGTCATCCTTCTCAGACAACTTACTCATCCTAGAATTTTCTGCCATTCTGAAAACAGAAAATGAAAAGGCTGGAAAATCTTATTCAGTTTTGACATGAATGCGTCTTTACAATCCTAAATGTATTGGGAAGCATGTATGAAATGTTGAGGGTTACAAAAAAGCGATACAGCTATTTTGAATTGTGATTACACAACTTGAAGAATCATCCAGAAGATAAATATAGCGTCGTCTATGCAAAGGGTGTCCGTTCCTGATATGATCTTGGAACAGAATGCACAGGCGCACTTAGAAAGGGGAGGGGTTTCGTAATGTCTAAATTCTACGGTGATGAGCTAGCTTTGGGCCAGTATAAAAATTTGGATTTCTTAGTGTGAATACTGAGTAAGTGGTGTCATTTGAAAGCCACCTTACTACGCTACACAAACACAGAGAATCACTTCAAGTAATTAAACTATCCTTTACTATTAATATTACGCTGCACTTTAATCATGGAAACTGTTAAGCAGACAAACAATAAACAATCGTTCAAACTTCATATGTCTTCTACATTCGTTTCATAATCCCACTTCAGGTCCGAGTATTCAAATCAAAACTAACGTTTGAGTCCTCTACACAAACTATCATATTTTTTATTCACTACGTCTATTTGATATTTCGAACAGATTTTATATGACGTCTTGTAGTGTACAGTTGTGATGAAAATAGACAAGAAATGTAGTCAAAACTCTTTAAAAACATTAATGGACTTATTGAAATCTTAACGTCACATCGCTCACCTTCTAAGAATGGCAAAGAAACTGAAGATATAAACTGCAATAGAAGTTAGAAAATATGCTAGAGGAACTCTGTAGCCTTCGGCAGTTTTCTCTCGGTTACTATAGTAACCATAAAAGATCGGCGAGTATTTCAAATAGCCCTGTGATAGAAAACATAAGATATACCAATCATATTCAGAAATAACATACAACAATTTAATGACATTACTATGCAAAAGCAGAATATCAGCATTTATGCTGCATGAAAATATACACACACATACAGGGTGATTGTTTAAAGCTGGGCAAAACTTTAAGAGGTAATAGTACACATCCAAACAAACAACTTTCATCAAAGAATGCATGGTCGGAATTTAAACGCAAAGGTGTTATAGAGCGCCGAAGGTGTTGTTGTTATAAGAGACATAAACACACAAAGAGAATAAGTGACAAAAGCAAGTTTAATGACATGTGATTACAATAAGTGTTCAAAACAGTGACCGGCAGTGGCTATGCATGAGGTACAACGGCGAAGAAAGGATTGGCGAGCTTTCTGTAAAACGCCAGGCATATCACGAACTTCCCCTGCAGCGGCCGAAAGTCTGGCGACGAGATCTTCTGCAGATTCAACGGGGGTCTCATACACAAGAGCCTTCAGCTATCCCCACAAAAAGAAATCATTACATGAAAGATTTGGCTAGCGTGGTGGCCAAGCTACAGGACCACCTCGCCCAATCCATCGGTTCGGAAAAGTTAAATCCAGATAGTTTCGCATAATGGACTGTTGCTCCATCTTGCTAGAACCACATTACATTCTTGATGTGTATTAGAACGTCTTTCAACATGTCGGGCAGTACCTGTTGCAGAATCGTGAGGTATTTTTTCCCGTCAAGGCGTTCTGGCAGAAGATAAGATCAGAGTAGGTGGTCTCCGATTATTCATGCCCAAACATTGATAGAAAAGCGCCGCTGATGAGCATGTGAATAGGTGACATGTGGATTTACATCTGCCCAAACATGTTGATTGTTGCTATTAAATGCACCTTCACGTGTAACTGTACATTCATCCGTGAAAAGCACAGTTGACATAAAATCTGGATTTACTGCGCTCTTCTGCAGAAACCAGCGAGCGAATTCCACACGTCGACGATAATCGTTTTGAGTCAGTTCCTGAACTCGTTAAACATGGTAGGGATGCAAACGTTCAGCCTTCAGTACACGCCATGTCGTGAATTGTGATACATGTAAATGCCTAGCCATTGCTCGGGTACTTGTACTTGGCTGATCAGCAACCATATCCAGAATGACTTCGTCCAGGACTGACGTTCTGTCCGTCTTTGCACGACCTGCATCCCACTGTGAAGCGAGAAAGGATCCCTTCTCGCACAACTGTTTGTGCTAGCGCTCAAATGTTTTACTGTCGATCAACCGCTTGTTGGGAACCTCTCTCCGTACCATCGTTGAGCCTCTAGGCCATTTCCATTTGCAAGTCCGTAGATTAAATGCATATCAGCCTTTTCCTTATTAGTGAAGGGCAACATCTTCCGATACGTTCCTACCGCGATTGACAGTTGCACACTCGGATCAGCGGATTTTATGTATTAATCGAGGCGAAAATTTGCATGTGAGTTCTTCTTTTTCCTCATATTATATTTGCATGCTATTACTGTCGTTCTTCTACCAATAATGGAAGAATGGAGCTTTAACATGTGCAAGTATCAAGTTTTAAAATGCGCCAGCACCTTTGCGTTTTGTTTCCGACCATGCATTCTTTGATGAAAGTTGTTTGTTTGGATGTGTACTATCATCTCTTAGAGTTTTGCTCATTTTTTATAATGATTCACCCTGTATATAAACAGTATCTCTCTCTCTCTCTCTCTGCCACGATTTTACTTATGCTGTCAAAATTATCTCGAATGGTACAATCGGGGATTGCTTTAAAATCTAGTTTATCGCGGTTTTGACAACGTTTCGCGTATCTTATTGGCATTGACCAATCAACTATCAAAAATCAATTTCTGAGTTTATCCTTTGGAAATGTTATTGTTAAATTCTGAAATGATACATTCTGAAATGAAAATTCAAAAAACAAACCATTTGACATCATTTTCAGAAAACATATACAGGAAACAATTATCGTTGTACAAACAGTTATTTAACTACTAACGTTAATAGCTCTTGCTAATTTAGTTAAATAACTAAAACGTTATTTAACTAAGATAGCCAATAGTTGCATTGACATCATATAGCTAGCACTGGCGCATATAGCTGGTGCTTGTAGATTTACATCCCTGTGTGAATATGGGTTAATTTGTGTTTACGTTTTTTATATCTGTACAGGAAACAGTTATCATCGCACAAACAGTTCCACCTCCTACATTCAGCCTGAAGTAAAATCATCTTATAGTACAGACTAAGACGGTTACAAAATATTTATTATCACTGAAAACCGATTTAAACTTATAAATTCCTATATTCTCTAAATAGCAAAACCACAATTTATTGCATTTACCGTGACACCACTACGCAATTTCTATTGAAACTGATAAATGTTACTTAGTATTCTTGGAGGTATCTCAGGAATGTAAAATTAATATGAATGTAGATACACAGTACTATCATAAAGAAAGAACCTTTCCGCATGCAAAATTATGTCTAAGTGTGTACTAACTTCGAAATCCCAAATGTTCTTGAGGTTAAGAGCACTGTGTTTCTCTTCGCTCTCAATCTCTTTACGCATTCCAGTAGGATCCTCCGTAGAACGCAACACCTGAAATTTTCAGAAAGAGTAATTCATCACTAAATAAAAATGATATTTTTTTGGTATCCAAATAAGCATCGCATTTGCACATTTTCATTTGTGATATTTATGGTTTGTGTCATGAAAAATAACTGAACCAACGAAGACAACATTTATTTGTGGCTTTAGGCAACATAAGAATATAACTACATCTTAATATATCTTTTTTGTTACTTTTTTTATTTACTACGTTTTTACTATATTTTATATTATTGAATTGTATTTTATTTAGTTTGTGAGAATAATTCACCACAAAGCGAATGCATTTATACATTTTCGTTACGAATAGTGATGGTTTTTCAACTTTAAGGTGAACTGAACCAACGAAGACAGCATTTGTTAGAGGTATAAGACAACCTAAGAATATCACTCCATCTTCTTTATTGCGTTTTATATCATTGTATTGTGTTTTATGTTATAATTGTATATTTATTATTGTGTTGTGTTTTATGTGTGTTATAATTTTTTATATTTATTTTTGTATTTTATTTTAGTTACTTAAGAATAATTCATTACAAAGCGATAATAGAACTTTCTTAGTCTCGTAATAAGCATCGCATTTGTATATTTTCGTTTTAAATATTCATGGTTTTTCTTCAATTTTAAACTAACGAAGACAACATTTATTAGCTTCATAAAGCAACCTAAAAATAGCATTCAATCATCTTGACTTTATTGTAAACAAAGACTGGTAAAAACTTGAATAGTAACTTTTTCGATGTTCGAAAAAAGTTCGACATCATTTGATCCTCCTGGGGGTCGTCTCAAATAGATATCTCCTCACTAGTAGAACTGACCAGATCTTGATGAACGAAATCTCTCATAATTAGAAGAAATCTTGCCAGACCTTGAACTAATCATCATAAAAAAAATCGGCAATATCTTGATAACAATATATATCTCGTCATTAGCAAGTTTGGTCGTATCTTGATGAACGAGATATCTCGTCGAAAACACGTGGAGGGTCAACATTGCAAACATGAATGCAGGGCGGCCACATGTAATTAAAAGGCGACTTATGTATGTACTTTTTCAATCTTGGCAACAAGGAGTATCTTTTCAAACAAAATCTCAAAAGCTCCAATTGTTAAAAACTGGCGACTTTTCGAAAGTCTTGGCGGCAGTTTTCAAAATTCAACAAGTCAACAAAATTTTAGTTTATTTTTTAACCGGAGAGGGGCATATTTTTCGGAAATTTTTTCAAAGATAAAATTTTTCAAGATGATGCTAATTTAGAAGTTTTGGAGCCAAGTAGTGGCAACCATGAAAGAAAACATCAGAATCTGTGGCTTCTAGATTATGGTTGGTCTATAGATAAATGATACTTACAAGCACAATAGAACAATTTTTGTATTGTAACACATAACCATTACAGCATTCAATACAACTATTTAATTCGAGATATTTCGTTCATTATGATTTACGAAAGCTAATAGGTACTAGTTTAAAAGTTTGAAGATGTGAAGCTGTTTCGGGAGGAAATAGGATTGTTTTCAACTTTTAAGTTTCAGAAAGGTATCGGCGTTTATGCGTAATGTTAAAAGACTATTTGAAGTTTTTTTTATTTTTTTTTTATTTATTAATTTCAAAAGGGGGTGAAACGGAAGAGTATTACCTCAGGCACCATAAGGAAGCAGCAGACAAAAGCAGATATAAAACAGTTGATCCAAAACACCCATCGTAGGAAAGTGAAGTAAGAAGCTACCACCGATCCAAAGTGACCTGTTTGGAAGTGTACGTTTTTTAATAAGAAGTTTTGAAAAAGCATCGACTTATTTCAATTCTTCGAGGATTTTCTCCTTTGAAAACATTCCAAGCCTCAGGTCATTGATTTATGCTTAAAATCATTTCAGTGCGATCCAACAACATTAATATAATCATTATATATATAATTGGGGCTATCAGAACAATAGTAACCCAACCCACAAAAACCGAAAACTTTGTTATTACCTTTTATTAAGACCTTTTTTCAAATGTTCAGGTTCGAGTCTTCTAAAATTACATAATAACTTTATGTTGATTACTGAAAACCCATATTTTAGAATCTTAAATCATATTTTGAGTGTGAGAAAATGTATAAAAAATAGTGCCAAGAAAATCGCATTTATCTCTATTGGATAAGTTTGGTCACTCTTGTTGTGATAGCCCGAGTATTATCAAATTAAGGTATATAATACGGTATAAAAAAGGTAAGGTAATCCGACTGCATGTCGGATATTATGCAAATCCAGTGATCGCACATGACCTTTAAGGTTAAACACGATACGCGAAGTGGTAACGTCGTTAGTTCTGTGTGAAATTGTGACAATGTGTCGAAACAAAAGGAACTTAGTGACTTTGAAAGAAGTGTTATAGTTGATTGTCACAAGTATTCTCTTGGTCACACATTTTTTGCGTTTAAAAATCGGATCACAGATCTCAATTCACATTTGGTGGTACGCTGGATTTTCTTGGACATTTTGTTCGCTTACCAAAACAATAATAACCGTTATAATACGATGTAATTCAGTAGATAGCTGGCATACGAGTCCCTAAAACTAGTAGACCTTGAACGGTGTACATGCAAATGTCATTGTGGTGCGAATTCTCAAACGTGCATTAATTTCCGAACGACCCTCGTATAAGATCAGTTGAATGCGCGTCGTCGCAAGAATACTGTAATTTAGCACAAAATGAAGTGTGTCGTCCATTTTTTTTTCTTACAGTATATCTCGCTTCTTTTGCAAAAAGATAGTACTGCGCATGCGCAACTGTCAACCAAGAGTTAATTCGACGATTTCTCTCTCTCTCTCTCTCTCTCTCTCTCTCTCTCTCGGAGGATCAAAATGTAATACCGACTAAACCACATATCAGGCATTGCGAATACGGTTATTTTGCTAACCCGAGGATTACCGTTAACTCGGACTTTTGAATACGGCCGTTAGTGTGATTCTTTTTTTACAATGGGATAAGAAAGAAAACTAGTTTTAAACAGTTGTAGGAAATGAATTTGTTTTGTCTATTTTCATTCCCCGTACAGACGCTTCTTGTTATTTTGTCCACGGAGCACTTGGACAACTTAATAATAATTAATAACTACGAATTAATCATTACTTAATTACTAAAATTAATTCAACATTTTTTTACTCTCACCATGACAGGGGAGGAAACTGTATTCCTTGAAAGTCATGACAGTTTTCTTTACTTGTGTATCCTTTAGACGTGCTGCCCACTACAATACTTGCAATGAAGTTCCGTTTCAGTGAAAAACGATTGGTAAATGAAATATTAAAATTATTGATCATTCTAGGACTGCACTCTGTGTATAATACTAATAATAAGGAAATTCGGGATAGAAGTATCGAGATGACATTTAGTCTTGAGAAATGAGTCTTTGGCACGGCATACAAAATGAGTAGTTTTCGCTTTTTGTCCAAAGTTATAGCATAGTAAAAAAAAGTAAGCTTTTAAATATTAATCAATTAAATCTCTTTCAAGAATATATATTTTCGGTAAAAAATAGATGGTATCTTAGAATAGCTGTTTTTTAGATCACCAAAAGTCGAAGCACTTATCAGAGCGTTTAAATTTTTATGGTTAAAGGGATAAGGTTTATTTTTCTTTGAATTCTCTCGCTGTTAGTTTTTCTATTAAAGGCAAAACCTCTAACCAAACAAGATGGGCAAAATTATGATTAAAAACGTAGTTTGTCAATTATTTTGTTAGTCCAAAAAATTATAACTTCATTTATTTATGATGCAAAAGTTTGAAAACATATTTCTGTTAGGCTGGGTCATAACCGACTTTAGTACTAGAAGTTTATTTACGTTTCATTACTTTTGTATTTTTAATTAAGATAACATAACTCCAATTTTCAAAAAGGGAATACAAAGTGATCCGGGCAACTATAGACCAGTAAGTCTAACATCAGTAATTTGCAAAATATTTGAATCTCTGTTAAAAAAGCATATAATGTTATACTTGGAGGAAGGGGGACTGTTATCAGAGAATCAGTATGGGTTTAGGAAGGGCAGATCCTGCTCTACAAACCTTTTGAAGTTCTACGAAAAAATTACTGAGGAGCTGGATAATAAGAGCAGTGTGGATATCATGTACATAGATTTTCAAAAGGCTTTTGATAAAGTACCTCATGAGGCATTACTGTTTAAATTGGAAAGGCTGGGATTCAGGGAAAAACATTAATATGGATAAAGAATTGGTTATTGAGTAGAAAGTAGAGAGTGCAGGTAAAAGGAAATTATTCACAGTGGACAGAAGTTATAAGTGGGGTGCCTCAGGGATCAGTTTTGGGACCAATTTTATTTATAATTTTCATAGATGATATAGGTCAGGGGATCAAGAATAGAATCAGTATATTTGCAAATGACTTAAAAATATGGGGGACAGTGGGTACCAAGTTACAAATAAAAAATTTACAAGGGGATTTTGATAAGATATCCGAATGGGCTGTAAAATGGGGTATGTCATTTAATGTAGGGAAATTTCAAGTTCTGCATATGGGTTACAGGAACAGTGGAGCCGAGTACTGTCTGCAGGGAGTAAAGGTAAAGGAGGTAGGGAGAAACAGTCAAGGATCTTGGGGTGATAATTCACAGGGATTTTAAAATGGGTCACCAATGTTCAGCTGCGGGTAAAAATGCTAATAGGTTATTGGGGTATATTAAAAAGACTGTAACTTCAAGGGATAAAAATATAATCTTGCCGTTATATAAGGGTTTAGTAAGACCACATCTAGAATATGCTGTACAATTCTGGGCTCCATATATGAGAAAGGACATAGAATCAATTGAAAAGGAGCACAGAGCTACAAAATAATAAAGGGGCTAGCAAATTTCGACTATAATGAACGTTTAAGTAAGCTAAACATGTATACACTGGAAAGAAGAAGAAGGAGGGGGGATTTGATTCAGCTTTTCAAGTTTGTAAAACAAGGGGACACAGAGGGCTTAAATTTCGATAGGGATAACATAACAAGGGGCCATGGGTATAAATTGAATAAGACACATTTTAATCGGGATTTAAGGAAAAACTACTACTTTAATAGGGTAATAGACAGTTAAAACGCGTTGCCAGAAAATATAGTTAATTCTAAGGGAATGTACGAATTTAAGAAACAATTGGATAGTCAGTGGGAATTGGGGAATTCCTAAACAAAGGACCAGCCTTGTTGGGCTCGAGCCTGTAGCTGGTCGTCAATATTTGTATTTGTAATATAGAATGAAAACTTACTGAAAAAATGATAGAATTAAATGTATTGCATGTTTTTTAATGAATCGGTAATTTGAAAAAGTGACTCATCCGAAAATCAGATCTTAGGTAATCACAATAACCTATGTTATGAGCAATGCATGAAGATTCTCAATGGACAATATTTTGCGTAGAAACAATTACCAACTTTTTATGGGTTCAGACTAACATAAAAGTATTAAAATAGATCACCCCAGCAAATAGTTATCACACCGCTACAGAAATATACTCGTTGTACAAGTCGAAAAACAACTAAACGTGGTGTATTCCTACTCACATTCTTGGAAAACGGATTAGCAATCGCAGAGTTGCGAGTTCGAAACTCAGTCCAGCTAAAGACTGTTATGTACACAGAGGTTCGTGCACTATAAATCTGTAGTGGCTTCATATGTCCTCATGTCGTTGTGGTATGAAAGTTTGGAGAATGGGATTCCAGCTCAGGTGTTGTCTTCATCATCAGACCGTTGTTCAAAATTACAAGTTATTATCCTCGAATCTTTCCCTTCGAGATTGATCCAGTAAGTCGCCAATATACGTTATTTAACTTCCCCTTTCTTAAAAATAGCCAATAGTTGGACTGGTAAACACCACCCTCTTCCATATATAGATGGAGCTTGCGGACATACATCCCTATGTGAATATGGGTTAATTTTGTGTTTGCAATTTTTATACCTCCCTTTAAAGTGTCTACAGGAATATTTGAAACACCCTGCCTGCACATGCATAACTTGACAGACACCTTTCAACTGTCTGTACAGATAATGTGCAGAACCCCCATAACTTAACCTTCCTGGGGGTTGTCTCGGCGAGGTGAGTCATCACTAGAAAAAATTGATCATATCTGGATGAACGAGATGCTTCGTTGAAACCACTTGGAGGGTTAACAATTAACGTTTAAGAGCACCCAATTAACAACATATATTTTTTCCTTTATTTCTCACTGCCCCCTGAGGGGTGCCCACTCACATATACGTTTGGAGGACTAGAACATTTCATGAAACCCGTTGATTCCCAAGAACACATATCTGATTTTTATCTCCGGTTCCTACGTTAAAATAAGAAAATGAATACTTACTTTCAATCCTTTTTATTCTCATCTCCCATGGAGTCAACATTACCATGAAATTTGCAACTTCTCTTTTGAATCGATTTAAGCCCTAAAAAAGGATATAAGAATATATTTTTAAATCAAATCTTAAAAAGGCTGAGTCCCTATTGCTGAATAAAATTCAAATTCCTGTATGGGGCTGGTGAAATATCTGTTTAATCCGGGTTCTGTCAAAGACTTGAAATATAAGTAGATTGAGCATTGCTATTGTGAGGAGCTTCAAAAAGTACGACCAACATGTCGACTAGTAGTCACGTGAGTTCAGCGTTTTCTACCATCCTGTTTGTCAATTAGATTATAAAAGCTCGTTTCCTCCCGATAGATGAAAGTAGTCTAAGGGTCAGGTTACTAATGTTTTTAACACGTGATCTTATGTAAATAAAATGATTACCAGTGCTCAAATCTGCTTTTATATTTCCACTATAATTGGCAGGTAAGTCTCAAAAGTTCATTTTACAAACAATACTCCGGAACTTTTCCAAGACACATTCAATAAATTGAAATAAAAAACTCTTTAGTCCTTCTCAATCATTACAATCACATTTTGATCTAAATATTTGAATCTGAACATTAATTCTCAAATTAAACATATGATCGCAATTGATAACACATATGATTTTAAATGTTATGTAACATTAATTCAACTGCACTGTATATGTATCAGTAAATTATTAACTTTAATCATCTCTATAAAAGTTTATAGTTTGTGTTTCGTATATAGCCCTTGAAAATTGCGCGGTACTAGGATCTATAGCCTCATAAATAAAATGCTGCTTCCTAGAAGCTGCAACCTGTTAGCTTTTACGTTTCTCTATTGGATCTACAAAGCAGGAATCTCCTTTGTAACAAAATTTGACTGCAAGGAAATCAAGTTTCTAACTTAGTTTAGTTATAATTAACCAATTGAGAGGATAAATTACAAAGCATTTATGTTTCTAGTCCAGTAATGAGACAAATTTAGGGTGTAAACAAAGGCGAAAATTGTACTTCCGGATAATATAATGAGAAATGCGTACATGAAGGACTTTTTTAACTCAAAACCACGAACATAATCTAAATTCAGTTTGAACCTCCCTGGTGGTTGTCTCGACGATGGATCTTACCATAAGCAAAACTGATTTTATGCACGAGATATCTCGTCTTTAAGAGAAATCTGACCAGATTTCGATCTCGTCATCATAAATGAAACCGGCGATATCTTGATGACGAGATATCTCGTCATTAGAGAAATTTATCAGATCCGGATGAGCGAATTATCTAGTCGAAATAACGTGGAGGATTAATTCTTCATGGATCGTTATATCTCGTTCATCAAGATGTTATCAATTTTGCTAATGACGAGATATATCGTCCTTCACGATCAGACCAATTTTGTTACTAACGAGATATCTCATCTGTGAAGATATTGCCGATTTCCTTAAGGACGTCGTCACCAAGGTAGTGTCGATTTTTTAGGATGACGAGATCAAGATCTGGTCAGTTCTTTTCTAATGGCGAAATCAAGATCTGGTCAGGTTATTTTCTAATTATGAGATATTTTGTCAGTTTGGCTAAAGACGAGTTACCTTATTAAGGCAACCACCAGGAGGGTTAATGAAGTTATTCACTCATGAACCATTTTGCAATGTAACTCACGTCTATTGTTAATTACTCTGCCCTGTAATGTTTGTTATGTACTAAATTTTAAGCAAGAAAAAATAAACAAGCTTCATTTGCAAAGTGCCTGTTTCACTTGAGAAAGTGCTCGACTAATTACTACCCAAACTTGACGTGGTGTAACCTCAAATTAGATTAGAGTGGCTAATTTACCGAACAAATAGTTTTAGCCCTTCCTGGAAGAGCAGCAAATTAAGAGAAGTGCTTACTCTGGTCCACAAGAGTGTGTACTTGGCAAAAACATCCTTTGATCGCTTACTTTGAGCCAGTTCCCCTTCGTGTTTACGAACATAAGTTTTGGCTTTCCTGCAAAGAGAGAGAATCGAGTCGGTAACTAGACAATCAGGAATAGAGCAGGTCAAAAAACGAGGCTTCTTGATTATTGATAGTGAAGGCAATCGTACCTGAGGATCTTGTACTTTTTCTTCATGCGCCAGGGTTGGTGCTTGATCGTTTCTATGATCTGTTTGTTGAGGCGCATATTCTCTTTCACTTCCTCCGGAGTCTCTTCCTCTTCCATGGAAATCGCCGTCTCACTGTGTAAAGAAAGGAAGTAAACTTCAGTCGCAAATTATTCGTTTAAAATTGTTTCACCGGTACTACCAAGGGAAAAGAATGTAACTCATGCTATAGGAGAAAGTGACCTAATATGGGATATTTTTTTTAAATTTCGTTGGTGACCGTCTAGTGAAAAATTTAGCAAACATCTCTCTCTCTCTTTTTGATTTTCAACACTGTCACTAAAGCTGTTGCAAAATGTCGGGTTTTTTTTTTTTTTGGCAAAATACATTGCAAATAAGCTCAAAAAAATTAATTTTATAACATTTTTCAAAATGGCCGTTTTGGGAAAAGGTTGCCCAATACGTGACACCACCTTCCTTAATATAATATTGTACATTCAAAACGACAAAGAAATACAACGATACAGTATATATATATATGAAGGATGTGGGTGCGTATATTCTCTATACAAATCTATACCGTTTGATCAATCCATACCACATTTTGTACACTTATACTTTTGATCACTGCGGAAAACACAGGCCATTTCTTTCCTGTCTAATGGATAAGGAAACACGTTCAACTGGGTTTGTGTATGAGCTAACACAGGGTAAAGTCGTGGTCATATTTTAGCTGTCGCGATCATATTTGAAACCTGAGCAACGCCGGGTTATTCAGCTAGTTTAACATAAAACGCATTTATTTATGTAAAAACTTTTTAATTAGCTTAACAACGTACTTTATACATTTAAAGACCAATAATCAAAAAGTCTTGAGAACTCTTAAAAGTGATGTGCTACTGTATAATAGGTTGTTATTCAAATATGGGTCAGCTTGCAACAAGGAATGTTAAGCTTACAGTCTTCCTAGCTAATAGTTCATGATGACGACACTGTACGGTAAAGATATAAGAATATCTCATAATAGGCAAGTATATCATATTAGGTCACTTACCCGCACTTTATGGGAACAAGAAAAGTTTCATATATGGAGGGAAACGATACAGCAAGGGTATTCAGTTGCATGTGATTCGTTTACCATTATCTTACGAAATACCAAGTGAAAAGAAAGTAACCTACGACATATTGCACTTCTTGGGAACACGATGGTAGTTGCATTTAGGGCTGCTAAACACTAGGCCAGTATTTTAGTCGAGTAGCGAGTGATTTAGTAACTAAACGAGTTGGTACAAAACTATTTAATCAAGTAGTTTAGTAAAACGATTTAGTGGACTCGATCCAGTCAAATGGATAGTAGGCGGTCGTGTAGTGCCACCCACCCCACTCCTCTCACCACTATCGGGACACTAGACAGGTGGGTACACATCTGCTTAGTAGAGTTCATTAGTTATTCGTTTTCATAGCTCGAGATCTTTTTCTTGTGTGTTTTTTGTTAAAATATGCATAGTACACACACACACACACACACACATACGAGTTTTAAACGTTTTCATCGCTGTAATTTAAATCCATTATTTTTCTTTAGTCAATAAATCGGTTCTGTTTAAAGGTTTAACGTTTTTATTCTCTTAAAATAACATTTTTATCGCAACATGATTCGTTGAAGTGATGATACTACGGTCAAATTTGTTACTGTTAATGTGGAACAGGAGTGCTTATGGAATATGAAATCTTCCCTGAAGAAAAATGAAGCATCCAAGGCAGTTGCAATCGATGAATTAGAAAAAGCGATGGGAATACCGGAGTTTTACGAGAAGGAAATCAAACAAAAAATTAAAAACACTGGGAAAGTGTTTTATATTTATTTTTAAACTAGCAGAATTAGTTACACGGCGTTGCTCGGGTGGAAATAATTAAATGCTGATTGAAAAGTGATATGACTAATTACTTCTCTTTCGTAAAAGAATGCTAGCTTCATTTAAGTGAACGGAAAATAATTTTTAACAATATATATATATATATATATATATATATATATATATATATATATATATTTCATGTCATCTTTTTCATCGCGATTCGGCTTCACTCTCCGCATTATCTTTAGCAGTCGACACTCGAACACCAACTAAACCGTGTGTGAACAAATACTCCCCCACTTGCCGTTATCTCGTTTAGAAGAGCTACTAAATCACTCGCTTCTCGACTAAATTACTGGCCTAGTGTGTAGCAGCCATAACGGTAGCAATTGACCTCGTCATCTGACCGTGGTTCAAAATTACTGTGTTGCCCTCGGATCCTTCGAGGTCGATCCCGGATCGTCGAGTATAGTCTGTTGTACTGCTAGTGCGACGAGTATTACCTCCCTACTTATTTTGATATACATCTTTGGAATCGGGAACTCAAATATTACTTGTTTTGTGCAGATATCCTAAGGTGAAATTTTTAAAGCTTTGGATGAATGAGAAGAAATTGTTTTCAAATATATCCTATCGCATTCAGCATTTCATCATACATTCTGTGTTTAACTTGTGGTTTTACATTGCCTCTTGATATCTGAGTCCAGTTTATTAACGCTGTCTTCTTTAAACCAGCAAAGCCATTTACGTTAACGAACATTAGGAAAGGTAGTAAAAATTCAAGGTGAGTGATACATTTTCGTTATGAGAATTCTAAAAATGTTCTAAAAATCTAACAAGATGGGCTCCAAAGTCTCTCCCTCATCAAGGTAATTGCTGGAGCAGCCATGTGAAAACATCTACCTTACAATGAAATAAACGGACAGCTAAATGTTATTTTTTCCTGTCGCTCGATATGAAGTTGAAAATGTTTATCCACCGTGATCAAAAACAGTAGTCTGGGTGTCGATAACCAATTGGAAGTTGATTTGTACGCCCATTTACCCTTCATAGATCCTACAACAACGACTCCGCCCACATGCTCCACCGATTTCGTTAGAAGAGGTCCATGGGTAAAAATGGTACGATTAAACCTGAGGTACATTGTCATGGTTGACATTCGTTACTCGGTTCTTCATATGATACATCATAAGTTAATCATTGTAGTGGTAGTTCACCACGCAATTGTAAAAATGCGTTGGTCATATGTTTAAATGTAAAGTGTCCCTAAATTTAAAACCAAACTATTCTCAAAAAATTAAACCCTGAAAAATTAAGGAACATGTACATTAAATATTCGATTTGAGATCATACTCCTGCTTAATTTTTATGATTCAAGGGTCAGATCTGACCTAGGACGTGGGACCATTCCGGTTTTCGGATTATTTGCATTTTTTTGTCTAAACGAAACTTTAATCTAACCTCCCCACGCGAATTTTGCGTTTACAATGGTAAAATAGCATATAGATAAATAGGAATAACTTTTAAAAAGAGAAAAAAAAACCTTTTTAAAACAATGCACCAAATTTTACCTTGCAAATGTTCTAATTTTCAAGGGTGGTATTTAACTCTAAAAATGTCCAATTTTTTTAATTTGTTTCATCAATTAAAAAAGGTTTAACTCCTTGTTCTTTAAAAATTGTTGGAAAGATGTAAAAAGGTGAGAAAAAGAAACGGTTAGCAAAAACGTCCGGATTTGGGACTTCGTGCTGTATATAAAAGGATGGTGTGTATGTATGCACCGTTCGACCAATCCACACCAAATTTGGTACACATACTTTAGAACACTGCGGAAAACATATGCCATTTCTTTCCTGTCTTCAGACCAATCTTTTGCCATGAAAATTGGCACATAGGTAGTCCGAAAACTGCCTCTCAAAGCCCCAGTTTTAAAAACTAAAGTTTGTATTTCTGCAATAAATGGACATAGACACGGAAACACGTTCTACAGGGTTTGAGTATGAGTTAACTCGAGGAAATGTCGGGGGTCATATTTGTACCCCGAGCAACGCCGGGTTATTCTGTTAGTTCTCTGATAAATGTATTTTGCTATACGTTTCACAGCTCATTTAGAACACCATTAATAAACAGTTAAACGATATTTTATTGCGGTCATTACTTTATTACGGCGCTGATCATGATGGGGCAATATGTGCATAATCTCTTAACCTTTCCTTTACATTAGCTATCCCATTATCGTAAAAAGCATGCCCTTATTCTGTGCCGTGTGCGGTTTCCTGTTTAGTGCGTTCGATTTACGAGAAGGGTGTGGGATGCTATCTCTCGGTCAACCCGACTTCATTAATCCCACTCTTGTGCCCACCCACGCATTAAGTTTAGTGCCAAAGATGCTGTTCTCATAAAATGGCCGTTTCCTGCAATAAACGTATTAGTAAATAGCATGTGTAACGGTCGTGATCTCTGAAGAGAACTATTTGCTTCATATGAGAGCTCTTTCTGAGAAACTAAAAGTAGGTGGCGTTGTTGTTTTGGGGGACGGAGTGTGTTTAATATACGTATTCCAAACATGATGGCATTTTTTTTTATTACGATGTCAGCACGACACCGATAAAAATGATAAAGTATGAATTCCAAATTGATGAAGGATAGTTATTTGAACAACAACACCTAGATTAAACTCCAAAACGACGACAATCTACATTTTAAGTTAATCCCCATATCATGCGAAAGCATTTGGGTTATGGATAGGTGGGTATTTTAATTAACGTCGAGCTGTTACAACACTACTGGCTGTTGGCGACGGTCCGGGATCAATCCCGAAAAGAAAGGCCTACCAACAGGTCTGGTGGTTAAGGTGTTAGCATCTAGGTCGGAAGGTTCCTGGTTCGAAACTGGGTCATTGCATGGATGCTTGTATGCGTATGGTGTAGAGGCGACTGGTGCACCTTAAATCTGTGGCGGCCGAAAGTCCTCACGTTGGGTTGGCGTGGAATTTTGGAGAGTGAGGTGCCAGCTCAGGTGTTGTCTCATCATCTGACCGTGATTCAAAATTACTTGGTGTTTTCTTCAGATCTTTCCCTTAGGGGATTGATCCCGTACCGTCGTTAATAGCCCATTGTGTTGCTTAAGTACAACGTTTATTAAAAATTACCATTACTCGAAGAGAAAGATCAGAGGACAATAAAACGTCATATTGAACCACAGTCAGATGACAAGGCATCACCTGAGCTGGTATCCCCACTTGAGAGCATTTGAGGCCATGACGGATTCAAAGTGCACCATGTCTCTTTGCATACAATGCTCTTTGGGTGAATTTGAACTCGTAATCCTCAGGTTGAGAGTCCATTTTTCTTCCAACCATGCTCCCGCTGCCCTTTCGAGCTAATAAAGGGCGTAATCGAAGTCGAAGAGTGAAATTCGTATGTTAAAATTGATAATTTTGATATTTATGTGATCAACATAACGGTCTATTGACGACGGTCGTTGCCGATGATCAGTCCCGAAAAGAAAGATGTGATGACACCTCATAACTTTAAGCCAGATGACGAGATCATCACTGGCACTCCCACTTTGCAAACCACGCTAACGTGAGGACAATTGTGGCGACGACAGATTTAACGTGCTGTGTTTGGTTGGTACGAATTTCGAACTCGCAGCCCTCCGATTTCTGTAATCCGTGTTTCTTGTTTCTATGAAACCCCAAAAGTGCCAGCTGTGTGTGCTTGAAATTATAGTTTTTTAAAGCGCAATAGGATATTTGAGGAGAATCAAGTTCTTATTTTAAAAGGTGTAAAACCGTTTTGATTATTTTAGGCAAAGGACAACTATGGTATAAAAGTCTACTGAGACTAGATGCTAGATTGAGTTTGAAATTTCAAAGAGAAAACATCTATATATATATATATTTCTCTTACGTGGCACGCAAAAAAGACGTTATTTGTAATCGCGTTTTGGCAACACTGTACGATTGTTTATTTATCGCGAAGTCTCGCGCATCGATTGAATTTATAGCGTTATCGGATGAAATTTTATTGAAAAATAAAAAATAATAAAAATTTTAATGAGCTGTTGCAGATAGTTTATAATAGAAATCAAAGAAAGCGGAGGATCTTTTCAGGGCCATTTAAAAAACGGTCCTTTTCAGGGCCAACAATTATAGTTCAACAAGACGCTTGCACTACAACTTTCGGCAACAAACTCAATGAAAAAGTGTGGGTCGTTTGAGTGCTGGGAAAATGTACACACAAACAACATGCTGGGTATTCAATTTCCAAAGCAACGCTCACATTTCGAGTCAAAATTTGCACAAAGTTTTCATTTGAATTCTGATTTTAGAGATACTGTATATATTTTTTCTGTAATACAGCAAATTTAGATTTGAAAAACATTTTTTTGGTAACATATTTTGTAAACAATCCCTTCTGCTAGGACACATGTCTTCATTGAGGCGAGCGAAGCGAGCATAGGTTCGCGCTTCGAACCAATGAGGATTGCGAAGCAATCCTCCGGGGGTTGGCGAGCAGGGGGTAGGCCCCCTAGTAAATATTAAAAATACACATATGTGCATTCTTCGATGACAATTGTTGTGCAAGCATTTTTACTGTAGTGCTTTTACTATAAAGTATGAATTAATTTTAGTTTGAAAAATTTGCTCAAAAAGCTGTAAAACATCTATTTTATTCGCGATGCACTTTATTTGCGAAATAAAATCAGATGTCTTTCATATGAAAAACTTGTCAAATGAGTTGACCAAAACAATTTTTGTATACTTTAATTTTGAACAAAATTTTTGTATTCGACGAGGATGGGATTCGAACCCACGCGGGCAGAGCCCAATGGATTAGCAGTCCATCGCCTTAACCACTCGGCCACCTCGTCGACAGATTCAGCTTTCTAAAGTTTATTCAAGAAGCAATTGTTTCTACATCCAATGAGATCCATTAGCATATATTGTTTACCGCATTCATTCCATAATCACGATTTGAGCAATATTTGTCTACTCACAGATGCCTTAAGTGAGCAACTTTCTGTTTGCTGGAGAATATGATGAGAACTATAACCTAAAGTTATTTTTTCTGTAACTTGGACGGTAAATTGATTACTAACTTTTGACTTAGGGTAATCTTTGTAAAATTTTATGTTTAACGGTCAATATTTCAATATGTTAAAAATTTCTCAATAATCTTTCTAATATGACGAAAATGTCAGTTGTTATTAATATACATCATACATTCTCATATTATTCTTCCTTCTAAATGGTTTCGACGAAATATCTCGTTCATCAATATCTGTCCATTTTTGCTAATGACGAGAAAAATCGTCATCATGATATTGCCGATTTTTGTGAGGATGACAAGATCAAGATCTGGTTAGTTTTCTTCTAATGACAAAATATCTTCTTGACAAAGCAGCCACCAGTTGGGTCGCAGTAATTTGATCGCAGACTCGATCCACTTGGAACGGCTCCGACTGGAGACGTATAGTCTTTAGTAACGAGTTCCGTTTCCAACTGTGTCTTGACGACAACTGCAGACGGTCTGTGTAGCCATCTCCTTTATAGTCCTTTGGTAGTCATTTCTGTACACACTTACAGCACAGCGGTACGTAGACGACATTCTACGACCGGTTGTGTTACCGTTCCTTTTGCTACACCCCGGACTTACTTTTCAACAAGATAATGCCCGGCCGCACACGGCATGTGTTGCTATGAACTGTATTAAAGCTTTCCCAACACTTCCTTGGCCAGCTAGGTCTCCTGATCTCTCCCATAGAGCATATTTGGGAGGTTATGGGATGGGCAACCATCCCCGAATGTTGACCATTTAGCTCGACAGTTGGAGACAATGTGTCAAGAAATTTCGCAGGACACCCTCCGGGAATTTATTCAGTCTATTCCGCGACGGGTGACGCATCCAGGCCAGAGGTGGACCAACGCCTTATTGACTTCCTCCCTTTGTAACGGTCAAACTCTGAAATAAATCATTCAATTGTTCTGAAATTTTAATCGATTGTGTTTCTATGTATGTTATTCACATCCACTCATTTTTATCGCAATCGTACAACTCCTTCTTGGTGCGTCGATTACTTTGTTATAGAGTTTGCGTGGACATGTTTTTGTGGAAGTACGGGAAACGTGACGTTGAAATCAAACAATTTAGAAAATGAATAAAAGTTACTTTTTGTCTGAAGTAAAACGAAGAAAAGCACTTCACACGCGGCATCAATCATTATCCAGGCGGTTGTTCTGAACTTAAACTTCGAATATACAAGAGACGTATTTTACAGACATATTTTAATCCTCCAAATGGTTTCGACAAAATACCACGTCCAGCAGGACTTGATCAATATTGCTATGAACGAGATAGCTCGTCAGGATATTGCCAAGTTTTTGATGAAGAGGATATCAAGTTTGTTGTATTCGCGAGAAATGGTGCACATAAAGTCTGACATATCCTCAAATATCATCATGTTGGGGTGTTTGTCAAAGTTTGGGGAGTGAGGTGCCAGGCCAGTTATGTATCTCGTCATTTTACCATGGTTCAAAATGACGTGGTGTTGTCCTCCGATGTTTCCCTTCCGGAGTGATTCCGGACCGTCGTCAATAGCCCGTTGTACAACTTCGGTATGACGTTAATTAAAATACCAACCTACCTACTAATGTTTCCTTTCATTATTGTTCCCGGATCGTCCCTGGAGCAACACAACGGGCTATTAGTGACGGTCCGGGATTAATTCCGAAAGGAAAGATCCGAAGACACCACGATCAGACAACTAGGCAACACTTGAGCTGGCACCCCACTCTCCAAACTTCCACACCACACCAACGTGAGGGAATTTGAAGCCACGATGTATTTCAAGTGCACCAACCACTTTGTACACGATGGTTTTGGGTAAGAAATAATTGTGCACAATTCCTTGACAAATATATGTAATCCGATTCTCTTTGTAACTGTCAGTATTGGTGTGTTGGTGTAAAGTGAAGTAACACTAGCAATGTCAATTTTCTTTCATTCGTAATAAATCAACAAAATTATTTTTATTCCACGATGAATTTGTATCTGCTATGGTCATATTCTACCGTTACCTCTCTCATTGGGTTCTACTCTTGAGAGCCAGAATATAATTCGAGCCAGAACACAATTCGAGCCAGAACACATCTGGGCATATCTATTTTATATAAAATGTAATCACGTTCTTGTTCCGATTCATATAAGATAGGTTGAATGAGCGTCGTCGTAATAATACTGTAATTTAGCACAGAATGAAGTATGTCGTCCATTTTGTTTTGTTTACAGTATATCGCTTCTTTCGCAAAAAAATAGTACTACGCATGCGTAAATCTCAACTGAGAGTTAATTCGCCGATTTTGGAGGATCAAAATGTAACACCGAAACAGCGGTATAAACCTCGGATCAAGCATTGTGAATACGATTTTTTCGATAACCCGGGGATTATCGTTGATACGCGGTTGAACTCGGACTTGTGAATACGGCTGCAAGCAAAACTTATAATTTCAAACCCTAGTTCAAAGTAAAATCGAAGATTTTATGATTCAGCTTTGATATAAAGACCTTTTTGTGGCAACGCTTTTGGCGTGCTTTTTATGCCATCAAGTAAAAATTTCTTAGAAACAAACATTTTAGGATTTTAACGGAACATAATTAAAAAATTAATAAAAATAATTTGTAAAAATAGAATAAAAACACAATTTACTATTTTTATTAACTAGGTAAGAATTCACTTTAATGAAAAAATGATTACTTTACAGAAATACTATAAAAGTTTGTTCAAGCTAAATCATTCATTAATTTAAACATTCATTAAAGAACCAGTATATTTAATATTTATGTCAAATAGATGACATTTATTCTCGCAAACTAATGTTATTTTGGCATGGTAAAATAAAAAAGATAATTATCTACAAAAATTAGTAAAATAATCAAAAAGGATGCCCCAATCTTGGTATAGCAGCTGCCACAACTCACTTCAAGGAGCACGGCAATAAACGCGTCGAAACTGTTGCCACAAAAATTGTTTGAATCGAAGCCGTATCGCATTTTTTTTTATATCTTTGAGTGGGACGTGTTGAAACAGGTTAGTTTTTTAAATACGAAAATTCGCTTAAGAAGTTACAATAAAAAGATATTCATGCTTTTAGTAAGCATCTAAAGAGTAAGGACAATTTCTTTTTTAATTTTAAAAGTGTAAGAACAATTAAAAACTCAAAATTTCGACGAGGATGGGATTCGAACCCACGCGGGCAGAGCCCAATGGATTAGCAGTCCATCGCCTTAACCACTCGGCCACCTCGTCTACAGGTTTCTCCATTCTGAACAGTTTTATGTATGTGTTCCTGTTTATTCAAGAAACAATTGTTTCTACAACATTCAATGGGCACACATCCAGTAGCATATGAAGCTTCTCGCATTTATTCCATAACCACGATTTGAACGGTCATAATAGACGGCTCACAGCTGCATTAAGTGAATAGTTCTGTTTGCGTAGTAGAGTACATACAAGAGAGAGATTATACAGGGAGTCCTAAAAGTTCCCGTAATCCAACTTTAAAAATATTTATTGCCCTTGTTTTTTTTATAATTATTGAATTTATCGTCTGCTTATAGTTTTATCGACTCTTTAATTTTTATCGTTTGATTTTCTTCACACTCGAGTTGTGCGATAATAAAGTTCCACGTCATTTTGTTCTTCATTGCAAAATGAATTTATCACGCATTCAGAGAATTGCGCTGTTTGAGGCTTATTTTCAATATAAATCATAAGAAAGATGTAAAGAATTTTGGTGACATAAATATCCAAATGATGCAATACCGAGTGAAGATACGCTAAATCAACTTATTCAACAATTTGTTGCATTATTAGAAGTGAATGAACAAGACCCTTGGTTCCAACAAGACGTTGTAATCTGCCATACAAGTTATGAAACCATGGGGATGCTTCAAGATTTTTCTGGCGATCGACTCATCTCAAGAAACCTTTGGCCACCTCGTTCCCTCATCTGCTTATCCCTGGCTTTTTTTTCTGTGGGGATATTTAAAGAACAAAGTTTATGAAGATAATCACCAAACAATGGGTGATCTGAAAATTGCCATTACTCAAAGAATACCAAGAAGTCACTCCCAGCATCTTGATACGCGTTTCTAAAAATATGCGCAAACGACTTCAGCCTTACCTCCAAGAAAAAGGCAGAAATTTTGAAAATTTATTATAAATGTATGTTTAAATTTTTTTTTCCTACTTTAGGTTACTTTGTACCAGTGGCATAAAAATAATTGTTTTACAGTTTGTTGTTTTTGTATAACAAATTCACGAATCTTCAGTACTGGAACTTTTAGGACACCCTGTATAACGTACACGAAGTTATTTTTTCTCTAGTTTGGTGGTCACGGTAGCCTATTTGGAAAAGCAAAGTATTGGCAACTAGACGGTTGCGAGATCAGGGCTCGGTCCAGACAACTAACGTCGAGTAAAAAGGTGTACGTTAATCCTGTCGTTTCCACAAATTTCCTCACCCTGGCATGGTGTAAAGGTTTGGAGAGTGGGGTACCAGTTCAGGTGTGGGGAACTGGAAAGCGCCCTCTAGTGTATTAACGCCTGCGACCGTGCATTCTATGACGAAAAGTGTTTGTTTGGGTGTGTTTCATCACCCCTGGAAGTAAGTTGCACTAGTTTTGGAACACCCTGTCTAGCAGAATGTAAGCAATTATTTCCCATCTGAAATACGAATTGAAGAAAACGCGGGTAGCACTTTTTATTGTCTGAGCAAAACTTGCATTTTTGACGAAGAAGAAATTCAAACCTTATTCACAGATAAGAACGAAGATTTTACGGTACAGCTTTCATATAAAGACTTTTGGTGGCAAAGCGTTTTGGCTCTGTTTTTTTTTTTTTTTTTTTTTGGTCGTGCTTTTTCTGTTGTCAACTGGGATTTTCTTAGATAAAACAACGTTTTAGGCTTTGCGGAACATAATTAAAAAATTTACAAAGATGATTGCAAAAATAGAAAATTATCCACACAGCTGATTATTCTTACTATATCAAGGTAGCTTTACTTTATTGAAAAATCTTTACTTTTTCTGAAATACTGTCATAGACGTTTGTCCAAGTAATATAATTTATTACTTTTTAAGTCTAATGAAACCAGTCTATATAGTATGAATGTTATAACATGTCACATTAATT
This sequence comes from Metellina segmentata, assembly GCA_947359465.1. Lineage (NCBI taxonomy): Eukaryota > Metazoa > Arthropoda > Arachnida > Araneae > Tetragnathidae > Metellina > Metellina segmentata. Next base: position 118,270,475 of record OX375879.1, on the reverse strand, counting down.
CTATCAAACTGAAGTTATTTAGGCATGTGTGGTAAAATAAAAAATATAATTACTTATACTAATAAAATATATCACGAGGTTGTCATAATTGCTATAAAGTACCTGCCACAACGTTCTTCGAAAATTCAAGCCAAAAGCGTTGCCACCAAAAAGTCTAAAAACCAAACCAGTACCGCATTTATTTTCATATGGGTGAAGGTAAGTATTTTAATTAAATTTGAACTAGAGCAACACAAAGGGCTATTGGCGACGGTCCAGGATGAAATCCAAAGGGAAAGACCCGAGGACAATACCACGTAATTCATGTTTAAAATAGCATGTTTTGTTGCCCTTGTAGTCGTAAATTGACTACCTTACCTTAACTTAATGTTTAATGGTGAGATGTTGAAACTGATTTTAATTTCTTAATTTCGAAAATTCGCTTTAATAGCTGCAAAAAAATTATGTTTTATTTATGCCTTCATACATAAGAAAAAAAGACAGCTACGTTCCATCTTAACATTGACGGGGGGGGTATTGCTCTTACACTTTGGATGGTGCAAGAACTATAAAAAAAAACTTAGGAATTCGACGAGGATGGGATTCGAACCCACGCGGGCAGAGCCCAATGGATTAGCAGTCCATCGCCTTAACCACTCGGCCACCTCGTCTACAGGTTCCGCTTTCTAAACAATCAACAGTTTTATGTCTTTCTCGGTTTATTCAAAAAGCAATTGTCTGCTGAAATCAACATTGCAGCTCTTTATCGGCAATTCATATCGCATTTATTCCGTAATCACGACAGGCAGTCACTAAAATGACTCAGGCAGGTGAAATAAACACCGTTTCTGTATCACCGATGAATGCTTTCAAAATGTTTATCGCTAAAAGTACTCAAATTTCTCTTTACCTAAGCAAGGATGCAGTTTTTATCAGCAACTTGAGTGAGGGAAGACTACGATATTTATTGTTCTACGTTAGACGAGTTTTTTTTTCTGTCTTTTGTAAGAGTATGTAGATTGATGAACTTACGTCTCACTGGAGCAATGCAACGGGCTATGTTCTTTGTAAGATTTGTGATTTAAAATTATGAGGAAAAAGAGTTACATAGTTTTATTCGTCATTTTATTTCTGCTGATGATTAACATGAACCTGATGTGTCTTTACGATTTCTTCAATGTTGTTTGGGTGTTTTCCGTGGTATGGCCTTTGCATGTTGTTCCTAGTCAATTGAACGTCGACGCCTACATGAACATTTTGGACAGTCAGGTTATTCCTATGCTCTGGTAATTTTTTTTGTAATGTACGAATGTTACTTCCAGGGCGACAACGCTCCGTGTCAAGCTGCAGCCTCTGTCAAGCAGTGGTATCGAGATATGGGTGTAAAAAGTCTTCCCTGGCCTGCTCAGAGTCCCGACCTAAAACCCATAGAACATTTGTGGAACGAGTTAGAGCGACACTTACGAACCAAGGAACCACGTCCGAAATCTACAGCAGAGCTGGCGATATTCCTGAAGCAGGTATGGACATAAATAACCATAGCTGTGTTTCAAAACCTTGTTGAAAGTATGCCCAGAAGGGTTGCTAGTGTAATTGCAGCACGTGGGGGACCATCCCACTATTACAACATGTATCCTTTACCTTATACCATCACATCTTGCTGTCCGGTCCATTATTGTAGGGTAGTGTATATCTATCTAGAATTCAATAGGGCTCACCTAGGCATGTCACCGGACGCACCAGTATGCCTTTGAGAAGCACTGCGTCCAGTGACGTAGGAAGGGGGTTGCGGTGGGTGCGGGTCGTCCCGGGGGTCATCACAGATAGGAGTGACAAAACGGCAAAAATGTGGGATTTTTTCAAATTAAAGAAAATGAGAATGGGTCACGACACTTAAAAAAAATTATACATGAAACAAGTTTAATAACTTTTATCTGATAATAACTTCAATAAATAAACATAATGCGTATCTATATAAATAAGAATGGAGTTTTTGTTTGTACATTCAATATTTTCGACCCATTTCAAGTTTTCTATCCGTTTTTTACCCTTCTGATGCCAAATCCGCCTCTTTCGCGTTTGGTGTCTGTCTGTCTGTCTGTTTGTCTGTATGTGTCCACACGGTTTAATATTCATGGAAACTTGCATACAGTGAGTACTTATCTTCATTTAGTGAGTGGAATTGGTTGCGAAAGTCTGTCTGTCCGTCTTTCTGTTCTATGTTCGATTTTGCGTTTGTGTGTTTGTGCAGGAATCACATGAATTTCATTCCAGTTATTTGATTCCAGTTTAGTGATTGCAATATTAAACATTTTTTTATTGTTATATTTAGTTGAGTTTCATGCTAAAATACCCGAGTAAGTATACTTAAATAAACCATAATTTGGTAGTTTTGGAAAATTGGATTGTATATTAAATATTACGATTACTTTGATTGCTTTACCAGTAATGCTAAAAAAGTAATTATTCTTCACAAAGTAATTTTTTTATGGAATTTCAGCTCTGTTACTTCATTTATTTCGAGTCTTATTTTTGTTCTTTGAGCAATGAAACGATTTCCGAATATTTGGGACAGACGATATTTTCAATGAAACGAGAGAACAATGAAACAAGATCGCGCGAGCAGTGATATTTTTTCTGGTTCTTTCGCTCTGAATTAATTTCACATTTCTAAATTTTGTGCACTTTTAGTTGTAATTTGTGGCAACTGTGCGAGATCAAGAGATAAAAATGAACCACAAATTAATATCTTTAGAACTATTTTTTCCGACATCTTTTATTTTTTTTTATTTCGCTGTTTTCTGTTTTAAATATTTATTATTTTAATAAATGTGTTTTCCTTCTCATGACACGCAACAGCACCACAAAGTATTCGACTTAAAAATGGCAGGTAAGTCAGAATAAATTTTAAGTAAATTTTAAGTGTAGTTATGCCATTATTCAAAGAATAATGTCGTTATTGAAAGAATAATGCCGTTATTGAAAGAATAATGCCGTTATTGAAAGAATATTGCCGTTATAGAAAGAATAATGCCGTTATTGAAAGAATAATAATGTTTAAAAAATCCGAACTAGAACTTTTCAAACATTAAAAAATTCGGTGTCATAATGACAGGAGAAGATTGCAAAATTTCACTACGTCACATACCGAATGCAAGAGTGCCACAAGTAAAAAAATATTGTTTTGTTGACTATGAGTGCGCAAGCACTTGCCGTAAATCGTAATTTTTATTAATTCAGTTGAACATAAGAACTTAAGAAAGGGAATTCCAAATCTCCCTCAAAATCGTAAATTAGTGTCACTTTTCGTCATTTTGTAGCTTTCTCATACAGCAAGGGTGCGATGTATGTGAAATGTATTACATGAATGGATATGCATGTGTAGGATTTGTGTCCAAAGTAAGTTGTAGAAATTATAAGTATGTCTAAAGGTGTTCAAATAAATTTTTATTCCACAAAAAACGTAAGTCATTATATATTTTAATTATCTCTTCAATCTAGAGTGAACCAATTCAAACCGAGCAAGGTCGGGTATTTTGCTAGTTAGAACATAAGTTTAGTCAACAACAAACCCAACTAGACGCAGTTGAATTCGATTGTGTGTAGTGGAGACCGTATGGTTAAGGCCCCGTACACATGAGGTGCGTAAAACGCGAGTTTGGCGAGGCTTGCGAGGACCCGCTCTTCAAGATCGCAAAGATAGAAACGAATAAGAGGAATAAAAAAAACATAATTTAATGTAGGGACCTCGCTAGCCTCGCCAAACGCGACTTGAAACGCCTCATGTGAACTAGGCATGCGACATCGATGTCGATGTTTTCAAAACATCGATGTGTTTTAAAAAAACATCGATGTTTTGGAGTCGATGTTTTTATAACATCGATGTTTATACTTGTCGATTTTTTTATAACATCGATGTTTATACTTGTCGATGTTTTGATGTTGTCGATATTTTATTTTTAAATGAAAAAAGTAACATTATAAAAATTTTAAAAATAACCAAGTAGCATAATTTTTATAGTCAGCAAATTGAACATACTTTTAGACCAAAGTGTCCAAGGGTGAAGGGTCTGAAAAGTAGGGATGCGACATCGATGTCGATGTTTTCAAAACATTGATGCTTTATAAAAAACATCGATGTATTGGAGCCGATGTCGCATCACGAGTTGCTAAACCAGTTTTAAGAAATTGGGGCGAAAAGTTTAAATATACTGAATTTTAAAAACATCGATGATTTGGGGGTTAATGCATTATCAACATCGATGTTTTGTTTTCGATGTTACATCACTAGGTGCAAACCAGTTTTAAGAAATGGGTAAAAAAGTTTAATAACACTGAATTTTAAAAACGTCGATGGTTTTTGGGCGATGTATTATCAACATCTATGTTTTAAATTTGAACATCAAAGTTTCAAAACATCTATGTTAAGCTGTCGATGTAGCATCACTAGCTGCTAAACCAGTTTTAAGAAATGGGGGGGAAAAGTTTAAATACACTGAATTTTAAAAACATCGATGTTTTGGGGGCGATGTATTATCAATATCGATGTTTTAATTTTGAACATCGATGTTTTGCTGTCGATGTCGCATCCATAATGTTGGGAGTACTAGTTAGGTATTAGGGAAGTACTAGGGGTGCCAACTCTCAGAAAATAATCGGTTTATCGATTAACCGATTTTTATTTGTTAGGTTATAACTAAGGCTACCAGAACATCTCTTTTAAAGAGAACCTGTTCAGGCGAGGATTTGTAAATTTAATCCCAAAGCATTATATGTTCCTGGTACAAATCACTCTCTTAATCTGTGTGGAGTGTCTTCTTTTGCAACTGTTTTACAATGTGTAACCTTTTTTGAGACCTTAAAAGGTCTACTGCTTTTTCTTAGTTTCCACACAGATGGACGATCCTTGTAACTAATGTTGGAGGTACAGTCAAGAGACTTTTATATACAAGAAGTGCTCACAATAAAGTTGTAAAGCCAGTATATGCTAATTTTAAGAAGATTCTTGATGACATAGAAAAAACTTTGTGATCCCACATAAGCTGTCGAAATCAGAGTAGCAGCGCAAACGCTTTTTCCAGCAGTATGGGATTTTTCTTTTTTATGTTTTTTGTACTTCTAGAGTAGTGTTTTAGAAGAAAAAAAACACGATTAAAATACCTACAGATTGCTGTGATACGTTTTGAGAAGTGTGTTATCAAAATGAGATATCTGAAGATATTTTTGAAAGACATAAGAAATGAGATCGCGGAGAAAGCACTGCAGTTTACAACGAACAACTTGTGAAGAGATGGACATACCTTTAGTAAAAAGAATTGTCAAAAATAAGAAAATTATGGCTAAATAAAAGGCTCAAGATGAACCAATGACATTGAATAAAGAATTGAAAATATTAATGTTGGAGAGCATTGACAGGTTTTTATCAAGAAATAGACACTCGCTGTAAATAATTAGTAATTTTTTAATTAACGTTCCACTAGAGCAACTCAACGGGCTATTAACGACTGTCCGGTATCTATCCCCTAAGGGAAAGATCCGAGGACAACACCACGTAATTATGAACCACGGTCAGATGACGAGGAAACACCTGAACTCGCACCCCACTCTCCAAACTTCCACACCAACCTAACATGAGGATTTTCGGTCACTACAGATTTAAGGTGAACCATCAGCCTTAACACAATAAGCTTACAAACATACATTCCCTGAACCGGATTCGAACCATGAACCTCGCTGTAAAGACATGGAAAATATAACAGCTCGGTTTGCAGTTTGGAGCCCAATAATCTGATTACAACTTCAGAAAATTAACTGCCACAGTTAATGCAAAACTTAGTCGTAAACTGTGATGAACTTTCTTAAGATGATGTCCTTAGAGAGATTCTACGACTAAGAAGACATCTACAAGCTGCCAAAGTTTTAAAAAAAGATTCTCTGGAATGGTCATCTTTTAAGATTTTTAGAGTTTGTTGTTGAATATGAACTTTCAGATTCTGTACCAAATCTAACTTTTTTTCATCTGACCCTGGATCAAATTACGTGTTGCTGTCCTCGAATCTTTCCATTAGGGTATTGATCTCGTACTGTCGTCAATAGCCCGTTGGGTTGCTCTAGTACTACGTTAATTCAAAAATTAATTAATTACCAAATTTATCTTTAGACTTAAGAATCTTGTTACCGTTATGTGCTTCAGTAGCATCATGTGAGAGGAATTTTTCAAAACTAAAATTAATCAAGAGTTATCTTAGGTCCACTATTAATAAAGCTCTTCTCTCTGTATTAGGTATCTTGTCAATCTATATAAATAAGAATGGAGTGTTTGTTTGTACATTCAATATTTTCGACCCATTTCAAGTTTTCTATCCGTTTTGGACCCTCCTGATGCCGAATCCGCCTTTTTCTCGTTTGGTGTCTGTCTGTCTGTCTTTCTGTCTGTCTGTCTGTCTGTTGTGCCCTATACACGTCCACGCGGTTTAAGATATTTTCATGAAAATTTGCATACAGTGAGTACTTATCTTCATTTAGTGAGTGGCATTGGTTGCGAAAGTCTGTCTGTCCGTCTTTCTGTTCTATGCTCGATTTTCTGTTTGTGTGTTTGTCTAGACATCACAGGAATTCAATTCCAGATATTTGATTGCATTGTATTTTATTTTATACATTATCTATTAGTTTAGTGAATGCAATATTAAACATTTCTTTATTGTTATATTTAGTTGAGTTTCATGCTAAAACACCTGAGTAAGTATACTTAAATCAACCATAATTTGGTAGTTTTGGAAAAATTGGAATGTCTATTGAATATTACGATTACTTCGATTGCTTTACCATTACTGCTGAAAAAGTAATTATTCTTCAAAAAAAAAATTTTTTTTTTTTTTTTATGGAATTTCATCTCTGATACTTCATTTATTTCGAGTCTTATTTTTATTCTTTGCGCAATGAAAACGATTTCCGTATATTTGGGACAGACGATATTTTTCAATGAAACGAGAATGAACAAGATCGCGCGAGCAGTGATATTTTTTTCTGGTTCTTTCGCTATGAATTAATTTCACATTTCTAAATTTTGTACACTTTTACTTGTAAGTTGTGGCAACTGTGCGAGATCAAGAGATAAAATTGAATCACAAATTAATATCTTTAGAACAATTTTTTGCGACATCTTTTATTTTGTTTTACTTCGCTGTTTCCTGTTTTAAATATTTATTATTTTAATAAATGTGTTTTCCTTCTCATCACACGCAACAGCACCACAAAGTATTAGACTTAAAAATGTTAGGTAAGTCAGTATAAATCTATATAAATAAGAATGGAGTGTTTGTTTGTACATTCAATATTTTCGACTCATTTCAAGTTTTCTATCCGTTTTGGACCCTTCTGATGACGAATCCGCCTTTTTCTCGTTTGGTGTCTGTCTGTCTGTCTGTATGTTGTGCCCTATACACGTCCACGCGGTGTAAGATATTTTCATGAAAATTTGCATACAGTGAGTACTTATCTTCATTTAGTGAGTGGCATTGGTTGCGAAAGTCTGTCTGTTCGTCTTTCTGTTCTATGCTCGTTTTTGTGTTTGTGTGTTTGTGTAGACATCACATGAATTGTATTCCATATATTTGATTGCATTGTATTTTATTTTATACATTATCTATTAGTTTAGTGAATGCAATATTAAACATTTCTTTATTGTCATATTTAGTTGAGTTTCATGCTAAAACACCTGAGTAAGTATACTTAAATCAACCATAATTTGGTAGTTTTGGAAAAATTGGAATGCCTATTGAATATTACGATTACTTCGATTGCTTTACCAGTACTGTGTGCTAAAAAAATAATTATTCTTCGAAATTTTTTTTTTTTTTATGGAATTTCATCTCTGATACTTCATTTATTTCGAGTCTTATTTTTATTCTTTGCGCAATGAAAACGATTTCCTAATATTTGGGACAGACGATATTTTCAATGAAACGAGAGAACAATGAAACAAGATCGCGCGAGCAGTGATATTTTTTCTGGTTCTTTCGCTCTGAATTAATTTCACATTTCTAAATTTTGTACACTTTTAGTTGTAAGTTGTGGCAACTGTGCGAGATCAAGAGATAAAATTGAATCACAAATTAATATCTTTAGAGCAATTTTTTGCGACATCTTTTATTTTGTTCTACTTCGCTGTTTCCTGTTTTAAATATTTATTATTTTAATAAATGTGTTTTCCTTCTCATCACACGCAACAGCACCACAAAGTATTAGACTTAAAAATGTTAGGTAAGTCAGTATAAATTTTCAGTAAATTTTAAGTGTAGTTATGCCATTATTGAAAGAATAATGCCGTTATTTCAAGAATAATGCCGTTATTTAAAGAATAATGCCGTTGTTTAAAGAATAATGCCGTTATTTAAAGAATAATGCCGTTATTGAAAGAATAATAATGTTTATTAATCCAAACTGGAACTTTTTCCAACATTAAAAAATTCGTTGTAATAATGACAGGAGAAGATTGCAAAATTTCACAATGTCGCATACCGGAGGCAAGAGTGCCACAAGTAAAAAAAATATTGTTTTGTTGACTATGAGTGCGAGAGCACTCGCCGTAAATCGTAATTTTAATTAATTGAGTTGAACATGAAAAGAACTTAAGAAAGGGAATTCCAAATCTTCCTATAAATCGTCTTTTATAGTAGTAACCTTAGTATCACCTTTCGTCATTTTGTAACTTTTTCATACAGCGATTGTGCAATGTATGTGAAATGTATTACATGAATGGATATGCATGTGTAGGATTTGTGTCCAAAGTAAGTTGTAGAAAATATAACGATGGCGAAAGGTGTTAAAATAAATTTTTATTCTACAAAAGACGTAAGTCATTATATATTTTGATTATCTCTTCAATCTAGAGTAAACCAATTCAAACCGAGTAAGGTCGGGTATTTTGCTAGTTTTCAGTAAATTTTAAGTGTAGTTATGCCATTATTGAAAGAATAATGCCGTTATTTAAAGAATAATGCCGTTATTTAAAGAATAATGCCGTTATTTAAAGAATAATGCCGTTATTGAAAGAATAATAATGTTTATTAATCCAAACTGGAACTTTTTCCAACATTAAAAAATGCGTTGTAATAATGACAGGGGAAGATTGCAAAATTTCACAATGTCGCATACCGGAGGCAAGAGTGCCACAAGTAAAAAAATATTGTTTTGTTGACTATGAGTGCGATAGCACTCGCCGTAATTCGTAATTTTAATTAATTGAGTTGAACATGAAAATAACTTAAGAAAGGGAATTCCAAATCTTCCTATAAATCGTCTTTTATAGCAGTAACCTTAGTATCACCTTTCGTCATTTTGTAGCTTTGTCATACAGCAATTGTGCGATGTATGTGAAATGTATTACATGAATGGACACAAATCCTACACATGCATATCCAAAGTAAGTTGTAGAAAATATAAAGATGGCGAAAGATGTTGAAATAAATTTTTACTCTACAAAACACGTAAGTCATTATATATTTTGATTATCTCTTCAATATACAGTAAACCAATTCAAACCGAGTAAGGTCGGGTATTTTGCTAGTTAAAAATAAAATAGCAAAAGCAATTGATTTTGATGATGTCATTTTAAAATTTGCAGAGAACCGATTTAGTAAATAAGTCTTTAAGTGCTTGTGTCTCAATGCAAAGAAATAAAGCAGAAAATAACAGTAGTAATTGTATCGTATTGTTTCTTTTAATAATTTTAACAGGGGGAAATTTTCCGCACCTTGTACCACCTGACCTTGCTACATCACTGTTTGCGTCACACTGTTCGTATCGTTCTTTATGCTTGTCTGTTGCGATGTCTCTTCATAATTATTAAATGTCTTGGACTTGGAGATACACTGTTATTTCTGTATTACAAGACATAACAAGCATCTTTTTTTGCTACCTAAAGATCATCGCGTTAAATTTATCCAACAGTCGAGCTGTTCATTTCGTTCTATTAAGATGTATCTTTACATTGTGACGACTGGGAAAAGACGATAACATGAGGACCTTTCTTCCGAAGTTTTTCCTAACCCCATTAACCGGTCGGTCTCGTATTCTCACATCTACGATTCTGATCACCATCGACTATAAAACAAGTTGTCAACACCTAAATTATCTTGGACCTTCCACGAGAAAAAGGCAGACGGTCCACCCAAAAAGAACACATGTGTTTACAGTTCTGTGGTAACTCGGGTCATAAAGACATTAAATCTGTCTTAGGGTCGGCATGTAATCTGACTTCTTGCTCTGCCTGTCACGCACGTTCTTTTTTAACGATTCTGAAATCCAAGGAAAAGGCTCACAGCTGTGGAGTTCACACCCCTTAATGTTGCAGGTGTCATTGAAAAACAGCAGAATCAACATGCCGTGATGGAGACGGACTACCCCCGGAGGAAACGAAACTGGGGTGACGAGACGAGGTACCATTGGAACGAGGTGGCGAAGAAAGAGCTCTCGTTAGACAGCTATACGGTGAAGTTAAACACCAGTGAACAAAAACTAACAGTGGAGAAAAGCTTATTGTTTATTTATTCTTTAACATTCGTTAGTTGAATGTCCCATGTACATTTTGTGTATATAGTCATCCTATAGTTAATCTAGACGTTTCAAGTTGTAATAAAAATCTTGTAAATGTATCCAACTGAGTCCTACTCCAGTTTATTACTGTGGTACAAAATCGCCCCAATATCCACTACTGTAATATTTTATCACTTTTTCTTCTAAACATCAGGTCTCGTGAGGCACTATTAATATTCGTTATATTTTATAACTTTTTGCTTTTCAACACCATGCCTCTCTAGATACAAGCAGTTAATTACGGCGCAAACTAATTGGATTGACTCCGTTATACTCAATGCTTGCGACAAAAAGTAAAACTAGAAATCGTTCTGAAACCGAACAAGAAGCGACGCCTCGTGTCGGAAAAAAACACTACCGCTAAATAGAATATGCGTCCCCGCCTCAAAAACTGTCTTATTGAATGAAACAGGTCCGAATTTGATGATAATCCCAATGGGCGTATTCCTCCGGCTGTCACTGTCTCTTAAGGTGTGGCTTCCATGGGACACTTAGATGGATTGAATGTCCTTTTTATACCACTTATTTATTTCCACAATACACCAGACGACTGGGGATGGCATTTCAGGAAGAACAACACGGGGGGAGGAAGGCTCATAAATAATACGGACCTCGTTTTAGAAGTACGCCGTCATCTTATTGCACATACCGTTAATACTTAATGCAAAACGCGGACAATGTTACCGAAGTGCCCTTCGCCGAAGCTGACCTTTCGCAAATTAGGGTAATTTGTACACTGTGCATAGATGAAGCGATGTTGTGGTTTCCAAGAAAATAATATTGAGTTGTGAATTATAGATGACGCGGTGTTCTCATTTTTGATTCTAAAACCTTGGGATACATGGTAGTCTGGGGAGTTCTATTCCCTATTTCATGATTCACTTTTGTGGAGCAATTAATCATTCGATGTTTTTTTGGATTAACTCTCTTGTTGGTTTATCTTTGGTAATTGGTAATTTTTTTAAATTAACGTCGTAGTAGTAGTACTAGAGCAACACAACGGGCGATTGACGACGGTACGGGATCGATCCTCTAAGGGAAAGATCAGAGGACAACACCACGTCATTTTGAATCACGGTTAGATGACGCGGCAACACCTGAGCTGGCCCTTCAATCTCCAAACTTCCACACCTACCCAACGTGAGGACTTTCGGCCACGACCTATTTAAGGTGCACCAGCCCCCTCTACACCATATGCTTACAAACATCATTACATACTGACCCAGATTCGAACCAGAAACTTCGTATCTACAGGCTAACACCTTAACCACTCGACCGTCTGGTTGGCAGTTTATCTTTGAATCGACTGCAGTAAAAGGCCTCTGATGAAAAAAATCTGTTCTAGACTGTCGGGTATAAATTTAGGTTAGGAATTCGTTATCTTCCCTATTGTATGGTTCCGTTTTATGGAGCATTAATCATTCGATGCTTTTTAGATTAACCCTCTTGGGCATTATCTTTGAGTCCAAACCTGCACTGTAGCGGAAAGCCTCTGATGCAAAAACATGTTCTAAACTGAAGATATGAACTGAGGTAAGGGTTATCTATTGTCTATTGTCTCTTGCATGGTTCCGTTTTGTGGAGTAATTAACCATTCTATGTTTTTTGGATTAACCCTCCTTGTGGTTTATCTTTGAGTTGAAAACTACTTTGTAGTGAAAATCCTCTCATGATGTTCCAAAACCTGCTCACACTCACCAGTTTAAGGCAAGGGACAGTTTGTTTTTCGTTCTTGGATCTATATTCCCCTTGGAGTAATAGTCTCGTCATTAGTAAAATGGGCGAGATCTTAGTCGAGATATCTCGTTCAAACCACTTGGATTGTTAACTTAGTGGTAAGCCCAATGCTGCCTGCATCTGTGTGTCATTTTGGGTCAAGCAATATATACACTCATGTCCATAAATTAAGGATAATGCCAGCTCCGGCAAATAAAGGTTCAGAAACAAAACAAACATGACTTATTCATAAAGCCCATTTATTAAATAAAAGAAAAAGAACAAAAGAGATGGTGTATGTATGATACCATTCATAAAAACTACGATTTTTGCTCACTGGAGCAACTACAAAAAATATCGACATAACAAAAAACTTAACATGACATGGTTGATATGATGGTGAATACATTGTATGTCTTCCAGACGATGAAATACAGTCCGTACAACGCCTAGGCATCCTGAGGATCAAATTATCGAGCTGATCTTATGGAACATCGCACCATTCAGCAAGCAATGCTCTCCGAAGTAACGGTACACATGCAGGAGATGGTTGACGGGCTGCAACTCGTCAGTAAAACATGCCCCACATACGCTCTATCCGATTCAAGTCAGGTGAAAATGCTGGCCATTCCATACGGGTGATATCCTCAGATTCAAGGCATTCGTTTACAATGTTTGCATGGTGAGGACGGTCTTTGTCATCCATAAACACAAATTCTGCGCCCATGGTACCCCTAAACAAACTTAAATGTCGTTCCAGAATGATGTCCCGGTAAATTTGGCCTCTCATGTTTTCGATTTGTACATTTAATCTGTTCTGGAGACCAGTATAATTCCTCCCCAAACAAGCAATCCTGCACAAATCGTAATGGTGTTGTTCAATGATGTTGTCTTGGTGGTAGCGGGTATCTGGCGTTCTCCATGTGAGCGTTCGCAGTGAATCAGACTGCAAGCTAAACCTGGACTCGTCGGAAAACATCACAGAAACCCACTGTGACGATGTCCACATTGTATGTTCTCTACTACAGGCTAACTAACTGCTGGCCACTTTTAGTTGCCGTGAGCGCCTTGAAACTGGCGTACTCGTGGCTGTAGATAGCTGACGAGAAAGGTCGGATGCCGTGCTCCGTCTGCTTCTTTTTGCAGTTACTTCTAAATACCGATCGTCATTCGGCGTTGTAATTCGGGGGTGACCTGTACTGTAACGTCTACTGACATTTCCATCATTTTGGAATCATTGCCAAAGCATAGATGACACTTTGTGCGATTCCAAGTTCCACTGAAACTTCCGTCTGAGTATGCCCACATTCCATGCGGCCGATAATTCTATCAAGTAAAAAATCATCGATATGCGTCCTCTGTGCCATAGCTATTCGGTTGTGGTACTGAGCGACTTACAGAACGATTGTGAACAATTTTACTTCTTTACTGCGATTCCTTATATTAACCTCTCTTACACTCTCGTCATTGTGACGTACTATCGACGTCATCTGACGGCTTCCTGTAAATTGGATATTATTCTTGAAGATGTGTGCGATAATTCTACAGTTGAAATTTTTACTTTAGAGTTCGATTTCTGTGTGATTCTAAATTATCCTTAATTTATGGACATGAGTGTAGATGGTGGTAGTGTTTCTTAAGTGATACGTGTTTCATGTACGTATTGTACTTGTGACGTCAGTTAGCTGCTTTTTCGAATAAGATTTCCATACGTCGCAGATAAAAATTCTGAAGAATAGAATTCGAATCGATATATAACTAAACGGTCGAAATTCAATTGGATCAAATACCAATAAATAACTATTACTATAATGGAGATACATTACATTTTAATGTGACTCCTATCTGTATAATATGAGAGTATTTTGACAGCAGATGGTAGATAAATGTATTAACGTCTGCTGGAGCAACACAACGAGCAATTGGTGACTGTCTGGGATCAATTAAGAAGGGAAAATTCCGAGAACAAAGCCTCATATGGTGTCCACGGTCATATAGCGAGAACAACAACTGAGCTGGTTATTTATGTTATGGTTATATACTGAGCTGAGCTGGAGCACTCCACTCAACAAACTTCCACACCACTTCAACATGAGGATATTTGAGATCACGACAGATTTATCTTGCATCAGATCACTTTGAACACGAAAATTTAGTTGAATTCGATCTGGTTTTTGGAACTTAAGAAATACAACTTTGAACAAAAATCATTTTCTCCAATCACGTTTCCCTGATAACCATATAAATTACCATATTATTAGCATCTAAGATGATTAGAACGTGAAAAAAGATATTTTATGATTAGGCTCGGAAATTTTTCTTAAAACCAATCAGTACGAAGCTTGTAAAAATTGAGACTGTGGATTATTTTACCTGCAATGTTACTAATAGTATGTTTCCATGCAGAGGTTAAATAAATGTAAGGAAGCAACATCTACAGAAAATGCCCAACTTAGGCCCGGTGCAAACTTCCGGTTTTTCAACGTGTGACGCCGTTGCAGTACCGAAGCCCAACCATGCACACATAACCGTGAAATGACGCAAGTACTCATATCGTGTCAAAATAAAAATATTCTATCGATGAAAACATGTTTATTTCGTTTACTTGGTGTAAGTAAAGTATATTTTGAAACAAAATAGACGTTACTGGATACAGCCATTTATTAATTATTATTTATATTCCATTTATTTATGAAAACAAGGTACTTCAGACCGGAGACGCGTGTGCGGCGAGCTGCGGCGCCGTGGGTAACTGTGGTATACAAATTGCACGCAAGTTGGACGTGCGTCGCCGCAGCGGCGCCGGAGGCATTTGTGCACTATTCCATTCGATCTAATGTATCTCAGACCGTACTTGCGTTGCCGCAGCAGCGGACGGATGTGTGCACTAGGCCTTAATCGTTACATTTTTATTACTTTTCTCTTTTAATACACTTCGTGTACCGTTTTGTAAATTATTTTGTGTTCTTCCACAAACTACTTAGCTCTATTCTCCTAATAAGGAAAAAACGAGAAGTTGTTATTAATGTAAAAGCGATTTTATTAATTATACTTGGATTTAAATTCAATCCTTAATTGTTCCACATCAATCTTCAGTTTTGAATCAGAATTTCATTTCAGTGTTTCTTCCTATCACCTTTCTGGAGAAGTGCGGCTAGGTAAATTGCTAGTTAAATCAAAAGACTTATTGTGTAAAATATAGAATTTTCTTTCATAAAACTGGCGTAGTTTTCGTTGATTCTGGTTTTAAGTTTATTATTTGCAGGCAAAAGAGGTGATATTGATAATAATTTGGCTGTGGGGAAACAGGTTGTCATATAGCCTTTATCTGCATCTAGAGGATTTCGGGTTAGAATCCAGGTTTGAAAACTGTTTGTGATCGTTTGTGCTAGGAGAAATGGTAACTTACATACTGGAGATCTACCTCATGAGTAGCCGCCAGTTTGCCTCTTATAATATTGAAGACCAAATGTAGGTCAGCGGTTGGGCATTAGAAATATTTTTTTAATTGGGTAGGCTGTATTGGAGCAGGGCAGCAAGGTTCATTAGTCGTACCCAAATAAATGCGACGTACTAGGGCATGGTATTCATTTGATTGTAGTAAATGAAAGACAAATTCAGTATTCAATTCAGTGTTTATAAAAAGCTGAAGAGTTAGATTACCTTTCGAAGTACACTCTATAACAAAAAATTCGACACACCAAGAAGGAGTTGTGCGGATTCGCAAACTGAGAGTTTCGAATACGAAACTTGATCCAACCAAAGTCTTTCATCTACATGGGATCTGGTGCACGTTAAGTACGTCGTGGGTTCAAATGTCCTCAAGCTTGCGTGGTGTGGAAGTTTGGAGAATGAAGTGTTTTACCTCGTCATCAGACTGTGGTTCAAGATCACGAGGTGTGTTGTCCGCTGGTCTTTCTCTATGTATGAAAGCCGAACCACCGTCAATGGCCCATTATGTTTCTCCAGTGTGACATTAATTCAAACACCCTCCCCCTAGTTTAAAGAAATGACTTATTCAAAACCACATGACAAATGCAAAGTCGCCGGAATCGGACGCATTATCCAGAATATAACAAGAGAGCAGAAGTAGGCAGTGTAAAATGAATACCGATAAGAGAGTCGTCGTAAATCAATTATTTAAGTATCCTCGCAAATCGACATTTGCAAAGTGACGTGGGAAATCGTTTCTTGGAGGAAGCAAAGAGCGTCAGCAGAACAAACAGTGAAATCGTTTATTATGACTCGGAGTCATGCATGCTTCCTCGGGCGAATCGTTAGCGGAGGAAGGAAAATCTCAAGGTCTCTGGTGAGTTCCAGGCGATGGAGGGGTCGGCGGGAGCTGCCGGCACACCCTTTCTGCTCTCTCCAAGGGCCACACCCTCTTGGAGTGTGCCAGAAGAACATCTTCAGCCGACAAGATTCCGTTGTCTCGTTTTTACAACTCTTACGTCACGTCCTTACGGCCGGTGGTGAAACTTTCGCAATCGATGGAAGATGTTCCGTTTTTTCTTGTGCTTTTCCTTTAGTGGCATTGTAGTGGGGGGTTTGTTGTCAACACTCCAAGTAATTTCGATGATATATCTTGTCGATCGAGATGTGATAAGTTTTGCTAATTACGAGATATCTCGTCATCTAGATGTGTTGACGATTTATTGATGATAAGGTGATCGAGGTATGGGGTCAGCATTCTTCTCATGACAAGAGACGACGAGAGCTTAATGAACGAGATATCTTGTCTATCAAGTAATTAACCCGTTGTACGTAACCCCTAATATACCAGTGGTTCTCAAATGTTTTTAAGTCGTTGCACACTTGAAGTCCTACAAAAAAGCGTAGGCGCACCACACACAAAGTGCTAAGGAATAAGATACATAGAAATATGAAAATAACGGAAAACGACCTTGAGCAGCCGCATATGAGCATCGGCTCAAGCCCTGTTTGAACAAGTTAAAACAAGTGTAGAAAACCTTCTTGCTACTGTTTTTTGTGCACAGAATATTCTTCCTGCTCTCCTTAATAGAATAATAATTATCTGCCACAAAGAACATTTTAATGCTGAAATGAAGATAAAATGTACAATATTTAACAATATGACATTAAATTCATTTTTATATTCCCACACATTTCTATCTGGGATTTCATATGGCGCACCTAGCTTGTCACCGGGAGCACTAGTATGCCGGGACTCAACTTTTGAGAAGCACTGTGCTATAGCATTCTGAATACATATACCACATTGGTGATATGCTCTATTTATACCAACCAGACTTATTTAATAAAGTACAGCGTTTTACGACTCTGGCCACGAGAGTGTGTGATGTTGTTAGTTAAAGGACATGTGTCATAGCACATAGGGGCTTTGGGGTTAAAAATTAATTTTTATTTAATCATTTTAAAATTATATGCTCATTTCTAAACTTATCGATACCATTAAGAAAAATATCTCGTACGATAATTTATTTTGAATTCGTATTTAGGTGGATAGTTAACCAAAATTAACTACAGTATAGTAGAGTTATAGTAGTCGTTCACGGAAAGTGGTGCACGTTCAATCTGTCGTGACCTCAAACGTCCTCACGTTCGCATGGTTCGGAAGTTTGGAAAATGGGGCACCAGTTTAATTGTTGCCTCGTCAACTGGGAGGTATTTTAATTAACGTCGCATTGGAGCAACACTGCGGGCTATTGGTGATTGTCCGGGATCAAACCCGAAGCTACAGCTTACAGGCGATCCAGTGACAAAGTCTCCTCATTTTAAACCACGGTCAGATGGCGAGAACAACGCCTGTTACCCCATACTCCAAACTCTCACATCATGCCATCGTGAGAACATTTGAGGCCACGACAGCCCCCTTTGTACACGACGGTCTTTGATTGGATTCGAACTCGCAACCCCCCCCCCCCCTCCAAAATCCTTTACTCTTCCAACCGGGCAACCGCATCCCCCGGTTCATTTTGAAAGTGGGTGAAACGAAAGTTCACTCGCGCTATGCTCTTGTGCGATTTGCCGGGGAATCTTTCTGCCGGAGCAGTGGCCTGCAATATTTGGATTAAAGGGCATGCCTGTGCGCAATGGTCTAGGTTCCCTTTTCAGTGAGACGTATAAAGGACAGTGCAACTTCGTCTACCAAAAAGTACTTCGTTGAGTTGGGTTACACATCTATCTACACAGGGTGTTTCTTAAAATATCTCTCCAAATTGTAACAGGTGGTAGAGGGGCCCACAATAAACATTTTTTATGCGGCATGTATTGAACCATTCTCTTGTGATTTGTACTATCTGCATCATGACGTCGAGAGGACGTGATTTTATCTTACGAGTATCTAAAAAGGATGTCTATGTGTATGTGAGTATATATTCTCTATACAAATCAACACCGTTTGACCAATCCAAACCCAATTTTGGTACACTTATACTTTAGAACACTGCGGAAAACATAGGCGATTTCTTTCCTGTCTTCAGACTCATCTGTAGCCATCAAAATTGGCACGCAGGTAGTCCTAAAAGTGCCCCTCGAAGTCCCAATTTTAAAATCTAAAGTTTGTTTTCCTGCAATAAATGGACATGGACAAGGGAGCACGTTTTACAGAGTTTGTGCATTTGAGTTAACACAGGGTAAAGTCGTGGTCAGATTTTAGCTATCGCGGTCATGTATGAAACCCGAGCAATGCCGGGTTATTCAGCAAATGTTAGATATAAATGCTTCTGTTTCCTTTAGAGAAATGATTATCTTCTAGTTTTACATCTTTAATTAAATCTCGCAAGAGTCCTAAATCTCACGCCGAAAAAGACTATTTTGCCTAAATCAACACCACAGCTCATGCGTATCTCATTCTTCTTTCCGGAACTGATTGCCTTTACCTCGCCCACTTAGAACTCAAATTAGACTCCTAATTGTGTCACTTACTTACTTCTATCTTAATCACATTCCTTTTATGAATTGTACTAGCAGAAAGACCCGGCTTTGCTCGGGTTGAATTAATAATATGTTGATTGAAAAGTCATCATCAATCCTTTTTCATAAAAGAATATTATCATCATTTGAATGTACGGGGGAAAAAATTTAATACCAATTTAACTTCTCCATTGCTTCTACAATTTACTTCGGACGCAAATATGCATATATGTTGTATACAACCATATAATCCATTTCATATTCGTCACACTTCTGTTGAAGTTGATTTTAAGTTTTCGAGTGACTACGAATATTTCCGTGCATTCCATTTCATTAAAACTGGCGAATTTTCGGTGGATAGTCTTGCACTTACTTTTCCTATGAATATGTTTTCATTTAGGTAATATACCGGAACACATAATGCAAACAGAAACAAAATTCCAATCCTTAAAAAAAGGCAGAATTTTGAAAAAATATCTGTTCTAGCGTGTTGTATTTCGACTTCCTGAATATATTCTGAAGTAAAACAATTCGACTAAAAACTTGAACAATATTGATGAAGACAATGATTTATAAGCTAAAAATAACACATATTTATAATACTTGGGAATCCTCAAATATGATCGCAACCATCTCGTTTTTAATTCAAAAACCCCAAAAAAGAATTATAAATCAAATTAAAAAATTAAACATTAATTCTGAGGTTTCCAGATACCGAGTAGCAAAATTACGCTTTTATGAACAATGAGTTTATCGTTTGGGCTTTTCGTGCTCCATTATAAAATTTAAGTAAATATGAAATTAAATGTTCTAAATATTCTTTCTTCATCAATCAAATATTTATAAATATTATTTTCATCATGGGAAGACGTAAAAATTCAGTTCAAACATGAACATTATAATTTAATTTGTTTTAAGAAAATTGTTTTTCGATCAACATTGGTAAAGCAATCTGAGATGCGTATAGCAATCATTTTACACTCAATGTTATTTCTATGGCGTTTTCAAATTGCTTTTAGGTCAATTTTAGGCCGCTTAGAATTCGAATTTTTCAAAATCCTTTCTTAGTGCACCCCTACTGTATAAGAAGAAACACCCTGCAAAATTTCAGCTTCCTATGACTTTTAGTTCTTGAGATACAGTGATGAGTCAGTCAGTCAGTGAGTGGTATTTGAATTTTATAGATATAGATTTGCAACTTCCTTTAACGTTCTCCTCTTATGGTCTTTTATTTCAATTTATTAAACTATTAATTAAGAGGCGGAGGTTAGCAATCTATCTGCCAGGTACTCCGCAATTGATACGTCCTTTCCGTTCTCTTCGAGTTCTACTTATTTTCATGTTCCTCGTCAGTGTTGTTGTGTTCAGTGCCACGAATAAATATGTTTACTTGAGCTGATTCCTCGCTCGATTAGTTGAATTGGGTTTATGGTGCAAGGTCCATATTTGTCCATGCTGCGTCAAACACGACGAACGATCATATACCCACTCGGATTTTCAACAACATGCAACGCTTCCCAAATTCGGAGCTTGAGATTGAAAATCCTAGATAGCAGTGACGCTTTACGCCACAGAAGATATCTTTTCGACTAACTTGACCCCTTACAGTTTCATTTTTTTCCCGAATTCAATCCAAAAAATGTCACCTTTTTTTTTCTTTCTTTTTTTTTTTCTTTTTTTTTTTTTTTTTTTTTTTTTTTCCATTTTACATTTGGAAATTTTTATGCATTTAGAACAACATTTCATTGCAAATATAATAATAATTGGGGCAATTTTTTGCAACAAATGTAACTTTTTTTCACACATTCTATGCTGCATTTAAAGTACTAAAACCAAAATTATTCCTACATGGGGTATATTGTAAGTCAGTTATAACCGTAACGTAAATGCAACTTTCTGCACCAATGCAACTTTTTGCATCAATGCAACCACCTGCAACTTTTTAAAATTTAGCTTAAAATTAATTAATACGAAATTACTATTTCATGTTTTGCCCTATGAATCAACTCTTCGATCACGTGTGTGATCTTGCGAACGCCGAAGTATTGCGGATCAAACAAGAAGTTCATGGAAAGAAAGTGTTCGTCCTAACAGACGAAAGTGAAATAAATGGCAAGTACATTAACACATTGGTTGGCACTCTTGTTAATCCAGAGGAAATTTGCGTAATCGACTGCAGAGTTTGCGAGGCAAGTGTCCATCATCAATATGTTCTTTGCCTTGTAGATGACATTTTAAAATCTCTGAATGTTGAGCGAAAGGATTTTACGCTTCTGCTCTCCGATACACCATATTATGTGACTTCGGCTGGAAACACACTCAAGGTGCTTTATCCGCGATTGCTCCAAGTTACTTGCGTGGCACACTAATTTCACAACTGCAGAAAAAGTCTGGTTAATTTTTCCCCAAACGTTTGCTGAAAATCAAAAGCAGCTAAGAATGTCTGATTCGTCGCGTAGAAAAATCGGAATCGAAAGCGTACAATATCGAGTCAGCGTATGAAGATATCATATCGATGTATTTTAAAGATTCTTGAAACCTTAAAGCCTATCTTAAAAATGATTGGAAAAGAATAATGATCTGACGGTTATTGCTACACAATACCGAGAAGATTTTCCCCCAAGTCAGTATTTGCTACTGTAACAATGTCAAGCAATATCAGTGTTGAGCGCAGTTTTTCAATGTTAAAGAAATTACTGGCCAAGGATCGGCCATTCAACGGCATCAACGTTCTTCTGTATTTAATGATGTATTATAATACTGTTGTACATGACTAAAATTGTCAATAAATTTTGAATTTTTATTTTTTTACGAATAATTTGTTTTAGATTTTAGTGTATTAAAAATAAATGCAACTTTATTTCCATAAATGCAACTTTAGGGAATGATAAATGCAACTTTTCCCATTTTTACTGCTACAAAAAAGTGACCCTAATAATAATATTTTTCCTTGAAGTTGTCTTTTCTTCCTACATAAGCGCCCTGCAGGGAAGTTACATTTATCGTTGTGTGCATATAAAAAATACAATTACTTTACTGTTTTTTCGATTACAATTACATTTACATGCCCTTTTTATCAATTTCAAAAATTTACCATGCTTGACTTAATCTATCTACACTACTATCAGAGTCACTAGTATCGAAGTCATCTAGAAAGCTTTCACTAGTCCCAGAATCATTTACATATTTTTCATATTCTGATTCCTAATCACAGTCCGAAGAAATTAGCCCCATATGTTCTGAATCAGCCAATATTTTAGGTAAAAATAGTTTGTACTACTTACACATCAATAAAGCTGTCAAATGATCAGTAAGAGTAAAATACATGCAAAAAGCTAATCTCACTGAATCTATATATATAATTCTCTTACTTGGCACGCAAAAAAGACGTTATTTGTAATCGCGTTTTGGCAACATTGTATGAATGTTTGTTTATCACGAAGCCTCGCGCTTCCATTGAATTTATAGCGTTATCGGATGAAATTTTATTGAAAAAAAAAGAGTTTTAGTTGAGCTATTACAGTTTAAAAAAGAAATCAAAGAAAGCGTAGGATCTTTTCATGGCCATTTAAAAAAAAGGTCCTTTTTAGTGCCAACAATTATAGTTCAACAATACGCTTGCACTACAACTTTCGACAGCAAACTCAATAAAAAAGCGTGGGTGGCTCGAGTGTACGCACAAACAACATGCTGGGTATTCAATTTCCAAATCAGCGCTCACATTTCGAGCCAAATTTGCTCAAAGTATTCATTTGAATTCTGATTCCATAGTATGTCCATATTATATATGTTTCATATGTATATACGTTCCATATGTATATATATTTTCTGAAAAACAGCAAAAACTTTAGATTTGAAAAATATTTTTTTTTGAATATATATCATATTTTGTAAACATTCTCTTATGCTAGGACACATGTCTTCATTGATGCGAGCGAAGCGAGCACAAGTTCGCGCAGCGAACCAATGAGGATTGCGAAGCAATCCTCCGGGGATTGGCGAGCGTTAGCGAGCAGGGGGCGGGCCCCCTAGTTATAAATATTCTGCGAGTCATGCAAAACATATGACGAAAGCGCGCGCTTTTGTCACTTGTTTTTATTTTACCAATCAGAATAGAACAAAATATACATTTCAAATTACCATTTAGTGGAAAACTAACGACATCTATATGACTAATTTGGTATTAAAAATAGAAAAAATACGGGTAAAACAGTAAAAAAAGCGACGGAGAAATGAGATTACCCGTACGGCGCCCGGACAAAACTGGCAAGAGGTTAAACAGCGCCCTTTACCTTCAAAACGTGGTATTTCCAGACACATTCACCAACAAAAACTTTTTATTTTGAACCTCTGTACCACCCTTTAATTTTGGCCAGATATTTTAGAAACTCCCTATATATTCTATTGCAGTGGTTCCCAATCTGATCTCCACTAAGCCCTGAGGGCTTCCCAGGGGATCCACGTTAGTTCGAGGAAAATAAAATTTAATGAAATAAGGTATAAAAAGCAAAAGGTATAATCAAAGTAAGATAACTAGAAATTACATTTTGAACATAAATTTGCATTTTAGTAAAATTAACTGGGAATTGTCTTCTATATTGAATAATAAATATTTCGAATAACAAGTAATGAACGAATTTATAGTTTACTTGAATCGGATGTAATGATTAAATTGGAGTTACTGGGTTTATCGTAGCTATGTACCTTATTGTTGCTATCATCAATAATATCAAATCTGTTGTAACGCAAATGGTTTGATTTATTAAACTTTGAAAGGAGAGAACTTTTACCTATGGTTACATTTTGACAATATCATGGTAGTTGAGGATAAATTGAGATATTAGGTAACCTTCAAAATTTTGAAATATAATTTCATTGGATTTTAGAGATATTACCTGTATAATGTATTCGAAAACGTTTGAGACACTTTTGCTTAAAATGTGGTATAAAAACATTTTAATGATATTTTTTTATATTTAGTGTTATTAAACAATAGCATTGGGCAATAAAAATATTTAAAATATCTATTAATAATTTTGCAAAAATGATAATTATGTAAGAAATTTTAAAGAATTTGTCAAAAATTTCAAATGTGCTACATCAAAATCTAGTCAACCAATTTTAAAAATGATGCTAAGAAAATAAACTACTTGCAGTTTTCCAGGGAATTAACTAGAATCAAAAGGATATTTAAAAAAACAAAAATTTTACAAACTACCGAAAAGTGAATACAAGTTTTTTGATAGTTTTGCAGTAAATAAATGGCCATAATTTAAAAACTTTTCAACTCAGCATAATTATTCTTATTCATTCCTTAGACAACATTATAAAGAACAAATTCATTTACAATGATCCAACAGTAACTTTTTGTGTTATAACATTTGAAGTGAGGAAATAATGGATAAATATTAGCTTAAAGAAAAAATAGTTTGAAGTGTATCGTGTTTGCTCTCTCTTGCATCTACTGTTTGTAGAAACAATTTTGTTCTTCACTTCTCTTCAAATATGTTCACGATATTTTCAAAAGCGAAACTATTTAAACATTTTCGGAAACTTTCCAAAATTATATTTGCAAAAAAAAAAAAAAATTAATTTAAATTTTGACAGGTTTTTGGTCTTTAACGGCCATTTCCGGTATTTTCCATACCTACTTGCGGTTTTCTTGCCTTGATTAAAACCTTAATAACTCTAAAACTAATTAACTTATGAGAAAAAATAAAAAAATAAATTTTGGAAAGTCGAATAAATACTCTATTAAAAACTATTTTTGAAATTTCAGGTCAAAAAGGACATTTTTAGCGTGTTTGGATATTTTGAAAATCTTTTTGCTATCTATCCTCTCTCTTCTCTGTAGCACAACTCTTAAATACCATGAACATGTAAAACAAAGGGTACGGCTAAGGGACTCTGGCCTGGATATTGATTCTAAAAAGCGCATCCGGTGAGACAAGAAAAATTAAGAGCCTCTACTGTTCTATTGTATTGTAAATAATTTTGTATTGGTGAGCGAATCCGAAGAGAAAGGCTATCTCCATCCAAACCTGCAGAAAGGAAACTTACTCTCCCGAGGAGGTTGTGAAAGTGGAGAGCCTTCTGCCGTGCCTCCCTGCCATGGCTTCCGTGAGGAAAGGGGAGGAGCCTCGTCGGAGGGACTGACGACCCCATCGGCTCCGCCTACGGTCGCTCAGGCTGCTCCTCAAGTAGGCCTCCAGCTCATCGTCGTCGGGCTCGTCGGCCATCGTCCTGCAAGCATAGCAAAACAAGGGATGAATGACAGTTCAAATTAGAGATGGGTAAATGCATTTGACCACAACGGTGTTGACGGTTATTACGGTAGCTTGAAAACAGTACGAATCGCACACAAAGAGAAGACAACCAACTGCTAAGATTTTAAGTTCTTATTATTCCAATAACGCAAGAATATGTACAGTGTTTACATCACCGCATTAATAACATTACACAAATACATATCAGTATTTGTTGTCATAGTCCAGCGTGGTCACCAGCGTCACCCTCTACCTCCGGGTCTCTCTGTCGTCTCTAACGGCCTCTGCCGCAGTATAAAATGACCCAACTGTAAAAGACAGCAACCAATCAGAGATCCCCTAGACTAACAGCACCTGTTCCCGTCAAGCTGTTGTAAATCGCGTGGTGGAAGAACAGCAGCTGGCGCAAAAATAAAAAAATCAGAATATATTCGACATTCCGATGACACCATGGAATAGGCACCTGCCCTGCAAGTGACCTTTCCTAAACGCCAAGCACAGCGGAGTTTCTCACGATGTCACAGTTTGCGAAAGCTGTTATTGCTACTCCTGATGTTAACAGTTTCGTTTGAGAGTTAATGACACATACTCACAGTTTGTACAGTGGTTTTCTACCGATATGAAGCAAAAATGGCACTAGGAACGGTAGGTAGTTAATTTCCATCACACTGAAGCAACACAGCGGGCTATTGGCGACGATCTAGGACCAATTCCAAAGGGAAAGATCGAGGACAATGCCTCGTAATTTTGAATCCTAAACTCAGTTCAGCCAAAAAGCCATCGTGTACACCGGTACTGGTGCGTTAAATCTGTCTTGGCCCCAAATGTCATCACTTTTGATTGATGTTGAAGTTTGGAAAGTGGGGTGCCAGCTAAGGTGTTGCTCTCGTCATCAGACCGTGGTTCAACTTTGCGAGGCGTTGTCCTTGATCTTTGCCTTCGGAAATTATCCCATACCGTCGCTAATAACCCATTGTGTAGCTCCAATGGGATGATAATTAGCTCTCAATCTACCTCGTAATTTTGAATCACGGTCAGATGACGAGTTCAGCACCTGTGCTGGAACCCCATTCTCCAAACATGCACACCATGCCAACGTGACTTGGAACGTTTTCTAATGACGAGTTACTTCGGCGAGAAAACCGCCTGAAGGGTTAAGTATGTTTATTCTGGTAAATATCTATGAGTCGTGTAGAGCAATCTAAATATATAAAAAATAAAGTGTGTGCATGTGTATATTCTCTATACAAATCTACAACGTTTGACCAATCCCCGCCAAATTTGGTACACTTATACTTTTGAACACTGCGGGAAACATAGGCTATTTCTTTACTGTCTTCAGACTCTTCTGTAGCCATGAAAATTGGCACACAGGTAGTCCTAAAAGTGCCCCTCGAAGCCCCAATTTTAAAATCTAAAGTTTGTTTTTCTGCAATAAATGGGCATGGATAAGGAAACACCTTCTACAGGGTTTGTGTATTTGAGTTTACACAGAAAAATGACGCGGTCAATTTGAAACCCAAGCAACGTCGGATTATTCAGCTAGTGCTAAACAAAGCTCACAATTCCTTATTCTCTAAGAAGTTTCATTTTATATTCTGGTATGAAAACTACAGGACAACCGACAGTAATTGAATTTATAGTCAGACAAACCTAAACAAATCGTTCCGATTTTGTACATAAATTGCCCAATCCACAGTAAATACGTCCCAATGTTGCACGTAAGTCGCGCAGTCCACAGATAGGCCAAGCAAGAAAACACCTGTCTTGTTCCCGAGTTTGGAGCAGAACCCCTGCGTTTCCATCGCGAATATCGTTTACTCTAGAGGAAGAAAAACGATCCCATCAATAAATTAGCGAGTGCCGTGATTAAGTTGAAAATTCTTTTCTCCCCATCCGACGAATCACTGCGTCCTTCAATCAATACAAATTCCAATGCCCCGCTCTCTGAAATCGGGGCTCTCCCGTCCTCACGCAAGAAGCCAATTACGGCGTGTAGAGGTTGGAGTACTAGCACACGCCGAGACAACGCCGTAGTAACCACCTGTTGAATGGGTTGTAATAGATAAAAGGTGGCAGGCTTCGCAGGCGTGGGATGTCCCATCAAGATTTTCTCTGCTGATTGCTCTTCGCGTCTGTTGGGGTACTTACTTAGAACTTTCGAATTATTAAATCAGGAAATATACACTGCACTGACAAAAGACACCGGACAACTGGAGTAATGTTGCATATTTCCTTCGAGTGTTTACATTAATGAGGCGTAAATCAAAGGTGTTTAATATTACTCTTTCCTGTATTTACATTAATGAGTCGTAAATCAATGGTGTTTAATATTACTCTTTCCTGTTTTTACATTACTGTTTTCTGGATACATATTCTTATCAGTTCATTTGTCTGATGCAATCCTTTTTATAATACGCAGTGAGTCAGTTGCCTCTTGAGTCTTGACGCTGTTTGTGTCGTTCTGTGTGCCTGTCTGTTGCGATGTCTCTTTATAATTATTAAATGGCTCGTTGGACTTGGAGTAGCACTCTTATTTCAGTATTACAAGACAGCAAGTTGAAACAAAACATAGCATTTATTTTGAGGTCTGACTATAAATTCAAATTTTCAGTTTCAGAGCCCACAGAGTTTAATAGAGCTTTCGAATTATTAAATCAGGGAATATACGCTGTATTGACAAAAGTCACCTTACACTTGGACTAGAAATAAAACATTGCAGTTATTTTAAGGTCTGACTGTAAATTTAAATTTTCAATTTCAAAGTTCACATCCCCATGGGTTACTACTAGTGAGTACAGACTGAAAGTAATGTCTTATATAAATGTGTAAATGTTTTATATCAAAATTTAAACACTGAAGTAGCAGTCTCTTTACAATCCCTAAGTATCCATAATTATTATGTTACACACCGTTATTAGCAAAAGTTATAGAGGACTGAACCAGTTTGGCTAGTAAATAATTATATATATATATATATATATATATATATATATATATATATATATAGCTTTGTACTTACCCACATAGATGTGGACTCTGAAATTGAAAATTTGAAATTATAGTCAGACCCCCAAAGAAAAGCTATATTTCTTTATTACTCCTACCGGGGCAAACAAGGACATCCAGTAGTGCAGCATATTCATTTCGACTCGTGCTGTTGTGTTGATTACATCGCTTCTCATTGAGTCAAGTCTCGGAAAAAGTTTGCAAGCAATTTAAGCAACCGGGAGAGTTTGGCAGAAGCCGAGTAATTGGCCTCCAAGAAGGTGAATGGTCTAATAGACGGATTTCGCAACATATTGCTTGTAGTGATCTGT
Source organism: Metellina segmentata (assembly GCA_947359465.1). Taxonomy (NCBI): domain Eukaryota; kingdom Metazoa; phylum Arthropoda; class Arachnida; order Araneae; family Tetragnathidae; genus Metellina; species Metellina segmentata. Next base: position 118,241,701 of record OX375879.1, on the reverse strand, counting down.
TGTACGCTGGTAATGTTACTGTTGCACGATGTTATCAGCGGTGGATACAACAAGTAACAGGCCAGCGTCAACCAGGCTAAGGAAGGCCTAAAGAAACTGGACCTAGAGAGAATTCACGTGTTGTAAAACATTCACGTACTGATCCAACAGCCACTGTTGCAGATATTCAATGTGGGCAGTGGGAACTTCTCTCGATCATTCAACAAGCGATCGCACCATTTGTCGCCGACATCCCGACGTGGGACTAAACTCACGTAAACCGTTACGACGACTGCCTTTAACATCATTGCATCACCATCAAATACTGGAACGGTATCATGCCAGACGGACATGGGACGTCGAATGGCATCGAGTGGTCTTCATTGACAAATCCCGCTTCTGTCTGGGTGGAGACGACAATCGAATCCGTGTGTGGAGGCAACGTGGTCAGCGCCAAGATTCACGGTTTGTTGTGCAGCGTCACAAGTCCAGAAGACCTGGTGTCATGGTGTGTGGTGCAATTGAGTATAAGGCCAAATCACCATTGGTATTCAGCGCTAAGTACAATAAATTTTTCAGTCAATTATGCTCCCATTCATGAGCTCCCAGATTCACACCCGCTTTTTCAACAAGACGATGCTCGACCCCATATTACTGCCCTCTCTAGAGCTTGTCTTCGACACAACTATAACTTACCATGGCCGGCATACTCACCGGACTTGCCCCTATCGAGAATGTATGGGATGCAATTGGACGAGATGTCACCACTCCACCCGTACCGCGTAATCTGCTGGAACTACGTGACAGGGTTCAAGCAACATGGGATGGACTGTCGCAGGACTTCATCAAGAGCACGTATGACTCATTATCAAGGCGCTTGATAATGAGTCATACAGTCATTCGGAATAATGGCGGCCATACGCCATACTGAATAACACAACTCTTATGAATTTTTCTCAAAAAAGGTTTGCTTATATTAGTCTCAAACTCTAATCATTTACTCATTCGTAAGCCCTTTACCATTGTAAATTTCATTACATTCTGACAATTCCTTTTTTTTTTGTCTAAGAGTGTATATAAAATTCAAATCTGATCACTGTATCTCAAAAACAACAAAACCTAGGAAGCCGAATTTTTCAGGGTGTTTCTTCTTATACTGTAGAGGTGCTTTAAGAAAGGATTTTGAAAAATTCGACTCCTAAGAACCTTAAATTGACCTAAGGCCTATGCCAAAACAATTCGAAATTCCCATAGATATAACTAAGTATAAAACGATTTCTGTACTCAATTCAGATTGTTTTGCAGTGTTGATCGAAAAACAACAATAAAAACAATTACATAAACAATTTTTTTTTAAACAAATTAAATTATTATAGTTATTTTGTACTGACTTTTTATTTCTTTCCATAATGTAAATAATTTATAAATAGTTGATTGATGAAGAAAGAGAGGGATGTATGGGACGAAAGAGAGGGATGTATGGGACGAAAGAGAGGGATGTATATATTTAAAACATTTAATTTTACATACCTTACATTTTGTAATAGAACACGAAAAGACCAAAAGCAAAACTTACTGATCATAAAAGCGCAATTTTGCTATTCGGTATCTGACAACATCAGGATTAATTTTCCTTAATTTGATTTTGAATTCTGTATTTTGGTATATGAGTTGACAGCGAGATGTTGCGGTCATATTTGAGGATTCGCTATTATTATAAATATGTGTACTTTTTGTTAAAAAAATCATTGTTGTGTTTATCCATATTGTTCAAAAGTCTTTTTTGTCGAATTGTTCTATTTCAGAATATATTCAGAAAGTCGAAATCCAACACGTTTGAACTATTATTTTTTTACAATTCTACATTTTAAAATTATCGGAATTTTATTTCTGTTTGCATTTATGTGTTCCGGTGTAATACCTTTTGCAGAAAGATTATTTAGGAGTTATATTTTATTTATTTCCTGCAAAATATCACAAGACATGGTTAATTTCTTTCGTCCAACTTTCTTAAAAATTTCATTGAATATGTAATGATTTGTAGAATTATGTTTCATAAAGATAAATAAAATATACAAAACAAAACATTTTTAATTATGAGTGTAATTTCTCATTTTAAAATAACCGGTTAAGTTTTTTAAAAATAACTTTAAAATGATGGGTTATGTTAAATTAAAGCGGGTAGTCATACGTTGTAGTTCATAAATATTTCAAAATTTTGATATAGCTTTTCATTGAAAACCAATTAAAATAAATTAAATTTGCATTTGTTTTTCGTGTTTTTTATGGGTGTTATTGAAAAGCTGTACTTCATAGCCAAGTAACTACATCTATTATTCTAAATGACGACCAACCGGTCTAGTGGTCTAGGTGTTGGCCTCTGGATCGGAAGGTTCCTGGTTCGAATCCGGGTCAGGGCATGGATGTAAATTGTGCCGACCTTTGTTAGGGACAATGATGGTCCACCCATTGGGTGCCCCTTCACAAGTGACCATCACTTCTGGCCTTGTATAAGGCTACAATGACTTCGGTCAATTCTGTACTGGGTTGTATTTCTGTATTGTATCATGTATATTGTATTTGTCTTTGCAATCTGTACCCAGCCTTGCCATTGGAAATTTTTAAAAATTATTCTAAATGGGTACATGGTTTCCATTTAGAAACCAAATTTCTGAACTTAAATAAGTGTCATAAGGATTTTATTTGAAACTGAATGTATGTTGAAGAAAAGGGAATTTTAAAAAAGACTTCTTTGATCTTGGAATAATATACCAATTAGTAAATTTTAAATTTTTAATTTTAATTGACAGAAAGTCGAGGTTTCTTACTCTACATATTGAAGCTGTTCTTACGCAAGTTAGATGCATGTGATGCATTCGTTGAAAGTAGTGATTTTCTTTTTGTAAAAGCTCTGTAAAATCAACCTTCTTTTTAATAAAAAGTTATAATTGATAGAGTTTAATTTTTGTCTACACTGATCTCATTTATTTCTAACACAAGCTCCGTTATTCCACATGCCGCTGAATGGAATTTTCAAGAGAAAGTGTGTATACTTCAAGCTAAATTAGTCACCAATGCCGTAACAATTTAATTTTTAGTCCCCTTTGGACATATAGAACGGGGTTAGTACGTATCCTACTATACCCACAGGGTTATAAAATATAAGACTACCAAATGTCGTGTGGATTGGTCAAACGATATAGTTTTGTATAGAAAACGGACAAACGCCAACTCTGCTTTATATATCTAACAGAAGCTCCATTATTCCACGTGCCACTGAATGGTATTTTAACAAGTAAAACATGCAGGCTTCCCAGTGGTTCTTACCCTTGAAAATAGTCGCTTTAGTTGCCTTATATGTGAAAAATAGTAGCCAAAATAGTCTCCTCAATTATACAAAATTGGCACTATATTAGCACTGTACATTTTTCATTGTGAATTTTTTAGAAGATTTATGATTTTTTGAAAGATGATCTATGTGGGGGTGGGTATATTTTCTTTTCTGAACAACACTGTTCAGTGTACTTGCTTTCCTTTCTTGCTCCTTCTCTTTTTGACGAATTTGTTCAGCTGTTCAAAGCATTTCTTAAGCAATGCGCTTTTGAACGGGGTCTTGCTTTTTTATAGCTTTTTTTAAGCGGTCATTCCCCCCCCCCTTCCTTTAATAACGAATCGGCTGAAGACTGCATCTTCTTTTGCTCTTGGGAGAGAGCTTTTACTCTAGATTCCATATTTGAAATTGTTTATTTTCTCTCGTGTAATTCCTTTTCTAATAATTCTAGTTTTCTTCTTTCTCTCCATCTTCTTTTGTTTTCTGTTGCTTTAATTTCTTTTGCTCCTCCAAAAACTTGAAGAAGGATTTAGAAGTGTATGCCATACTCAAAAGCTTTTTGGTTATCGACACCTTCGAAACATTCTCAAATTCCTTTATTCCATCTCGGATATTCAATCTGGCATTTAACATTTTATCAGACTTCGACTTCTCTTCTGAGAGGATACGTTGTGAAATCGAGAATCCTCTCTCAACGTCACTATTACCATGGCTAAGAATAAGACAAGCTTTTTCAGAAGTGATGTTACATTTGGATATTTTTTTTTCACCAATTGCATTTATTTCTTTGATTTTGCTTCTCCATATGTGGTCAATTCTAACGTGTTTTATATCTTTGGGAGATACAAAGTCAGTTTGCAAAAGAAGCCACACGTCTCTTACTTATACTTCATCGATATTAAGAAATGATAGGACTCTTGCAATATTGCATGCCTACTTTACACTCCTTTCTTTAGAAACTTAAACTGGTTGTAAACATTGAAACTTTCAGAGGAATTTTCCACTACGCAATGAAGCTTTTTTTTAAGATAGTTAAGTGATGCTAAATAAGTGTGCCTGCAATTTATGTTTACACGCAATTTGATCAGAACTTTTTAGATCAATGATCAAGTCCCTGACTTTTTGCCCACAATATACCTTTGCTATGGCAACAATTGCTCAGTAGAAATAACTTCATTCACATTTGTGTCCTTACAAATTCTGCCGCCAAGTTTTATCATTAATACCCTCAATTCGGCGTATAAAATGTGGATAAGTGGTGCTGATGTTTATAAAAAAAATTCAAAAAAGGTTCAAATAGCTCAGCACTTTCAAATACAAATTGTAACTCAATTTTAATGTCTGCATATTTTAAATATCTTGTACGTAATATCTTACACGTAATTTGATCAGAACTTTTTAGATCAATGATCAAGTCCCTGACTTTTTGCCCACAATATACCTTTGCTATGGCAACAATTGCTCAGTAGAAATAACTTCATTCACATTTGTGTCCTTACAAATTCTGCCGCCAAGTTTTATCATTAATACCCTCAATTCGGCGTATAAAATGTGGATAAGTGGTGCTGATGTTTTTTAAAAAAATTCAGAAAAGGTTCAAATAGCTCAGCACTTTCAAATACAAATTGTAACTCAATTTTAATGTCTGCATATTTTAAATATCTTGAAATTCTTTTGTAATTCTCAAACTGCATCAGTGTTGGTTGTTTAGATGGAATGAAGTACAAAAATTAATCAACAATTGCAGGCCATTGAGCTAATAGCCTTTCGGCAGCTGGTCACATTGTCAACCAACGTGATGATGTATGTTTGTCAAAGGTTTGTTTTCGCATTTTTTTTTCTTGCACTTCTCTAAAATTTTCCCATCTTGAGAATTTTTTGAAGAAAGTATAAATATCTACAGTTAATTCTTTGGCCATTTCACCACAACACAATCACCGTATTTCGGTTATTTTCCGAAAAAAAGTCGCCTCGCGATGAAAATAGTTCCCGTTTTTTGCCAAAATAGTTGCTTTTGACGATTTTCAATGTTAATTTTCTGAAAAAAGTCGCCATAGTTGCCTTGGCTTGAAAATAGTCGCTTTTTTAGTTGCCTCTGGGAGGCCTGAACATGTTCATAGAAGACCTAAGTGTAAGATAAATTCGCCATTTCTACTGAAAATGAATGTACGGGGATATTCGTAATCACTCCGTTTGCAAGCTTGTGAAAACCGCAGTTAATTCAACTTATTGATATAATTTCTCTTGAATCGAAAATAAATGTTATCCAGAGTTACCAAAATGTATTTGAGGGATTGGGAAAATTTCCTGGGGAGCCTCATCATATTGAAGTAAAGCCAGATGTACCACCTGTTATTAATGCTCCTAAAAGAGTACCCCAATCTTTACATAAAGAGTTAAGAACTACCATTAAGGAATTAGAACAAAAGGTATTGTTTCTCAGGTAAACAAACTCACAGGCTGGGTAAATAGTTTTGTTGTGGTCGAAAAGCCTAATGGTAAATTAAGAATATGTCTTGATCCCAGAAATCTTAATACGGCAATAAAGCGTGAACATCATGTAATTCCTTCTGCAGAAGAAATCGTAAACAAATTGGAAGGAAAGCAATGTTTCTCTGTATTAGATCTAAAAGAAGGATTCTTGCAAATACCATTAGATAATCCCAGTTCAGAATTGTGTACATTTAATTCTCCCTTTGGTAGATATAAGTTTAACAGGCTACCTTTTGGAATTTGTTCTGCTCCCGAGGTCTTTCAGAAAAAGAATCAGAAATTATTTGGTGATATTAATGGAGTAGTAATTTATTTTGACGATCTCATCATAGCAGGTAAAGATGAAAAAGATCATGACAGAATTTTAATAGAGGTTCTGGAGAGAGCCAAAACAAATAATGTAAAGTTCAATAGTGATAAATTTCAGTTTAAGGTCCCTGAAGTAAAATATATGGGTTTCTTAGTATCTAAGATGGGTATACAAGCTAATCCAAGTCATGTTAGAGCCATTACTGAACTAGAACAACCTCTGTGTAAGGGCGATATTAAAAGGTTACTAGGCATGGTTAATTTTCTATCTAAATTTGTACCCAATGTCTCTGCTGTTACTGCTCCTTTAAGAAGATTGTTAAAAAATGATGTTGAATTTGAATGGAGTCATGAACAGGATAAAAGTTTTGAGAGTATTAAAAAGTTAATTAGTTCAACACCAGTTCTAAAAGTATTTAATGATGTCTTGCCTATTACTATCCAGTGTGATAGTTCTAAAGATGGTCTAGGAACATGTTTGTTACAAGAGGGTAATCCAGTTGCATTTGCATCTAGGAGCTTAACAGAAGCTGAAAAGAATTATGCCCAAATTGAAAAGGAGTTGCTGGCAATTGTCTTTGCTTTTCAAAAATATCACAATTTGGTCTATGGCCATAAGGTTTTAGTTGAAAGTGATCATAAACCCTTGACTTTCATAGTCCATAAGCCAATAAGTAAAATTTCTTCTCGTTTACAAAGAATGCTTCTCAAACTATTAAAATATGATTTTACTATAAAATATTTGCCAGGAAGCCAAATGTATATTGCCGACACTTTGTCAAGAGCATATATTAAAGAGGAAAGCAAAGATGACCCAGAAATGATGAATATGGTTCATTCTGTATCTAGACTCTTGACAATGAGTGAGAACAAATTTAAGCAATTTCAGAAAGCAACTGAGGAAGATAATGATTTAAAGTTAATATGTAAATACTTCAAAATTGGATGGCCTGAAAAGAAAAATGTACCCAACACCTTGAGGCATTACTACAAATTGAAAAATGATATTGTCTGTGTTGATGGAATAGTATGTTTAAATGACAAAATTGTCATTTCAAATGTTCTTAGACAAGATATGTTAATGTTGATACATGAAGCTCATCTGGGTATTCAGAAGTGTAAAAATAGAGCCAGGGAATTAATGTACTGGCCAGGAATTAATCAAGATATTGAAAATATCATTTCTAAGTGTAATGTGTGTGAAAATTTTCAAAAATCACTATGTAAAGAACCTTTTGTCCCGCATGATGTACCAAATCGTCCGTTTGAGAGAGTCGGAGTAGATTTAATGTATTTTAATAACAGTGACTATCTAGTATTAATTGATTATTACTCAAAGTGAATTGAATCGGTACCTATTCGAAATAAGACTACTAAAGAAATCGTTCTCAAGTTAGAAGATATATTTTCCAAATTTGGAAAATATATGAATACTTGAATATACTTGAAATGGATCAAAAAATATTCAATGTACAAACAAACTCTCCATTCTTATTTATATCTATTTACAACATGGAAATAAATAAAAAGTCAGTTAAAAAATAAATATTATAATTTAATTTGTTTGAAAAAACTGTTTTTCGATCAACACTGGCAAAGCAATCTAAGCTGCGTACAACAATCGTTTTATACATAATGTTATTTCTATGGCGATTTCGAATTGGTTTCGACTGAGGCCTTAGGTCTATTTTAGGCCTCTTTGGAGTCGAATTTTTCAAAATATTTTCTTAATGCACCTCTACCGTATACGAAGAATCACCCTGAAATAATTCATCTTCCTTGGCCTTGTTCTTAAAATACAGTGGTGAGTGAGTGAGAGGAATTTGGATTATATCTATAGGTATAAAAATCAAATACCACTCATTCACTCACTCACTCTTTCACTGACTCAGTCACTCACTTACTCACTCATCACTGTAACTCAAGAACTACAAGTCCTAGGAAGCTGAATTTTTACAGGGTTATTCTTCTTATACTGTAGGGGTGCTCTAAAAAAGGATTTTGAAAAATTCGACTCCTAAGAACCCTCAAATTGACCTAAGGCCTAAGCCAAAACAATTCGAAATCACCATAGAAATAACTAAGTATAAAACAGTTGCTGTACTCAATTCAGATTGTTTTGCAGTGTTGATCGAAAAACAATTTTTTTTAAACAAATTAAATTATAATAGTTATTTTGAACAAACTTTTTATTTCTTCCTATGATGTAAATAATTTATAAATATTGGACTGATGAAGAAAGAGAGAGAGGGATTACATATTTAAAACATTTAATTTTACATACCTTACATTTTGTAATGGAACACGAAAAGACCAAAAATAAAACTTACTGATCATAAAAGCTTAACTTTGCTATTCGGTATCTGGCAACGTCAGAATTAATGTTTCTTAATTTTATTTTGAATTCTATTTTTGATATATGAGTTTACAGCGAGATGTTGCGGTCATATTTGAGGATTCACTATTATTATAAATATGTGTACTTTTTGTTAAAAAAATCATTATTGTCTTTATCCATATAGTTCAAAAGTCTTTTGTCGAATTGTTCTATTTCAGAATATATTCAGAAAGTCGAAATCCAACACTTTGAACTAATATTTTTTTAGAATTCTGCATTTTTAAATTATCGGAATTTTATTTCTGTTTGCTACGTGTTCCGGTATATTACCTATTGCAGAAATATTATTTAGTCTATTTTATTTATTTCCTGCAAAATAGAATTTTATTTTTATCACGAGCTTCGTTATTCCATATGCGGCTTAATGGAATTTTCAGGAATAAGTGCGTTTTCTTCAAACTAAATATGTCACGAATGCCGAAAATTTTTGCCCCCTTGGACAAATAGAACGCTGGTAAATATATAGCCTATCATACCCACAGGGTTCTAAAGTATAGGAGTACCAAATTAGGTGTAGATTGATCAAAAGGTGGCTTTGTGTATAGAACAGACAAACGTCAACTCTGCTTTATATTTCTAACAGAAGTTCCATTATTCCACCTACCGCTGAATTGAATTTTCAAGAAAAATTGCGTCTGATTAAACTAAATTAGCCACGAATGCTGTAACGATTTAATTTACCATCCTCTCATATTGATGATGAGATTCCAAAATATCGCATACTAGGTGCAAGAATGGCACAAGTAAATCATATTCATAGAAAAATTAAGTACAAGACTATCCTCCAAAAATTCGGGTTTTTTTTTTACTGAAAATGAATGCAAGGGAATATTTGTTAGTCACTCGAAAATACACATGTCGTTGTCACACATGTATGCATATTTGCGTCCGAAGTAAATTGTAGAAGCTATGGGAGAAGTTAAAATAGATATTAAAATTTTTTTCTCGTACATTTAAAGGATGCTAACATTTTTTTATGAAAAATAATTGATGATTTTTCAATCAACGTATTATTAATTCAATCCGAGCAAATCCGGGTATTTCTGCTAGTAGTATGTATAGATTTAACCCTTCTGACGATTTATCTTTCAGTGTCTAAATCCCTAAAACGAATTTGTCTTGTAGTGGCCAGCCTCTTGTGCATAATCCCGTTCGGAACAATAACCAGTTTTAAGCAAGGGACATTTTTTTTTCTTACTCCTGAACCTTCATTCCCCGTGGAATAATAGAGATTTTTCTCAACGAGATATCTCGTCCTTTGATAAATGAATCAATTCTAGGACGACATGTCTCGTCGAAATACTTGTAGTGTTAACTTCATTTCAATTAGAGAATCTCTCAACTGCTACTGTATATAATACCTGAAAAACAGCTTTACATCGATAAAATAATTGACATCGCCAAAGCTGTGCGAAATGCTCATGGCGACATCTCACTCTGAAATAGACACAACAACTATCATTGCAGCAACCTCTGCATCAGTGGCATATATGCATACCATGTCTAGTATATAAGCACCTCTCACCACAACATGTCCACATCAAAGAACCAGCAACACAGCACCATGAGAGCTTGCAGTTAGTTTTCCCCTTACTGCAACGAAAAATCATACCAATCGTTCAATTTGTGGCCGTCAGGGAGTTTGAACCTGAATGCATTAACCTTAAGACTACAACTGGTACAGCAGTTGTACCACTATCGTGCCAAGAAAGAATTTTGACAACGGCCAGTACATCAGTTGTACTTTGAAATTTATAAGAATGGCACCAAGAAAGAATTTAGACTACGGCCGTTAAAGCAGTTGTACCTTGAACGTGAAAAGAATCGTGCTTGTTATATCTATAGGCGTAGTCAAAAAGTTAATTACCTCAAAGTGTATGATTTAAATTACGAAACAAAGTATTCCGCATCTACATCTAATCATCTCACACGCTGTGTGATTTTTTTTTTTACTGTAAACCCTTTGCAGGGTCGGTATACAATGATGGAGTTGAGTTAAGTATTGACTTCTTCATCTGATTGTGTTTCGAATTTACGAGGTTTTGTTCTGGTATCTTTCCTTTTTGGATTAGATCCCAGTCCATCACCAAAAGGCCGTTGTGTTTTGCCCCAGCATGGCATATAAAATTCAGCTACCAAATATATAACCTGCTCTTCTACTCTTTACAGTACGAAGAAATAATATAATCTTTTCCTAGCGCCATAAAATCCACCACCATGTCAGTACACTTGACTTCACTCTAATAATCTCATTGGAGATAGGATCTGTTAATTATCCAGGACATAGTAGTCATTCCTTAGTTCCTGACTCCACTACTTCAATAATTCATTTATAACATCGAAGTAAGTGTGAGAGTGTTTTTCTGTTAAGAGCTATATATAAAACTATAGAGAGCGCTATTATTTCTGCGGACGGAAATGGCGCAACTTGGCATTTTAGGAGAAGGAAATTGCATCAGATCCCTAATAGAATTTATCATCTATTTATCGTTTTTCAGTTTCCTAATTTATTTAATCGAAAGCATGCTTGTTATGTGAAATCTTACACTAATTGTTCTGCACGAAAAAATTTACTGTTAAAGTTGGGTTTTGTAACACTAAGACCACATTAGGTCAATCTTCGACAGACAACCTCAAGTAAATAGACATACACCTACGAGGCAGGTTGGTGAGTAGTTGAACTAACGTCACACTGGAGCAACACACCGAGTAGTTGGTGGCAGTCCACGATCGATCCCGTAGGGACCACATGACGAGGTCAACACCTTAGCTAGCGCCCGACTCTCCAAACTTAAACACCAAGCCGACTTGAGGAAATTTAAGGTCACGGCAGATTTAACGCGCATCAGCCCCCTTGTACACGACGGTCTTCGGTTGGCCCGCGTTTCGAACCCGGTTAATAATCTGTTACTCTTCCAACTTGGCTGCCGCTGCCCACACAAACAAGGAAAGTTTACTGACACAAAGGAGAGATAAGAATTTAGGGAGAATTCCGAACCTGCACCACCTAAAACTCGAAAGCTGCTATTGCAATGGACAAACCCACTGAGCCATGGTAAGCCCAAACAATCGAATATTTGTTCTAAACATTTGGTTACATAAACGATGAATTCTTTCCTCATACCATAGTGGCCTCTTTGCGGTTTAGATGACCGAAAGGTTTAGTTTTGCATTGAAATGAAGATCACGTGTAAGGGAAACTGCAGATAAGTCAATTGTAATGTGTTTTGCAGTAAAAACGAAATCGCGATTGAAAGATGACGACTTGGGAAGACTTCAACAGAAGTTTCATTAAAACCCAGGACAAAACTTAAACATTGTGCTAAAGACATGACAAATGGCTACAGAGTATGCTGGGAAGTCGGTTTTACAGTGCTTCCCTACTCTAAAACTAAGACATTGCGTTAAAGACGTGGCAAAAATGCCCTAAAATCAAAATACACATCAAAGGCTAACAAACTGCATATTTTTACAATCTGGTGTTTCTAAACGGAATTTCAACCAATATAAGCAGCAGTGTATACGATATGAACAGAAAGATGGCATGCGAACGAAATCATAGTCGTACAATCCATTGTTAACAAAAGCAAACCGTATTTCATGCAGCTCCTTGAAAGCTTTCCTGCTAATAAAGTGACTATGCAAGGAAACGGGTTCTACAGAGTCCTGGCATATTCTTGAAAGTTGAAGTGGCTACCAAGCTCGTTATTCAGCAAAGAACTTAGGGGTAAATTATATACTATTTCACACACAATGCAGTTTTTCCTTTTCATATCATTGCCTAAATAGTATCAGGATACGAATTGGTTCAATTAGTTATTTCTATATATTTAGAGAATATAACAGAGGAGACGAAATTAGGAAGGCGTAAAGCTGGAAAAGTGTTGGGCACAATTGAATTCGTGTACTAAAGAGAAACCATAAAAATCACTTTTTAAGAAATTTCATGATTCTAACATACTAACTAAGTGTAGACAAGAAACTTGAATAGAAATTCAAAAATTGAATAATTTACATTTTCAAATGGTAGACCAATTCGAAATACATCAGAAATGTTTAGGAGCAAACTTCTGAGGTTTTTAATGTTGTAAATAGGTATAAAATCAAACCACAAAGGGGCCACAGATCCGGATTTGAAACCGGAGTGTTGAGATTTCGAAACTCTGTCCAACCAAAGACCGTCATGTACGCTGGTTTAGTACACGTAAAATCTGTCGTGGCCTCAAATGTACACATACTGGCGTGATGTGAAACTTAGGAGAGAAAGGTACCAGCTCAGGTGTTGATCTCGTCATCTGACCGTGGTTCAAAATTACGAGGTGTTGTCCTCGGATGTTTCCCTTCGGTATTGAACTCGGACCTCCGCCAATAGCCCGTTGTGGTGTGTCAATACCTTCCAAATCAAAGCATAGTGTATAGGGCTATCCAAAATACGTGATAAGCGTTTCTGTAATTTAAACATCTTCAACGACTTTTGGCCGAATTTGTGGAAGTAAGACTTAACATATCCGTTAGTTCGGAAACTGGAGTCAATATCAGAAGGATATAATGGACGAGTGGAGATGAAACTTTTCCGTCATAATAATCATTACAGCAAAAAGCATAAAGAAAAGGATACTTTTTGGAATAAGGTAACTTTCGTAGACCAAACAGTTATATTTCCGCAATGGGTGGAATGCTAATAACTTGGAGGAAGGAGAAGAGAAAACTGAACGAAAGTGCCAACAATGAAACATGAAATGAAACAATAAAAAATGAAGGAGGAGAGATGTTTGGGGGATGCACGTCCGTTAACTTATAATCTTTCCAACAATAAATGACAAGTTTTGTAATCAACAAAATTAGTTATTATTGAACGACGAAAAACAGAAAATTCAGGATTATATCAAATAGTTGGTTTTAAATTAAGGCCATGTGTAAACTTGTAAACAGACAACAAATTGTAGTAAATTAAACTTAGGCTCAAAATCTGAACACATAAATTTTCTTTTCAGAAGATATCAAACCCAGTCACTTTGTTATCATACTTATATCAATAATCAGTCACTTATATATCAATTTTATTTATATATATATATATATATATCAATTTTATTTATATATGCTATCATGTTAACATGTGGGTTTGTTTGTTTTTTTGGTTGAATCAATGCATTCCAATTGTTTAAATAATCTTTTATACATTTTTTCCTTCTAGTCACTTATGTATAAAGTGTATGGTTAGTTTTCACGCATATTTAAAGCCCTTCCCTTTCCCTTAAAATGAACCTGATTTTACTAAGAAATTCAACAATGTAAATTTTGTACTTTATTAAGCAGCTAATAAATAGAATTTCATCCTATTGTACAGGTACGAAATGGAACTTCATTAAGGTAACTATTCCTCCAAAAAAGATCTAAAGACTTATATCTCGTGCAAAATAATAATACGTAAGTAAACTGAATTGATCAATTAATCCGAATCCTTCTTTGCTTTACTTCAAAAACATTAATAATAAATATTAATTTAATTCTTTTAGTAAAACTAGGAACTTTTTCCAAAATGATCAAAATGGAACATGAGCGAATATTAAACCGTTTACGGAATTATACATTCAAGTTTTAGAAGAAAAACATCTAAAAAGTAATCAACTAAATTTTACTTTTTGAAAACTCTCATAATTTCAATTATCGCTTGCTGATTTAAAAATTCATATCCATTTTGAAATCAGAAATATTTTAACGAATTTATCTAAAAAAATTAAGAGTGATTAAGATTAGTTTTCTTGGGAAAAACTCTGACAAGGTTTTTCGTTTTTAAAATTAAAAAAAAAAACTATTAGGATGATCGGATTGCATGGAGATCGTTTAAAAAAATTATTTGTATTTCAAAGCCATATCCGCGCAAAATGTCTCAAATAAGTGTTAAAAGTTAATTCAACTTACCAATGACTTGACTTTAAAGAATCATTGACATGAAACAACTAAAACAGTTCATTCGGAACAGAGCAACTTCATAGAAAGTCAACCAATGCGAACGATCGCTTCTATTCATGATGAAGTTACTTTATCATTCGATCTTAGGTTCGCCTAGAGCGTTTATTTTACTCATTGAATCTCTTCTCTCTGGCATACCTCAACTACCTTTCGGTTCGCAAAGCTGAAGAATGGGTTACCGTACGTCCATTAACAGAAGTGAGTAGGGAAATTTTCAAAAGTCGCCAAGATGATGGATATGCTCGCCAAATGGGAGCGGAAAGAAAGAACTCGAGACTTGCACTGTTAAATATTTAAGAGGAAGTTTGAAGGTAGAGTTGAGATGATCACGCACACACGTTTCGAGTGGAAGTAATTCAAGTATCCAAGTTTTATTTCACAATGTTTAACTGTTGTGATGTCCAGTTAAATTAATTAATGTCACACAACGAAATCTGAATGTTGGTTTTTCACTCTATGATGTTTATTTTGCTACACGATGACAAAATTGACCGGGACATATGGCATATTTTTATTTTCGAGGAAATTTTTGAATTTCGGTAATAGACGCACTCTCAAATTGAGTCGAAAAAAAATTTAATTAATTTTTTTCCCTGCTTTTGTCTATTTTGTTTGTATTTTTCCTTCACTTAGATGCTTATGTGTGATAAATAAATGCTATGAAATTAAACAAAATTAAATTTGTATTAATTTATATTTCCTGTTTTTGTCAATTTTGTTTCTATTTTCCTTCGCTTAACTGATAAATAAATGTTATGAAATTATTTAAAATATAATTTTGGTATATAAAGCATAAATTTTTCAACGATAGTAAATTTGGAGAGTTCAATTTTTTTGGATTAGACCTTTATATGGTTTATGTCTCATACCTATCTTGTATGAGATGGGTTATATAGCTTTGCTTGTGTGTGTGTGTATTACAACAAAAATAGATTCATTAAAATTTTATTTCACTTGAATTTTCAAGCTTAACATGGATTATGAAAAAAACCTTACTTTGAGCAATATAATTAGTTATACTAGTACATTTAAACTGAGGCTTATGCAAAATTAGTTCTTTAGGAGGTCTAAGATTGATAAGTAGCTCAAAGGTTTTTAAATGATTATGAGCTATTTCTTTACTTTTTAACAATTGCAAATTTAAACTCATTAGCATTTTGAAACAGGAAGAAAAAAAAACACTTGAAAATAAAAGATTAAAAAGTCAAAATTAAAATATAATTTTTGAAGCAGAAATTAAAACAAAGGAATACTATTTAAAATAAATTTTATTTTGTAATCAATACGAAAGGTGATAAAATTCCAAGACTACCAAAATAGTCAGCTTGCACATAATGTATAAAATCTGTAACACATTATTCAGAAGTACCTTGACACTTAGAGAAGTCATGAAGCAAATAATTCAAATTCACTGTCAAGAGATGTGTATTTACCATACATTCCATAACAATAAAATAAAATGTTTGCAAAATTAATTAACAGTAAATATATCTCTCTATATTAAAAAAAAGTTACCGCCGCCGCCGCCGCCGCCGCCGAAGAATTGAAATTTTTGTTGTTTAGCTCCATTCTTAGACGGTTTCCCGAGAAAGTACTGATCGGAAAAATATGAAATTAACATGCTTTGTTCTTCATCGTATTCCCTGGATAATTATTAAGATTTTTTTCCGATGCGGCTATTAGTTTAGGTTTTATTAAGTGTTAAAGTTGAAGAAGTGAAATTTCTTCCGCGAGTGAGCAAAACACATTCAAAATTTCAGTCTTTAGTCGTGAGTTTTTTTTTAAGAGTACCTCTCAACGTAAATTTTTGCAGCTCGTCGAGTTTTTTTTGAAATTTAAATTTGGTTCTTGATAATATTTTTTTGAAATTCAGGAAAAATCGGGACATTTTTGTTACTTTTTTTTAAAACTGCCATATCTATATCTAATTACTATTAGTTTTTAATTTTTAAAATATAGCAGTATACCTCAGAATATACTCTTTCTTACGGTACTATTATTTTTGAAATCGGTTAATAATTAAATTGGATGCGATCAAAAGTTCGTCATACAAAATTCGGAATCTTTGGATATTTTCGCTACTTATTGTTAAAACCGTTTTGTCTACGGCAAAAGCCATTATTTTTTAAATTTGAAAACATCACTGAATACATTACATTACACTCTTTCTTATGGTACAATTATTTTTCAAATTGGTTAATAAATAAAATCGATGCAAATAAAAGTGGGTCATACAATTTTCGGAACTTTCAGATCGTAACTTCCGATACAAAACTAAAATGGCCATATCTGTATAGTATTACTGTTAATTTTTAATTTTAAAAATATTGCAGTATACCTCAGAATATACTCTTTCTTACGGTACAATTATTTTTAAAATTGGTTCATAAATAAATTCGATGCAATCAAAAGTTGGTGACACAAATTTCGTATTTTTCAGTTCGCATAGCTGCTTCCGAAAGCAGTAGTGGGTTACACTTTTGACTATCGGGTTTGCCAGATATCAAATTTATCGTAGCAACAATTGCCATAAAAACGATTTCTTTTTATTTGGCGAGGAAAAAGGCTCGCTTTTTTCCCTCTGTTTTCAAGACAGTTTACCGACAAAGTACAGATCGTAAAGTTTGGATATTAACAATGTTTAGTTAAAATTGTACAGGGAACAAGATGCAGAAGATTTTTTACTGATGCGGCTATTAGTTTAGGGTGCATTAAGTGTTAAAGCAAAAAAAAGTTAAATCACTTGCGAAAGAAGTATTGGTTTGAGAAAGCAAACCAAACGGATTGCGTAGCAATCCCCGGGGTCGGCGAGCGTAAGCGAGACGCAGCGAAGCCCTCGCTGTGACGTCATGAACCGGAAAGTGAAATCAGCATAATACGAATTATTCAGATAGTTTCACTCTGTGAAAGTAATGTTGGTTTGCGAAGCAAACCAAATGGTATCTGTGACAGGAGTGTTGGTTTGCGAAGCAAACCAAATGGGATTGCGCAGCAATCCCCGGGGGTTGGCGAGCGTAAGCGAGCAGGGGGCGGAGCCCCCTAGTACACAAAAATAAAACAAATAATCACAATAACACAAGAGGTACGAAAGTATTAGGAACCATAATCATTTCAACCATAAACACATACGTGAATTTGAACAAAATTTTTGAAACTCGTGTGACAGATACATTGAGATAGTCACTTCAAACATTTACAGAAACTAAATGGTACCTTTGCAATTTGAAATTAATACATAAACAGCTGTCTGCAATCAGTTCTTGCATAATTCATAATAAAAGTGGGTATTTAAGGAGGTTATAAAGGCGTGAATAAAGAAAAAGGTTTAGCCAGCCAAAGATCTGTCTTTGATTTAGAATGCAACACAAAGTTATGGTACAGCCCATCTGGCCAACATTGCAAAATTAAACTTCTGCTTCAACACCCTTCAAAAAATTTTGAAATTTATTCTTGCGCCAGATGTTAATTAATTTATTAACTAGCAGATAAAATACAACTTTTTACAAAAATATCCTTTGCTCCTGTCATATTAAGCAGAGCATCATCTCAAAAAAGTGGGATAAGATTGGACGGTTTGTGGCTTTATGGCCCAAGGGCCATATCTGGAAAAGCAGCACCAAACACAAGACAAGCTATATCAAGTCATTTTAAAAATAAATTATTTAAAGAAAGTAGAGAAATTTTGCTTGGGCATCCTGGATCCCAATGATTACCAATGACGTAGTTACCAGATTTTTGCAATCGAAGGTGTCTATGGAAGTTAATATGAGTTGAACTCCTTTGTATACCACATTTGGACGCAGTATAAAAATAATTTTAAACATTTATACTCTTAATGCAATTTTATTTTCGTTTCTCAAAAAGTGATTCATCTTTGATCCTTTTCCTGGAGAGAAATTTTTTTATATAATACGTTCAGATAGTTCATAGTTTCCTGTGTATCTTTTAAAAATAAAACGTCACTCATAGATACCCATTTCATCTCCCCTCTTTCCAAAGTAAAGTTTAAACTTCTATCTACACCCTCGCTGAGGCACAAAACAATTTCAAGAGTTCTTTTAAATGATTCCCCAGGGTTCGAACACACAGGAAACAGTTTAGCAGTCCACAAGGAAACTTCATTGTCTTCGGCACTGAAAATGGCATCCTCTTGCTTCAGAAAGCTCCTCAGTTTGTTGCCAAAGAACCTAAACTCTGGAACATCCTTGTGTGCTTTCTTAATATCCTCATTCACATTGAAGGCGATGGTAACGAACCCTTCTTTTAATATCGCAGAATGAAGCAAAATGTTGTCTGGAATTTGGTATGGAAACCTTTGCACCGCGTGACCAGGCAATTGCACATTGCTGACGATGCAATTGTTCCCAACATTCACAGCAATGCTGAGGTCAGAATACTCAACAATTGATGATTCGGGGATGACGGATAAAGGATGGACAACTGAATGAACTATTGTTCCTTCGACATTCAAAGGTGCAAGACTTTGAACAGAATAAATGCTGGAAGAGAAACTAGACACTGGAAATGCTTCAGCAAATTTATTTCCACAACAGAGGCTTTCCAAGTACTCTTCCATTGTCCCTAAGTGATGAAAATTGGAATTCTTGAGCACCAGAATTGAAAGTTTTGTTTCAAATAAATCTGCATAAAGAGCTGATCGAACTTCCGCCAAGTGTTCACTTGTAACTTTATCCATAATGTAAAATGGGCTCGCACAGCTTCCAAGAGGCTGAAGGAAATCGCCATAAGAGCTGAGTTCACACTTCAGAGGTTTGTGGTTGTTGAAAAAAGCTATGAATTTCTTAGAGATTGCATGGTCGAAGAAGAAAGCACTGTCACTGAATATCATCCCGTCTTCCTCCTCTGAACCTACATTGATTCAGAAATCCAAATAAACAACTAAGATTTCTAACATTATAAGTTAACATGATAAGTTTCTACATTTCAAAAATTGTTTTTAAATGTACAATTGCAAGCTAGTAAAAAAAATAATAAATTGTCAATATTATTGAATAATAACTGAGAGAAATGAATTTTTCCATTATGCAATAGAACATTCATTCTTGTTTTAGAAAAAAAAATAGCATGGATTTGTGTATACATCACGAGAAGAAAGAAACAGTGCTGTTATAACTGCAAAGGCTAATGAGAATGTAAACTACTATTTATTAAAGGATTTAAAAAATTTAATTGATAGTAAATTGTTAAAATTAAATTAGACAGCAAAAAAGTGAAATGAGCCAACACAAATCGCACCCCGGCAAGAAAAGTGACACAACTTAAAATTGCAGAAATTGAGAAACATCAACTCAAGGATACTATAAAACTTATATTGAAATAATATAAGCTCCTTTTAAGTTTTAGGTAAGTATTTATGGTAGTAACTTCTATTATATTCTATAGAATAGAAAAATAACACGCTGGGGCACCTCATACATATTTTTCAATGACATAACATCAGAATCTTTTATTTTTTGGCTTGTGTCACTTTTTTATGCCAGGGTGCGATATAATGTAGATTTTTTTTCAATCCAAAACTGTTTTTGTGAATTTTGTATTTTTAGTACACTAGACCATCCATGAATCATCACAAATAAAAACACGAATTAAAATATTGAACACATCAAAAGTAAAACTCAACAAATAAAAATCCAAAAAACTACGGAAGTTGTCAGGTAAGCAATAGGTCTCTCACATGCTGAGAGTTGTTTAGGTTAGATCTGTACAGGTTAGAGAGCATGCTGCAACCATTAATGCATGATTCATAGAGGTCAAAAGAGGCTATTGACAATACTGAGCTCATATGGAAGGGAAGCTCGATCTACATGTATATTTCACTAATGTTTGGGCACAGACATCATGTTATTTGTTTATTATCAAATGGCAAAAATGGGTATCTACAGTATAAAATTAGCCAAAATGAGATTAATTCGTTAATTTTACCAAAAAGTTTGTTTCATTTGAGACAGAAGCTACATAATATTACTAGGATTGCATTTAAGAGTTCACGACACTATTGAAATTCTTCAGCAATCTGGCTACAGAAGGCTATATAAAGAAAATATGAGTCAAGCCAAAAATAGCTCAAATATATTAAATCCCCTTTCAACAAGCTAATCAAGTGCAACTAAAGTGGATATTCATAAGTTAATTGTGTTAACATGTGAGGTGTGAATTGTTTACCATGCATTTTGATGGAAATACGAATTAATACCAGTAAGAGTGTATTTGAAAATTATAAACAAATGCTGTTTAATATTTTTGATTAATTTTATTTCATTTGGATGTATGTGAAATGTGTGTGCGTAACACTACTTCGATTCAACATAAATGGATTTAAATAAGGTATAAATGAGATTTAATGACTCTACCATCAATAGATATACCAATTAAGGAAGTTTAGCACACATACTATGTGAAGGTATGCAAGTACACATATAACACCAGAACTGAAGTTTTTCAAAACATTTCATAATATTACTGAATGAATTACTTTTGACAATGGCTCCTTTATCAATCATTTCCTGCACCGTCGGCTTCTGAAGAACTTGCAAACATTCACTCATAAAAGTGGAACTATTCTCTGATGTGTTTTCATTCTTGGGTAACACATATACACCATGAGTGGTTCCTATGGAAACTGGTGAAGGATGGGCAAGGGCTGTAAACCCTCCATTCTTAAAAGTCCAGGAATCTGAAGAAATTAGACGAAAGTTAGATGCTTTACAGAAGAATCGAAGGTTACATCCATGAATGTAATAAGAAATGGATATTATTTCAGTTTTGAATATTTAATTTAAAATTCAAAGGTTCTCTCATAAGCCCCGACTACTTAGGTGCGGGTGTTGTAAAGGGGTGAGTTATACAGAGACAGGTCTATCAGAATACCCCAATGTGGAATTGAGACCCCAGGTGGGTAAGGTAGTTGAATTACCGTTACACTAGAGCAACACAATAAGCTATTGGTGACAGTCTGTGATAAATCCCGAAGGGAAATATCTGAGGACACCTCGTAATTTTGAACCTTGGTCAGATGATGAAATCTAATTTGATATGGAACCCATCTCCGAGCTTCCACACCACAGCGACACAAGGCCATTTTAAGCCACAACAGATTTAACATGCGCCATACCCTATGTACATCAGGGTCTTTCATTGGATCAACCAGGCTACCAATGTTCTGATGAGGCTTCAGATGCCTTTGCTAAAATAGCCATGGAAGTTACCCAGTTCAATAATTCAGGGACAACATACATAACAGCTGTCTCTTGTCTTCACTTAAAAATTAAAAATTAATTTCATGTCCAACTGCCCTAATCAAATAAGAGACAAGCGCAGGCAGGAGCAGTTTGCCGATTTTCCAGATCGTCCAAGGGAAAAGTTGTCATTTTTCATCAGGCACAATTGTCTCGCAATTCAATTGAATCATATTGGTATCGTTCCAAGACCATTCTATTATCACTGTAAAACTATTTTTTCACTCCAACAGCTTTATACTTGTTGTACTTGAACTTTTTGTTATTATTTATTCATTTACTTTTCCAATTTGTATTTGTATTAAGGTAGAGAAATTAAATAAAGGGAAGGAAATTATAGCAATTATTGATGAGCCCTGTTAACTCTTAGCAGTTCTCTCAACTAAATTTGTAATAATTAGCAAAACTGACCAGATGTTGTTGGACAAGAAATCTTGTCATTAGAAGAAAACTCACCAGATGTTGATCTTATCATCATCAAACATTTGGCAATATTTTGATAACGAGACACATCGTCATTAGCAAAACTGGCCAGATCTTGATGGACAACACATCTTGTCAAAACCAATTAGAGGGTTGAGAATCATGCTAATGTAGATTATTTAATCACGTTAATACAGGTTAGCTGATTCCCACAAAAGAATATGGGTGAATACTAAATTAGCTATTTATGAAACTAAATTAATGATGTCAAATTAAAATTACCAGAGTCTGACAAACTGTAGCTAATGATAGCATCTGAGCTGGCAAGAAACACCCCTGGTGGCATATGCTTTAGAAATGGTACATAGCAAGCTAAAATGAGATCTAACATTTGGTATCTGCTTACTCCAAAAGGTAAAGGACTGAACAATTTTCCCACAATTGATAAATTTGGCAGTCTTTGACTATATCCTCCAGCTGGGATGAGCAGGAAACGCTTGTTGTACATAGCAGTTCCATATATTTTGAATATTTTTTCCAAAACATTCAAGGTTGATCCTCCACACCCTGAAATGTTGAAAATATTAAACACCACAAATTTCAATATATTTTACATAGATACAACTCTGATCTGAACACTCTCCAGTTGGTGCTCCTGTTTAAAAATCTCATTCCATCAAGTTCCTTTCAAACGCCAATGGGAACAAATTTCCTTTCTAGTCAACTGTCCATTTTGGTGGATTTTTCTCAAGCCTTTGGGATTGTTCTGACTGTTGCAATTACACAAAGAAAACAAATATTTTTGAATGAATTTTCAATTAAATATTGATTTTATTAATATTAGATATACAATTTATAGCTCATTATCCTTTGACTTTATATAAATAAGGTAATATTTTTCAAAATATTAAATTATATTTAGTATGATAGATGCACTATACACAAGTTCATAAAAATGTGCCGAGTACGTTTTTCATTACCTGAGGCTCAACACAATCTTCTTTAGAAGAAAGAATCGACTAAATGCATTATTTTTATTACTAAAAACAAATTTTCTCCAATTCATTTATAAATGGGTTCATAACGATCAACTGAAGTCAATAATTGATTATAAAGAACAACAAGAAATATACTTTCAGCACCATGTGTAATGCAGTCTATGTCTGCAAAGAAAGATTATTAAACACACACACTGGAATAAAGATTAATACTCTGAAATGTTTCCTGCTTAGCCACAACTTACAGAATAAGAAAATTAAATCACCATTTCTTCCAAGTAACACTAAGAAAATTCTTAAAACAGTAAATTATATTAAATTGATGTTGGAATCCTTATGGAAATCTTTTTTTTTTTTTTTTAATAATTTATACATCTTTTCATGCAGAACTAAATAATAGGTATACTCTGTTTCACCTTAACTTGTCAGTATTGGGAAAGGCAGAAATGATGTTCATCCGCATGAAAAATAATTCCAACTTGATTTGGAATTTAAAATAAAGAAAATGCATATAAACGTGTAAAAATTGTCCTACAATGAAGGAGTGATTTTTGAACCTTTATAATCGGTTATTTATTTGTAAAAAGCATTTTTTTTTGACCGAAGCGAATGAATATATCCTAAACGGAATTCTAAACCGGTTTCCATGGTAACATTTCTGGCGAGCTAAATACGCTTTCCGGCCAAGTCTGCGCCATTTCGCTCTGCGTCTTTGCTAGCATGTGTATTTACGTTCATATCTCTCTTGTGCTATTTTATTGGAGTGTGTTTGATACTCTGAACATGGCTGAAAAAGGAACGTCACCATCCAAGCTGTATACGCCATCAAAGCAAGGAAAATCAATTGGTAGTGGAGCTCGCAGGAACATATTGAATGTTTATTCTAGACTTCGAGAAGAAAACCATAGTGATTCCATTAACCAAATCGTCGGAAAGGTGTCTCAACTAACTGGTGTTTCCAAAAGAACTGTTTTTCGTTTGAAAAAAGAAAAGAAGACGACAAGTCCTTTGAGTACTCCAGGAAAAAAACGACCTTATGCCGTTGGAAAAAGAACAAGAATGATGAAATATGACAACTTTACTTTATCGTGCATCCGACGAAAAATTCATGATTGTTTTCGTCGAAATGAAATTCCTACATTGGACAAAGTTCTAAATGAAATTAACAATGATAAGGATATTTTTTCGACAAACATTAGCCGAAGTACACTGTACAGGATACTGAAAGATTTGGGATTTTCCTTTGAAAAGCGAAAAAGGCAGGCTATGCTTTTAGAAAGACACGACATAATTTTATGGCGAAGAAATTATTTACGAAAAATTAGAGAACTGAAGAATGAAAATGCTTCAATCTATTATTTAGATGAAACATGGGTGAATGAAGGACACTCACAAAGTCGAGTATGGCAAGACAAAAACATCAAAAGCACCAATGAAGCTTCCTCTTCAAGTTTGACAACAGGCTTGGCTGCACCAAAAGGAAAAGGAAGAAGACTCATCATTACCCATATCGGAAGTGATGAAGGATTTGTACCTGATGCGGCTGACATTTTTGTAGGAAAAAAATCCGGTGACTACCACGAAGAAATGGATGGTAACCATTTTGAGAAGTGGTTTGAAGATATCATGCCTAAATTGAAACGAAACAGCTTTGTAGTGATGGACAATGCCCCCTATCACTCGGTGAAGAAAGAAAAAATTCCGACGACATCTTGGAAAAAAAGTGCAATTCAAGAATGGCTATCGTTGAAAAACATTACGTGGAACCAGGACATGATCAAGATTGAACTGTTGAAAAAAGTTAGCGAAATCAAACATATGTTTGATAAATACAGAGTTGAAGAAATTGCCGAAAAATTTGGACATAAGGTTTTGAGACTTCCCCCGTATCACTGTGAGCTTAATCCCATTGAAATGATATGGAGTCAAGTAAAAGGACACGTTGCCAGGGAAAACAAGACTTTTAAACTGAACGATGTGAAGGATTTAGTCATCCAAGGGATTGAAAAGGTCTCTGTACAAAATTGGAAAAACTGCATAAACCATGTTACTGAAAAAGAGAAATACATGTGGGAAGTAGATGGACTTGTGGATGATATTTGGGAAAGTAAGAACTTGGTAATTTCTTTTAATAGTGAGTCTGATAGCGATTCGGAAATGTTAAGTGATGATGATGTGTAAATTCATGTGATGAATAAGTATATTATAATGTAAATAGATTTGTTATGATGTTTGCTATGTTTTACATATATTGATGATGTATAAATGCATGTGATGAATAAGTAAAACGTAAATATAGTTTTCTCATTGTAACTACTATTCATGAAAGAGATTGGTTTCTTCTGTACACTTTCTTGTAAACTATTTTAAATTATTCATAAAATTAATAATTTACTACTAATCAACCCGACACCGTTCCGCGAGTTTCAGAATATGTTTCACACATATAAGGTTTATTTTTTTTAACTCTAATTTTTAAAATGGTTTCATTTTTTTTATTATTGTATGTGTATTCACTATATTTGTATTTTTTATATTCTATTTATTTATTGTGAATGTATTTTATATCCTCTATGTTATATGTATTTTTATTTGTTATTTACTTTCTTTAATATCAGAATAAATTTGATTTAATTTGGAGACTATATTTTGCTGTTAAGAAAAACACATATTTTAGCAGACGACGCACTCTCCCCTACCTTGTCCAACCAAATGTAAGACCAAAGGAGTAATTAAATTGGATTAATTTCCTTTAATAAAATTATTAAAATTGAAAAAAGAAGTATTAATCAAGGTGTTTAGCTTTCAGGTAAGTAAATTCAAAAAATGAATTTTATGGTTCATCACATCTTTAAATAGACTGTTTTTTTAAACAACATTTATTGTAAAAAAATTTTAAATATATATATTTTTAAATAACTAAAAATAATACTCATTTAGAAAAATCAAAACGCATTTATATTAACATAGAGTAGCTTTTTGTTTAATTAACAAATGTAATGCAAGAGCCATTAGAAATTAAAGATCTGTGAAACGTATAGAATTTCCACGTGCATTTTATCTCTCCTTGCCAAAAAGGGCGAATTTCCTCGCTTATAGCTGACTTCTTCTGACATTGTAACCCTAGTTTCTACGACAACGGCTGTGATGCGGTCAACGTAGCCTTTACTCTACTGACAAGTTAAGGTGAAACAGAGTATAGATACATTTTTATCTTCAGTATTCAAATGAAAAATATGTAGTTAAAGAAACACAGTTTGCAGGGAATTATCTAAAATAAAGTTTCAAAACACAGTGTACCATACATATGTTACAATAACCTATTCAAATCAAGGCTAAAAGAGTTGGTACTTTAAATTTAAAATAACAATACAATATTTTTTCTGAGTTTTAAATGCATGAATATTTATCAAATCATAAATTAAATTGAATTACCAATTTTATACCCAGGAGGATCTGCAAAAACATGAAAAGGAATAGACAGTGGAAGCTCTCCTCTTTGTTGTTTCTCAGAAATATGTAACTTGTAACCATCTTCTTGGCTGGCATCACTTGCAGAGATTATAATTGCATCCCAGAAAAAAGACTTGGAAGAGTCCAGTGTTTTTCCTTTAGGTAAATAACATGAATTCACAATTAAACTGTTCTTTTTTTAAATCTGGAGTTACAATTTGTTTTACAAAAAATACAGTGCACATATGGTGCAAAAACAAATTAAATATAGCCAAATTAGAAGCAGGTAGAAAATAATAAATAAGAGTAGTGAATAATATACAATTGATAGCGAAATCTTAATAGTTGGAAATAATTGCCAGGCAGTCTAAGCAACCAAACAATGGAATTCTATGAATTCTTTAAAAGCAAAGACTGGATTTACAAACATTTTAAAGAAACTATGAATAATACTTTAATTTT
This sequence comes from Metellina segmentata, assembly GCA_947359465.1. NCBI lineage: Eukaryota > Metazoa > Arthropoda > Arachnida > Araneae > Tetragnathidae > Metellina > Metellina segmentata. The sequence goes on along the minus strand of OX375879.1, from coordinate 118,214,623 downwards.
AATCTACAAAATGAATCATATTTGGGAAAACGTATTTATCACATCATTAAACATACACAGTATATTAAAATGCAGCACATTTATTTTATTATACACTAGCCATTGCATGGGTAGCCCGACGTTGCCGTGCCCGTGGTGTAAGCAATTAATCTGGTGTAAAATTTTCTGCAGATTTCAAATCCGTTGAAATTTTCAATCTATCTTTAGCGATTCCGATTATACAAAAAAGAATTAACAATCCCAGTCAAAATGTTTTTTATTTTTTGATCTCATTCCCTGAAAAGGAATAGGACAGGAAATGTAATCTGTTTCTTACTGTTTTAACGCGATGGGCAAAAGATGCAATCTGTTTCATGTGTTATGTTCCGGAAGAAACGTGTTGAAGAACCCAATGGAGAATAAAACTATTAAATTCATTTAAAAATCTTCTAGATTGAATTTTTAAATTTGCAGCGATCAAAAAATTGCAAAAATTTTGGACTACCTGTGTGCCAAATCTCATTGGTGTAAGTGCCATAGATCATCAGGATTTTGCGGCCGCGAAACAGACAAATAGATAAACAAACACTTACTTTTATAATAGTAGAGATAAGTCATTCAAGTCTCCCATTTTGAAAACTTTTGGAGACATATTTTTCGATTTCAAATTATTCATTTCATCAAGTTTAATACATATATCACATAAAATGTATATTTCTTGTTGCAGATATTAACAATCATCAATGAACAATTTAAATTAATTGTAAAATTTAGTTCTTGTTATAAGTTTTAAAAAGGGAATAAATTTAAAGCAAAAGTTGGTTTGAGCTTTACAAATTAACTAAAGAATAGTTACCATAAGAAAAATAACAGAACAAGGTAAAGGAAAAAATTAACGATCGCCACTCGCCATGCGGTGATTGAATGTTTGCAATGCAGAGTGAAAAATTTTGCTAGTCGCCACACGTTTTTAAAAACATTAGTTAATATAATGGAATCGGCATATTTATGTTTTTTTTTTTTTTTAATGTGAACTGAAACAAAAATTTTAATTAAAGAAAAAAAGCTCGGTAACATAAACATGGAAAATAGCATTTTAAATTTAGGGGGGAAAAACACAATTGCTTGGAGCGGGAAAATGCAAAGCACTCTACAAAACAGGTTAACGCTTGTAAGTGGCCACTGAATGAAACAAGTTTAGTAGTCAACTGCCACTTACAAAATTTCTTAATTTTCACCTTTAGATCAAGGAAATGCATTCATGTTTACTTACTCTATTTAAAAATACATTTTTGAATCCTATATTATAAGTAAGAATATTACTGAGAGTATTTCTAACTATGTTAACAGTTTTAATACAGTGCTTTGGAATAAATAGTATCATTTAGTATATCAACGGCAAAGTATAAAAATAAACTAAAGTTTTTTAAAAACGCAAATGAATTATTTTTTTAATTACCTCTCAAATCGTCATAGTTACTTAAAACTTTCAACATGTACTCAGCTACAGAAGACATATTTTCTTTCGACTCTCTGATCATCTTAAGATAAAAGCAATTAAATCTGCAAATGAAACAAGCAGCAAAGATCAATTTTTAAAATAAAAATAATAAATATATCAATTTTTAAAGTAAAAATAATAAATATATAAATTTTAAAACAAAAATTACAGAATAATATTGTTAATTATACTGATTCCTAAAAATAGAATTGAAAGATTGGAAAAGTGTCAGATCGCATTAAAAATTTTACTATGAATCAAAATGTTTCAAAAATTCAGGTTATATTTAGCTGACAAATAATTAATATAGTGATAAGTTTTAGGTTGATAATACTGTATTCCATAGGAAAGTGTTTTTATATTTGTTTGTAAATTAGAACCCACAAAAAAATATTTACACCTACAGAAAGCTACATACCTTGCAGTAAACCTTCAACAAAAATTTAAAAATTTTGTTCTAACAATGGTGGACATATAAATAAATCTTTGCTGGAATGCAATTGACTATTCTTGTGTTTAATCTTTATCAGTTATTTTAAAGAATTTATAATCAATAATTTTGGTTTTCAATAATAAAGATTTCTAACATCATTCCACATGCAGTCTTCATTAAAGCTGTAAGTAATTAGACAATCAGAATTAAGTTGATACCAAACCTGGACATTGGGATGTCAAAAACACGATAGGGATTATGTAACATTCAGTATTCATGAAAAAGTAAGGCAATAAAAAGTTTTATTATCTTAACTTATTGAGCTATTAACATAGACTACGGCCAGTGCAGCAGTTGTACTTGATTGCGCCAAGCAAGAATTTAGATATGGCCGGTACAGCAGTTGTAATTGGAAGTTATAAGAATCACGCCAAGAAAGCATTTAGACTACGGCCAGTACAACAGTTGTACCATGAAAGTTATAAGGATCTCGATAGTTATATCTATAGCCGTAGTCAAAAGGTTATGACAGAACCCAATTTAAAATTTTGGTACACAGAGTACTTCACTACAATCGTACCATGAATATTTCTCAAATCAAATAATCTTATGCAGCAACTTTCACTTACAACTTTGTTACAAAACTTCTCACAATCCAGGCCACAGTTTTGTGTTACAACTGACATAGCCCTCATTGAGTCATCTGTTGAAACTGAAATGCTGATCAGAGGACGTTGCGTGCACTCTAAGGTGAGAAAGATGTTGAAGCTCCAGTCTGTGCTCGTGTGCTCGATCACTGCTTGTGTGAGAAATGTGATGCCATGATTAATATTCCGTGTTTCTTTGTGTTGTCTTTCATGTTGTGTTTGTGTCAAATAAAGGATAAATCCTAGATTGTCTTTCCCATCTGACAAGTAAGAGTACCTTTTGAAATTCATTTAAGAACTGTGTGAATCAATACAAATTAGCAGTTGTATCAACATCACTTAATCTGCAATTATCGGTTATAAATCATTTTTATTAAAAACAGAACAATTTGACATTTTTGTTAAAATAACAGGATGGCCTGGAAATATGCAATACACACTTCAGTAAAAAATGTATGTAAGCTTCAATGTGTCTCTATGGAGGTTGATAGATAAATATTAACCCATCTGCGAGTGTCAGACTGCCTTGGATGATTATTTATGGAAATTAAACCATCTAATGGCTTCAGGGGGAGAAGCTTCGAGACAATACAATTTTCAGTAATGGGCCATTTAAATGAGCTCATAAATTTTTCAACACTAATTCAAGGAATAAATTTTTTTTATGGTTATCATCTTATAAAAGATTATTATTTCAAGGCATTCATTGATTCAATTTTGCAAATTTTTGTAATAGCCCAAACCTCATTAATACAAACTCACTTAATATGAATTATTGACAGTACAAACTAAATTCCAATCACCATCAAAATGTCTATTCATATAATGTTAACTTATATATTTAAGACGTATTTGGGATACACTAATAAGAGTGAAAGAAGAATAAATGAAGATTCTGATGAACATGCAGTATTAAGTGTGCTTTCTTCAAAAGAAGCTAATACCGGATTAGAAATTGAACACAACATTTTGTTAGGAAGAGAAAATTTATCGCAATTAAACAGTATGGACAGCATCAAAAATTTCCATAAAGAATGTCATTAAAACAACAAAACACAAAAATCTATGACTATTGCAAGATAAAAATTGCCCATCAGAAAATATCTGTATTCAAGACTCATTTGTATAATCTTTGTAATTCTATTTCATTATTTAAAAAAAAAATGTTTTTTTTTCTGAATTTGGATAGCATGAACTACAAAATAAAAAAAAATTTAAGGTCCCATGAAATTAATTTAAAGAAATTTCAACTGTGTTTTTGTTTTGCAAAAATATCCAAGAAAGGCAATTGGAGTGATAAAATTAGGTAGGCGTTGTGCATTGATTATTGGTCTTTCGCATCAGTACTGTGTATTAGTTCACCCATATATCCTGCGTGAAAAATTCAATGCGCCGGAGAAAGAAAATCCTTCATCTGCTTGCATTCATAAAAAAATTATTCAAGAATTTAACAATGCAATTGAGATGCAATGAAATTTTTAAATGTGCAGAAAAGCACCTTAAATTTAGTTTGTTTTATTTTGCTTTTGCAACGTCAAAATCCGATATATTCTATTGTTCATTAATACACTATCTTAGAAAAACCATATTCTTTTTGGCAATTAATTTGAAATCTGGGACAAATGTCTTGTGCTATCTTACTTTGCTTGGGTCCTGTTACCGATGCGGTAACTTGGGAATCTCGATTGTTCAGTCCAGAAAACCGTGGTTTCGATTTAATTGTTTATCAACAAACATGTGATTGCAATGAAAGTTCATTTAAGTTTGAAATTCGTGTTTATTTGATTAAAAACTGAAACTTACAGAATGTTATCTGCAATACTTTTCTAACGTAAAATTAAAATTTAATTACATTTGTACAAGTTAAAATGTTGATGTATTATAAACAGCGAATAAAAAATAATAATTACTTTTATTTGCGAAAACATTTCATAGCTTGTGGTGGCAATCTAGTATCGTCTGCTTTTTAGCGCGCATTGTGTATTTAGTTATTTTATATTTAAAATTTTATTGAAAATTGTTTATAATTTGGGGAATTTCCCCGATTCTCGAAAGATATATCTTACTGAAACAAGAAATTTTCAGAATGTGTGGTAGAACAGCATGGTAGAGTAATCATCAGTTGTAAAATTCTTCCTTTTTTTTATTCTAAATCAACTTTCACTATTGTATGATTTTTAATTTCTTCCTTCGATACTAATTATTATATTATTTCAAAAGTATTTTCGTTTGAAATTACCTTTTGGTATACATTTTAGTACTCTGGACAAGCATGGAATCCAGCGTGCTACCTGTCAGTATTCTAAAAACAAGGACAATATACCATGGGTTCAACAATATGGTTGGCAAGACTATCGCCCGAGTTACAATCTTTCGCCGAGTCAAATATCGTAAGTCTTTCACGTAACAAAAATAATTTTTGTTTGCCTAATCTTTTGCCTGCCATGCTGCTAAGATATTGTTTGTGTCAAATGTTGTTTAAAATCTCGGGAAAAAATTAATCTTTTTTATTTTAATTTTTGTTGACATTTCTGCTTGATTCTTCTGTTTCGCCTTGTTTATTAGGTTTTGGAGTGAGAATGATATGAATCTAAAACTTTAGCTATATTTATCTGTCTTGAATAATTCATCAGGTTCAAAAGTTTGGTACTACAGCTGTATCCTGCACCTCGTTTGGTGGCAACATCTCAGTGCAGTTTTTGGCGCAATTTTCATGTCGCCAGGGAAAGAATTCTTTCAAAAATCTCTTTTTTCATGAAGTAATATGCTGTAATAAAAATCTTTTTTTCAAAGGAAATGGAAAAGTTTTTGAAACAATGCGTTTGTGAAGGGAATAAAATTAACAGAATTTTTATGCAATGGAAAGTAATGAGCTTTAAAAAAACATTTCTTAATGTGAAAAAATGGAAAAGTTTTAAACAACATATTTGTTCTCACACAAAGGTACATCGGACAACAATTCCGATTTAATTAATCTTGAATCCTCAAGAAAATCCAAAAAAAGTTGCTTATCCAGACATAATTGCATACAAAATACATGACTAGACACTCCCTCACATCCAAAAGATAGCCTACTAGCAGAAAATTTAAGCTTAGAATTTTGGAAAAGAATACCCCGGAACTTATCAATTACACAAAATACAGAAAGCATGTTGAAATACTAAAAGATAACTATTTTTAAAAGAAAATGGGAAGCAATACAACACCTGATGTGACTGCACTGGACAATGACTTAAATCAAACCAAAAGTTAATTCTTCAACTTGGAAAAACTTAAAACAACCTATGAAATAAGGAATAAATTTTTTTAATGAAATTTAGGGAAACTTTTAGGAGTTTTCTAGAAACCCCCCCCCTCCCTCCCATTTCAGAACTGTCCAGAAAACAATTGGATTTATCCTGAGGTTGCCATAAATCCATAATAACCGTACTACAATTGTGCCATGGCATTGGTACCAGATGAGGCGCAGAATGCACAGTTGTACCTATTTTGTTGCAATTAATACACACAATACAATTTGTCAAGTAAGCATGTCCATGGTTATTTAACTGATGTTGTCATAATGATTTTATATTTTCAAGCTTTTGTAATGGTAATTTGGCATTCACTTTTTCACAATCTAGTTTTTAACCCTCAGAGTAGTTTCGACAAGAGATTCCATCCATTAAAATCTGACCAATTTTGCTATGACAGGGATATGCTGTCATCAAAGTATTGTTGGTTTTTTTATCATCAAGTTCTGGTCAGTTTTGCCAATGACAAGATATGTCTGAGGCAACTACCAGGATTGTTAAATGACACTGAAAATTTTTTTATAGTTCTCTAATAGTAATACTGTAAAATATTTTACAAATATATATAATGAATAAAATGTATTTGTTTTTTTTAGACCTGTGTTGGTGAATGGAGACTTTTTTCCAAATGAAGGAAATAGCAATGATTATGCTATAACCCCAATGCGCTGGGGACTTGTTCCATCATGGTACAAAGGTTCCCTTCAAGATTCTCTGAAAAATAATAACTGCCGTTATGAAGGGCTTTTGGAAAAGCCAACATTCAGAGGAGCTGCAAATGCTGGTTATCGTTGTGTAATCCTGGCTGATGGGTTTGTTTTTCTATAAGCAGTTTATTATTACTTTTAAAAGTTTTCAAATCCTTCAACTTCAAAATCCTTGTACACAAAATTTCTTGCAGAATAACTAAACTGATATAAATGTATAGTCATGGTTCCAACTGCAGGTTCGGTATCTACAATAATCAGGATAATTAGAAGAGCATTATAAATTAAATTAAACTGTTTAAAGCACAACACTAGCTTTTTGGATTCAATGCCCTCTTTACAAGGACAATGGTTTTGACACCTCCTCTGAAAAAATACCTTTAGCTAATAATAAATTGCAACTATAACTGTATGAATTTCACCAATATATTTATGTAGCTGTGTAATTTTTTAATTTCAAATAGCTAGTTTGGGAATAAAACAGATTGAAATTGAAACCATAAAGTTATTTAATGAAATAAAATGAAAATGTATTGACCTGCAAGTTGTAGGCTGTGCAGCTTTGATTCCACTCTGGTTGCCTCTCCCTTCTGTGTCTATGTCCATTTCTTGATGTTGTCTGACTTATGTCTGGTTTAACAAGGCCAAGTATGATCCCTGCACCTTAAAAACCCAAATCCAAGTAACTAGTATTGAGTGTGTATGTCTGTTACTTGGATGTTAAGTCTCCTGTATAGCATAGCTAGGTCAAGCAGCCCTTACATCATACAACCAGTAAAAAAAATTAACATAAATTATCAAGAATTGTCACCACTGTTAGTAATTAGTATCATGTCAAAAATCAGTAAAGTAAAAAATTATTTCTAATTAGAATGATGAGCTTGGTATGCTACCAATTTGTCTATATTGGGCTCAATTTTCTTGATCTCTAAGAGATGTAGGTGGGGATGTCCTCAGATGGCCATCTGAGTCCTTTCAAAATGAGTAAAAGAAATTTCAGGGTTAAAAGGAGAGTCATCAGGGAAAGAAGGATGCAAGGAATGAAAATATTGCTTTTTAATGTAAATTGTTAATTGAATATGATACTTGGATATATAAATAAAGGTTTTTAAAAGGGCACACTGGTAGAAGGGTCTTCCTTTAGTAGAGGTAGAAAGAAAAGAACCATCTTAAAATTAATTATTTTTAAGAAACATTTGCATTCAAATGGAGTCTTTCAGTATTCCCCAAAAAGATACAAATTTCTAACATTTTCAATTCACCAAAATCTCTTAGCTTCAATGTCTCATGTTACTTATTTTAAAATTGCTATTTTTGTATTCAAAATAGATTTTATGAATGGAAAGTGATCAGCCCTAAACAGAAACAACCATATTTCATCTATTTCCCTCAAAAAGAAGGTCCCGATTCATTTACAAAAGATCTGGAATCTATAAGCCAAGAAGCAGACTGGAATGGACCCCAACTTCTTACAATGGCTGGATTGTTTGATATTTGGAAAAGCCCAATTGTAATGAGCCCTTTTGTTTTTAAATGATAATAACTATTAACATCGGGATGCTTATTGTTTCGTAACAAACATTTCTTGTCACTCATTAGCTTGGGATATGACTCAAGAATAGGGATTAATTTGATGTATTTTGTATAAGTATCTACAATTCAAGCTGAAGATGTCTTAACATTACTGGGTCACAGAGAAGCTCCTTTCAGATTTTTAATTTATAAGCAAAAAACCCATGAGATAGGAACATTTTAAAATTCTGTTTCTTCAAAATATAATTTCAGTGTTGCTTGAGGTTAACTTAACTTGATAATACTTTTTTATACCACAAAGCCCATCCTACTGCCATATCAGACAATCTTATTCACGCTTGTGAAGCTTTTTACTTTCTTTTGGGTATTACTTATAATCAAGTCAAACTGACCTTTATTTTAAGTACTAGTAGTACCCACAAGGCCTTGCCCGTGACAAAGTTATGCTTTTAAAAAGTCAACCTCATCAATTTCAACAAAACCAAATTAAACAGTTATAAACGTTTGATTTTAAAAACAGCTTTGTTGTGCCTTCTCAAGCTTTTGAGCATTTTCCCATGTGGTTCTGATGTATTTTTACAATAATGTTTTCCCTTAAAGTCTTAACATCACAACATTCTTCGTGTGGTTTATTTTATCTTTCCAAAACTGCATTGCAGGCAGGCACTTTGCAGCATATTGAACAGATCTATTGGTTTGCAAGTCACTTTCTTGAAATAGGAACCAACATTAACTTCACAACTTAATGTAGAAAACTTAAAATATTCCTAAGGATAAAAGGTCTGCTTCAAGTCTGAGGCATGGAATGGAGAAGACTTGCGGAACTTCAAAGCAAATGCGGAAAGGACACAATGAGTTAACGATTTACCATCCTTTGTGTATTTTGGGATGATGAAAATCCAGATAGGAAATATATATATTGTACCTTGCACAGAACTAGTGTCAATTTGATCATGTTTTTGTATCTGTCACTGGTCACTACAGGCCAGTTTTCAATGTGAGGGTAAACCACCAAGAGGTTTAAGATAGCTTGTCTTTTTGAGTAGTGAACAGTGCAATGCACTGAAAGGCAGTACCAGCTTGTGAGGTATTTGAGTGGTGTTGTCGAAGAGGGTTTTTAAGTCACATTTTAAGCCAAATCACTTGTCTGATAGCTATAAAAATAATTAGTAAATGTGTTGTAAATTGTAAAAAAAAATTGTATTTGTTAATTCCAATTAATTTGTTTACTAATGTGTTTATTATTTTTTTTTTCACATTAGAAAGGAGTTATGTACAGTTATTCTATAATCACTATGGATTCGTCAAAAAGCATTTCATCTGTTCACCATAGAATGCCGGTAATTCTATGATTTCAATCTTTATATTGAGTTTTGAAAAAGTTATCTTTGTTTCTCAAATGTGATATATTTTGTCTTAACTTCAAAATGCATCAAGGCCTGGGAGGGCCTATTTACAAATGATAAAATGAATATTTCATATACTTACAAATATAGTCGAGTCTCTATTTAACGAAGTCTCATCATTCCACTTAAGAACTTCATTATAAAGAAAATTCGTGAAAAAGAAATTTTTAAATTGAACTATAAAAACGAGAGAAAAAAACAAAGACAGACTTACCTATCCACTTTATTGACATTAACACATATCCTAAACTGTAAAAAAAAAAAAAATCTAATCCTGCTTTGGACAAGTTTGTACACAAAGAACGCTTTTCATAAAAAAAAATTCAATTTTGTAAAGATTGAAACATTTTATCGGTTACATTTTCTTGAAACTGTAAACCCCTTCGTATTGCAACAAATGCTGTAAGCATTTCTTCTTGTGAATGTTTTAATATCATCTTCAATACTCACTGTAGTGTCTTTATTACATTTCCTAATACTTTGCAATATGTCATGCTTTGTAGGATATTCAGTAGTCGCAATGTCTTCTTCAACGTGCAGAAAATTAGACATAGCTCTATACCTTTTTCAACAGCTTCCATGTCTTTCAAATCTGCCAAGCACTTGGATTCCTCATCATATTCAGCATCACTTTTGAAACCGGCTTTTTGAGAAAACAGTTCTTTATAATAGATGCAGTCACATAACACTGCCAAGCTTTCGTCATCTCTGACATGGAGATTCATAAATTAATACAATTGCCTATGCACTGGCTGCTTTCTAAGGCAAGAATAACTTTTGAAGAATTTTTTCGATTACGAACTTTAGGAATTTTTATACCTTGATTCAATGGCTGAAGTTTCGAAGTTGTATTGGCCAGAAGAGAAAAAAAACTTTTACGTTCTTCTATTGCATTTGGAAGCACACAGTCTGGTGGATGTGCAGGTTAGTTGTTATAAGTTCCGTAATTTTGCGACACTGTTTTCCCATTTTGACAGCCAGTCTTCTAAAAGTCATCTATGACTTTTTATTGAAATGAGAATCCACCTCTAAAAAGATTTTGTGCCATTGAAACATCTGGGTTTTTGCTTTTACTAATTATCAATGGTTATAATTTTTCTTCACCAGTCATATTCTAGCACAACAAAACAGTTATCTGTTTGCTATTTTCCCCTCCAAAGCACTTGTCTTTAAATTTTAAAGTTTTATTCGGTTGACATTTAAAAACAATCCGTTTTCATTAGCATTAAAGAGGTTTTTTGCATCATATTTGTCCAAAAGTTTTACAGTTTCTTTTTTCCATTTTTAACACCTCTTAAGAAACATTTGCACTTTCTCGTTGTATGGATATGGTTTTATATGATATTCCTTGTCTCTTTCAATTTAATTAGCCATCCAACGCTAGCTTGAAAATTTGAGTGTCCCAAATCCTAGAAAAATCGATAGCTTTTTATTGGACTGGAGAAAGGCACATTTTTGTATTGATTCCTCGCCCATTTTTAAACAGCTGTATTGATGTCTTCATATGAACATTGTTTAAATCTTTTTCTGCTCACTTTTGTGTTAAATGATTGCTGAAGGATTTTTTTAATAGTTGACACACTACTCGCTGCTATACCATACGTTAAAGTTTCATCATTTACTAGTTTCACTTTATCCAAAAGACATAAACACTTTTTCTTTGTTGTGAGAATTCCTTCCATTATAGAAAGGGTGCATGAGGTCACGCAAGACGATTCAGTTGATTTTGTTGCAACAACAAATAAGAGTCTCAAAACATATTTGTCTGGAAAACCTTTGTTACAAAAAAATTACCTTTTGTAATATAGAGAGTAACATGTAAATATCAAAGTCAAGATTCTGTAGAAATTTTCATTAAATAGAAAACTTTGTTGAATGAGACTACTGTATATACAATGTTTCAACCCATCTTGATCTACATTAAATGTGTCATGATATAATTAATTATGCATAAACATGAATGTTCTGCAAGACAAATTAAAACTCAGAATCAAGATGTGCTTATTGCATAGTCTCCAAAAAAATATTTGCTTCCATGCTGAAATAAATTAAACAATTATGAAGCGCACATATTTTACTAAAAATAAAGAAAACTCAAAGCTTATTCAAAGTATTAATGTAGTATTAACTCAAAGTATTAGTGTATCATACATAACCAGTTTATGAAAAATCATAATTTCGTTTTGTATATAAAAAGTCATTTCATTTATTTAAATCAGGTTTTTTTATTTAAATTATTTCCCTTATAAATTCAAACTTGCAAGATGATAAAGCTTGTTAGTTATAGTGCACTTCCTGTAATTTAATTTTGTTGAACATCAACACATAGAGGGTTAAGAAGTATATCAAGCAAAATTTTTACATTTTAATTATTTTCATATAAAAAAAGTAGGAAATTATTTTTCAAAACAAAATTGAAAGAAAATAGCAATATTTACAAACATGTAATACTGTTTAAATTTTTGTAAATAGAATAGCTAACTATAATCTTGTGTTCTCTCTTCCTTTGAATTCTGTCATAATACAAATCCACACATACAACTTGAAATTCATGATAAAATAAACAAAACAGCTGTGCATTATGATTTGGCATTGGCTTTTCAGTCTAGTTACCAAAATCTAAATTAGTTCTGCATTATCTGAGGACACTTATCTCTAAAAAAGTGTGCATTTGCTTGAAATTTCATAATTACAGGAATCATATTAAATTAATGAAAATTTAGATCTTCGTTCTTTTCAAGTTATGTTGATTTGCTTCCCCAATTACTATGGTCTATTAAATAAGCTAGAAAATGCAGCTTGTTTGTTACAGCTGAAAAAATGATGAAAGAGCATGTTGATTCCTTTATCAGAAAAGCCAAATCCTCTCTTGAGCAGGGGAATAATTGATTTTATATTTTCCTAATTTTTTAAACTTCACTAAAGCATATTTTTAAAAGTGTTTGGCATATTACAGTAGAACTCCACTTATCCAAACTTTAGTTATCCAGATTGCTTTGAAAAAAAAAGAATCCGCAAAATCCGCATTTTAAAAGTTTCTCGTCAGTGAGCGACATGGGCAAAGTGTCAATTGAGGACATCAGAAACATTTCTGGATGTTCCAAGTGCAGTGCAGAGGACGTAGTCAAGTGGCTGGTGTGTGATTCTTCAGACCCTAGATTCCAAATTCTCAGTGACAATGAACTCATTCCAAAGATGAGAGAAGAACTTATTGATGACTAAATAACGACATTGCTACTCAACCAAACGCAGGACCTTTAGCTAGTAAGGCGTTTAATTGCCTTGACACTGCTAAAATGGATTGAGCGGCAGCCTGTGTGCGACCATCTACCGTTTCTCACCACAAGTTCATGCAAGTCTTGGTTGCACGAAAATGAGTAGAGACAGCAAAACAACTGACTTTAACCGATATGTTCCAGCAATGATACATTTTAATGCAGTATGCAAGTACAAAATGTAAACAAAATTGTTTTCGATCATTAAGTTACATTTCACACTGAAAGCAAAATTCGTTTTTTACTTAGAAATAACCTTTTTTTGTGAATTATCCAGATCTTTGATTATCCGTATGGGGTCTGGTCCCAATTGATTCTAATAATTGGAGTTCTACTGTACTTAGGAGTTTATTGAACTATCCCATTATTGTGAGCATTCTATCTGAATACCTCTCTAAATTGTGTTTCTTTGTCAGAGCTATAGGGCAGTAAAATATTTAATTTTATAAGGTTTGTGCCCCATGAACCCCTGGTACCTGTGAAGTATTTAATTATTGTGAGTATTCTTTTTTGAATACCTTTCTAAATTCTGTTTCCTTGTCAGCAAGCACAGCAAAATATTTCACTTTAATAAGGTTAATATTTTAAATATCCCATGAACCTGACATTTTTATTTTAGGCAATATTGACTGGAAAAGATGAAGTTTCAATGTGGTTGGATACAAATAGAGTACCAACAAAAGATGTGAGTATATTTGTGGTATGGGTTACACTTCACTTTTTATTTTTTTATTGATTTGGGGTGGTTTATTCCTTGTCTATAATAAACTCAGCTTAAAAGATATTTGTTCAACTACTGAAATATCTTTATTTATAAACTGACTTTCTTGCTTTAAATACTGAGAATTCAGAAATGTAATTGATTTGTGAATTGTTAATGTTTCTGAGTACTTTGTTTTACTGCATAATTGATCATTAATGCTGCAAACATATCAATCGTCTGTTGTAACTAGTGAACTACGAGCACAGCGCCAGGTGCACAGCTATAAACCTTTGCACTGTAACCGTTCTAAAAATTTGAATCAAAGGTATCTCCTGTCTGCTTTGATCAAGGACTCATCCTCCAAGAGTCAGAGAATTTTCTGTGCTAAATGAAGACGTGTCGCATAGTCCATTATGTCGGTTAATTATGCAAGGTTATGCAAATATATATGTTGTGTCTACGTAATTTAAATTAGATTAATAAATTGTTTGTGAGTATAAGGAGAGTTTGTCGCTTGTTTACCCACTTCAAGTAGGAATTCTCTGTACACGGTCACACTATTTAATAAAAATTTTGAATAAATTATGTATACTTAGAAACTAAATAAATGTAGATTGAACATACAAGCATTTATGAAATCCTTTAATTGAAAGAAGTAGCTATTTAAAATTTTTGTTGATAGACTAAATCCACGCTTCTTTTGTCATATAAAACTTTAAATTCTACTATAAAGTAGTAACTTTTGCAACTTAGTTTTTGTGTGAAATTGTTTCTTTTTCTGGTAACTGTGAGCCCCACATTTTTATTTTGCATTTTAATATCTTTTGTACTGTATTTTGTAATTTAATTAACCTGAGCTTTTTTCTAAAAGTATATTTCATTTTTTTTACACAGGCTCTTTCTATTCTGAAACCTGTTGATGATCTACAAATGCACCCAGTGTCTACATTAGTGAACTTCACTAAAAACAATTCGATTGATTGTTTAAAGCCTTTCAAGTAATGTTATCTATATGTACTAAACAGATATTTCAGTTTTTCAAACAATTTTGCCTCAATTCCCCTTTTCAAATACATATTTTTTTCTATGCCCTCCTGAAAAACTCAATCTCTACTTGTAATAAATTACAAATGCAGTTGTGCTTATACTTTTTAAAATTTCCTCGGAATATTGATGCCTTTGTGTATAATTGTAGAATTTCAAAAAGCTAGTTTAGAAATCAAGCTACTTTTAATTGAAATTATAAAGCTATTTAAAGGAAATAACAATAGATTGAAATACTAGATTTCTCACTATTATTTGTAACTAGCTAAATAACCAGTCATTGCTCTGGTTTCAAATTTGACCATGACATTTCCCTGTGTTAACTCAAATACACAAACCCTGTAGAACGTGTTTCCTACCGCAACTGCTAAAATATGACAGCGACATTTCCTTGTGTTAATTCAAATGCACTATCCTTGTAGAAGGTGTTTCCTTGTTCATTTATTGAAGTAAAACAAATTTTAGATTTTAAAATTGAGACTTTGAGGGGCACTTTTAGGACTACCTGTGTGCCAATTTTTATGGCAACAGAAGGATCCAAAGACAGGAACGAAATAGCCTATGTTTTCCGCAATGTTCTATAGTATAAGTGTACCAAATTTGGTGTGGATTAGTCAAACGGTGTAGATTTTTATAGAGAATATACACCACACACATCTTTTTTTATATACACAGTCCAGTCACATTACTGTGACCACCTGTCAAAAGCCAGAATAACCACCTTTGCCAGAGCGGACCGCTGCGAGACGTTCAGGAAGAGAGTCAATTAGGTTTCTGAAGGTGTTCACTGGGATGTTGAGTCATGCCGACTCCAGTGCCGTGGCCAGCTGCGCTAGATTACGCGGTTGAGGATCCATAGCAATTGTTGCAGGGTGTTTGCTTTCAGACGTTTCACGCCGTATACGCCAACGTCCATCTGTCCGATGGAGCATAAAACGCGATTCATCGGAAAAGGCCACTCTGTGGACGTCCAGTTGCGGTACTGGCGTACAAATTCCAGCCTTCGTTGCCGATTAACAGCAGTCAGCATAGGTGCATTAACCAGGCGTCTGCTGCGGAGGCCCATGCGCAGCAACGTTCGCTGAACCGTTGTTGAAGATACACTCTTGGTAGCCCCTTGGCTCATCTGGGCGGTCAGTTGCACGTCTATTCGCCCGAACGCATCTCCGTAGCCTACGTTCGCCTCTGTCATCTATAGCCCGTGGTGCACCACATGTGCCACGCCGCTGATTTTGGATAGTGCCATTTTGCTATGCACGTTATACTTTTACCACGGCGGCACGCGAACAGTTCACAAAATTGCCGTTTCCGAAATGCTTTCACCCTTGGCCCGAAAGCCAATAATCATGCCCTTTTGGACGTCGCTACGTTTCTGCATTACGCCAACGATTGAAATGCTTTCTGACGCCCTAGGACTGTTTCCCAAACTTTTGACGTATGTGTACCCCTTCTATAATTTTCGTAACGCTGAGTACCCCTCGTCAAAAAAATGGACGTATTTTAATAACAATCAAAATGTTTTTTTTTTTTTTCCTTTTTTTTTGTGACATACACAAAATAATAAGAAAAGAGAAGTAAAATTATTCATAATAAAATATAAATAAAAGTTATAAATAAATAACGTTTATTTGGATCAATGAGAAGCATGAAATTGTTTGTGCTGAGATAACAGATCGTCATAATTTGGTTCCCTGGTTGTTCATTTTAATCTGATGTGGTTCCACGTCCAATAGTCTGTTCCTTTTTTTCGACTTGATGTCTACACAGGCTGAAAAAGCTACTTCACATCAATATGAAGTTTGAGAAGGCAATATGTATTTTAGAACTTTTTCTGTTAAAACCGGATACACAAGTTGCATTTGTAACCAGAATGATGTTAAAGTACTCTCCTTCTGTTGATATCTTATCCATTCAATATTTTTGATTCAATCAGGGAAATAGTTTTTCCAAGCCCACTTGCAAACTCTCCAAATGCTGTGTTATGCATTTCAGAGTATCGGCATCCATTTTAGGAGTCAAACTTGTTATAAACTCATGAAGAGAGGGAAACAAGTCTCCATTACCAACTCTCTTTTGAACATTTAGTTTTGCGATGGCAGCGTTCACTTTATCTTGAACGTGAAACAATGAAATTTCTTTGCCTTGTAACTTTAGATGTGTAACGCGTTTGGACGCAATGTGCCTGAGAGATCAAATGACGCTAACAGCTGTCCACGAATAAAATTAAAAGGTTGGGTCCAAACTAAGATAAGAGACTACTGGAATAAGCAGGTTTCTACCCCTTCTACAAGAGGAACGGTTGCGTTCGACGGAGGGTGAACGAAGGAAGTTGTTTCTGGAACGAAGTTTGGTAAATTTCCGTCACTCCGGACCATCTCGCACCTCACAAGACTGTCTTCACTTGACTCATGAGAACGTAGAATTAGGTGCAGCTAAGCACAGTGCAGTATCCCCTCCAAACTCCAGTGCAACACATACCCCCACCAAACTCTTCCCGTACCCCTGGGGGTACGCGTACCACACTTTGGGAAACACTGCCCTAGGACATCCTTTATATACACTCCACTGCAATGTGCTGCCACCTGCCTTTTGTGATTGGTTATTTCACGTTGACGTCGAATGTAGGTGGTAGTCACATTAATGTGACTGGACTGTGTATATAGTATATAGAAGATTAATACCAATCAAATCAGAAAAAAATTGAATAATCATTTATAAAGTTGAGGTCTAGTGTCATGCTACTAATTTAAAGTGTAAATTTGGACATAACATGCAGATTCCTGCCACTGCACATTTGTGAGAACTTGTATAAGTGAGGAAATGTATTTTTTTTTTATCCTACGCCCAGCTCAAGGCCTTTCGGCCATACGCTGTCTTGCCGTCCAATATAGCGAATAAAGTCCTTGGGGAGAAGTATCCCTGGTGTCAATGTCCTGTAAACTAGAGCATTCCGCAAGGTGTTGTCTGTTCATAAAACCATCGCTACAAAGCGGACAGATCAGGGAGGTAGCCACCCCAATCTTATGTAGGTGTTGTTGGAGATAGTCATGTCCGGTTAATAAGCGGAAACAGGCCACTCCAATCCCTCTTGGTAGATCAGTAGGGATTCTTCTCTTATTACTCAATAGGCAATCCCAACTCATTCCCTGTATATCCCTCTGGTACTGCAGTTTTCTTTGTTTCTTAAACTGAGAATTTATGTAATTCCTGCAGTTCCGTAAAGGGAGAGGTGGAGAAGGTTGGGGCAGGGAGAGGGCCGATTTAGCCAATCTGTCAGTTTCCTCGTTACCCTTTATCCCACAGTGACTTGGAATCCACTGGAGAACAATCTCACCACCACCCTCAATGAGGCGACTGATAGTTTCTTTGCATTGTGCCTCTGCCATTGAATACACATGGTTTCTATCAGTAAGAGCCTGAATTGCTGTGGTTGAGTCGATAAATAAAACAATTTTATTATCCCTTCTAGTGGCAAGGGCCTCAACGGCCATAAGAACAGCATAAATCTCACCATCAAAGTTGTCACAGAAATTTCCAACCGCCTTACTCAGCTGGAAGTATTGGCAAAAGACCCCAGCACCAGCCCTATTAGATTCAGGGTCGGCAGAGCCATCAGTCTAGATATGGAGCCAGTCAGGGAGAGGATATCTCTAGTAGATGGTAGCCATCGCGAACGATCTCAACTCAGCATCAGTATAGTCTGTCTTGTTGCAAGGAAGAACCAACTGGAAGTCCGCCTTGGCAATGTATGTGCAGTCCATCTCAAGGGCATCCATACAAGGCTGTCTACAGATGTCAGGCATGTCAATTCTGTTGCCGATCTCCCTTACACGGTTTAGAAAAGTTATTTGCAGTTTTAGTCTGCTTATTGCGGGATTATACCCCCGCCAGTAGCTGTTACCATTTCTAAGCAATTTCTCGCTGAGAACAAGGGCAGCCCTGTTTCGGCAATCAGACAGTGGTTCTATGCCACTCTGAAGTTCAAAAGATTGAATTAGAGTAGATTTTGCTCCACCAGTTATTAAACGCAGAGCACAATTTCAGGGGTGAAAATCTTCCGCGTTTACGCGGATTTCCGCTTTTTTTTTTCTTTCAAGAATTTCCGCTTTTTTTTTTTTCCTCTTTTTGAAAATTTCCGTTTTTTTTTTCTTCCGAAAATTTCCGCTTTTTTCTTTGAATTAAATTATGTCATGGAATTACAGCCAAAGAATAAATGTAAAAAAAAAAAAAACAATAAGGAAAGTGTGTCCTTACTTCAGGTAGTAGATTCTTCCGACTTTTCGTAAATTTTGAAAAAATGACCGATTTTTATCATTTTTTACAAAAAGATACCTATTTTTGCCCTTATTAGCTTTTTTTTTACGTTTATAGAAGACAAATAAGTCTTGCTAATTCCTTTTTGAAAAGAATCCTTTGTGAGAAGCTTATTAGTTTAATGGTAAATCTGGAGAACTTGGATTTTGAACTAGTTAGCGTGCGTTGTTGCATATTTCGTAGGTAAAGCTACGGTTTCCTAAAAAAGCGGAGCTGTTATCTAAAGGCCGTGAAACGTCATGATGCGGCGGAAAAGGTATAAATGAAATATTTTAAGTTGATCAGCTTTTAATGTGATTTTTCTTTCAACTAGAAAATAAGATGCTTTGTTATTTCGTCTTTCATGGCAACCTCGGAAAGTTTAAATTTTCTTGAATATTCTAGAAATTACTTTCAAAATCCGTTAAAACTTCTTTCTTTGGCGAAGTGACTTTAGAAGTACGCCAAGGCGGTGGCCATCGTTTTAAACATAGACTGCAACTATTTTCAAAATGATGCTTCTTTTAAGGGCAATATTTATGATTGTTTTAATAAGTTAAATTGTTTCTTGGATAATAAGAGTAATTAATTTTAAGTTTATTTGATTCAAATAGAAAATAAGAATATTTACGGAAAAATATAGAGATTTTGAAAAAAAAAGTTATTTTATATTCGAAAATAGGTTGTAAATTTAAATTGAACTAAGAAATATTTTTCCTACCACATGGTTTCAGCTTCAGTCTACGTTTATAGCTGTGCCAACGACCTGCCCTTGGCGTACTTAGGCCCGGTGCACACATCCGGTTTTTCAACGTGCGGCGCCCCTGCCGCAACGCAAGTGCGGTCTGAGATACATTAAATCCAATGCAGCAGTGCGTACATGCCTCCAGCGCCGCTGGGGCGACGTAGAGTGCCTATATAATAAGAGTGGCGACATACGGGAAACACTTTCTGATTGGCTTAGATACCTTTTCTACCGCCCGAGGCGGTCTTTTTCTAGCTCCCGTAGACTTAACATGGGAACGTTTTGTGTGTTCGTGAAAAACGTGTGTATATTAAATTAAAAAGAAAGTATAGCTTATTCATGTTCCATTTCATGTTCTAGAATGTTTATTTATTATTATTTTAGTGTTTTGTCAGTATAAATTTGAGGACTTTTTAAATAAATAGCTTTTTTTTAACAACATGGTGTTTCCCACAGTCTAAGTTAGCGCGTTGTGCAATCCATCTCATCAATTACGCATGTAATTGAGCCTTTTTCGATTCATTTATACCGAATGTATCCATATTATAACAATCATATGCTTTTTGTTCTCCCTGAAATGATATATTAATTCGCCCAGCAACCGTCTTTGAGACGATTCTGGTAGAAAAAGGGCTGCCGCACATGCGCATTGGGCCAAATTTGGTCCCTTGTCGCCACTCTTATTATATAGGCACTCTAGGGCGACGCATGTCCAACTTGCGTGCAATTTGTACCGCAGTTCCCCGCGGCGCCGTTCGGAAGTACCTTGTTTTCATAAACAAATAGATTATAAATAATAATTAATAATGGTTGTATCCAGTAACGTCTAATTTGTTTCAAAATATACTTTTTTTTACGCCAAGTAAGCGAAATAAACACGTTTTCTTCGATAGAATATTTATCGCAAATGGCGCAAAATGAGTTCGTGTGTCATTTCACGGTTATGTGTGCATAGTTGGGCTTCGGTGCCGCAATGGCGCCGCATGTTGAAAAACCGGATGTGTACCGGGCCTTAAGTCGCCAAGGAAGGAATTATTTCGAATGAACCAATGAAATCAAATGACAGTTTAACGGAGTTTGAAAGATTTTTCTGGAATATTCTAAATGAAATTTTAAAAATTTTCCACTTGACCTGGTTGTATTAAAATCCGCAATAACCGTTATACATATGGGTTACCTTAACCTGTAATTACTCGCTACTAGAAGTGCGCCAAAAAGCGCCAAGTCCGTTGCCATTTCTATAAACCAAGACTGAAGCTGTACCATTTTTATTTTTGGTGTCTAATTATTTTTTTTAAATAAAATTTATGCTATTTAATAAAAATAGTATATATTTGATTTATTCTTTTGTAACAGCATTTTGATTTCCTGTTAATTTCATTTTTGGTATCAAGGTTTTTGAAAAATTGCAACTCTTAAGAAAATCTTACCATTGGTGAGGTGTTCAAAAATATTCATAAAAATAACATTTTCAACTTCATCCAACTTATTTATACTGTTTATAGTTGCCTAGATATTTTTTCTCTTTTACAAAATTTGAGTTTGCACGTAAGATGCCCACTCCTACTTTTCCAAAGACAAATTTCATTGTTTATAGTGGACTTTATAGGGTTTTTATCAGACTAAAAATTTGCCTACCCCCTCAGAAAAAAATTTCTGGCTGCACCACTGTTCTGTACACACATTAGTACACAAATATAGTAATCTTATTCAGCTATTTTTGTACTTCAAAATAACGCTGCATATATTTTCCTCTTTTTTACATTTTGACTGTTTTCACCCCTGACAATTTTGAACAACATCAAGCTTAGCAAGAGTGTTGGCACAAGCCGTAACCAAAATTCCGGAAGCATAGTCAATGATGGGCCTGACATAAGATTTATAGGTGTTAGCAAGGACTTCTTGAGTTGAACCCCAACGAATTCCCGCAATTCTCTTCATTAAATTTATCCGCTTATGCACTCTGTCTCTTGTTTTTAAAATATTATGTTTCCAGCTGAGTTTAGGATCCAAAACTACGCCTAAATAAGTGGGATTTGCCGTATGCGGTAAAGATTGTCCTTTGAAGAAGAGAGCAGAAGAATGATTTTTAGTACTCAGAGTGAAGAGCTAGAAGGTTGTCTTGTCTGGGTTCATCACCATTTCATTACAATCGGCCCAATCGCCTAACTTAGTTAAAGCCTTATTGATAAGGTCTTCGAGTTTTTTAACATCAGAGCCAGTTGTCCAAATAACTAGGTCGTCTGCATAGAGAAGACACTGAACACCCCGAGCAGTAGAGAGTTCATCGATAATATCGTTGATGATGACATTGAAAAGGCAAGGGCTCAAGACCGATCCCTGAGGCAGGCCCTGTTTAGTTTGACCAAAAGTAGACCTGACATTTTCAAGTTTCGTTCTGATAAATCTCTGGCTGAGGAAAGATTTCATCCAGCAAAAAAGGCGCCCTGAGACCCCAAGGCACAAAAGTTTCCGCAGGAGGTTTGCTCTCCAAACACAGTCAAAGACAGCCTTAAAATCAACAAACACCGCCAAGGTACTTTGTTTCCGATGGAAACCATCCTTCACCTCCTGCGAAAAGCGGGCAATCTGCTCAACAGTACCTCTACCCCTTCTAAAACCTGCTCGTCTCTCAGAGACACCTCCACTTTTCTCCAAAAAATATTCCAGCCTGTTCACAACCATCCTTTCTGCAACCTTGCACAGAACACTAGTAAGGGAAATCGGCCTAAAACTCTCTAAAAACTGGGGATCCTTACCATTCTGAAGGAGCGGGATGATTTTAGCCTTTCTCCACATACTCGGAAAATGGCCATGCCAAGTATAGTCAATGAAGGTCAAAATGACCTTTTTTCCATGGGGTCCAAGATTAATTAAAAATTTTGGTAAAATATCATCGGGTCCAGCGCTCTTACCCTTCACCAACTTGTTGATGAAGGGTAAGAGCTTGTTGATGAAGGGGAGGAAATGTATATAATACATTTACAACACTCACCTTTTCAGACCTGTTGGCTTGTTTTTGACTGATCAGTTTAATGCCTTTTTGTCACATAATTCTGGCAACAATACATCACTGTAATGAGTGTGTCTGGGTGGTCAAGTTTTAAATGTTTGCTGAAAGCATTTTTGACCACAGATTTTTTTGCATTTACTGCCCAACATTGCTTTTTAATGCTTCCATTTCCTCTCGGGTTAGTATTGCATCCCAAGATTTCATCAGTGCCCATTTTGGGAAACTGAGTTATATGAATTAACTAGCAGGGCATTGACCGTGACAGTTCTTTTCGTGTCCTTACTGATACTGAAAACATTAAAAAGAAAAAGTGTTTATTTAAGAATGAGTCACACTTTCACCCGACATGACACGAGTTACAATTAAAAAATTATTTATTTAAAGAAAATCACAATTAAGGTATAAATCTTGTGTAAAATTTTCTTCAGATTTCAAATCTGTTGAAATTTTTACAATCTTAAACGATTACAAAGATAGAAAACCTGAAATAGTCCTTGCCCGTGACAAAGTTAAAATCTCTAGCAAGAAAGTTATGCTAATCAACAACGTAAATCAAAACACGCTTTCTTCAATTGAGGAGTTGTGACGTCAGCTCCGCGAAACGAATGAATGGAGGGGAAAAAACTAATGAATTAATTTTTAAATGTTCTAGATTAAATTTTAAAGTTCAGACTAGACATAAAATTTGCAAAAAATTAGGACTTCCTATGTGCTAAATTTCACTATTGTAAGTGCCATAGGACACTGCTCACAAAGATACACACAAACACTTCCTTTTGTAATAGTAGAGATAAAAGCATGTGTAGTGACTTTTGACAGACGGAGATTGACAACAAATTCAATAACAATGCTGTAACTAATTTCCTTAAATTGAATGACAATTACTAGCCTAACATGCATTTGGATACTGAAGATACTCCTTTTACTATTTTCGTGAAGAACTCATTAAAATGTCAATGACCTTTGAGGATGAATGGGTGCATCTGTATAGTAATTTGAAAACTTGATCAATTACTCATTATATCAGAAGGTTGACCCTTCCAAGAGACACTTGTTCCTTTTACATGAAAAACTATAATACAAAATGGAATTCAATGAGTAAACACATCTTGAACTGAATAATGTTTGAAAGATGTTACAATGCAAATACATACATTTACAAGCCTAGTTCAATTTGAACAATAATAAGTATCATTGCTTATGAAAATGACATTGCTGTACCAAAGAAATTCTTAGTTTAACTTCTAGTTCTCCTGCACTGACAGTCAACTTGAACGCTTTGCATTCCAGAATGGATTCAAGACTTTGGACTTAATCCCGAATATAAGAACTTGATTACGGTGAACGATTGCTATTATTGTGTTTGAGTATTCATCTTAATGATAAATGTGTTTTGCTTGTGTCATGCTTTAAGGTAATGTCATAAAAAGTCGTTTTTATAGGTACAAAAGAAACAAAATTACATGCAAGATATGTTAAAATTACAAAACAGAAATTCAATACAATTTATTAGGATCACAGAAGTTATTTGAGTTTTTATAAAATAATAAGTGTATGAAAATTAAATTATATTTCAAAACTTAAGAAAAATGTGTATTTTAGAAATTTATTTATTTTTTTATTACTAGCCACTGCGTGGCTAGATTGCGTGATATAAGGTATTAATCTGGTGTAAAATTTTCCGGATTTCAAATCCGTTGAAATTTTTAATCTATCTTCAACAAATCCAATTTTATGAAAAGGAAGTAAACAATGCCTGTCAAAGTGCTTATTTTTTTTGCTCTCCACTGAAATCAAAGAGGGCAGGAAATGTAATCTGTTTTTTTTTTTTTAACGCAAAGGGCGCAAAATGCAATTTTTTTATTTTTGGAATGCGAACGTTACCGTGACGTCACAATCTTGTGCGAAAATATAAGATATATTCAATTTAAAAATTATTTATTTAAAGAAAATGATATTTTTTAGGTATTGATCTAATCTGAAATTTTCTGCAGATTTCAAATCCGTTGAAATTTTTACTCTATCTTTAATGGTCTAGAAAATAGAACTAAGTAACTGCAGTTTAAAGATTATTTGTTTTTTATCGTCTGTTGGATAAAATTCCTCTGTGCAATATCAAAACATAAACAAAAATAAATAAATTTAGAATATGATCTCTTCTATGCTGTTGCATTCAATAATGATTTCATTAAATTAATTTCAAAATGTTCTAAATTAAATTTTAAAATTCGCCTTGACCCTAAAATTCGGACTACCTGTGTGCCAAATCCCATTACTATGCCATAGATTCGTCAGGACTTTGCATGCAAGTAACAGACAAACAAACAAACACTTCCTTTTATAATATTAAAGATTTAGAAAACATTTTTATCAATGGTTTTGTAAAAGACTAGTTTCATGCTTAAATTTAATGTTTTTTATTTCAGAGAACCAGAAAAAACTGCTTTTAAAAACAATGTTCTTACTTCATGGCTTATTAAAGATTCCTCCAAAGAATCTCCTCCAGCAAAACGTATGAAACCAGATTCTTAAATGAAGAAAGGTGTTGGTGTTTAATATCTGAATTTCTCAGGAATATATTATATTTCTTCAAGAAATTATACCATATTGTGTAATATTCATCAAAAGTCTTTCAATAAAATTCACTATTCTTTTACTATGTCATTCCATTATCAATAGCCTGTTTTATCTTTGTGTGCAGTATTCAGAAGAAAACTTGATTCCTATAATTTTATGTGCAACACAACTTTTTGTATGAATTGAGCTATTAACTGATTTCACTTTGTCTACAATCTAAAAGCAATGGTCATCAAATAAAAACCAGAAAAAAGAAGCACCAATCTTGGTTCAAATTATGTCCAGTAGAAAACAAATGGTAATTGGTCTCCTCTTTGGTCAAACAAAAGATAGTACCTGTAGATACACTCGAGTAACATAATGTTGCAACAGGCGACCAGAGTTATCTAAGAAATATTGTCTCGAAAGCTATTTTCAAAATTTTGGAGACTTATTTTGAAAATTTACCAAAGGTCAAAGAAAATAACTTAGCAAATGAAAAAAATAATATTTTTCAGTTTCGTTACCAGATAAAAATAATGTTTCAAGAGGGGCTGCTTTTGAAAATTTATACTATTTCACAAATGCTTTGGCTGTCTCATTCCTAGTATCAGTGACACAATCTGGTATTCGCTACAGAAGTGGCAACTGGATGAGGAACTTTTAAGTATATAAGATCTTGAAATTCCTTGGAAAAGGCTAGGACATGAACCTCCCATTACCTGAGGAATCGCCGATTTAACTCTCAATCTTACTCAAACTCCCGGTGAGTAACCTTTGGCCAAAACCATATTTGGAAAGTTGCATCAAAAGATGTAAGTAAATGCACATACACAAGGAAAGCTATTCCAACAAGAAAAATGCAGCCAAGGAATAATTGAAATGAACTAAGAAACTACTTGGGTAATTTATCCTTAATTATAAACAAATTCTTTTTTTTCAGCAATAACGTATTCAAAACTATTCATGATATGAACACAATATTTTTTTCATTGGAAATGAATTTTTGAAGTTAGTAACTTCAGTTAATATTGGGGAATAATTTGATTTTAAAGACATTCCAATAATTTGACACAAGTAATTATTGCAAGATATTTCCCTTGCCTGACAAATTCAACCAGATAAACCAAATTATCTTGGGTTCATTTTTTTTTTAATCTGAAAAGTAAATATTCACGACAATTACAAAAATATATCCTCATCGGGAATTTTCTATTTAATTTATGTTATTATCTTTCACAAAGTAAACAATATTTATTTTTCACTTTGATCTACCAAGTACAATACAAAATCAAATTTGTTTCATCTACGACTTCATGACATAAAGTAGGACAACGTTAAGATATTCAAAATATGTACCAAGTTCACTCTTTCTTTGTGTCACTGTTATTCCCTGAAGTTTCGATCTTGACAGGTATTTCCGTCTTCTCTGAAGCAGGCAAAGGTGCTTCAATAGTCAGGACACCATCGGACAAAGAGGATCTTATTGCATCCGGATTCACTCCCTTTGGCAGAGTATAGTGATATTTGTTTTCACGAACAACCCGAGAACCGTCAGACCTGGTTTCATCCACGCGAGCAACAACTGTCAGTTCTTGGTCTTTCAAAGTCACATTAATATCCTCTGGTTCCATACCTTGCACGTCCAGCTCTATGCGATAAGTTCGACCGTCACCACTGGTGGAGACAACAGGTATTTCTCTCGTACGGCTGGATTCCAGAGCTGAAAAAATTCGAGGCAGTTTAACAGGACTTGCTCTCTGAAATTCGTCAAACATTCGGTTCATTTCTTTGTCCATATCTCGCATACGATTTTCCATGGATTGAACGGCTGTTGAGAGTTCGGAGAAAACATTCCGGCGCCAATAGTTCCGCAAACTGACAGTGGATGCGCCGATTTGTTTCGGGTTACATTTTACCAACACTCCTCGAACACATAGAAGCAGCTTTACAGCCGGTGTAAACATGACAGAAAGATTTTCCGCACGTATTCAACTGCTTCAAGAGTTCACAGACAATATTCTTTCAGTCTGAATTCTAGATGTCAGTTCTGCTCGCGAGAACTTGTATATATAACGTTCGGATGACGAAACAAGAACTATATTATCATCACATTGAAATTCTGGAAAGGTCGAGATGTGTTTGTTTTGTTTTCTTTCGTTACAATTACCGTTAGCGATGGTTATCTGGCACCTTCCAGAAAGTTCAGTAGCACATATCGAAGAGTTGTCCAATCTTTATTTTAAAACAACTTCATAATTTTAATCTGCGTGTATTTTTAGTTTTAAGTAGTTTTGTGTTATAGGAGTGCTTCAAAAACAGTTGTAAATTATCGAAATTCATTAAGGAATAATTTGTACTCTAGATTCTCAAATTAGAATGGCAACAAGCCTGAAAATTCTCGTAAACAATAACAATGCGAAACCTAAACTTGTTTTGAATTGTATTTACCTTATTGCTCAGAGGTTATTTTATAAACTCTACATTTGGCATGGTCAACCGAATTTTTCAAAATTGCAAGAATAATTATGTTTAAGTTTCTCATCCGCTTGAATAAAAGGAACTAAAAAAGCTGTGTAGTT
Source organism: Metellina segmentata (assembly GCA_947359465.1). Lineage (NCBI taxonomy): Eukaryota > Metazoa > Arthropoda > Arachnida > Araneae > Tetragnathidae > Metellina > Metellina segmentata. The sequence continues at coordinate 118,186,913 of OX375879.1, read as the reverse complement.
TTCAATCACGGTGACATGTGTAAGAATATTGCTTTTATGTTATATTTTAGAATTTAATTTCTTTATTTTCAAAGAAATTATTTATACAAGTCGTTGGTTTGACATGTGGGATGAAATAAACTCATTTAACTCGCTAAAATATTTCCAGCCCTAAACTCCTTTAGATAGAATTTTCTCTAATTCGGAACGATTTTTAAAAATTGAAGTCGACTGTTTTTTTTACACATTTTACTGTACAATTTTTTTTTTAGCTTGAATTGTTTCAAAACATTTTATATGCTAATGTAAAATGAAAGTATAATTCGATTCATAATGTAAATGTACATGAATGTGTTATTACTATTTATGTTTTCAAAACACAGTGATTCGTTTAACTTTTATGCATTCATTGCTTGCTTAAATTTCAAATTTTATTTACTTTAAGGTCAACTCAATGTGTTTTGAAAGAAAAGCTGACTTTTAACTGATAAAAGTTTGAAATGAGGAATAATTTAAATTTATTAATTTGTTCCCATTCTTTATGTATTGTGTGCTATGCATTGGTAATTCCTGAAAGATTTCTATTTTTCTTTGGCAAAAATGTGTTGTTTATCAGTGTACATTTTCACTTTTCTTTTTTCCGAAACCCAAGCTCAGTGCATGTTCAATTCCTGTCGGTAAAAGTTTTATAGGGTGTATATGTCTTATACTTGATATTGTAAGTCTTGTCTGGCACAGCATGGAAAAATATTAGCTATGAAACCCCGAAAACAACCTATACTTGAGCTTTTAGAGTTCCCATTCTGCTTAAGCTCTGTCTTATTTATTTATTTTACATTTCATTATACTTTGTTTTTAGGATTTATGTAAACATGACCACAACTTTGAAGGATAAAGAAACCTCCAACCGGAAAGTTGTCTTTAACTACCCATTACTAAAAGTTAGTGTCAATATTAATTACCTTTTTTCTTTCATTTGCTAAATTTCTTCTTTTTGGTTAATGATGCGCCAAGTCGTAATTGTGTACCAAATATGGTACACTGTTTGACACTCACATGATGACTGGCTTAGGATTGAACTTTTTTTTTGTTGATTTTAACAGTCATTATTTTTATAAATCTTGTATCATCAAGGTCGCCATTCCTGTTCTTATCTCTAGTTAAATTTCATGCCAGCATTTGTTGCATAATTACTATTGGTGTTATTATTTTTAATATGTCATTGTTTAACTATCAAATCCTTGTTAGTCTAGAATTAAAAGTTTTTCAAGAGTAGTAAAAACTTGTATTTCGTTTAGTTGAAGCTAAAAAATTCACTGATAGAGGACTTAATAACTGATATAGGCAAAGGAGCTTTTGAAACATGTTTAGTTTGAATATTTGTAATAGTTGTTTTGTTTATAAAATGTTAGCATATTTAGCAAATATGTTAAAATCTCATAAAAGAAAATTTTTTAATCAAACAACAATATAATTATTTGTAATGAAAATAATGCTTTGTTTAGTTTTCTCTATATCTTGTTAATAGTTAATTAGAAAATGAAAAGTCAGATATTATAAAAGCTATTGATTAAAAAGCATTTGTTAGCTACAAATTATTTGAAAAAAATAGTAGCATTTTTGGAATAATCAGAAATGTTAAATATTTTAAATTTTGAATACTAAGCTTCCTGTTTCTTGACACGCTTTATTTTTAATGTTGTTAAATCTAAAAGCCACAATTAATTTTGATACATTAGAAGCACTTTCTGTCGAGCTAAATGTAGGTGGTGATACATGACCTGTACATTCTGAACGTGACATCAGTTGTCTTGTTTTGGATGTATCGAGTTTCAGACTCTCAATCCTCCTGTTGCTAATTCTCTTCCAACAAAATGTAGAATCACATGGGTATGGAAGTTTGATGAGTTGGGTGCCAGTTTAGGTGTTGACCTCATCATCTGACCATAGTTCAAAATTATGAGATGTTGTCCTATGTTTTTCTTTGAGATTGTGTGCCTGTTGTATTGCTTCGGTGTGATGTAAATTCAACTACCTTAGTACTACAAAACAAAAACATGCTCATATGCCTTTAAGAGAAAGGTAGTAGCAGAACTGGGAAATCAGGAAATTCTCAGAAAACTTTTTAATTCTGGAAATATCAGGAAAAAATTTTAAAATTAAAATAAAATCAGGAAAAAATTTGAAATGCGCGATTATGAGTTCTTTTGAGAGTAGAATAAATCATATTCATTGAAATTGTAATTCGAATGAAGAACAGTGACATCATAATTGTCAAAAACAGAGAAAACCGCCGCTGTGGTTTTCGCTGCCGCAGCGTCGGTTTTTTCACTAAAGTGTAACTGTGTTAAAGTGAACTATCCTATCAATATTATGTACTTTAATACATGCCTCGAAATAGATTTTTTGATACAGGTGCACACTGTGCAGCTAAGTTTTTTAATTAGGTGCACAGGTTATATGTTAGGTGCACATTTTAAAAAAACAGCATAATATAAGAGTATTAATGTAATGTAAACTACTGTATTAGTTGGGTATGTTTATATAGGTTCGTAATAGATAGTAAATAAAAAATATTTAAACATATCGAAATTCTACGGCGCAGGGCTGTCACGACAGTCGCTTTAACAGAGCCATCTGGAAAATGTTTTGATCATCGGAAAGTTCTGGTGGCAGTGACACAATAAACCTTCCTCTTGTATAAACCCATTAGGGCTCAGCGATTTTGTTTTCGCTTAGTGTGTATTTAGGAATTTTAATTAAGTTCCTTTAGAGCGAGAGATGTCAATACTAATATTTTGTTCAAACATCAAAATAACATAAAACACGTTTCCCCCTTTTTTTTTAACATTAGGTGCACTGTGTGCACCTAGTGGGAAAAAATTAGGTGCACAGTTGTATTTTCATGTGCACCCGGGTATTTCGAGCCCTGCTTTAAAAACTTATATCCAATACATTCTTAATAGATTTCCTGAAAGATATTTGTACTTGAAGTATACAATTTGAAATTTGTGTAACTGATGATATTTTGTTTGTGTATTAAATTATATTTTTCTCTTGCAAATACATTTTTTTAGAATTTTTTACACATAAAAATGCAAATATACATGTATATTTGCATTTGATTTTGATGTATAATATGACAATGTAGGATTAGGTGTAGAAAGTTCATAATCAGAATATTTTTTATTTTTTCTATCCAGTTTTTTTAATTGCTATTGTAAGAGTTCCATTAAAGGTTCCAACCCTTACAATAACATTAAAAATATCTGAAGAAAGAAATGCAAAATATTTGCTGATAATGGTCCTTTTACCCCATATGACCCTAAGTATTCAAAATTATTGTGTAGATATTGTATATCAATACCAATCACGGATCACAACATTTCTTCAGGGAAATTTTCTTCAATGATCTTGCTGCTCTGCAGAGAGTTAAAGATTTAATGTGAAATGAAATACTACAGTTTTGTGAGAGTTTAGGCATCAAATTGAGGTATAACTCTTAAAGTATACAAATTGGGAATTTCTTCTGTACATAAAGCTATTATAATCCAAAAAATTGCAAATTCATGCCTCTGTTATGGTGCAGATATTGTTACTGAGATCAAGGCAACATTTTTGTGTTTGAGAACATTTTGAAACCCCATTGAAATAGTTTAAAAGAAGAATAAATAAGATGCAATTACAAGTGCTGTTTTCTGGTTTATTTCTTTGCATTAAGAGATCAGCACTTGAAGACTTATTTTCCTAACTTTGTTCTCTGCAAATTTTGAAATGCCATAATCAAAATAAATTCCTTTTGCTACTTTAGTTTCTATTGACATGATAGCTAATGCAGAGAGCTGAGCCTTACTCTTAGTGAACCTAAGTTAACTCTTGATATTAATTTTAGTTTTGAAAAATTCATCTCTTATGATGCTACTGAAACACATCACATTAACAAGATTCTAAAGGCTAAAGTTAGATTTGGTACAAAATCTGGAAATTCATATTCAGAAACAAACTTACAAAATCTTAAAGACTATTCCAGAGAATCTTTCTTTGAAACTTTGGCAGCTTATAGATGTCTTAGTCGAGGAATCTCTCTAAGGATATCATTCTCAGAAAGTTCATCATAGTTTATGACTAAGTTTTGTATTAACTGTGACAGTTCGTCTTTTGAAGTTGTAATCAGATTTTTGGGTTCAAGAACTGAAACCGAGCTGTTATACACTCGTTGCAAAGACATGAAAAATATATTTCGTGATAAAACCTGTCAATGTACTCCAACATTGATCTTTTCAATTCTTCATTCAATGTCAATGGTTCATCTTGAGCCTTTTCTCCAGCCATCATTTTCATCTTTTTTTTTCTCATTTTAGGACTTCTCATTTTAATAATACTCTTCTTAAACCTTATCCCAGCAATGTGTAAGTATTTTGAGCATGGTTTACTTCTAAAACACAACACCAGAAATACAAAAAACATAAAAAAGAAAAATTACATACTGCTGGCAAAAGTGCTTGAGCTGCTCCTCTGGTTTCGACAGTTTCTGTGGGTTTACAAAGTTCTTCTATGGCATCAACAATCTTGAAATTAGCATATACAGGTTTTTCAGCTTCGTAGCAAGCACTCCATCTTATATCTGAAATTCTTTTGACTGTACCCCACAACATTAGTTGTAATCATCGTCCATCTGTTTGTAAACTGAGAAAAAGCAGTAGACTTTCTAATGTCCCAAAAAAAGTTACACATTGTCAAACAGTTGCAAAACAATGCACTACACGCAGGTTAAGAGAGTGGTTTGTACAAGGAACAAATAATGCTTTAGGATTCAGTTTATGAATCCGCACCTGTACACGTTCTCTTTAAAAGGGATGATCTGGCAACCTTAGTTATAACCTGACTTATAAAAACCAGCTAACCAATAAGCAGTTATTTTCTGAGAGTTGACACCGTACACACTGAAGACTTCCGTTATCCATACACTCTCCATTACGCACCGTTGAATTCAGCCGCGTTTCATTGCGTTTGTTGATTGAACTAATAAGTTTTAATGCAAATTGTGTTGACTTATTGAAATTAATTGTCAGATGAAGTTATTAAACTCGTTTTAAAGATAATATTTTTTAAGTGTCATGAGCCCCTCCCATTTTTTTTTAACTAAAAAAAAAAAAATTGCCATTTTGTCACATTTGTCTATGATGACACCTGGGGCGGCCTGCACCCACTGCACAACTCTTCCTACGACACTTCTTGGAGCAGAAACTCATTAGCTGACATTTTTTCAGACACTGAACATGATGAGAAATACATTGCCATATTGCAATGTGCTTTCAAGTGACATAACATTTTCACAGTGTGTGCTTGTAAATTTTATTTTTTGGCCTAAAAACATAAAGTGTGGAGACAGCTGCTCAGTAAAAATTTTTTTATATTTAATGAGTTTCTGCTCTTAACTGACGATGTAACAAACTAAAATTATCATTTTTTTTTTCGAATAACTCCTTTATTTTTTTAGAAGTTTTCATATTTTAAGAATATAATTTAAAATCATCAACCCCCATATGAACCTAAAAATTTGTGTGTTCTCTATTATAATTATTCTGTAAACATAGATATTGCTTATAAACTATATGATAAAGATAATAGTCAATATTGCTCCCTAAATTAAATCATTCATAAGAATGACTCTAAACTTTTACTTTAGCTCTTTATAACAACCTCTTGCTTACAGTGATTAATTTTTGTGATTCATTCATACCTATATAATAACTCCAAAATCAAACAGTTGTCCTCGTTAACTTTGTCTAAATAATATCTTAATGCCATTACTCTCAATGTCATTTTGTAATCAAATGAATTTGTAATACAAATACAAATATTGACGACCAGCTACAGGCTCAAGCCCAACAAGGCTGGTCCTTTGTTTATGGATTCTCCAATTCCCACTGACTATCCAATTGTGTCTTAAATTTATACACTCCCTTTGAATTAACTATATTTTCTGGCAACGCGTTCCAACTGTCTATTACCCTATTAAAGTAGTAGTTTTTCCTTAAATCCCGATTAAAATGTGTCTTATTCAATTTATACCCATGACTCCTTGTTCTGTTATCCCTATTGAAATTTAAGCCCTCTGTGTCCCCTTGTTTTACAAACTTGAAAAGCTGAATCAAATCCCCCCTCCTTCTTCTTCTTTCCAGTGTATACATGTTTAGCTTACTTAAACGTTCATTATAGTCGAAATTTGCTAGCCCCTTTATTATTTTTGTAGCTCTGTGCTGAACCCTTTCAATTGATTCTATGTCCTTTCTCATATATGGAGCCCAGAATTGTACAGCATATTCTAGATGTGGTCTTACTAAACCCTTATATAACGGCAAGTTTATATTCTTATCCCTTGAAGTTACAGTCTTTTTAATATACCCCAGTAACCTATTAGCCTTTTTACCCGCAGCTGAACATTGATGATCCATTTTAAAATCCCTGTGAATTATCACCCCAAGATCCTTGACTGTTTCTCCCTCCTTTACCTTTACTCCCTGCAGCCTGTACTCGGCTCCACTGTTCCTGTAATGATTTAGAATATAAAATATTCCTCTCCTTTTCAGGAATCTGATATGACAGAAGAAATGAAAACAGACACTATGGATCTGTGTGTAACATCTTATGAAAAACATTCTACTGATCATGAGGTAATATTAATTTTACAAAGGAACCTTATTTTTTGATAATGAAACATGATTTTAGTAATACTGTGAAGGTAATTAATTGAACTACAGATATTTGATCTAACGTCAAATAAAATACTCTATTGACTAATGCAAAAAAGACTACTATAAATAGTATCAAATATAAAAGACTACTATTAATAGTATCAAATAAAAAGATTACAATTTATGTAAGCTTTTGCAAATGAAATCACCTAACTTTACATTTGTTTTTAGAAGCACTGAATGTGGTAAAAGCTATGTGACCTTTTGATCATATTTGCCTGCAATGCAAATATATTTAATTTTCCTGTTGCAAAAATATTGTTTTAACATTTCTAATACCTGATCACTTAAAATACATATTGAAACCTGTTTGACAATTTATTTTCATTTATAATTTTTAATTATTTGTATCACTATTTCTGATATATTTTCAATTTTTTAAAGCTTATATATCTTTGTTATACAGCCCTGGAAAAAAGTATAATGTCGGGTAAAAATATGGAAAGAATAATATGGAAAACTACTGCAATTTCAAATTATGCACATTTTTTACGACTTAAATTAATGCTACTGAATAACAAACTAAAATACATATTTTTAAAATCCTGATATTTTTTGCATTATGTAAAAATTATAAAAATCGGCAGATGACAGCCTGGAAAAAAGTATAAAGTCGTCTGTTGATTATATCATCTGAAAAAATTAATAAAGTGAGAAAGCATTTCTCTCTTATTCTAGAAACGAATACTAGTTTCGTGGATACAGAATTGCTTTATTCTTGTGTATTTTAATACGATGCCAAGAGGATTATGCTTATCAAAAAATATATATATTTAATTACGCCCGCCATCGTCATTTCGGACATGAGGCGTCTTGCAGTCCAGTATAAAATCGAAGTGGCTCCAGAAGGTGTGAGGGCCCGAAAATCATCACTGGAGCGGACATTAGAAAGAGAGGGGCAACTAAAGAGATGCTCCCCAGTCATATGCGAGGTGCCACAAAGTACACAGTGAGGTGAATCAACCAAGTTGATTTTATGTAAGTGGGCCTGCAGATAGTCATGTCCATTAATAATTCTAAAATTTGCAACTCCTTCTGCCCTGGGAAGGAGGGAAAGACGTGAGCGCTGTTGGCCATCCAGAAGGCAAGCCCATGGTTTTCCATCTGCCATATTCCTAAGAGCAGAAATTGTACCAAGTCTGATTTTGCTCCCAAAAAGTCTCTTAGCATTTCGAAAAGGGACCTGGTAGGAAGATGGGTGCAAAGATGAAGACTCCCTAGCCAATGTGTAAGCTCGTTCATTTCCATAAATGCCACAATGGCTAGGGATCCACTGTAAGACAATCTCTTCCAGAACGCAAAAGAGAGTCAATGTGCTGTTTACATTCGAGCTCAAATTCAGTGGGCAATAAAGTGTAATTTGTAATGGTTTGAATCGCCGCCTGAGAATCGACAAAGATGACAATATTTTGTTCATCTGGTTCTCCAATAGCTCTGATGGCCATGAATATTGCATGCATTTCTCCATCAAAATTATCCGCCCAAGTGTCGAGTGGTTCTCTTAGGCTAAAATATTTGGAGTAAGCACCGGCTCCGGCTCTATCAGCTGAAGAAGTGGCGGATCCATCAGTAAAAACCTGTAACCATTCCTGGTCAGGGTATTTTCATGAATAGTGGCCAAAGCAATGGAATACAACTCAATCTGACTTCCGGACAGGATGTATCAAGTCCAATCTAGCCGTGGCATATCTCAGGAGGCCAGTAAAAACAGGCGGCCTATAGATGCTAAGTCTGGAGTTGGAGACCCCCAGGTCCTCTGCAAGTCTTTGACACTCAAAAAGAAAAGAGTGTTGAGATTTAAGTCTATTTTGAGGAAGAATGTAGTAAGGCCAGAAATGCTCCTTTCTCAATAATCTTTCTCCGAGAGAAAGAGCAGCATTGACTCGCCTATCAGATAAATTATAAATTTCTGTCTGTAGCTGCATAGCAGAGATAGGGGTTGACACTGAAGCACCAGTGATGAGTCTAAGTGCTTTATTTTGGGTTAGGTTGAGCTTTGACAGTGCACTTTCAGATGCAGTGACAAGGACCTCTGAGCCATACTCTAATACCGGTTTAATATAAGATGTAAACGTGGTTTTAAGGACACTCTGGGAAGAACCCCACTTTATACCGGCGAGGCGTTTCAAAAGACCAAAGCGAGCTGTTGCCTTATTTGTTACTTGATTAATGTGTTTTTTCCAAGTTAGTCTGGTGTCAAGAGTTATGCCCAGGTAAGTAACACCATCAGTCCTATCCAATGCACTGCCTTTATACACCAAGTTAACATCAAATCTTTTGGTACTTAGGGTGAAGAGTTCGAAACTTGTCTTTTCCGGGTTAACCTTGAATTCATTGTCAAAGGTCCAGGACTCCAGAGCCCCCAAAGCAAGATTCAGTGCCCTCTCCAACATAGGGATGTCAGAGCCTGTGGACCAGATGACAAGGTCATCAGCATACAACAGTGATTCAGTCTGTGGAACAGTCTTTTTGATAAAACCCAAAAGGTCATTAATCATGACATTGAAGAGGACAGGACTCAGGACAGAGCCCTGAGGAAGGCCCTGCCTGGTTTGACCAAAACCTGAATGAGAGTTGCCATATTTAATGTTCAGGAATCTTTTTATCAAAAAGATTTTTTAAAAGTAGTATTTTGCCTTGTTCAATTTTTTTTTTTTTTTTTTTTTAAATCAAAAATTGAACAAGGCAAAATACTACCTTTTAAAAATTCTGGTTACAGTGGTTCTGAAATTGCACAAAAAATTCGAAGATTGAAGGCTGTAGTTAACCGCCTTCTCATTAATCCTGATAGCTATGGCACAAAACAGCGAGCAGGAAGGCCAAAGATAACTTCATGAAAGCAAAAGAGGCAGATCCATAGGCTCGCATGCAAGCAAAAAATGTCTTCCTCGCAAATTAAAGATGTGATGCAGTTGCCTGTACCAGTCGAACAATAAGAAATTCACTGCATAGAAATCCTAATATTGTGTATAAATAGTTAAAAGGAAAAGCTCCCACTTTCTAAACAGCATATTGATTCACATTTAAAGTTTGCTCGGACACATTTAACGGCTGACACCAACTGGAATGATGCTTTGGTTTACGGATAAAAAAATGTTTAATTTAGATGAACCAGATGGATTTAAGTTTTACTGGTATGGTCTGATATAAAGAACACCATCTTTTTTTTCAAAACGCCAATTCGGAGGGGAATCTGTCATAGTTTGGGCCACATTTGCATACGGTTATTCAACTAAAATTGTTTTTGTCAACAACAAAATTAATTCAGTGGTGATATCAGGACATGTTAGCAGATTGTTTGTAGCCAGTTGCTCCTCTGATTACATCAAGTAATTGGACATTTCAACAAGACAATGCATCTGTGCATACTTCATGCTCCACAAAATCCTAGATGAAGGCCAACAAGGTAAAAACTCTTCAGTAGCCATCTCAGAGTCCCAACCTGAATCCAATGGAAAACCTTTGGGGCACTTCTAGCTCGAGAAATTTACAAGAATGGGCGAGACAGTACAGCAGCAAATCTGATCTAAAAACCGCAATTAAAAATTTATGGGAACATTATCCCAGTCACCTTTCAAGCTCTGTCTGGTTCTATGAACTGACGATTGATACAAGTAATAGATAAAAGAAGTTCCCATATAATATCTTTCTAAAGAATAAATCATATCGACTCTATACTTTTTTCCAACTTCTACTGTATTATAATTTCTTTAATTTATTATAAAATTTTACAAAATATAACTAAACTTGAATGTATTTTGCTGTGATTTCATTATATCATGAAGTATCCTTACATTTCATAAAAATATGATACATATTTCTTGTCTTTTTCTTTTGCGACATTATACTTTTTTACACGACTGTAGTACTTTCATCTTTGGTAAAGTGTGTTTTACTTCTTCTAGAATACAGAATTTAAATAAGTTTATCATGGTACACAGCATTTTTTGCCTGTATTTATGCATTCTAGTTTCGATTGTCAAAAAATTAAATCAAGTAAACAATATTTTTTTTAATATTGAACAAATTGGAAATTTTTAGGCCATAAAAAGCCATACATGTTGATATTGTTTGCATCCAAGTATGCATGTAAAAATATTCAAACCTATACTAGCCCTCTGAAGAGTTCACTTGTCTATTCCCTTCTCCCTGACCAATTTCTAATCTGTTCCGACTTTCTTGACTATTGGTATCTTTCTAGGATTTCTTCAACCAAAAGATTTAGTTATTTAGTCATTATGTGTGGTGTGGAGGTAAAGCTGTATTCTACATACAGTGTTTTTTTATTTCCATAGTTTTCACATAAAGGAACTTATATATTTATTTTAATTTAAAGCCCTAATGCATAAAATTTATGTCAAATCACTTTTAATCTATCAAACTATTCAATGCAGATAAGTGAAATCACTTCAGAGGACTGAGACGTGTTTTTGCACCGGATAGTGTGGTGTGTATATTTGAAACTTTTTATATTGTATTGTAAATAAATGTCCATGTCAAATTTAGGTCTGCAGTGTCCCTCTGTTCTTGGCCACTACTACACTCATTGCCAATCAAATTAGACATCGCTCGGTCACTCCAACAGTATTTATTCATAATTTTTCCGTCAAAAATAAAGAATGCGATTTTTAAGTTAGGTATCAAACTTAAAAATCTTGATCATTGATGGCAAATTTTGATTACTATTTATTAATAATGACCATTCTTGCTAATATCTGCAACAACCATAGGTCTTGATCTTAGATCTTAATTTAATCGAAAAACCTTTTTATTTTTTCAGAAAGTTGCACGTCTCATAAAAGAAACCCTGGATCATAAATATGGAGCTTCATGGCATGTTGTGGTGGGCGAAGCATTTGGATTCCAAATATCACATGATGCCAAACATTTGATGTATATGTTTTTAGCTGGGAACAAAGCAATATGTGTGTGGAAATGCTCTTAAGCATAATGCAATATTTTTAACCTTTTCATAGATTTAGAATTTCACCATTTATTTTTTCATAAGCATTTATATTTACACAAGCCATGAAAATTGTTTTGTATTGATGTTATTTTTTCATAGTTATTACTATATTTGAAATAAAATTATTGTTAAGTAATTTTTTTCTCTCTTTTACATGATATGTAAACTTGATATTAATACTTACATCAAATTTGCTTATTTAGAAAACATTACTTATTTTACTTAGTAATCTTACTTCATTCGATTTATTTACTACTAGCCACTGCATGGCTAGCCCGGCGTTGCCCGTGCCAGTTGCTTTTGTGGGGATACTTTGATTTTCTTTTAATAAATAATTTTTCAATTAAATATTTGTATATTTTCGCAAGAGATCGTGACGGCACGCCGATTGATTTTGTTTTAATAAAGAATTTTTCAATTAAATATTTATATTTTTTGGTTTACAAAGCAAACCACCACACGGGCAATGCGAGTCCCACAAAAAGAACTGTCACGGGCAACTCCGTTATGGCTGTTATCCAATAGGCTATGAACTCCTTGTTAGTTTGCTTTGCAAAAAAGTAATAAATGAATTATTAAATGTTCTAGATTAAATTTTAAAATTAAGGCACTACACAAAAATGGCAAAACATTAGGACTACCTGTGTGTCAAATTTCTTTTTTGTACGTGCCAGATTCGTCAAGACACTGTACAGAGAAACGCTTCCTTTTATAATAGGAGAGATGATGGCTAGGTATCAACAGGATATCAATTAATATAACAGATTTTGAATGGTAGAGTGGTACTGATCATGTCTAGCAACCTTTAAAAAGAACTTGCAACTCACAAAATAAACATTTTATTGGAAATTAATTTTATTGAAAAATATTCGTTAACAGGCAAATTTACAAACCTAAAATTAACGCATGCATTAACTGTAAAAGAAATGAGATACCTAAACAAATTTGAGTTAATTCCAACAAAGCTTAGAGTTGGTCTAATTAGCCCTCAGGTGCAGAACACAACCAAAGATAATCTCTACTATTATAAAAGGAAGTGTCTATGCGAATCCCTGACAAATCTATGGCACTTACAATGATGAAATTTGGCACACAGGTATTCTGAATTTTTTGCCATTTTTGGGTCCAGCCCAGGTTAATATTTAATCTAGATCATTTTGGAATTAAATTATTGTTTTCCTTAGAATGACGACAGTATAAAGATATGACAGGTTCTAAATTTATTTTTTCCCGTTTTCCTAGCAATGATTTCAGCGGACGAACAAAACAAATAAAGTTTTAACTGGAGTTATTTAGTTCTTTTTTCTATCTCCTAGATTGTCAAAGATAGAATAAAAATTTCAACTGATTTGAAATCTGCATAAAATTTCACATTAGATCAATACCTAAAAATATGGTTTTCTTTAAAAAATAATTTTTTATATTTTTCCAATACGAATTTGGCTGATCAACAGGTCTGGTGGTTAAGGTTTGATTCCTTGTCAGTGCATGTATATTTGTAAGCGTATGGTGTAGAGGGGGCTGGTGCACCTTAAGTCTGTTGTGACAGAAAGTCTTTATGTTGGGTTGGTGTGGAAGTTTGGAGAGTAGGGATACCTTACATTTGATTTTCTTTTAATAAATAATTTTTCAATTCAATATTTATATTTTCGCAAGAGATTGTGACGTCACGCCGATTGGATCTCTTCACAGTTCGAATTTGGCCATATTTGTCAATGACGAGGCCATCACGGCCTTGTTCGTGGTGTTGGAATGGATAATATGGGAATTTATAGCTATCACCAGGAGTTAGCAAACAGTGGTCACACTTGACTCCACAAAAAGAACTGTTATGGGCAACACTGTGGCTAGTCTTGAATAAATTTTACTCGAGATGAAAACGGTCAAATTAATGGCAAAGAAAAACCTTATAAATGACTGTTAAAGACAAAAATTTAAATAAGATCATCAATGAACAATTCAGTGGAGCAAGTCGTTCATCATCGTAGGACAAAAATTACTTCTCATGATGGTGATTTCATTGCTTTGAAGACTTTATTTGAAACTAAGATGCATATGAGCTGAGCTGGCCTGTAAATTAAATGTGTTCTGACTTTTTGTTGCTGGCCTACTAAGTCTTATTGAGATAGAAAAAAATATACATAATACACATGTTGGAACTACACGAACAAATCACCAACCATAACATCCCGAGGTATTCAAAATTTTTAATTTCAAACCAATTCACATTACTAACTGATATGAGTATGGAAGATTATTTATACTTTTGAAGATATTTAAAATTCTGTTTTATGCAAGTTACTGTAAAAGTATTGCATCAGAAACAACAAAGCAAATTTTCAGAGGTCATAGGCGTGTCTTTCTAAAAAAAATCTAAATTTTTCAGAATAAGTGTTTTAAAAAAATATGGCTATTTAAATTAATATAAAAAAACATTGGTACACATGGGCATATTGGATGTTGGACCACGTGTGGCTTGCCTTATAAGTCACTAATAGAAAAAAAGCAAGCATATTATTGATTCATTTGCGAGGATAGTTAATGAATAACATTGTACTGGAACAAGACAATGAACTGTTGGCTATGGTTCCGGATCTGAAGGCCCGAGGAAACAAGGTAATTTTGAACCACTCAGATGATGAGGTAAACACCTGAGCTGGTACCCCACTCTTCTAACTTCCACACTATGCTAACATGAAGGTATTTGAGGTCATGACAGATTCAATATGAACTACCTTTACTCTATGCTAAAAAGGAAGAAAACATTTTTTGTTTTGTTCTAAAGTTAAATTTTTGAAATGTGACTGTGGGGAAATGGTGCTCTGTCGAGGGTGGCCAGCAGAATAATTTGGTTCAGAACTTTGATTTGATACAAACAACTTTTCATATAATTCAATACAACTTTTTATTCATTTTGCATAAACATCTTAAAGTTTTAAAATAATTTTTTATTGTTTCTCCGGTTCAAAATTTGTTTTAGTAATCCAATATCCACTTTTAGTGACACCTGATTCTTGTGCACCAACCAAAATTTAAAGTTTGCAAAAAAAATTAAACATAATTTTTTTTAAAGTAAATTTATGCTAAAAAATACTGATTTAGACACAGACTGGATTATTATACATAACTAGTTGTAGTTTACATAGTTCCTACAGGAAAAACAATGGTTCAATTAATACCTTACTATTCAGCAATAAATAAGGTTATTTGGTGACCAGAGCGCTATTATTTTCAACTTGGAGTTCACCTCATTAATTTAAATACTCATCCAGCAGCAATAAGTAAATCGTAAGGCCTTATTCATGTTTAATATTGTTTGCTTTTCCACAAATGTGTTCTCATTATTCCTCAGTTAGCTAGAAATATTGCTTGATCTTATAACATTCAAAAAAATCTAAAATGCAAAGAGCAAGTAAAGCAAAGAACTAAACAGCCTAGATGTATTCAACCTGAAAACGAAAATTTAAACTAACCATGCAAGTGTGCTGAACCTGCATGGTAAGCAATATAATTTCAAGATCAAAGGAAATTTATATTAATATATACAAAGAGACAACAAAAAATAGTGTTTTCTTTGTATGAGCAGTAGTATGCTAAACATTGCTCATACACTCCCCCCAAACACAATTAAAAACAAATAGAAAGATAAATTAGGTAAAAGGACAAGACAAAGAAGTAAATAGATTTCATAAAATTAAGAATTAATAACTAACAATACAAACATATATGTATATGATTGGTTGCAAGAGAAATTGAAATATACATGAAAGAATTATCTTAGTGGCAAGAAAATACATAGATAACATGAAACATGAATCACAGACAATGTCTGAGTATTGTACTTTATAGTCAATACAGGTCTCTTGAAGACAATTGGTCAATATGACACGTACTTACAGGCTAAGTGTCGCAAAAAAATTATGTGAAAGTTTCTTAACTTTAAAAGTATATACCTGTCAAACTTTAGCCCATCTCTTTAGTCATAACCAAAGTCATGTGATGTAATCATGTGCCTTAAATAATTGGTGGAGTCTTGATGCATAATTGAAAATTGTTCTAAATCATATAAAAAACATTGCGTTTCCACTATTAGAAATAAAAATCAGTAAAATTTAAAATCATTACTAATGAGAAAGATGATCCCGACTATATTAGCCTATATTTTAACTCTTATTTGCAATCAGTTCCCGATTTTAGTTAAGACTTGTTACTACATTTAACATGAAATAGAATGACAGAAATTAAATTATATTTTTAATTAAAAATATTTTTTCCTACAACCCAGTCCAGGTATCTGTTTTTGCAACCTCTTTTAGCTCCTCAATGCTTCCTCTGAAGCCAGCATAGCTAAGATTCCTTCATTGCCCACTTACTTTGGAAAACTATGATGTGCAGAATGTTATGCTGATCTTGTAATATTAGGAAAAGGAAAACTAAATTTCAAATCCAGGATTTGAAAATTAGCAGAAATAGCCCAGTCATGCTCATATTTGAAACTAAAACAGTAGATACAAAAATGGCCATTTTTAATTAACGCCATATTCGAGCACAACACAACGGGTAGTGACGACAAACAATACAAAAATGCTCATCTGTGTAAATCCAGATAGTTGCATGCTTACACAATGAGCATACATGTCTGTACAAGTAATTGGAAATTTAAATTTTACAAGCAACACATAATTGGTAAAAAAAAAAAAGGGTATTTTAAACACCTTAAATGTCTTAGGTTTGATTTTTAATTTACCTTAAATAAAAGTGCTAGAAAACCATTTTATCAACCAAATTTATATTGTTTTGGCCAAATTTTTAACATTGTTAGTGAAACAGTAGCTTTAACTCATACATAATTTAGCAAACTTGCTCATAAAGCTAATTTTAATAGCAGTTTTAACTAACCCCAACAACAACATCCTTAACAGTGTCTTCAAAAATCATCACTTGGCATAGCACATAACAAAAAAATACTATACACTATGCTACATGGATGACTCATTCTAGTACTCAGTGTTTATATTTACCAAACAATTTTACACCACTGGAGTGCAGTAGATTAGTCGTGAAGTCATTTTTCCCAATAAAGCAGAAGGCATGAATTTGTGACTGAAACAAGGATTCAAGTTATTGAAAATGACTTAATTTTCTTTTTTTTAAATGCCATGAAAATATGACTTAATTTTCATTGACCAATGGTAAAATATAAAGAATTGTCAAAATTTTGAAAAAGGGATCTTTTAGGTGATTTTGCTTACACCCATGGTCACCAAGTTTTTAATAAAAAGCAAAAAGTTTCCTTTTACAACCAGTGGCAGACCTGGACGCCATAATTCACAATAAGGTCTATGATGCACAACAAAAATATATTACTAGGTTTAGATAGAACACTCAGATAATTCAATTTTCAATGAAAAAGATTCTAGATGAGTTTTTCCCATTTCAAAAGATGCAAAAGTATGAAATATTTTTACTTGAAGGAATGAAATAATACAATATAAAGAAAAGGTTAGTGCAGCAAAGTACAGGAAATCAAAATTCAATGTCTTGTATCCTGAATTTTAAAATAATGAGAATGAAATGATACTAGTGGTAATTATCAATTTATTGCAGAGAATACATTAATCATTCAAAAATTTACTAACACTTATAAGTCAACACAATTGTTAATTTGTATAACAGATTTCTTATTTAGATTTGAAACTATTAACATTATTTCGAGCACAATAAAACAATTTTGTATATCTCCGAATAAATTTTGAAACAAAAATTTTCTGTAACATTAAGTAAAATGTGCTAAATTAAACTTATTTAAAAGCAAAAAAATAGAAGGTACAATTTTTTCAAAATATCAACATTTTTACTTCTAGCAGACATTATCTTGTCTGTAAAGACAAAGAGATGATAAAATAACATTTGACAACATATTTAGTAAAAATATATGTTACTTTTAAAAAATATCAACTTGAATAACAAATTAAAATAAAGTAGAATATGAAGAGAAAATAAAGGAGTGACTAAGATATTTCAATCTCGCAAAATAAAACGCCCATCGAGCAATAATTTTAGCTCGCCGCCCGAGAACAATGAAAAATAAATTTTGGGTGTATCAATATAAAATGACTAAAGCCATGGCATCAATTTAAGATTGCACAGCAATGTTATCAGAAAAAATTATTAAGAAAGACACATTTTAATATTACGAAGATTGTAAATTCAAAAATACCTATTTAAAAGAATGGAGATAAACAAAATTGTTTTAAATTTACAATTTTGTTTTGACAACAATTACTAATTTTTTCAGGGTGAAAGAATTTTTATACTTTATAAAGGACATTGTATAAATCATTACCACTTGTAATGGTTTATACTATATGAATTAATGTTAGGTACGGTCAAGTAAACTAAATTTTTAATAGAAACATAACTATTTGATTATCCGACTTGATGAGCAGATCAATTTCAACACGAGTTTGAAGGACAAATCATCCAACATGTACGATACAACTTAATCACCAAACAATGAGATATTGCGACTAAAATTTATATGCTGGTAAACAAAACAAATCAACATAGAATCATGTTGTGAAATTGGTAATTTATGTAAACTCCATAAAGAAATTAATATAAAAAGTGCAGATGTGATGGGTTAGACTTAAGTTAAACAAAATTATTTTTAAGATAGGGTGTGCGCAGCTGAAAAAACACTTGCTGAATTAACGAATACTTGTGAACAAATTCAAGGCAGACTTGGCTTCTTTCTGGGAGCGGGCTTTGCTGAAGACATTCCAGAACCGTAGAGTTTCATCCCCAGCGCCAGTCACTATGGACTCCCCGTCAGGTGACATAGCCAGGTACAGTACCCTGTACGAGTGTCCAGTAAGCTTGGCAACCTGAGTGAGTGATGGATATTTCCACACGAGTATTTGGTTCTGTGAATATCCGTGGGTGCTCACAAGTTCACATGCATGTTTCGACCAAGCCAAGTTGCACACTTGGGAGCCTGTATCAATCCACTGCATTGGTTGTCCAGTCAATGTGTTCCAAAAGCGAATGCAACGGTCAGCTGTTCCTCCACCACTTGCGAGGAGACCATGGTGATGAGGTGACCAGGCAATAGCCTTGACTGCAGCCAGATGCTCCGTATATGTCTGAACCGGCGATAGGCTGCTCATGTTCCACACATACAATTTGTTGTCATTTCCTCCAGAAGCTAGGTGTTGGTTATCTGGAGACCACTTGAGGCCACACACTTCTTGACGATGGCCACCCAGTCGGCGTTCTGGTGTCATTGATGGTGTACGGACATCCCTCTGCAAGATCAGTCGGTCACGGCTCCCTGAGGATAGGATGTCGCTGTTCCATGCCAGAGCTCCGACACGTGCAGAATGCCCTTCCAGGACCGAAACACACTTGTTACCACCAACATCCCACACTTGCACATAGCCTTTATGGGTGCCAACCGCAACCAAATGTCCTCTTTCGGCCCATGACACAGAGGTGACAGTGTCACCATCTGCAGAGAGATCACACAGACGCGTCACTTGGGAAGTACATGCGCTCCAAAGGTATACGCATGTCCCGAGTCCGACGCTCAGCACATTCGTTGATGACCAGTCCACTAGGTTTAGGTAAAAGTCGTCCTGCAGTTCAGGTGCATCTAGGACTTTGAATGGTATGCGAGAGATTTTCCTTGCAGCTTTCCTTGGTGATCGGAGCAACTTTTGGCTTTTGCTACTTACAGGTGATAAAGAATAGGGTGATGATGCCTCATTGATGATGGAGTTGTCCAAAACGCGATAGTTGAATAAGTTGGTGTTACGCCCTTCCGCTGGGGCAAATGCCTTTCGTTCCTCGACTTGTTCTTTCACGTCCTCTATACCTGTTCCCAATAGTTCGTTTTTTAACAAGCAGTTGTACGCCACGCCGTCTTTGGAACAATCAGAGCTTGTATCTTTTGCTTTCTTGCTTTGTCCAGTACTTTTGTTGTTCTCTTGCAGCAGTGAGAAATTTACTGCCCAGGAATTTGGATTTCGACATGGTATAAAACGGTCACCATACACCTCTTTAACGGGCGATTTCACGGGGGTTGATGAGCGAAGCGTTTCGTCACTTGTTTGGCCATTTTGTTGACTTAAAAATCTCTTTCGGTACTCCTGATTCATTGAAAAATTGTCTCCGCTAGCAAAATATAAAAGTTAACATATAATAAAAGGTTAATTAACATCCCGCAAACACAACATGATCGTAAATCACACACAGCTGAACATAGTCGAAAGCTGATGCCACGCGTCGACTAATGTGCTTATCCAAGGTGTAATTTAATCATTTGTTTATCGCTAAGAACAATAGCTTATCGCTTTTCGAAAACCGTTGCTATCTCTTATTACTTTCACTTAAAATTTGTGTGTTTTAAATTAGTTGAAAAGAAATTTTCTCTAGAAAACGTCATGAACACTGAAAATTTGCTCTGAAAAAAAGCTTTCGAATATTTATTAACTTTGTAAGCTATCATTAATTACACAATTATTTCCCAATCTCTTAAGTTTTGCTTATTAAAGAATATTTGCAGTAAAATGGACAAGAAAAATACTATACATTTAAAACTGTAAATCCGTTGCAGATAATGAACAATTGATAAGTTTCAGTTTTGGTACTGGTATTAACAAACGTCACACTGGAACCTCATGCAGCGCTATTGGCAAAGGAATCCCGATTGTCACATAGTATTTAAACATAGCTGCTCTCTGGGTAGCAAGAATAACAGATTAGCCACAGAGTACTCTGTGGGATTAGCAACCATAAGCTTGCGAGTTCAAATCCAACTGTCGTGTACAAGCGAGGACGTTAAATCTGTCGCTGGTGACGATAGTATGGAACTATCGTTCGTTCAATCTGCCCTACCACGGCCTCAAATGTTCTCACGTTAACATGTTGTGGAAGTTTGGAGATAGGGGTGCCAGCTCAGGTATGACCTCGTCATGTGACCGGGATGCGAATTTCAAATACGTGCATTGATTCTGCAGCCGGTAGCGGCGCTAACCGTAATGGCCAATGATCGCGAGCGCTTGCTTTCTGTTTTCAAAAACTCAACGGTTTACTTCGTGGCGCCATCTATTGATAGATTACATAATAACAACATCACAATAATAACATACATCACAGAAAGCAAGTAAAAATACATGTCCTCTTCCTGCAAACACTTCGTAAATACAAAAAATGACATAAAAAATTTAGCATAAGAAAATGAATAGTTGGTACGTAATTTTGTTGGTATTTAATCGTATAATATGCTACTAAAAGTAATTGCATATTAAGATCCCTTAAGCCAACATAACGCTTTTTTATTACTGATTTTGGTGTCTTTTTTTCATTACCGATTTTGGCGTGGTTTTTTACGGGAGAGGTTTCCAAATAAATATTACTCAATGTTAAAAAATATCAATGTCTTAATGAATTAAATGTAAATGGAGTCATTCCTACAGAGGAGAAAGTTTCTTCTCACCTGTTCCTGTAGTAATATATATATATATATATATATATATATATATATATATATATATATTATATATATATATATATATATATATATATATATATATATTATATATATATATATATATATATATATATACTCTTACAAACATCCATGCCCGGACCCGGATTCGAACCAGGAACCTTCCGATTGTAAAGATACACGCGCGCATCTAATTAATCTAGTCAGTTAACATTTTATTATTTGTAGTTGTCGAGATGGCAACATTGTTGTAGTTTCAACAAAATGAAATGGTTTTATTAAAAAGGAATTCTTGGAATATATAAAACTTTCTTGTTGTTATTAGGAGAAAGGAGAACGTGTAGTTCTTGCGAATCTCAATATTTGGTGACCACCCAGACGTGATAACCCGTAAGTGGAAATAAATTTATATTTTTAATGAAAATAAACTCTGTTGATGTATTAATATTCATCTGAAAATGGAAGCGGTAAAACGAACTCGGAAGTCAGTACGATCGTCGTTTACGAAAACGGTTAACTGTATTTTAGAGGAGTTACTGAAAGAAGTACGCGATAAAAAAATAATAATAACCAAAACAGCTACTTTAGAGCGTTTATTTGCTGAATTGGATGTTCTTGATCGTCAAATTTTGAATGCAGAATTCGAAACAGATGAAGAATTTGATCTTGAATTTGCGAATATCGAAGCGTATAAGGAAAAAATGGATTTAGTGCGTGTAGAAGTAGAGATGCATTTAAATAGTGAAGTTTTACCATTAAATACTGCTGAGTCCATCGCTTCATCTCCAACTTCAAGTAGACGTAAACTGAAATTGCCCAAGATTGAGCTTAAACAATTCGGAGGAGAAGTAAAGGATTGGTTGACTTTTTGGAGTCAATTTAAACGTATACATGATGATGTTGAAATGGAAAATGAAGACAAGTTCCATTATTTGTATCAAGCAACTGTTCCTGGGAGTAGAGCTCGTGACATTGTTGACAGTTTCCCAGCTACGGCCGAAAATTATGGAAACGTCATTGAGTGTTTAAAAAATAGATTCGGCAGGGAAGAACTATTAATTGAGTTTTATGTTCGAGAAATGCTGGGTCTTGTAATCAGAAATGTTCAGGAGCCAAGGGGAAAATGTAATGTAGCGTCGTTGTACGATAAATTGGAGTCGTATTTACGAGCATTAGAGTCCATTGGAATGACAACTGATAAATATGCTGCCATGTTGTTTCCACTTGTGGAATCATGCATTCCAGAAGATCTATTTCGAGTATGGTTGCGTAATCAATCAGCAGTTACCTCGCAAGAAAATTCTTACTGTGACAAATTAAAAATGCTGTTATTATTCTTGAGAAGTGAAGTAGAAGGGGAGCAAAGGATTTCACTTGCAAAAGCGGGATTTAAATTATTAGAAGGTGGAATACGTAGAGAGAAAAGAAGCCGAGTTGAAGTTTCGGTTCCCACAGCCAATGATCTGTTTTCGAGTGAAGCAAGGTTTGAAAAGCGAAATGAGAAGATCATTTGCATTTTCTGCGGA
Source organism: Metellina segmentata (assembly GCA_947359465.1). Taxonomy (NCBI): domain Eukaryota; kingdom Metazoa; phylum Arthropoda; class Arachnida; order Araneae; family Tetragnathidae; genus Metellina; species Metellina segmentata. Next base: position 118,164,173 of record OX375879.1, on the reverse strand, counting down.
AAACAACATGAAAGTAAAGATTGTTTTACTGCACAAAAAATGCCGTTGAGTAAAAGACATGATCTCATAAAGGAAAAAAAAGCATGTTTTATCTGTTTTAAGTTAGGACACCGAGCAAAACAGTGTAGGACAAAAGTTCAATGTTTAATTTGTTCAAAGAGACATTGGGCTATAGTATGTTCGGAGCTTGCAAATCAGAAAAGAGACGAGGCGAAAGAATGTGATGAAGAAGGAAAACAAAACGTATCTTTAGCGAATTATTGTGCCACAGAAGAAGTATTTCTGCAAACTTTGTTAGTAAATATCGAAGTCAATGGTAGAAAACAGACAGTCAGAGATTTAATTGACACTGGTTCTCAAAGATCCTACATATTGAAAGAGACGGCTCAAAGGATGAGATGTAGACCAGTTGGTTCCGAAAGCTTAGTGCATGCTCTGTTTGGAGGAGTAACTTCTGGTAGGAAAACTCACAACTGCTACCAATTGACTGTCAGTAGTCTTGATGGCAAGTACTGTCGTGGTATCCAACTATTGGAGCAACATAAAATTTGTGGCCATGTGGCAAGATTACCCCCAGAACTTTGTTCAGAGTTGAATCGAATGCATATTGTAGTCACAGATGTGGGAAAAGGCGATCTACCAATAGAAATTCTTCTCGGAGCAGACATAGCTGGACAAGTTCTAACCGGAGAACTCCGTAAATTAGACAATGGTCTAGTTGCTGTACAGACATTGTTTGGATGGGTAGTCATGGGTAAAATGTGTGGACGTTCTTCCGAGGAAAATGCATCCTCGATCGTGACCTCCATGCTAATACACGCCGATCGTCTAGAGAACTTGTGGAAGCTGGAAGCCATAGGCATAACAGATTCATGTGAAATTCAACCTATAGAAGAAATAGAAAAGGCAGTATTAAATCACTTTCACAAGACTTTGAGAAAAAACGAAGAAGGGAGATATGAAGTTAGCTTGCCTTGGGTGAATGATCCAGGAAACTTACCTAGCAACAGAGAAGTTGCTGAGAAGAGATTAGTGTCAACCACAAAGAGGCTCAGATCCGGAGAACGCTTTGATGATTATAATGCAGTTTTCTTGGAATGGTTGCAGTTAGGGATGATAGAGGAAGTGCCAGAGAGTATACAAGAAAAGAGTGTACACTATTTGTCTCATCGAGCAGTATTCAAAGACAACTCCACAACGTCGGTGAGACCGGTTTTCGATGCCTCTTGTAAGCAGAAAGACTCGTTTTCCTTGAATGATTGTTTGGCAAAAGGTCCAAATTTGCTTGAACTAGTACCCACAATCTTGTTTAAATTTAGAGAAAAGAAGATAGGAATTATCTCTGATATACAAAAGGCATTCCTACAAATATCAATCAATGACAATGATCGCGACTTTCTGAGATTCCTCTGGTGGAAGAATTCCGAACAAGAAATTAGAGAATTTCGTCACTGCCGAGTAGTTTTCGGCCTGAACTGCAGTCCCTTTTTGCTTGGAGCTGTGATAAATTTTCATCTTATGCAAAGCAAATCCTCTTACAAAACTGTTGCTGAGAAATTGCATACTTCCTTTTACGTTGACAACTGTGTGACCTCGGTTGACTCAAAAGAAGAGGCGGAGATATTTATCTCAAATGCTACTGCAATAATGGCCGAAGCCAAATTTGATCTAAGAGGTTGGGAACAAACTGATACAAATAACATGAAAATTGAAACTCAGCCTACAAAGGTATTGGGACTATTATGGGACAAGCAGGAAGATTCTCTATTTTGTGATGTAAACAACATTAGTTTGGAGGGACTTCCATTGACGAGGCGGACCATTCTATCCATCGTACAGAAAGTATTTGACCCTATCGGATTTGTCTGTCCGTTCACGCTCCGTCCAAAGTTGTGGTTGCAGGAGAGCTGGAGGGAAAAGTTAAGTTGGGATTCTGAGCTGCCTGAGGAGATAAAGAAGATGTTTTCAAAGTGGATAGAGGAACTACCTTTGCTGTCAGTAGTGAAAATTCCCAGATACATGACCTTGAATGATGGTGCTTCACACAGCCTCCATATATTTGTAGATGCTTCTAAGTCTTCTTATGCAGCTGTGGTTTACCTGAGATCCGAAAACGCAATGCAAGTCAGAGAACAGCTTCTTCAAGCCAAATCGAGAGTTGCTCCGCTGAAGAAATCAACAATTCCTCGTCTTGAGTTGTTAGCTTGTTGCATTGGAGCTAGGATGGCTTCCTTTATCATTAAACGTCTTGAACTATTAGTAACAAGAACATATTTCTGGACTGATTCTTCAACTGCTTTGTGCTGGATTAAAGGAAACGAACCATGGGCGACATTTGTCTATAACAGGGTGAAGGAGATCAGAAATTTGACCAGAACTGAAGATTGGAATCACATCCCTGGAACTGAAAACCCAGCTGATTTGCCTTCGAGGGGATGTTCTGTAACAAAATTAATCACATCTAGATGGTGGGAGGGGCCTAATTGGTTGCCACTAACAGAAGATGAATGGCCTCACTCTAATCCTATTGAAAATACAGAGGAAATTGCTGCTGAAAGAAAAAAAAATATTGTAACAACATTGAGTTGTAATGTCGGACTATCTGAATGTGTTGGTTTTGATTAGTTTGTTAACTTTAAATCAAAAGGTGGGAGAATGTAAAGATACACGCGCGCATCTAATTAATCTAGTCAGTTAACATTTTATTATTTGTAGTTGTCGAGATGGCAACATTGTTGTAGTTTCAACAAAATGAAATGGTTTTATTAAAAAGGAATTCTTGGAATATATAAAACTTTCTTGTTGTTATTAGGAGAAAGGAGAACGTGTAGTTCTTGCGAATCTCAATACCGATCTAGAGGCTAACACCTTATCAACCATACCGGTTGGTCGGCGGATGCATAAAGGAGATATTAAAGTAGGTAATAGTAATTTTTGATTAACGTCGTACTAGAGCAATACAACGGGCTATTGACGACTGTCCGGGATCAATCCCATCAGGGAAATGTTCAAGGACAACACCATGTAATTTTTAACCACGGTCATATGATGAGGCAACACCAGAGCTGGCACCCCACTCTCCAAACTTCCACACCAACCAAACGTGAAGAGTTTTGGCCACGACAGAATTAAATTATAACAGCGCCTCTACACAATACACTTACAAACATCCCTGCACTGACCCGCATTCGAACCATTGATATTAAAGTAGAGTGACCTATGACAAAATATTTTCGTGTTTCAATGATCAAGTGACCAAAAATTGTTATTACTCTTCTCACCAATGCGCATTTAGTTTGCGCTTTCATAGCTAAAGTGGTTCTGGGATGGTGTAAATATAGATGTAATTCCAAATTTATTAAAGGTGGAAACATTACATTTCCCCAGGTAAGCAATTTATGAGTATTCTACATTTGTTTTATTTGTTTTTCAATATATGCTTGGTTATGTAACACTGCTTAATTATATTAATTGAACAAAATTCGATAAAATTTCTATGGGCACCATCGAGTCGCCGAACCTTCAGGTATTTGATCAACTAGCCTGATGATGAGTTTGCCCTTGCAAGTCGAAGCTAGTTTAATCAGTTTAAACTGAAGTAACCATGCAAGTAAAATACGCATAGAAATATCTGGATACTGTCGAAAATATTTTTAAACGTATCAAAATGTTTGGTAATTTTTAATTTAGTTAACTTAAAGACACATAACATTTCTGATTTTTATTGCATTGAGAAGCATTTTATATTAAGGTACATTAGAATTAACGTCGCTCTGGAGGAATACTACGGGCTATTAGAGAATTCGAGGACAACATATCCTAACTTTGAATCACGGTCAGATGACGAGGTTCAACATCTGAGCTAGCACTCCACTCTCCAAACATCCACACCACACCAACGTTAGGATATTTTGACCGCGACAGATATAACGTGCACCAGCCCCCACTTGCAGGGTTTTTGGCGTGATCAAGTATATCGAACTCGCAAACATCCGATTGCTTATCCGCCACTCTTCCAATGGCTCAGAAGTCTATTAGAGAATTACCTAGGATTTCTGGACAAAAATAAAAAGATAATTCAGGTTTCAAATACTCAAGCAAAAGCAAAATTTGAACCCTTTCATATTTAAAGACTACACTTCACATTGATATTAATATAATAAACACTTTTTAAATATAAGAAAAGATAATTTACTAGATGATATTCATACAATATTTAAAATAATCATCTGATTTGTATCAATAATCAAAGCTTGTGGATACTGGTATCTAAATGTGATTCTACTTTAAAACAAAATAAATCCAACTCACACATTTTCGTCATTAATTCAATTTTCTACTTGCAAATGCAAATGAAAGTCATTTTTGGTCAAATCTTCTCTTCGTATTCAAAAAAATCGTACGAGTGAAAAATTCAATTGTAAGCCAATTTTATGTGAAGCAGTGATTTTCACACGACGTTTGGAAACATTTAAAACACAGCATAATGCTAAGAAACCATTTCGTGGTTTTTTCCAAGACGAAAAAGTATTGCAAATATTACAAATTTATAGTATAATTTCAACAAATAGAATTTTCACCTTCTGGTTGAATATTTTTCTCCTTCACATAACTGTAAAACGAATCTTCAATCCTTCTAGATAAATCTGTAAAAATGAAATTGATTTTAGAAATATACACAATAAAATAAAAGCTAAAAACAGAACAAGGAGCCATGGGTATAAATTGAATAAGACACATTTTAATCGGGATTTAAGGAAAAACTACTACTTTAATAGGGTAATAGACAGTTGGAACGCGTTGCCAGAAAATATAGTTAATTCAAAGGGAGTGTACGAATTTAAGACACAATTGGATAGTCAGTGGGAATTGGAGAATTCATAAACAAAGGACCAGCCTTGTTGGGCTTGAGCCTGTAGCTGGTCGTCAATATTTGTATTTGTATTTGTATTTGTATAATCATCTTTTTTGTGTGTGTCTGTGTGCAATATCAAAGGTTTTCCATATATATATATATATATATATATATATATATATATATATATATATATATATATATGTAATAATTGAGTTCACACACGGTTCCGGTAAATAATATTTAATTAATGATTGAGGTGAAGCTGATGAATATATACACTATGATAATATACAATAACAATGCCCGTCTGGCACAAACCACAAACTAAGCCACAAACATCGGTGAGCACGTCTTGCTCATTAAAGTAAATCCTTTCAGAACATCCGAGGAATAACCTTCCTCTTTTAATGTTGACTTCCTTCTGGTCGCTCGCTGCTCGCGCAGCCCATAGGAGGTAGAGGGCGCTGTTGGTGAGGACTGGGGAGGTTAGTAGTTTCACTCCTACAAATTCGGCCGTCCTGCGTACAGACATCCTCGGCTGGCAACTCCACAACACTTCAAATGAAAGGAATACAGAAAGATGAACCTGAAAAATACAAAAGAAAAGAAAGGGAAAGAAGGTATCTTATTCTATGTACTTTCACTAGTGCAGGTTATTCGACCATAGTTTCATATGGTCGGCAGCGGTAGATGTCTGGTTAGGTCCGTCATGGCACCCGACCTTTTCTAGATCATACCGGTCGTTGAGTTTGACAGATGTGACTTTGTAAGGGCCGTAAAACTTGGCTCTCAGTTTTAAGCCTGTCCCATACTGAGTCCTTTGAATGGCAACTAAGTCATTCAGCTTGTAGAGATAGGGTTTCTTTCTCTTCTTGTTAAACTGTCTTCTATTTTCTTCTTGTAGCTGTAGGATGTTTCTTTTAGCGTCGTTCCTCATCTCATCACGTTCATGCATCAGATGATTTAAATACTCTTCATTCAGTACTTCGTTGATTCTTACGTCTTCTTTGTTTTTCATTCTCGTTCCCAACATCAGTTCAAATGGGGTGTACTTGGTACTTCTTGATGGTATTTTCTGTTTCAGTTGGTCCGAAACTAAAAGTTGTTTTAAATCTTCGAAAGTTCTGACATTTAATCCGGATGTCCATTCATCAAAATAATTTTCCAATTCAAAAGCAAAATTGCGCCAAGAGGCAGACGTTTCTTTTTTATGGGCAACAAATTTTTGTCGGAATTGTTCAGGGCTTAACTTGAAACGTTTTAGAAGCAATGTTTTAACATGTCTGGATCGGGTTCTCTGGCAACGATATTGATAATTTCTAACGGAAGTAATGGGAGTAAATGCGTGACCCAATCTTCCTTGAGAATTTCAATACGATTTATCTGTCTCTCAAACAATGACAGATAGACACAAATATCGCTACCCAAATTATAATGAGGCATTAATTTTAACAAGTTTTGCGTTTTCGGGACTGTTGAAGAAGTGTGACTTTCAGTCTTTATTTTCGCTTCAAGTTCTAATTTTCTCAATTCAAATTCTCGATTTTCTGTCTCTTGCCGTTCGGCAGAGATAACTTCTAAGCGAATTTTCGCAAATCTTTCCTCGTACTTATCATCTTTAGTAATAAGTTCCACTATCTCAGGGATTTTAGCACCAGGTTGTACAATTAATCCTAATTCATCGGTGAGATTTAGGAGATCAATCTTTCGTGCTCTTTGTAAGAATGTCATTTTCAAAAATTGTACTTACAAGATTGCTGTCTGGAAGATCAACGTTCCAGGTGATATTCACTGTATCCACGTTTTTATGATGATTGCTGTCCAGGGGGTTAATCCACAGAAGAATCACACTGAATCAGTCAGTTCCACAGAACAGTTCAGAGCACACGCACACAGAGTTCAGCATTTAATTCACCTGTTTTAAAACTATCATCAAAACACCTACTTCACACCGGAATGTCCGTGCATCCCGGCCGAGCCCCCATTTTGTAATAATTGAGTTCACACACGGTTCCGGTAAATAATATTTAATTAATGATTGAGGTGAAGCTGATGAATATATACACTATGATAATATACAATAACAATGCCCGTCTGGCACAAACCACAAACTAAGCCACAAACATCGGTGAGCACGTCTTGGTCATTAAAGTAAGTCCTTTCAGAACATCCGAGGAATAACCTTCCTCTTTTAATGTTGACTTCCTTCTGGTCGCTCGCTGCTCGCGCAGCCCATAGGAGGTAGAGGGCGCTGTAGTTCGTAGTGCAAAAGAAATAAAAGTTACAATTTAAAAATTATTTCTTTAAAGAAAATCATATTTTTAGGTATCGATCTAATGCGAAAGTTTACTTAGATTTCAAATCCGTTGAAATTTTTACTCATCTCCTCTAACAATCTGGGAGATATAAAAAAACTACATAACTCCCGTTAAAACTTTTTATTTGTTTTGTTCTTAGGCTGAAAACGTTCAAACGGAAAAAAATTAATTCAAAATATGTCATATCTATATGTTATTGACATTCTAATGAAAACAATACTAATTAAAATGTCATTAAATTAATTTTACAATGTTCTAGATTGAATTTTAAAATTCGGGCTTCGTACAAAAATTGCAAAAAATTCGGACCACCAGTTTGCCGAATCCCATTACTGTAAGTGCCATATATCAACACCTCCTATAGATAAGAAAGCCTCACAACGGACAAGGCCAACTAGAAAGACATGCCCCGAAACCAAAATATCACGTGATCAACATAGTCGAAGTCTTGGACTACGAGACGAGTAAACATAAGGTATGTAGTATATGATAAGTTACAGCTTTTGGACGATTTATTGCCAAATGTTGTTTTAGTTAATTTTACTCATTTTATGGCAACCCTGAAGTTTTTCATGACGATATTACAACACCTGCATCGTAGAACGAACGGAGTAATTTTATTTGGAATTGTTGTACGGCAATTTTTCTCCCTGATTTCTTGATATTTGCTCCTTGTGTTGGAAATTTTGGAATGTGGAATTTTTCTCACTCGATTGATTTTTATTTTGAAATTGGAGAATTTAAAGTTACAATATTTTTGTTTTGCTTATTGATTTAATTTTGGTTTTTCTTTGAATCTTTAAATGTGCAGTTCATGTGGAACGCTATTTTTCTCCATGGATGAAATTGGATTTTTGAAATTGCAGATTGTAAGTTACGATTTTTCCCCTTTTGTTGCTCATTTCCCTTTAATTGATTTGTTATGGCAAGTGGATTCAGTTTTCGCGCTTTTACAAATACAGATACAAATACAAATACAAATATTGACGACCAGCTACAGGCTCGATCCCAACAAGGCTGGTCCTTTGTTTATGAATTCCCCAATTCCCACTGACTATCCAACTGTATCTTAAATTCATACACTCCCTTTGAATTAACTATATTTTCTGACAACGCGTTCCAACTATCTATTACCCTATTAAAGTAGTAGTTTTTCCTTAAATCCCGATTAAAATGTGTCTTATTCAATTTATACCCATGACCCCTTGTTCTGTTATCCCTATTGAAATTTAAGCCCTCTGTGTCCCCTTGTTTTACAAACTTGAAAAGCTGAATCAAATCCCCCCTCCTTCTTCTTCTTTCCAGTGTATACATGTTTAGCTTACTTAAACGTTCATTATAGTCGAAATTTGCTAGCCCCTTTATTATTTTTGTAGCTCTGTGCTGAACCCTTTCAATTGATTCTATGTCCTTTCTCATATATGGAGCCCAGAATTGTACAGCATATTCTAGATGTGGTCTTACTAAACCCTTATATAACGGCAAGATTATATTCTTATCCCTTGAAGTTACAGTCTTTTTAATATACCCCAGTAACCTATTAGCCTTTTTACCCGCAGCTGAACATTGGTGACCCATTTTAAAATACCTGTGGATTATCACCCCAAGATGCTTGACTGTTTCTCCCTCCTTTACCTTTGCTCCCTGCAGATAGTACTCGGCTCCACTGTTCCTGTGTGCCGCGGTAGCTCAGGCAGTAGAGCGTCGGGCTCGCATCAGAAGGGTTGTGGGTTCTGTCCTCGGCGGAGCCTACAAATATGATGATTGCGAGATCGGCGCTTCGACCTGGCTAAAGACCGTCGTGTTCACTAATGGTGACTGGGGCACGTTAAATAGGTCGTGGTCACAATGTCCCCCATGTTCCCATACCAAATCAATACCTCTGGGGGTACTTGATCAGGGGGTTATCGGCCTCTGATTGGGATCTAAATTACGATATGTGTGAGTGAATGGATGTATGAAAGGGACATTCCTGTAAAACTGATGTGTCATGTATGTCGAGCAAAGTCGGACTTCCTCCCAATGGGGCTCAATAACATGGAAGGCGCACCCCCCCCTCGCCTCTTGCCGTCTTCGACGGGCCTGGCACTCCTCTGGTCTGCCAGTGTAGGCATTAGAAACAACACTGTTCCTGTAACCCATATGCAGAACTTTACATTTCCCTACATTAAATGACATACCCCATTTTACAGCCCATTCGGATATCTTATCAAAATCCCCTTGTAAATTTTCTATCTGTAACTTGGTATCCACTGTCCCCCATATTTTAAGGACATCTGCATATATACTGATTCTATTCTTGATCCCCTGACCTATATCATCTATGAAAATTATAAATAAAATTGGTCCCAAAACTGATCACTGAGGCACCCCACTTATAACTTCTGTCCACTGTGAATAATTTCCTTTTACCTGCACTCTCTGCTTTCTACCCAATAACCAATTCTTTATCCATATCAATGTTTTTCCCTGAATACCCAGCCTTTCCAATTTAAACAGTAATGCCTCATGAGGTACTTTATCAAAAGCCTTTTGAAAATCTATGTAAATGATATTCACACTGCTCTTGTTATCCAGCTCCTCAGTAATTTTTTCGTAGAACTTCAAAAGGTTTGTAGATCAGGATCTGCCCTTCCTAAACCCATACTGATTATCTGATAACGTCCCCCCTCCTCCAAGTATAACATTATATGCTTTTTTTTAACAGAGATTCAAATATTTTGCAAATTACTGATGTTAGACTTACTGGTCTATAGTTGCCCGGATGACTTTGTATTTCCTTTTTGAAAATTGGAGTAATGTTGGCCAACTTCCAATCCATTGGTACCCAACCCGTGCTATATGTTGAATTAAATATCGTGTGAATTACTTCCCCCAATTCTTCCGCGTATTCCACTAGTACTCTCGAATAAATATTGTCTGGCCCTGGTGCTTTAGATGGCTTAATTCTTTTCAACTGATGTACTATTTCTTCCCTGTTAAATTTGCATTCATTAATTATACCCCCTGCAAAGGCTCCATCCTTGGGATCCTTTTTTAAATTATAGTTACCATTGAAAACCCCCAGAAAAAAGTTATTTAACACGTTTGCCATTCCCACCTCGTCTTGAATTAACTCACCTCCCCTCCCCTCCAACGAGCCCAGTGTAGTACTAAATTTATTTTTACCACTTGCATATGCAAAAATTTATTTTGGGTTTATATTTATTTCCCTTTACTCTGTGCTCCCTAAACATTGTGAATCCACTCAATTCTAAAATTTGTGCATCTTCACTGCTTGCCCAACTTTCAGTAATCCCATTGATATCTATATCCTCTGCTTGTGCAATTCCCTTTAGCTCATCCATTTTATTTCTCACACTGCCGAGCATTACAATAAAATACTTTTAGCTTATTTTTTACCCTTATATTGCACTTTCCCCATGTATTATTTGTCTTGGTATTGTTTTTCTCCCTTACATTGCACTTTCCCTTTGTATTGTTTGTCTCCTGCAATTTAGACCCTGTTGGTTTTCCTAATCAAGTACTGTGTACTGTCAACCCTCCCATCCCTGCTTGTATTCTAGTTTTTTGACTCCACAATATTCAAAGCCCACTTGCCACCCTCCCTATTACCTATCAGGCTTAAATGCAAATTGTCCCTGCTTGTCCAATCCCTCCTACACTCCTTCCAAACATCTAAAAATCTAACCTCCTCCCTCTCACACAAAACCCTTAACAACCCGTTCATCCTATTGGCCCTTTGATTTAACCACCCATTACCTAACCCCCATACCTAGGTAGTAATCCTAATACTGTTACCTCTACCCCATGAGACTTAATGCCTCTTAAAATTTTTCCGCTTCCCTCTTAAATTCAACATTAGTGGTTCTCTCTACATCATTAGTTCCCACCCACGCTACTGCGTTTTCCTCCCCTTTAACTACACCTGCCTCAACTACATGTTTTACCCTGGCTCCTGGCAAGCAACACCTTGAAAAATTGCGCTTTTTACGCCCTACCATGTCTGTATTGTATAACCAATATCTTAGTAGTTTCATTTTGAAATGTTTCTGAACATATTTTTAAATCAGCTTTAAAATAAAGCAAAACTTGGGTGTTAATCATAATCATTCAAATATTTCTTGTAAGCATTCATATCTAGCGTACCACTGAATAAAGATTTGGTTTCACTGAAATCTCTTATGTGTATTTTTATTTTCTGTCATGATTTCCTTGCAGGGTTGGTTGATTTATATCACCTTAATATAAATAATTAAATCAAGAATACTTTTTCACACTTTAAATTTTTAGATGATTTTTCTTAACAAGAGGGTGCATTTGATTTTTTAGAAATTTATTTAATATAAATTTGTAATATATTTTTATCAGTTTATGTAATTTTGTTTTTGCAAGTTAACATTTACCCTAAAACGTACAAAGTCGGTACCAATTTATAAGTGTGTCTTATTACAACAGAAGAGTCTAATAATTAATTAAAAAACTTTTGAATCTGCAATTTAATTTTTCATTAGCATTTTTTGATTTGTAAACTTTTTAGTGGAAGAGTAGACAATTTTGTTGATATTTTACACTCATGCCATCAAATCAACCAAATGTAATTTAAATTACATTTGTTCTTGTATTTATCCAAGCAGTAATTTGATAGTTTCGTATTAATAAATAAAGTATTCAAAGTTTGTAGAGAATTGATTTAAAAAAAACTCAGATAGATTTGATTTTTATCCACCTTGTTTGTGATGATATATATTTAGTTTCTAATATTAACGCCCTTATTAATAATATTTCAGTTATTCATTTCCTTTTTCTCTAACTGCAGTGTTTTTTCGCTTAAATCAAAAGAAACGATACAAATTATAAATTTGGTTTTATGTTACCAATCAAACACTTATAAATGCTTCAAATATTTACGTTTCGATGGTAAATAACCTACATTTTGGAACAAATAAAATCACTTAAAATTTACCGAGTCGGGAAAAACACGAAATAGAATGCACCTGATTGATTAACCTTATAGAAAACATAAAGATTTAGTTAAACAACTATAGTTTATCCTTTCCAAAAGTTGCGAGAATCGTAGGATACGTTTCACAATGCTGAGTCTAACTGTCGTGACGTCATATCTCCCGTTGCAAGGCCGACTAAAAAGCCAGGCCCCGAAAGTAACGGCGAGAAAGAAGTCACGTGACCATCTTAGTCGAACTTCTGCCGATCTCCGCTCGTTGAATCAATTGCATATCGTCGTTGCGCGGATAATACCCGAAATATGGCATTTTTGTTTTTCAAAACTCAGGTTATAGGCGCCTTTTTCAAAAGAATATTCATAACATACACACGAAATATCTATTTCAGTTGATGATCCAGAAAAAATACACGAAATCATACCAGCATTTCCCAAACTTTTCAGAGAGCGCACTGGTGTTTTTGTAACATTTTTTTTGCAATTCTTGTACACAAAATATGCTTGATAAAAAATGTGGACGTTATAAGGAAACGTAAGAAAAATAATCATAAAAAAATATATATATTCATATAACATATTTTTACTAGTTTTTATTCATTTTTTTTTCTAATATTTTCTGATGATCACCAAGCACGGACCCAATTTGACAAACACTCCACTGAAATGTACTGTTTTAAATACATTTAGTTAGTAAGGAAAGAAATTTGTTTTTTAAATTAAAATTTAGTCTAAAGTATATTAAAGAAAATTACAACTAGAGACCAAATAATGTTCAGATTTTTCTTTATTTTAGTAAAATTTTATTGATACAATGTAACACATGTAGTGAAAAAATTGATGTATTTAAAGAGATAGCTCAATGATAACATAACAAAATGTATATTTATAATACAAAAGAAAACAATATTTATCTCTCACTGTCGAATATTTTTTTTCAACTAAAATAGCAATATAAAAGCATAGTGTAAGCAGTCAGTCATTACATCATTTCTCACAGCTAGTCTAAGTATAAACACAAATTAAAATAGAGAATTCTAACATTGAATCAACTAGAACAAATGGAAACTAATATTCAGTAATCTACCTTTTCATAGATCAAATTAAAACAAAAGTCAAATGTTAATACAAGATGATCAATTATACAACAGCTAATTTTATCACCTTCCTTAAAAAACAATTTCTTCAAAGTATCTTTAAAGCAGAATTGTAAATTAATTTGGAGTATTTTTTCGTGACTAATTTACACTAATTGCTGTATGTGAATAAATTACTTTAATACTAATATCTTCAATGACCATTAACGCAATTTGAAAAGGAAACCGTACCAATGAATTAAAGTATTACATTCCTAGCTATTGCTAGAACTGTAAGTGCAACTGGTGGAGATCTAGTAACCGCTGTGGTAGTCGCCAAATTAAATTTTTGCGCCAAATCAAGATGGCAGCCAATTTAAGAAAATCCAAGCTGGACGTCCAAAACCCGGACGTTTTTCTAAACGGCGTTTTTTTTCTCACTTTTTTACATCTTTCCGACAATTTTTAAAAATTAAGGAATTAAACCTGGACTTAATTGATCAAAAAACGCGCAACAACGGACATGTTTAGAGTAAATATCACACAGAAAAATTAGAAGATTTTCAAGTGAAATTTTTTTCATTGTATTAAAAAGGTTTTTTCCTTTTTTAAAAATTATTCCTATTGACATATTCCTACTTATATATCCTGATATTTTACTTTACTTTTTTAAACACTACTTGCAAACTCAATCCAACGAACGAAGCATTGTAGAATTCTTTCTGAATATGGTTAAGCCTTAAAACTGGATGAAATAACTGGTTGGGCCTAAATATTTTGTGTCTTGTTTGTTTTCATTCGGATAGTTGAATACTATAAGGTTATAGGATATTTAATTCCAGCTTTTTCTGTATATTTGTTTCAATGCAGTGCTTTTTCTGTGTATCTGACTTAGTGCTTCTTCTGTATGTTTGATTTTGTTTAGTGCTTTTTCTGTGCATTCATTGTTACTTTGGATTAGAATGGGTTTAGTTAGAATGTTCAAGGAGATGAGGACAGAGGGAGCCAGTGGGGAGTTCTATGTGGAATGTGACTTGTGTGGGAATATGGTTGAGGCAGGAAAGGGTGGTGTGAGTGGGGTTAAAATGTCAGAGAAGGTTGTATTTACATGCAAGAGTTGCTTAGAGGTGGGTGATTTGAGGAAGGAGCTGGAGGCTTTGAAGGTCAGGTCTGCAGAGGGAGTGGAAAAGGGTGTTCAATGTGTAGACTTGGGACACGTAGATCAAGGGGATGAGGTTGATAAGGTAACTAGAGGGATTGTGGTTGGTGATTCAATGGTTAGGGTTTTGGGAGAAATGGTAGGGCGTAAAAAGCGCAATTTTGCAAGGTGTTGCTTGCCAGGCGCCAGGGTAAAACATGTAGTTGAGGCAGTTAAGGCAGGTGTAATTAAAGGAGAGGAAAAGGCAGTAGTGTGGGTGGGAACAAATGATGTAGAGAGAACCACTAATGTTGAGTTTAAGAGGGAAGCGGAAACACTTTTAAGAGGCATTAAGTCTCATGGGGTAGAGGTAACAGTATTAGGATTACTACCTAGGTATGGGTTAGGTAATGGGTGGTTAAATCAAAGGGCCAATAATATGAACGGGTTGTTAAGGGATTTGTGTGAGAGGGAGGAGGTTAGAGTTTTAGATGTTTCGAAGGAGTGTAGGAGGGATTGGATAAGCAGGGACAATATGCATTTAAGCCTGATAGGTAATAGGGAGGGTGGCAAGTGGGCTTTGAATATTGTGGAGTCAAAAAACTAGAATACAAGCAGGGATGGGAGGGTTGACAGTACACAGTAATTGATTAGGAAAACTAACAGGGTCTAAATTGCAGGAGACAAACAATACAAAGGGGAAGTGCAATGTAAGGGAGAAAAACAATACCAAGACAAATAATACAAGGGGAAAGTGCAATATAAAGGTGAAAAATAAGCTAAAAGTATTTTATTGTAATCCTCGCGGAGTGTGAGAAATAAAATGGATGAGCTCAAGGGAATTGCACAAGCAAAGGATATAGATATCATTGGGATTACTGAAAGTTGGGCAAGCAGTGAAGATGCACAAATTTTAGAATTGAGTGGATTCACAATGTTTAGGGAGGACAGAGTGAATAGGAAAGGGAGTGGGATTTTGATTTATGTGAGATAATTTTTAAACTGTACGGAAATAAAGTTAAATAGTAAAACTGAGGGTATAGAATCAGTCTGGGTGAAACTGAATACAGACAAAGGCAAAGGACTAATTTTGGGTAATATATAGCTATAGACCTCCTGTTTGTAGTGAAGAGCAGGAAAAGTGCATGTGCAATCTGATAAACGAAGCATGTCAAAGGAGAATTAATTTAATGGGGACTATAACTATCCAAATATTGACTGGACAAACAATCTAGCTACAAATGGAAAAGGGGCAGAATTTTTGGAAGTGATACAGGATTGTTTTTTGTACCAGATGGTGTATGAGGATACTAGGGACAATGCAATATTGGATTTGAATTTCAGCAATGATGAGGATAGGGTGCAAGATTTGGTTATAGGTGAGCCACTGGGAGAATGTGATCATAGAAGTATCAGATTAAGTATAAATTTTCAGACAGCATACCCAATCAATAGTAGGATAATTCCAAATTTCAGAAAGGTAAATTTTCATAGGATAAGGAAAGAGTTAAAGGAAACATTCAAAGGGGGATTATTAGCACTGCATCATTCTGAACAATGGGAGGAATTCAATAATAAGTTAGACAGGGTGTTAAAAAAATATGTCAAGTTCAGGAAAAAAGGAAAATCTAGAAAATTGCTCCCTATGTGGTTTTCAGGGGAAACACACAAAGCTTTAAAATTAAAACAAAGAATATACAGGGTATATAAAAGCACTGGTATCGACAGGGACAAGGAGGCATATCAGAAAGTTAGAAAGGAGTTTAAAACTGTTAGTCGGAAGCAAAAGGTGTCCTTGGAGGAAAAATTAGCAAGGGAAATAAATATAAACCTAAATAATTTTTTGCATATGCAAGTGGTAAAAATAAATTTAGTACTACATTGTGCCCGTTGGAGGGGAAGGGAGGTGAATTAATTCAAGACGTGGTGGGAATGGCAAACGTGTTAAATAACTTTTTTCTGGGGGTTTTCAATGGTAACTATAATTTAAAAAAGGATCCCAAGGATGGAGCCTTTGCAGGGGGTATAATTAATGAATGCAAATTTAACAGGGAAGAAATAGTACATCAGTTGAAAAGAATTAAGCCATCTAAAGCACCAGGGCCAGACAATATTTATCCGAGAGTACTAGTGGAATGCGCGGAAGAATTGGGGGAAGTAATTCACACGATATTTAATTCAACATATAGCACGGGTTGGATACCAATCGATTGGAAGTTGGCCAACATAACTCCAATTTTCAAAAAGGGAATACAAAGTGATCCGGGCAACTATAGACCAGTAAGTCTAACATCAGTAATTTGCAAAATATTTGAATCTGTTAAAAAAGCACATAATGTTATACTTGGAGGAAGGAGGACTGTTATCAGAGAATCAGTATGGGTTTACGAAGGGCAGATCCTGATCTACAAACCTTTTGAAGTTCTACGAAAAAATTACTGAGGAGCTGGATAATAAGAGCAGTGTGGATATCATGTACATAGATTTTCAAAAGGCTTTTGATAAAATACCTCATAAGGCATTACTGTTTAATTGGAAAGGCTGGGGATTCAGGGAAAAACATTAATATGGATAAAAAATTGGTTATTGGGTAGAAAGCAGAGAGTGCAGGTAAAAGGAAATTATTCACAGTGAATAGAAGTTATAAGTGGGGTGCCTCAGGGATCAGTTTTGGGACCAATTTTATTTATAATTTTCATAGATGATATAAGTCAGGGGATCAAGAATAGAATCAGTATATATGCAGATGACTTAAAAATATGGGGGACAGTGGATACCAAGTTACAGATAGGAAATTTACAAGGAGATTTTGATAAGATATCCGAATGGGCTGTAAAATGGGGTATGTCATTTAATGTAGGGAAATGTCAAGTTCTGCATATGGGTTACAGGAACAGTGGAGCCGAGTACTGTCTGCAGGGAGTAAAGGTAAAGGAGGGAGAAACAGTCAAGGATCTTGGGGTGATAATTCACAGGGATTTTAAAATGGGTCATCAATGTTCAGCTGCGGGTAAAAAGGCTAATAGGTTATTGGGGTACATTAAAAAGACTGTAACTTCAAGGGATAAGAATATAATCTTGCCGTTATATAAGGGTTTAGTAAGACCACATCTTGAATATGCTGTACAATTCTGGGCTACATATATGAGAAAGGACATAGAATCAATTAAAAGGGTTCAGCACAGAGCTCCAAAAATAATAAAGGGGCTAGCAAATTTCGACTATAATGAACGTTTAAGTAAGCTAAACATGTATACACTGGAAAGAAGACGAAGGAGGGGGGATTTGATTCAGCTTTTCAAGTTTGTAAAACAAGGGGACACAGAGGGCTTAAATTTCAATAGGGATAACAGAACAAGGAGCCATGGGTATAAATTGAATAAGACACATTTTAATCGGGATTTAAGGAAAAACTACTACTTTAATAGGGTAATAGACAGTTGGAACGCGTTGCCAGAAAATATTGTTAATTCAAAGGGAGTGTATGAATTTAAGATACAGTTGGATAGTCAGTGGGAATTGGGGAATTCATAAACAAAGGACCAGCCTTGTTGAGTTTGAGCCTGTAGCTGGTCGTCAATATTTGTATTTGTATTTTATAAAAATAAAACTATATACATAAAATGCTAAAAGATCTGATTATAACTGACTTTGAAAATTATGAAATATTTTAGCACTTTTAATTTCCAGATATGAATAAAAAACTCATTTAATGAGAGCCAAGGTCATTATTCATTACTCTCATTTTAATAATAAGAAAGATATCAAGCAGCACCAAAATTTTAAAACTTCACCAGTACCCAAATAAAGTATTTACATTTTCGCATAAAAGGTCATTTTAATTTCCAATATCAAAAATAAATATAACTGTACGTAATCAAAGTAATAATGCAATGAAAAGATAGAGGTATGGTTACATTACCCATAACTAATTCTATTAATTGTCTATATTTTAAATACAATTTCAAAGGCAACATCAATCATATAAATTTGACTTTTATTATGTCCAACCAATTAACAATAATTTTTATGTAATCGACAGTATTTCAAATGTCATTATTGAGACTAACAAGTTTTAAATTTTCACACACACACACACTTAAATTACAAACATTTAAAAGCCAGACAAAGATTTTGCCATTCAAGACTAGTGGGACATATTTATTTAGCACTAATAGTATGAGTATACTTAACTATTCCATCTCTAAATTAATACTCTTCTCCATTTACTAAATATACCTTGCACTCTCCAGTGGATCCCAGCTCATGTTAGAATTGAGGGGAACGAATGTGCAGATGCCCTTGCAAAGGAAGCACGCGACAAAGATCAACCTCGAGTAGTCACCTGTGCAGATGCGAATGCCGTCTCCAGGCGAAGGATCTACAACCAGCATTTTAGCAAGGCAATAATCCCCGATCTAAACTGCCCAAGAAACCTCTCCTCTACAATAGCTAGGCTACGTACTGGACATTTCAAAGGCATGAAGATTTCACGAACTAATATAAAATCCTATCCCATCTGCAGGTACTGTCCCCAATCGCAACTAACTCCAGATCATGCTTTCGACTGCCAGGCCATTATCGGTGTCAGATGTCAGCGTCAGGACGACAGAGGTTGATTAATAAATAAAAATAAAATAAGTAATTAAAAAATGGGAAGTGCTTCTCGATGGCTGTACGAAATGAAATGTAATGTAACCATTGACAGAATAGTAGAATTGGAAGAGAATTTTAGTCTTCAAGAAAAATAATTTTGTGAGGTCTTGTCTCTTTTAGGGGAAGCGTTGAATCGTAAATTTAAATTTATTTTCCTGTAGGGTTTGCATTTCTTTCAATTTCAAAGAACATTTAAGAGAGATTTTGTTTATAAAGTTTTTATTGAGGGAATTTTGAGGGCTTTTCTTATATCGATATTTTGATTGAACCATCTGACTTTCAAAATTTGGCGCAGGAAAAGATTTTGAATAAATCGATTTTTTAAATTTTGGTTTCACGAGCAGCATTCTAAATTGTGCTAACATATGTTATGATCGGCCGAACGAAGTATAAGTAAATTTGTTTCTTGCTGTCTAGTGATATTATATGTTGAGCTCCGAGAAGCAAGTAGATACTGCGGAAGTTTTCCGAAATTTGTCTTGTATGTGTTCTATGTGCAGCTCCCAATTAATATGAGAGTCTAGGAATACTTCTAAGTATTTGGACTGTAAAGATCAAGAGATAAGTTGTCCGTAAAGTTTAAGATATGGCAATTTAGTAGGATCTCTGCATAGAAACATGACGACTGCAGTCTTTCGACATTAAGTTTGATTCTCCATCTGACAAGCCAGGATTCAAGGTAGAATATGTGTAAGTTTCGGTCGGCGAGAAAAATTTTGGAATTTTTATTTTGCATAAAAATTGCAGTATCATCCGCAAACATACTAATTTTGGTGTTGTCGGTTTGAGGAATGTAATTCATGTATAGGTTAAAAAAGAGGGGCGAGATTGGATCCTTGCGGAACTCAAGCTTGAATCTTTCTTTCAGTATACTTTTGATTAGTAATTTTTCCATATAATTTTTGTTTGTAAGTTGCCGACCAACCGGTATAGTGGTTAAGTTGTTACAGTCGGTCGAAAAAATAGATGAGCACCGTAACCCCATGAAAAAAATTTCCTAAATTGAAAACGACCCATTTTGAATTAAACGTGCATTTTATATTTTTTTTTATTTCCAAGATTGGGTTTGTAAATGAATTAAACGTGCCTTTTATATTTTTTTTTATTTTCAAGATTGGATTTGTAAATGAATTAAACGTGCCTTTTATATTTTTTATTTCCAAGATTGGATTTGAAAATGAATTAAACGTGCCTTTTATATTTTTTATTTCCAAGATTGGATTTGAAAATGAATTAAACGTGCCTTTTATATTTTTCAAGATTGGGTTTGAACATTTATTGGCAAAAGCGATGTGATTGCGCGTGCCTTTTATTATTTTCCAAGATTGAGTATTTATCGGCAAAAGCGATGTGAATTACGACTGCCTTTTATTATTTTTAATTTCCAAGATTGGGTTTGAACATTTATCAACAAGATGGCAACACCCGAGTGTTGTTTTTTTTTTCTTCTCTCGCCAATCAATTGAACGTGCACCCCAATTGTTTTATTTACTCCCCCCCAAGTTTTTTTTAAAAGTGAGACCCATACCAGAAGATTTGCCTTCCACAAAATAAAATTATTTATACCGCATCATGCAAAGTCATCACATAAAAAAATATATATTTATACCGTGTACCTCTTCCAGGAGTCTCGCATCATTCAACAAAAAACTTGTGTGCCTCGCTCAATAAACAATATGTGTATACATTAAAATGCTTAGTGTGTCAATCAGAAAAAAAAATTTCACCTGAAACTTTTTTTTTTAATAGGGTTTGAAATGAAACACATATCATAAATAAAAAATATATATTTATTCATTTTGAAAACATGTGAATATAAATACAATCTTCATCCCTGCCCATTCGATTAGCAATGAGATCTATTTGATACACATGTTAAATCTGTTGTGGATTTCATGTTTCCTGAAAAGGGCATAATTATTTGATACACATGTTAAATCTGTTGTGGATTTCATGTTTCCCACCAATCCAGGTGTCCTGAAAAGGGTATAATTATTTGATACACACGTTATTGATACACACGTTAAAATAAAATAATCATAAATAAAAAAAACATTTATTCATTTTGAAAACATGTGAATATAAATACAATCTTCATCCCAGTCCATTCAATTAGCAATGTGATCCATGATTTTGATTTCTGAGAGAACGTTGCATTCTTAATTTCTTTACACAAATGTTTTCAGTTTATGATTTTGATTTCTGAGAGAACGTTGCATTCTTAATTCTTTACACAACCTTATACCCCTTTTCTTAGAGGTATTTCGTAGAGTAATTTCAGAATTTCAACCTAAGGGGTCAAAGGTTATATATATATATATATATATATATATATATATAGATATAATATATATACAGATATAGATATGTCTTTGAACCAGTATTACCATTTGATCCAAGACACTAAAACTGCAGTGTCATGCATTCATTGCAGTGAAGAGATTGTCCCGAAATTAATGATCCGGCATAATTATTTGATACACACGTTACTGTACCTGTGTAACAAAACAATGGTAATGATTTCCAACTCATCCTGAAAGCACACTCGTACAAGAGGGGCCAGAGCACACTCTGATTCGAGTGACCATCAGGATTTTTTGAGAGGAAAAAATCACTCAAATGATGTGAAAACATTTTACACTGAACATACCTGTAGATCAACACACGAAATTTTCATTTGAAATATATATATATATATATATATATATATATATATATATATATATATATATATATATATATATATATATATATATATATCAGGATACATTCGATTTATAAAATCAACCAGATATATTTTACATTGAAATGCAACAATTGTATAAAATCAGTTGACAGTATTCATGTCTCGCTCAATAAACATTCCTTGAAATGTGTCGGTTGTTTTTGTTTTTTTCAAAAGCTGGAGGAAAAGAATCTTTGGGATATGAATCAGGATGATGGAAATGAATTTTAACAAAATACATATTACACACTTGACAGGTCAGGGGGGAATTTGTAAATTGACACACTCTCAGCAAATATGAATTATTGTTTACACATGAAAAAAAAACACACACCTCCCAAAAAAATAAAAATCAATTGAAATATAAAATGTCAGTAGTCATGTTTGTCTCTCACACACAATAACAATCCCACTGCAGAATTATTGTGACATGATCCTTATTCTAATATGATACGAATCAGGATGATTGTTAACGTGGAAATGAATTTTTTTACAAATACATATCACATACAGGTCAGGAGGATACGAAATTTGTAAAATTAACACACGAATCACTCTGAGCAAATATGAATTCAATCCAACTTTGGCATACCTCCTCCCCCCAAAAAAAAAATCATCAATTGAAATATAAAATGAGTAATGTATGTTAAATGTTATGTAAGTGTATGTTAAATCTGGTAACAACAGATTTAACATACACCAGCCTATTGAAAATGGATTCATTTTTTTTTTAAATTTTATCTTGTAGACAATTTATTGATTTGAGTTTAAAATATTTCTTGTTGATAGAATTAATTTATTGCTAATTGTTTTGATTTATTTCTTGTTGATAGAATTATTTTAAAATGTTGTCCTCGCATCTACCCCCCCCTTTAGTCTGGTAACAACAGATTTAACATACACCAGCCTATTGAAAATGAATTCATTTTTTTTTAAATTTTATCTTGTATAGACAATTTATTGATTTGAGTTTAAAATATTTCTTGTTGATAGAATTAATTTATTGTTGATAGAATTAATTTAAAATATTTATTTCTTGTTGATAGAATTATTTTAAAATGTTGTCCTCGCATCTACCCCCCCTTTAGTCTGGTAACAACAGATTTAACATACACAAGCCTATTGAAAATGAATTCATTTTTTTTTAAATTTTATCTTGTATAGACAATTTATTGATTTGAGTTTAAAATATTTCTTGTTGATAGAATTAATTTATTGTTGATAGAATTAATTTAAAATATTTATTTCTTGTTGATATAATTATTTTAAAATGTTGTCCTCGCATCTACCCCCCTTTAGTCTGGTAACAACAGATTTAACATACACCAGCCTATAGAAAATGTGTTCATTTTGTAGTAAAGTTCAGGGATTATTATTATGCTTTTTTATTTTATTTCAGGCAATTTATTGATTTGAGTTTAAAATATTTATTGTTTTGATTTAATTCTGCGTTAATAATTATTTCTTGAATTAATTAAAATCACGATCACATAATTTAAATCAAATTAATGCATTTAAAATAAATGACAAACGTAGAAATTCACTAAAAAAATCGAAAATTCACTAAAAAAAATCGAAAATTCACTAAAAAAAAATTGAAAATGAATGAAAAAAATACAGTGGATTTATTAAAATAATTGGGATTTTTTTAGTAAATTTGCAAGATTATTTAAAAAATTTCTTCAGCTGGATTCGATCTGACGCTGCCGCGAAAACGCACTACGCCAAAAGTGCCACGCCCCCTTCGAAATCGCTAAAATCGCATGTTTTAGGAGTCATTTTTGATGAAATTAGACCTTTTAACCAGTCTAAAACTAAAAACTAACACTTGTAAACGATAGATGGACTTGAAATTGATCTGAAACAACACTTTTATAAGGGTTTTATGCTCTAATTTATGCATAAACAATCATTTTCGAAAAAATTTTCGGAAACCGATTCTGAAAATTTTTTCGAAACCGATTCTGAAAAATGTTTTAGAAATAATTCCTTATACATAAATTAGAGCATAAAAGTGTTGTGTCAGATCAATTTCAAGTCCATCTATCGTTTACAAGTGTTAGTTTTTAGTTTTAGAATGGTTAAAAGGTCTAATTTCATCAAAATGACGCTCCGAAATGTGTCATTTTACACCATTTTACGCCAATTGCAATAGTAGGGAACATACGCATCGGATTTCACCGCAGCGAGAGTATTTCTAGCTTGCCGTGCATGGACGGTTATGCACGGCAAGCTAGAAATACTCTTGCTGCGGTGAAATCCGCATGCAAATGATGGATTGCATGCGGTTTTATCGAAAATGATGTTGGTCTTTAAATCCCGAACGTATTTTAATTATGTATTCAATATTTAAAACAAATTATACACAGTATACAAAACCTAGACACTGGAACTTATTTTGAGACGTCAACAGATTTAACGTGCATGCAAAACCTAGACACTGGAAATTATTTTTTGTTACAACAGATTTAACGTGCGCAAGATTTTTAAAAACGCAAAATCCTGACAGCATGCAATTTTTTTTTCGAAAGAAAGATCTGAGGAAGCAAACAATGTCTGATTTGTTTTATATTCGATTGGGTGAGAATATCTCTTAAAAGGTTTTAATGAAATCGTCAACGTACACGCAATTTGAGAAACCTGTCCAGGCTACAACAGATTTAACGTGCGCCCAATTTTTAGAAACACAAAATCCTGACAGGATTTGAAAGCTATGATATCCTCAATGGATTTAACGTGCTTCCTGTTTATTTAAATTCAAACGCTCTGTCTTTTTTTTTTACAAGATTTGCTTTTACTAATTCTTTTTGTCTTGGTTTCGAACTTTATTTGCCACGAGCGTCCCTTTTTCGCATGGGCTGTCACATGAGTCTATAGTCCCTTGTGAGGGGCATGTGATAGTTTTCTTACTATCTCTCCTTAATGGTGAGAGCTAAAGGGGAATTAACTCTACTATGACTATTTAAAGTTCGAGGAGCAGATCTATGTTGGTTCGAAACAAATACGTTTATTTGTTATTCTGGATTAAATACAATAAATATATACATTTTAGTAACAATGATGATAAAAGTAATAAACGATACCCATGGATGCATCCGTTACCTAAAGGAAATAATGGGAGAGAAGACGTTAGTAACTAGAGTTTAAATTGTTAATAAAATCAGGGCTCGATGCCATGGCGGCAAAATCGGGGCCCTGGAGAAACGCTAGCTTTCTCGAGAGAGAGAAAGCCTCGCAAAGACGTTCTTTAGAATACAAGAATGCCCTTTTTTGGACTGGAGGTTATCCCCTCCCAAACAGGTTGCTATTCCGCGCACTTAGCGCCAAGCGCATTACCAGGGCAAGTATGTATTGCCCTCTTTGGGATTGAGTCTTACAATATACATATGCCAGTGATAAATATGGAGTAATTTTTTTTTAATGTTTTGGAAGTATAGCTTTTGTTCATTTTTTGGTGAAAATAAGATAATGGACTTCAAAACACCATTTTGAGAATTCCAGTGCTTAATGTCAAGAAACATCAGTTTCCCCCAACCTGTGTACTCTTAAAGAGAGGGGTGAATGTTCAGCTATCAACAGGAGACGCTCGCTCTTATCTCACCCAGTTTCACACAAAGACCCGTGACCACCCCTCTACTCGAACCCTGTGGTAAATTTTCTTACCTCCCCCTAGAGGAACGCGCGTTCTGAAAGAGCCCACGAATGAAGTTGTTTTCAAAATACGAGCCCATGCGAAAAGGTTAAATGCTGCACGTCCAAAAAATGCAACAAGATTGGCGTGAGAGAAGCACAACAATTCAATTAACCACAAACAGGTGAATACAAATATTTTTTTTTTACCCAATGTGTATTTAAAAAAAAAATAATAATAATTAGCATCCTGGTGTAGCTTTGGGATTCTGAGGGTCCGATTCACAGCAACACTCGCGCGTTAAATCTGTTGTTGTAGGGCAGGATGTCAAGTTTCCCAAATCTCTGGTGCACGTTCAATCTGTTGTAGGGTCATGTTTCTCAAATCTCTGGTGCACGTTCAATCTGTTGTAGGGTCATGTTTCTCAAATCTCTGGTGCACGTTCAATTTGTTGTAGGGTCATGTTTCTCAAATCTCTGGTGCACGTTCAATCTGTTGTAGGGTCATGTTTCTCAAATCTCTGGTCCATGTTCAATCTGTTGTAGGGTCATGTTTCTCAAATCTCTGGTCGGTGCGTCTTTCTCGACAGCTTTAGCGTGCACCATTGTTTTTTTCTACCCGTGAGAAAAAGTCCAACCATATGAAATGGCGTTGTATTGAAAACGGAACCCTAAAAAGTTTTTTTACCTAATCAGAAACTAGGTCAAGTCAATATTTTTTTTTTTGCTAAAATCACATCTGCTATGGCAAAAGTTGTGAAAGAACAATTCGGAAATGACTGGGTGAGAAACATTCAATAGTTTCCAAAATAATGTATTATTTCCTTTAATATAACAAGATTTTAATTTTCAAACCTATGTATTTCTTGAATTAAAATTTATCGATTTAAAATGTTGTTCTCCCATCTGCCCCTTTAGTCTGGTAGCAACAGATTTAACATACACTAGCCTATAGAAAATGGATTCATCTTGTAGTAAAATTCAGGGATTATTATTATTTAAGGCAATTTATTGATTAAAATATTTATTGTTTCCCTCTGAATGCCAAACCGCCCGAGACGGCTTTACATCCAGACGACCGCTGTCCGCCCGAACCGGCCTTAAACTAATCAGCGTATCTTCCCCTCTACCGGTGAGGAAAGGGTCTCGAAGATCGACCTGTCAGCTTAAGCGATCATCAGGTGTCAGGGGGTCCTTTTCTAACTACACATAATAGCTTCTTCACTCTGTCTGCGGATCGGATAAACTTTTGTGAGATATTTTGCTTTTAAAATGCCTGGGTAACGAAACACTCGGAAATACGAGGGTGAGTAAAAATAGATTTTTTACGAATAAAGCACTATTTTCATATATCGGACAGGGAATCCGAACTTAAGAAGGAAAGTGAAAATTTCAATTTCTTACAAAAAGTAGAACCATTACAAACATATTTGCGCAAAAATTTTTCCGAGCATTTTAAGCCGTACGCTCAGTTATCAGTTGACGAAGCACTCGTTAAATTTAAAGGACGTTTGGGCATTATACAATATATGCCCTTAAAACCCGCCAAACGAGGCATCAAAATTTGGATGCTGTGTACACCTTACTTAGGATACACACTTAAATGTACTGTGGGAAAAAAGACAACACCCCGGGATCAACAAATTGATTGGGATATGATGTTATGATGCATCTAGTAAAAGACATAACCCATAAAAGCCACACAATATACTTTGATTGCTTTTTCAGTAGCGTCATACTGATGAAAGATCTGCTAAAAATAGGAATATATTCTTGTGGAACTGTGATGGAAAACCGAAAAATTTGCCCAAAGAATTTAAAGTTATAGGTTCCTCATGAAATCAAATGTTTTCAGTGCATAAACTCTCCGAGCATTCTATGTACAACTTGAGTAGACAAAAAAACAGATACATCTTTTATCTACAAATGTTAAAAATGAGAGTTGTTTGGTTACCAGAAGGAAAGGATCAGAAAAAAAATTTAGTGCAGTCCCCCGTAGCTTTCGCGGATTATAATAAACATATGTGAGGAGTTGATTTGACTGACCAACAAAGAAAATATTTTTCAGTAGTTAGGAAATCATCTAAATGGTGGTGGTATGTGTTTTTTCCTTTCTACTTGACACTGCCATTAGCAATGCCTACATTTTGCACAAAACAACCAACTCTCCACCGATAAAAGCGATCATTTCAACTCTATGATTTCAAGTTAGAACCGATTGACGAGCTGGCAAAAGAAATATTTCAGAATTTTTCACTACTCCTATTCACGCTCACAAGAAAAGAAAAATCGATGGACGCAGAAGGACTCGAGTCCTTTGTCGTAAGCTTGGACTTAAAAACTATAAGCGGACGTTCCATTGAAAGCTCCTTTGAGTGTCATACTTGCAAAATGTGCTTGTGTCAGAATTGTTTTAAAGATGATTAGGGTTTTAATGCTGACGAAATTGCTCTATTCAAGAATATTCCAGAATTTCAGTAACTTTATTTTTTAAATCTCTCTCTCGATACTGTTAACAGATATACTTCAAATTCATCATAAGTAAAAAAGTGTTTATTTAGAGCAAATTTTATGTTTGATCTTGATTTGCTGTGAAAGAAATTTTCTACAAAAAAATTATCATTAGTACTGGAGAAATATATATTTATGGTAATTATTGTGAGAATATAATGCAAGTATATATTCTGTAAAAACCCGAACTAATCCAGATTTTAAAATATTTCTTAAGGAAAACAGAATATAAATTAATTAGCTACAATTTTGTATTTATTATTGACAAACAAATCTATTCAATACCTCAATATTAAGGTGATAGAAATGTTTTTATTTGATACTTTTCTACTTCAACCTGTGAATGTATGTTATAATAGATTTTTAAATGAATAAAATTTAATATTTTTGACACGTTCCCGGAACCTTAGCTTAAGAATACCCATCTCCTAAATTAGGCTGAGTTCTCGATACGTGACAAACCTTTACTTCTTCTAAACACACGGTGAGCATACAAATCTTAAATACATGGTTTTGCTATGAATCCCATTTTTGAAGGTTTTCGATTTTTGTGGATGCATAAGGGGACAATGCATCTTAGAAATGCTATTCATTTGGATAAATCATATAATAGTTTCATGTGTTATTTGCTACATTACATCATCAATGGATGAAAAAAAACATGAGCTTTGCATATTTTCTGTTTGCACGATAAATGTTCTGGGGCAAAATGTCTAAAATATTTTTCTTTCTTCATGCTTATAAGGTTTATATTTTGTTTACATATTGTTTTTTTATTTGGTCATGCATGCAGCTCATTCTGTTCGTAACCTCATGCCATAAAATCCAAATAACCAACTCTAGATTACAGTTAAAGACAAATTGAAAATGAAAACTTTTTGATCGATCAGATGTATCAAAAATAATTCTATAATTCTTGCTCTAAAAGCAAATATACCCTTAAAAAGAATTCGATAATTCATGCTATAATTTTAAATACAATTTCCCACTCTACTTATTTTTTTATCCCATGTTTGGTTTTGGGGCAGTAGAGAATATATCGGTCTGGTTCCTTTGAACTGAGTGCTCAATGGGCATTTGCCTCCAGCAAATTCTTCAACCTTACCCTTGATATTCCCACAATGCGAAATTTCAAATGGGTATTTACCACCCAAGGGGTTAACTCTGGACCTCTAAAGAAAGGTAAAAAAAAATCGTAAGTGAACAATTCGAGGCGTACAAGTGACGGGAACTTTGAAGCCTGAGGGAGATGAGACCTCGCGTCGATAAGTCAGCTTTTCTTGTATACAAACCATTTGTCTCGATCGGTAACCAGAAATAATTTTGAAAACAGTAGCCCAGAAGAAATGGTCGGGGGGTATGTTTTAATCAAAAGAAAAAAATTCTAAGAATGCTAGCATAGCATAAGAATGAGATGACATTATTAGTAGTTGAGTTATGTTTTCCCTCATCTGACCAGGTTTTGGTCTTTTAGAATAGATGTTGTCACAAATTTAAAACAAATGAAGGAACTACTACACTTTTTTATTTTGAGTGACGTCACTTTCAACGCAAAATTTCACTCAAGTACTTAATCGCTTTTATTTTTTATGTGAAATTTATTTCCAAGACAGGTTTTCTACCTATGCATATATAATAGTAACTGAAAAAGAAATAAATTGTAAAGAAAGAATTTGAATTGCTAGTAAAAAATGCTACTTTTTCGATTTATTAGTGAGAGTTTGGTGATAACAGTAATGTGTGAAATTTATTTCAAATAAGCAAAAGTTTCCACACTTAAAGGTTTGCCTATCTTAGTGTTTTTTTAGGAAAACCTGCATATTTTTAAAAGTTCTCACAAATAGTAAAACTTTTATTTCAAGGACATAATTTCGGCGTAACTATAGTAATACTTCAGTGATTTATCAAGATGCTTTTGGTCATCCATTTTAAAAGAAACCATTATCAAAAATTCACTTTGCTTTGAGATTCTATTTATAAGGAATAATTATTGAAAAATAACTACTTTTATCACTGTATTATATTTCCGAAAAACTTTTTAAACATCAATTTCAAAGTAAAAAAATATATTATTTCCATAAAAAAAAACCCGAATTTTTGATATGTTGCTTTAAAAATAAGGTAAAAAATTGCAAATTTATTGCCGAGAGATAATACAACAGAAAACGTATAACTTATATATTCTAGTTGCAAGAGATTTGAAATAAACGAGATAAGAGGGAAATATATATATAAATTGCAGTTTTAAAACAATTAATGAACAAATATGTATTTAAAATTATACGTAGAGCATAATATGTTTGTTTAATTAAAATTGAAAAAATGTTTTCATCGTTTTATTACAAGTAATTTCCCTTATTGCTTTACATTTCCGCTAAATTTCACCAAAGAAAAGTATTCTTATAAATACAAAAATGTGTTTTTTTCTAACAATTTTTTATCCTTTTTTTCTTTCCGAGATTAAAAGATGTTGTGTAATGGTCACTGAACGTCAGCAAACACCCATGTCCAGTTCTAAGATTGACTTATAAGTTAAAAAGAACACTTTCCATACGACCCCCCCTCATTTAAAACAGCTGAGGGTTTCGGATCTGTTGTACGGTCTTCTGATGATGAGTAAAAGGGGGGAAAGAAATAGTTAGCTATAATACTACTGATACTCGGGCGTTTTGGGTTTCTGAGGACGTGATCTTCAGACCCGTATGGCTGTTAGAGGGTTAATAATTATTTCTTGAATTAATTTAAATCATGAGAGATTTGAGAAACCTCAACAGATTTAACGTGCACCAGAGATTTGAGAAACATAACATCCTCAACAGATTGAACGTGTACCAGAGATTAAAACACGTTAGTCTAAATCGTATTCTTCAAATGGAATTAAACATTTTTTTTTGTTGAGACATTTGGGCAATATCACTTTCATCTTTTGCCTTAATCACTACATCTTTTTTCCATGATATTTTGTCGTTGTTTATCATCAGAGAGCCAGTCAAAATCATAAAATGGTTTGATGGAGGGTGAAGATTTAGTGGAAGCTTATGGGCCCTCTATCTCCCGGTGCTAAGGAAAAAAAAATAACGGTACACAGGATATTTTTATTAGCAGAAATAAAAAAAAATATATGGAATAAATCGGCTTGGAAACTGGAGTGTCAGAGAGAAACTGCAAGAGAAAACATGGACGCAATAACATTGCACCGAAGAGACATGGCAACAACCACCGGTATTATTTACCACAAGCTTCTTTCACAATGAAAATCATCTTTCTCGAGAAATTAAAAAAAAGTTATTGTAGTAAAATAAATTATCTCAACATGTTTAAAAAAGATTAAAAAGTTAAACTTTATCCAATGAAAAACAAGAATAAATTCATTTAAAATTGAAGAAAAGTACACCCATTTTTGTCTCAAAAAAAATCTAATTGTTGTTCTCAGATCAGCCCCTTTTTATTAACAAGACATAACGCTTTGAACAATACTTTTTATTTAAAAAAAATTACTTTATGTTCTTGCATTTACCTTTAGAATTCAAATCGTTCAACGAATAAAATTTCTGGTGGACAAATATTGCCATGTTAATTTAAAAGCATATAATTTGATTATTACTTTCAAAGAACACTGGTTCTGTGTTCACAATGTGTAAGATATGTTCCAAATACTTTGATGAATTTATTGATTTGACACCCTAACACAATTAATAAACCGTACACTTTTATTTATTTTCATAAGCAGATGACTAAATGGTAATAGTCTGTTGGATTTAGTTTTTTTTATAATTTGAGTAACAATTCAACAAAACTATGATACCTTTAAGTCAATTGGTGTGGTAATCTTTGTCTTTTAAATTCTCAATGCATTCAGTGAATTTCAACCTGTATCCATTTGTTTGATTTTATCTTGTAGCAAATTCAGGGATTAGGGTCAGGTGGGGTAAAACAGTTATAAAAAGAGGTGCTTTTTCATTTATACCTAATTTGCAAAAAATATATATTGGTTATTTTTGCAAAAAAATTGTATCAAATATGCAACTTAATATTCTTCTCTGCATTTTAGAAACAATTTTAGCAAAAAATAATACAAATTAGTAATTATAATGGACCCCTTGGACCCATAATTGTATATACCTTGGTGTCACGTTGGACAGAAACTTAACTTGGAGTAAACATATATCCACCCTTAGAGCCAAGTTCCTTGCGGCAAGAAGTATTGTTTATCCCCTAATTGCAAGGAACTCTGAATTGTCCATAAAAATAAGTTGCTCATATACACTTCCATGCTCAGATCAGTAATCAGTTATGCTTGTCAGGTCTGGGGATATGCTGCTAAATCCCATATGAGTAAATTAGAGGCTCTTCAAAATTCCACCCTGAGAATCATCACTAATAGCCCATGGTTCTACAGAAATGCCAAAATCCGAGAACTCGGAATTCTTGAACTTAAACAGTTCTTTGGCAAAATCAGTAAAAAATTCTACAAATCACTCATCCATATTGATAACCCAGCAATAGCGCAGATCCCCAGATATGACCATCGTCAAATATCCAATTCTAAAAGACCACGATCAATTCTAAACTATATTTCATGTCTAACGGTAACCGTGCATGG
The DNA here is from genome assembly GCA_947359465.1 of Metellina segmentata. Lineage (NCBI taxonomy): Eukaryota > Metazoa > Arthropoda > Arachnida > Araneae > Tetragnathidae > Metellina > Metellina segmentata. Next base: position 118,131,698 of record OX375879.1, on the reverse strand, counting down.
TAACCAGTCCATTACGTAACCCAATGCCAAACACCCGCCGCCTTGAGGTAAAATTCTTTTTTTCCGCAAGAAACGTTTTGAAACAACATCTTATCTTTCCGAAAATATTGCATTCCTTCCACGAAAACCTGTTCCTTCCCCTCACACCCGCTAAATGTTCGATGCTCTTTTCGAAGAGGCCGGCTTATTTTCCCCCACGGTATGGGGTAAAACAGGTAATTGACAACATGTTTTAAAACAGCATTATAATTACTAATTTGTATTATTTTTTGCTAAAATTGTTTCTAAAATGCAGAGAAGAATATTAAGTTGCATATTTGATACAATTTTTTTGCAAAAATAACCAATATATATTTTTTGCAAATTAGGTATAAATGAAAAAGCACCTCTTTTTATAACTGTTTTACCCCACCTGACCCTAATCCCTGAATTTGCTACAAGATAAAATCAAACAAATGGATACAGGTTGAAATTCACTGAATGCATTGAGAATTTAAAAGACAAAGATTACCACACCAATTGACTTAAAGGTATCATAGTTTTGTTGAATTGTTACTCAAATTATAAAAAAAACTAAATCCAACAGACTATTACCATTTAGTCATCTGCTTATGAAAATAAATAAAAGTGTACGGTTTATTAATTGTGTTAGGGTGTCAAATCAATAAATTCATCAAAGTATTTGGAACATATCTTACACATTGTGAACACAGAACCAGTGTTCTTTGAAAGTAATAATCAAATTATATGCTTTTAAATTAACATGGCAATATTTGTCCACCAGAAATTTTATTCGTTGAACGATTTGAATTCTAAAGGTAAATGCAAGAACATAAAGTAATTTTTTTTAAATAAAAAGTATTGTTCAAAGCGTTATGTCTTGTTAATAAAAAGGGGCTGATCTGAGAACAACAATTAGATTTTTTTTGAGACAAAAATGGGTGTACTTTTCTTCAATTTTAAATGAATTTATTCTTGTTTTTCATTGGATAAAGTTTAACTTTTTAATCTTTTTTAAACATGTTGAGATAATTTATTTTACTACAATAACTTTTTTTTAATTTCTCGAGAAAGATGATTTTCATTGTGAAAGAAGCTTGTGGTAAATAATACCGGTGGTTGTTGCCATGTCTCTTCGGTGCAATGTTATTGCGTCCATGTTTTCTCTTGCAGTTTCTCTCTGACACTCCAGTTTCCAAGCCGATTTATTCCATATATTTTTTTTTATTTCTGCTAATAAAAATATCCTGTGTACCGTTATTTTTTTTTCCTTAGCACCGGGAGATAGAGGGCCCATAAGCTTCCACTAAATCTTCACCCTCCATCAAACCATTTTATGATTTTGACTGGCTCTCTGATGATAAACAACGACAAAATATCATGGAAAAAAGATGTAGTGATTAAGGCAAAAGATGAAAGTGATATTGCCCAAATGTCTCAACAAAAAAAAATGTTTAATTCCATTTGAAGAATACGATTTAGACTAACGTGTTTTAATCTCTGGTACACGTTCAATCTGTTGAGGATGTTATGTTTCTCAAATCTCTGGTGCACGTTAAATCTGTTGAGGTTTCTCAAATCTCTCATGATTTAAATTAATTCAAGAAATAATTATTAACCCTCTAACAGCCATACGGGTCTGAAGATCACGTCCTCAGAAACCCAAAACGCCCGAGTATCAGTAGTATTATAGCTAACTATTTCTTTCCCCCCTTTTACTCATCATCAGAAGACCGTACAACAGATCCGAAACCCTCAGCTGTTTTAAATGAGGGGGGGTCGTATGGAAAGTGTTCTTTTTAACTTATAAGTCAATCTTAGAACTGGACATGGGTGTTTGCTGACGTTCAGTGACCATTACACAACATCTTTTAATCTCGGAAAGAAAAAAAGGATAAAAAATTGTTAGAAAAAAACACATTTTTGTATTTATAAGAATACTTTTCTTTGGTGAAATTTAGCGGAAATGTAAAGCAATAAGGGAAATTACTTGTAATAAAACGATGAAAACATTTTTTCAATTTTAATTAAACAAACATATTATGCTCTACGTATAATTTTAAATACATATTTGTTCATTAATTGTTTTAAAACTGCAATTTATATATATATTTCCCTCTTATCTCGTTTATTTCAAATCTCTTGCAACTAGAATATATAAGTTATACGTTTTCTGTTGTATTATCTCTCGGCAATAAATTTGCAATTTTTTACCTTATTTTTAAAGCAACATATCAAAAATTCGGGTTTTTTTTTATGGAAATAATATATTTTTTTACTTTGAAATTGATGTTTAAAAAGTTTTTCGGAAATATAATACAGTGATAAAAGTAGTTATTTTTCAATAATTATTCCTTATAAATAGAATCTCAAAGCAAAGTGAATTTTTGATAATGGTTTCTTTTAAAATGGATGACCAAAAGCATCTTGATAAATCACTGAAGTATTACTATAGTTACGCCGAAATTATGTCCTTGAAATAAAAGTTTTACTATTTGTGAGAACTTTTAAAAATATGCAGGTTTTCCTAAAAAAACACTAAGATAGGCAAACCTTTAAGTGTGGAAACTTTTGCTTATTTGAAATAAATTTCACACATTACTGTTATCACCAAACTCTCACTAATAAATCGAAAAAGTAGCATTTTTTACTAGCAATTCAAATTCTTTCTTTACAATTTATTTCTTTTTCAGTTACTATTATATATGCATAGGTAGAAAACCTGTCTTGGAAATAAATTTCACATAAAAATAAAAGCGATTAAGTACTTGAGTGAAATTTTGCGTTGAAAGTGACGTCACTCAAAATAAAAAAGTGTAGTAGTTCCTTCATTTGTTTTAAATTTGTGACAACATCTATTCTAAAAGACCAAAACCTGGTCAGATGAGGGAAAACATAAACTCAACTACTAATAATGTCATCTCATTCTTATGCTATGCTAGCATTCTTAGAATTTTTTTCTTTTGATTAAAACATACCCCCCGACCATTTCTTCTGGGCTACTGTTTTCAAAATTATTTCTGGTTACCGATCGAGACAAATGGTTTTGTATACAAGAAAAGCTGACTTATCGACGCGAGGTCTCATCTCCCTCAGGCTTCAAAGTTCCCGTCACTTGTACGCCTCGAATTGTTCACTTACGATTTTTTTTTACCTTTCTTTAGAGGTCCAGAGTTAACCCCTTGGGTGGTAAATACCCATTTGAAATTTCGCATTGTGGGAATATCAAGGGTAAGGTTGAAGAATTTGCTGGAGGCAAATGCCCATTGAGCACTCAGTTCAAAGGAACCAGACCGATATATTCTCTACTGCCCCAAAACCAAACATGGGATAAAAAAATAAGTAGAGTGGGAAATTGTATTTAAAATTATAGCATGAATTATCGAATTCTTTTTAAGGGTATATTTGCTTTTAGAGCAAGAATTATAGAATTATTTTTGATACATCTGATCGATCAAAAGTTTTCATTTTCAATTTGTCTTTAACTGTAATCTAGAGTTGGTTATTTGGATTTTATGGCATGAGGTTACGAACAGAATGAGCTGCATGCATGACCAAATAAAAAAACAATATGTAAACAAAATATAAACCTTATAAGCATGAAGAAAGAAAAATATTTTAGACATTTTGCCCCAGAACATTTATCGTGCAAACAGAAAATATGCAAAGCTCATGTTTTTTTTCATCCATTGATGATGTAATGTAGCAAATAACACATGAAACTATTATATGATTTATCCAAATGAATAGCATTTCTAAGATGCATTGTCCCCTTATGCATCCACAAAAATCGAAAACCTTCAAAAATGGGATTCATAGCAAAACCATGTATTTAAGATTTGTATGCTCACCGTGTGTTTAGAAGAAGTAAAGGTTTGTCACGTATCGAGAACTCAGCCTAATTTAGGAGATGGGTATTCTTAAGCTAAGGTTCCGGGAACGTGTCAAAAATATTAAATTTTATTCATTTAAAAATCTATTATAACATACATTCACAGGTTGAAGTAGAAAAGTATCAAATAAAAACATTTCTATCACCTTAATATTGAGGTATTGAATAGATTTGTTTGTCAATAATAAATACAAAATTGTAGCTAATTAATTTATATTCTGTTTTCCTTAAGAAATATTTTAAAATCTGGATTAGTTCGGGTTTTTACAGAATATATACTTGCATTATATTCTCACAATAATTACCATAAATATATATTTCTCCAGTACTAATGATAATTTTTTTGTAGAAAATTTCTTTCACAGCAAATCAAGATCAAACATAAAATTTGCTCTAAATAAACACTTTTTTACTTATGATGAATTTGAAGTATATCTGTTAACAGTATCGAGAGAGAGATTTAAAAAATAAAGTTACTGAAATTCTGGAATATTCTTGAATAGAGCAATTTCGTCAGCATTAAAACCCTAATCATCTTTAAAACAATTCTGACACAAGCACATTTTGCAAGTATGACACTCAAAGGAGCTTTCAATGGAACGTCCGCTTATAGTTTTTAAGTCCAAGCTTACGACAAAGGACTCGAGTCCTTCTGCGTCCATCGATTTTTCTTTTCTTGTGAGCGTGAATAGGAGTAGTGAAAAATTCTGAAATATTTCTTTTGCCAGCTCGTCAATCGGTTCTAACTTGAAATCATAGAGTTGAAATGATCGCTTTTATCGGTGGAGAGTTGGTTGTTTTGTGCAAAATGTAGGCATTGCTAATGGCAGTGTCAAGTAGAAAGGAAAAAACACATACCACCACCATTTAGATGATTTCCTAACTACTGAAAAATATTTTCTTTGTTGGTCAGTCAAATCAACTCCTCACATATGTTTATTATAATCCGCGAAAGCTACGGGGGACTGCACTAAATTTTTTTTCTGATCCTTTCCTTCTGGTAACCAAACAACTCTCATTTTTAACATTTGTAGATAAAAGATGTATCTGTTTTTTTGTCTACTCAAGTTGTACATAGAATGCTCGGAGAGTTTATGCACTGAAAACATTTGATTTCATGAGGAACCTATAACTTTAAATTCTTTGGGCAAATTTTTCGGTTTTCCATCACAGTTCCACAAGAATATATTCCTATTTTTAGCAGATCTTTCATCAGTATGACGCTACTGAAAAAGCAATCAAAGTATATTGTGTGGCTTTTATGGGTTATGTCTTTTACTAGATGCATCATAACATCATATCCCAATCAATTTGTTGATCCCGGGGTGTTGTCTTTTTTCCCACAGTACATTTAAGTGTGTATCCTAAGTAAGGTGTACACAGCATCCAAATTTTGATGCCTCGTTTGGCGGGTTTTAAGGGCATATATTGTATAATGCCCAAACGTCCTTTAAATTTAACGAGTGCTTCGTCAACTGATAACTGAGCGTACGGCTTAAAATGCTCGGAAAAATTTTTGCGCAAATATGTTTGTAATGGTTCTACTTTTTGTAAGAAATTGAAATTTTCACTTTCCTTCTTAAGTTCGGATTCCCTGTCCGATATATGAAAATAGTGCTTTATTCGTAAAAAATCTATTTTTACTCACCCTCGTATTTCCGAGTGTTTCGTTACCCAGGCATTTTAAAAGCAAAATATCTCACAAAAGTTTATCCGATCCGCAGACAGAGTGAAGAAGCTATTATGTGTAGTTAGAAAAGGACCCCCTGACACCTGATGATCGCTTAAGCTGACAGGTCGATCTTCGAGACCCTTTCCTCACCGGTAGAGGGGAAGATACGCTGATTAGTTTAAGGCCGGTTCGGGCGGACAGCGGTCGTCTGGATGTAAAGCCGTCTCGGGCGGTTTGGCATTCAGAGGGAAACAATAAATATTTTAATCAATAAATTGCCTTAAATAATAATAATCCCTGAATTTTACTACAAGATGAATCCATTTTCTATAGGCTAGTGTATGTTAAATCTGTTGCTACCAGACTAAAGGGGCAGATGGGAGAACAACATTTTAAATCGATAAATTTTAATTCAAGAAATACATAGGTTTGAAAATTAAAATCTTGTTATATTAAAGGAAATAATACATTATTTTGGAAACTATTGAATGTTTCTCACCCAGTCATTTCCGAATTGTTCTTTCACAACTTTTGCCATAGCAGATGTGATTTTAGCAAAAAAAAAAATATTGACTTGACCTAGTTTCTGATTAGGTAAAAAAACTTTTTAGGGTTCCGTTTTCAATACAACGCCATTTCATATGGTTGGACTTTTTCTCACGGGTAGAAAAAAACAATGGTGCACGCTAAAGCTGTCGAGAAAGACGCACCGACCAGAGATTTGAGAAACATGACCCTACAACAGATTGAACATGGACCAGAGATTTGAGAAACATGACCCTACAACAGATTGAACGTGCACCAGAGATTTGAGAAACATGACCCTACAACAAATTGAACGTGCACCAGAGATTTGAGAAACATGACCCTACAACAGATTGAACGTGCACCAGAGATTTGAGAAACATGACCCTACAACAGATTGAACGTGCACCAGAGATTTGGGAAACTTGACATCCTGCCCTACAACAACAGATTTAACGCGCGAGTGTTGCTGTGAATCGGACCCTCAGAATCCCAAAGCTACACCAGGATGCTAATTATTATTATTTTTTTTTTAAATACACATTGGGTAAAAAAAAAATATTTGTATTCACCTGTTTGTGGTTAATTGAATTGTTGTGCTTCTCTCACGCCAATCTTGTTGCATTTTTTGGACGTGCAGCATTTAACCTTTTCGCATGGGCTCGTATTTTGAAAACAACTTCATTCGTGGGCTCTTTCAGAACGCGCGTTCCTCTAGGGGGAGGTAAGAAAATTTACCACAGGGTTCGAGTAGAGGGGTGGTCACGGGTCTTTGTGTGAAACTGGGTGAGATAAGAGCGAGCGTCTCCTGTTGATAGCTGAACATTCACCCCTCTCTTTAAGAGTACACAGGTTGGGGGAAACTGATGTTTCTTGACATTAAGCACTGGAATTCTCAAAATGGTGTTTTGAAGTCCATTATCTTATTTTCACCAAAAAATGAACAAAAGCTATACTTCCAAAACATTAAAAAAAAATTACTCCATATTTATCACTGGCATATGTATATTGTAAGACTCAATCCCAAAGAGGGCAATACATACTTGCCCTGGTAATGCGCTTGGCGCTAAGTGCGCGGAATAGCAACCTGTTTGGGAGGGGATAACCTCCAGTCCAAAAAAGGGCATTCTTGTATTCTAAAGAACGTCTTTGCGAGGCTTTCTCTCTCTCGAGAAAGCTAGCGTTTCTCCAGGGCCCCGATTTTGCCGCCATGGCATCGAGCCCTGATTTTATTAACAATTTAAACTCTAGTTACTAACGTCTTCTCTCCCATTATTTCCTTTAGGTAACGGATGCATCCATGGGTATCGTTTATTACTTTTATCATCATTGTTACTAAAATGTATATATTTATTGTATTTAATCCAGAATAACAAATAAACGTATTTGTTTCGAACCAACATAGATCTGCTCCTCGAACTTTAAATAGTCATAGTAGAGTTAATTCCCCTTTAGCTCTCACCATTAAGGAGAGATAGTAAGAAAACTATCACATGCCCCTCACAAGGGACTATAGACTCATGTGACAGCCCATGCGAAAAAGGGACGCTCGTGGCAAATAAAGTTCGAAACCAAGACAAAAAGAATTAGTAAAAGCAAATCTTGTAAAAAAAAAAGACAGAGCGTTTGAATTTAAATAAACAGGAAGCACGTTAAATCCATTGAGGATATCATAGCTTTCAAATCCTGTCAGGATTTTGTGTTTCTAAAAATTGGGCGCACGTTAAATCTGTTGTAGCCTGGACAGGTTTCTCAAATTGCGTGTACGTTGACGATTTCATTAAAACCTTTTAAGAGATATTCTCACCCAATCGAATATAAAACAAATCAGACATTGTTTGCTTCCTCAGATCTTTCTTTCGAAAAAAAAATTGCATGCTGTCAGGATTTTGCGTTTTTAAAAATCTTGCGCACGTTAAATCTGTTGTAACAAAAAATAATTTCCAGTGTCTAGGTTTTGCATGCACGTTAAATCTGTTGACGTCTCAAAATAAGTTCCAGTGTCTAGGTTTTGTATACTGTGTATAATTTGTTTTAAATATTGAATACATAATTAAAATACGTTCGGGATTTAAAGACCAACATCATTTTCGATAAAACCGCATGCAATCCATCATTTGCATGCGGATTTCACCGCAGCAAGAGTATTTCTAGCTTGCCGTGCATAACCGTCCATGCACGGCAAGCTAGAAATACTCTCGCTGCGGTGAAATCCGATGCGTATGTTCCCTACTATTGCAATTGGCGTAAAATGGTGTAAAATGACACATTTCGGAGCGTCATTTTGATGAAATTAGACCTTTTAACCATTCTAAAACTAAAAACTAACACTTGTAAACGATAGATGGACTTGAAATTGATCTGACACAACACTTTTATGCTCTAATTTATGTATAAGGAATTATTTCTAAAACATTTTTCAGAATCGGTTTCGAAAAAATTTTCAGAATCGGTTTCCGAAAATTTTTTCGAAAATGATTGTTTATGCATAAATTAGAGCATAAAACCCTTATAAAAGTGTTGTTTCAGATCAATTTCAAGTCCATCTATCGTTTACAAGTGTTAGTTTTTAGTTTTAGACTGGTTAAAAGGTCTAATTTCATCAAAAATGACTCCTAAAACATGCGATTTTAGCGATTTCGAAGGGGGCGTGGCACTTTTGGCGTAGTGCGTTTTCGCGGCAGCGTCAGATCGAATCCAGCTGAAGAAATTTTTTAAATAATCTTGCAAATTTACTAAAAAAATCCCAATTATTTTAATAAATCCACTGTATTTTTTTCATTCATTTTCAATTTTTTTTTAGTGAATTTTCGATTTTTTTTAGTGAATTTTCGATTTTTTTAGTGAATTTCTACGTTTGTCATTTATTTTAAATGCATTAATTTGATTTAAATTATGTGATCGTGATTTTAATTAATTCAAGAAATAATTATTAACGCAGAATTAAATCAAAACAATAAATATTTTAAACTCAAATCAATAAATTGCCTGAAATAAAATAAAAAAGCATAATAATAATCCCTGAACTTTACTACAAAATGAACACATTTTCTATAGGCTGGTGTATGTTAAATCTGTTGTTACCAGACTAAAGGGGGGTAGATGCGAGGACAACATTTTAAAATAATTATATCAACAAGAAATAAATATTTTAAATTAATTCTATCAACAATAAATTAATTCTATCAACAAGAAATATTTTAAACTCAAATCAATAAATTGTCTATACAAGATAAAATTTAAAAAAAAATGAATTCATTTTCAATAGGCTTGTGTATGTTAAATCTGTTGTTACCAGACTAAAGGGGGGGTAGATGCGAGGACAACATTTTAAAATAATTCTATCAACAAGAAATAAATATTTTAAATTAATTCTATCAACAATAAATTAATTCTATCAACAAGAAATATTTTAAACTCAAATCAATAAATTGTCTATACAAGATAAAATTTAAAAAAAAATGAATTCATTTTCAATAGGCTGGTGTATGTTAAATCTGTTGTTACCAGACTAAAGGGGGGGGTAGATGCGAGGACAACATTTTAAAATAATTCTATCAACAAGAAATAAATCAAAACAATTAGCAATAAATTAATTCTATCAACAAGAAATATTTTAAACTCAAATCAATAAATTGTCTACAAGATAAAATTTAAAAAAAAAATGAATCCATTTTCAATAGGCTGGTGTATGTTAAATCTGTTGTTACCAGATTTAACATACACTTACATAACATTTAACATACATTACTCATTTTATATTTCAATTGATGATTTTTTTTTTGGGGGGAGGAGGTATGCCAAAGTTGGATTGAATTCATATTTGCTCAGAGTGATTCGTGTGTTAATTTTACAAATTTCGTATCCTCCTGACCTGTATGTGATATGTATTTGTAAAAAAATTCATTTCCACGTTAACAATCATCCTGATTCGTATCATATTAGAATAAGGATCATGTCACAATAATTCTGCAGTGGGATTGTTATTGTGTGTGAGAGACAAACATGACTACTGACATTTTATATTTCAATTGATTTTTATTTTTTTGGGAGGTGTGTGTTTTTTTTTCATGTGTAAACAATAATTCATATTTGCTGAGAGTGTGTCAATTTACAAATTCCCCCCTGACCTGTCAAGTGTGTAATATGTATTTTGTTAAAATTCATTTCCATCATCCTGATTCATATCCCAAAGATTCTTTTCCTCCAGCTTTTGAAAAAAACAAAAACAACCGACACATTTCAAGGAATGTTTATTGAGCGAGACATGAATACTGTCAACTGATTTTATACAATTGTTGCATTTCAATGTAAAATATATCTGGTTGATTTTATAAATCGAATGTATCCTGATATATATATATATATATATATATATATATATATATATATATATATATATATATATATATATATATATATATATATATTTCAAATGAAAATTTCGTGTGTTGATCTACAGGTATGTTCAGTGTAAAATGTTTTCACATCATTTGAGTGATTTTTTCCTCTCAAAAAATCCTGATGGTCACTCGAATCAGAGTGTGCTCTGGCCCCTCTTGTACGAGTGTGCTTTCAGGATGAGTTGGAAATCATTACCATTGTTTTGTTACACAGGTACAGTAACGTGTGTATCAAATAATTATGCCGGATCATTAATTTCGGGACAATCTCTTCACTGCAATGAATGCATGACACTGCAGTTTTAGTGTCTTGGATCAAATGGTAATACTGGTTCAAAGACATATCTATATCTGTATATATATTATATCTATATATATATATATATATATATATATATATATAACCTTTGACCCCTTAGGTTGAAATTCTGAAATTACTCTACGAAATACCTCTAAGAAAAGGGGTATAAGGTTGTGTAAAGAATTAAGAATGCAACGTTCTCTCAGAAATCAAAATCATAAACTGAAAACATTTGTGTAAAGAAATTAAGAATGCAACGTTCTCTCAGAAATCAAAATCATGGATCACATTGCTAATTGAATGGACTGGGATGAAGATTGTATTTATATTCACATGTTTTCAAAATGAATAAATGTTTTTTTTATTTATGATTATTTTATTTTAACGTGTGTATCAATAACGTGTGTATCAAATAATTATACCCTTTTCAGGACACCTGGATTGGTGGGAAACATGAAATCCACAACAGATTTAACATGTGTATCAAATAATTATGCCCTTTTCAGGAAACATGAAATCCACAACAGATTTAACATGTGTATCAAATAGATCTCATTGCTAATCGAATGGGCAGGGATGAAGATTGTATTTATATTCACATGTTTTCAAAATGAATAAATATATATTTTTTATTTATGATATGTGTTTCATTTCAAACCCTATTAAAAAAAAAAGTTTCAGGTGAAATTTTTTTTTCTGATTGACACACTAAGCATTTTAATGTATACACATATTGTTTATTGAGCGAGGCACACAAGTTTTTTGTTGAATGATGCGAGACTCCTGGAAGAGGTACACGGTATAAATATATATTTTTTTATGTGATGACTTTGCATGATGCGGTATAAATAATTTTATTTTGTGGAAGGCAAATCTTCTGGTATGGGTCTCACTTTTAAAAAAAACTTGGGGGGGAGTAAATAAAACAATTGGGGTGCACGTTCAATTGATTGGCGAGAGAAGAAAAAAAAAACAACACTCGGGTGTTGCCATCTTGTTGATAAATGTTCAAACCCAATCTTGGAAATTAAAAATAATAAAAGGCAGTCGTAATTCACATCGCTTTTGCCGATAAATACTCAATCTTGGAAAATAATAAAAGGCACGCGCAATCACATCGCTTTTGCCAATAAATGTTCAAACCCAATCTTGAAAAATATAAAAGGCACGTTTAATTCATTTTCAAATCCAATCTTGGAAATAAAAAATATAAAAGGCACGTTTAATTCATTTTCAAATCCAATCTTGGAAATAAAAAATATAAAAGGCACGTTTAATTCATTTACAAATCCAATCTTGAAAATAAAAAAAAATATAAAAGGCACGTTTAATTCATTTACAAACCCAATCTTGGAAATAAAAAAAAATATAAAATGCACGTTTAATTCAAAATGGGTCGTTTTCAATTTAGGAAATTTTTTTCATGGGGTTACGGTGCTCATCTATTTTTTCGACCGACTGTACGCCACCTATGGCATGGACTGTAAAACCATTGACTAGTGTCTGTTTGACAGTCGTCGTCATAGGGTACATGTCAAATGGGATTGGCACCGGGACAACCTCGAAAATAAAAATTTATTTCATATGCCCTAGATTTACTGTCATGTTCTATTTAAAAAAACAACGTGTCTCAATCCAAATCAAATGGGATTAAACTTGACATTTGCAAAATGAGTTGATTGATCATTGCATCTTTTTCTATAATTATGGCATCTTTTTCCCTGATAGTGTGTCGCTCTTTTTCAATCATTGCATCTTTTTCTGTAATCACGGCAGTCAATTCCGTTCGAACACGATCAACGGCCGTCAAAATCTCCTGTTGTTTTTTACCAAATCTAAAGGGTTCTCGAAGCACCAGGTCCATCAATGCATTGCCCAAAGTTAATTGCCGGTGCGTCCAGTCGTGCATTGTCATATCCCATACAGACTCGGTGGGTGACAGTACAACAGGCACAATCCATTCATTCAAATAAATATATTCGTTGAATGGAATGATACTGTTGCTGCACGCATCGGATTGAAAACTGTTTTCCAAATCCAACTGCTTGTCGCGTTGAAGGGGAATCACATGTCTGCGCAGGGAATCGATATTCTCATAGATGGTATACCATCCATCTCCACTTTTATTCTCCACCAGGATCTCATTCAAGGGGGCACTATTCTTGTGTCTAAAATCCATGTACTCCTTTAAACCGTTTCGGTAACTGAGGGATAACATGAGAGCTGCGTGCTGGGGCATGGTTCGATTCAAATAAAAGTGATGACTACCCCTTTTCTGGCGACCACTTTTAAATTTTTTCATGCCTAAATAATCATCCTCACGACCTTCCCGTTCCTCGTTTGCTTTTTGCAAAGCAATTTCAGTCCAGTTACATTGGGATCGAAAATCACTCACATAACACATGACATTGATCAAATGTTGAGTGGATTTAATATGTTTCATTAATTTACAGGGCGTATTTTTTTGTACGCGAATGCCCTCTGCCATTTTCACCTTGTACCAACAACTTTTAAATGCGTCCTTGTCCTCGAAACGCAGCACGCAAATCATATGTTTGTGGAGTTTATACATGGGATCTGTATTGGGCAAACCATCGCACACGCACCAGTACGGGAGAAAGAATATTTTATCCTTTAGAGTCTCCATGCGCATCAAATTTTGCATGGCTCCCGCTCGCACCATTACGTGATACCACAATAGTTTCGTATGGGCTGCGTGGTGCAAAGCGACCCAGCGCCAATCCATATGCAAACTGGTACAAAATTCCAACGCATTATTGTTGGACAGAAAGAGTACGTGGGACAAGACCGTGTCGAAACTGGATGCGATCGACTCGTCATACAATTCAGGAACTTCCTGGCAAGACAGTTTGGTACCGTTGAAATGCGGATGCTCGATCCAATGCGTACACTCTTCACAGTTCCAATACTCAAACAGTTGTTGAGGCGGGTTGGTGAGTGCAGACCATTTCATTTTTTTGGTTTCATGTTCAGCCAAATACCGCTCTTTGCGTTTGCGATCGTCCAACGCACACTTTTCCGCATCTCGTTTGGTTTTCAAACAATCGTACCGGTGTCGAGAATGATCCAGACCGTCACCACGTATCCAGGAAAAATCGAGGCACCAAGGACATTTGTACTGACAATCGATACGGTGCACTTGGAATAAATGACGGATCATTGCTTTCGGGACGATCTTTTCATTACAATGAATGCATGACACTGCAGTTTTAGTGCCTTGAATCAAATTGTAATATTGCTTCGAATACATATCTGAAGAACCGTGTGGAATGACCACACACTTCTCCACATTTCGTTTGGCTTTCAAACAATCGTACCGGTGTCGATAATGATCCTGACCGTCACCACGTATCCAGAAAAAATCGAGGCACCAAGGACACTTGAAGTTAGATTGAATATCGTGCACTTGCAATAAATGCTGGATCATTAATTTCGGGACAATGTCTTCACTGCAATGAATGCATGACACTGCAGTTTTAGTGTCTTGGATCAAATGGTAATACTGGTTCAAAGACATATCTATATCTGTATCTATATTATATATATATATATATATATATATATATATATATATATATATAATATCTATATCTATATTAAATCTATATATATAATATATATAAACTTTGACCTTTGAACTTAGCGGTTGAACTTCTGAAATTACCTACTGAAAAAGGCTGTAAGGTTGTGTAAAGAATTAAGAATGCAACGTTCTCTCAGAAATCAAAATCATAAACTGAAAACATTTGTAACAAAACTTTTTTATACGATCAAATGTTTTCGATATCATCCAATCAAAAACGAATGCAACGTTTTCTCAGAAATCAACTGAAAACCTTTGTAACAAAATTTTTTATGCGATCCAATATATCGATATCATTAAGAATGCAACGTTCTCTCAAATCTAGTTTTATGCGAGAGAGAGAGAGACAGTCAAAAATCCTAAAGAATGCAAGGTTCTCTCAAATCTAGTTTTATGCGAGAGAGAGACAGTCAAAAAACAAAAATGTTCTGGAGCAGCACCCCCTTTTATATCCCCGCAGAAAAAAAAAAAAAAAAAAAAAAAAAAAAAAAAAAAAAAAAAAAAAAAAAAAAAAAAAAAATTTAGAAAAAAATTTAGAAAAAAATAATCACCTGATTGGTTAAAACGGATGGGATATAAAAGGGTCACCGTTTTCAATACCACGCCATTTCTCTCACGATTGGAATGGTGCATGTTAAATCTGTCGTGGCAGCAACAACAAAAAAAAGTTTTCAGTCACCCAATTGAATTTAGATTTTTTAAGTATACATTCAAGTGAAGAAATGAATTTTTAAAGCAAAATCTATAAATGTCAGTTCAAAGTCGATGGATAGATGGCAGCACGAAATGGGTAGATTTTGGTCTACTTTTCCCAAGTCCCAACGATATTTTAAAAAATTCATATAAAATCAGGAAATGTGCACAAAAATATGAAATTAATTGCAGTAACAAGGCGTAATTGTAGTGTTCATTTTGGAGTGGTTTCGTATTTTTAAAACAATTTAAAATTTTTAAGATTTATCAGCTTTCACGTAGCACGATATTGCAAACAGAAATGTTAAAGTAGAAATGAACGAAGAAATGACGAAAAACGTTTATTTAAAACACAATCTATAAAATTTATTTTTTCAATTAACAAGAGCCTTTTTCATTGTTTTGCGTGTGGGCGTCGTTAAAAAGCAACACGCGAAAATCGTGGGATTAAACTCGAACCCCGAAATCCTGAAAACGTTTATTTAAATACAAAACAACATTACCAAACGTTTCGTTTTCAATTAATTTGAGTATATTTTCGCTAAACAAGGGCCAAATTAACTGTTTGCGCGTGGTTTTAAAGCGTATGTTTTCCTCAAGTGGAAATCAAGATTGGTGTTTTTTTTTTTTGCAAACCATCATCCACACAATTTGAACATCAAAAAACATTACCAAACGTTTCATTTTCAATTAATTTGAGTATATTTTAACGTTTGCGCGTGGTTTTAAAGCCCATTTCGTATGTTTTTCCGTAAGTGAACGCGCGAAATCAAGAATGGCGTTTTCCAATCATCATCTTTTAAACAACACGATTCGTTCATTTCAACATCAAAAAACATTGTCAAACGTTACATTTCCAATCAATTAGAGTCTATTTTATCATTTGCGCGTAGTCTTGTAGCCTATTTCGGACGAAAAAAGTCATAGTTGTTAACTATATATACATTTCAAACGGCATTCATTACAACTGAACGGTGGCTCAATGGCGTAGGCACCTGGTTTTTTTCGCCAACAGTGGAGCGGTAGATGGTAGGATCGAACCCGGCCAAGGGTGGATATTAAAAAATTGTTTTTAACAAAGTTAAAATGGCAGAATTAAAAAAATAACCTCTGAGGGTATTAAAATCTCAAGTATATATAATGAGGAAAAAAAAAAAAAAAAAAAAAAAAAAAAAAAAAAAAAAAAAAAAAAAAAAAAAAAAAAAAACTTCCCCGCGTTCCAAAAACAACTTTTTGAAGGATATTGCCTTATATGGTCACAACGCTTCGACCGCGTGCTAAAAAATAACTTTTTTCAAGGATATTGCCTTATATGGTCACAACGCTTCGACCTGCTTTTTCCTGCGATCCTATTGGCTCAAACTTTGCAGCGGTGGGTATAAGAAGCGATGCGATCCGCCATTCTATCGGACTCATTGGTAAGTAAACTCTTGTTGCTTTTGCTGCTTCTCGCTGCTTGTTGTCCTGTTCCTGCTCTCTTTTCCCCCGGTTCGGTGGAATTGGGGAAAAGAGCAGAAACAGTTGCTCTGTGTGTGTGTATGCTTTTTTTTTGGCGCATGTGGTGTCATCCTGCACCTTCGCAATTCCAGTCAATTTCCCCGAAAAACATGTCCCTCCTGCAGGGCTAGTAAGGGAATCGTACTGGGTCTTTGTGGAGTGTGTGGGGATTTATGCAAAGGACTGAGCCGGCCAGACCTCTGCATAAAGACACGCTTTTTATTTTTTTTTCGCTTTTGTTGTCATGTCCCTCCCCGAGTCCCGAAGCAAGAAGACGCAATCGATAACCCATGCTGTTTGACCCCGTGTATGGCTATACATGGATGCACAGCATGGGTTGAGGATCCTGTACCCCCTTTTTGGGGAGTATGGATGCCTGTTTCTTTATTGAAACAGATGCGCGTTTCGAGAATTTTTTTCTCGTTGCGCTTGCTCGTTTCGAAAAAAAACCTTGTGTTTTTTTTCGATTACGGATGCCTGATACGACGTATGTCGTTCAGATGCTCGTTCTTTTTATAAAGGACGGATGGATACCTTTGTACCCAAGACTTTGGTCCTGATGACGGATTTCTGTTTCTCGAGGGATCATGACATTGGAGGCCTGCACGGTAAAACGTGGAGTTGCCTGTATCTGGGGAAGCCTCTTGGTGCACCCGGGAAGGATGCCTGTTTCTCCTGAAACGGATGCCCATCATCGAGAAAATATCTCTCGTGTTGGATGCCTACAACCAGGCTTCAAAAACCTGGGGGTAGGTTTTTTTCCCCTACAGGTGGCGAGTGAATTGAATTTTTTTTGTTCATTCACACGGCTCGGTGGTGAAGTGAATTCTTTTTTTGTTCCTTCACACGGCCGCAAGAAGAAGAGGATGATCCAGTGGTGGTGAATTGAATTTTTTTGTTCATTCACAAACCAGAGTGTGAATTGAATTTTTGTTCATTCACAAGCCGAACGAGGTAAGTATAATGTTTTTTTACAGGTTATCCTGGTGAATTGAATTATTGTTCATTCACGAACAGATCCAGTGGTGGTGATCGGACTCATTGGTAAGTAAACTCTTGTTGCTTTTGCTGCTTCTCGCTGCTTGTTGTCCTGTTCCTGCTCTCTTTTCCCCCGGTTCGGTGGAATTGGGGAAAAGAGCAGAAACAGTTGCTCTGTGTGTGTATGCTTTTTTTTTGGCGCATGTGGTGTCATCCTGCACCTTCGCAATTCCAGTCAATTTCCCCGAAAAACATGTCCCTCCTGCAGGGCTAGTAAGGGAATCGTACTGGGTCTTTGTGGAGTGTGTGGGGATTTATGCAAAGGACTGAGCCGGCCAGACCTCTGCATAAAGACACGCTTTTTATTTTTTTTTCGCTTTTGTTGTCATGTCCCTCCCCGAGTCCCGAAGCAAGAAGACGCAATCGATAACCCATGCTGTTTGACCCCGTGTATGGCTATACATGGATGCACAGCATGGGTTGAGGATCCTGTACCCCCTTTTTGGGGAGTATGGATGCCTGTTTCTTTATTGAAACAGATGCGCGTTTCGAGAATTTTTTTCTCGTTGCGCTTGCTCGTTTCGAAAAAAAACCTTGTGTTTTTTTTCGATTACGGATGCCTGATACGACGTATGTCGTTCAGATGCTCGTTCTTTTTATAAAGGACGGATGGATACCTTTGTACCCAAGACTTTGGTCCTGATGACGGATTTCTGTTTCTCGAGGGATCATGACATTGGAGGCCTGCACGGTAAAACGTGGAGTTGCCTGTATCTGGGGAAGCCTCTTGGTGCACCCGGGAAGGATGCCTGTTTCTCCTGAAACGGATGCCCATCATCGAGAAAATATCTCTCGTGTTGGATGCCTACAACCAGGCTTCAAAAACCTGGGGGTAGGTTTTTTTCCCCTACAGGTGGCGAGTGAATTGAATTTTTTTTGTTCATTCACACGGCCCGGTGGTGAAGTGAATTCTTTTTTTGTTCCTTCACACGGCCGCAAGAAGAAGAGGATGATCCAGTGGTGGTGAAGAAGATCCAGTGGTGGTGAATTGAATTTTTTTGTTCATTCACAAACCAGAGTGTGAATTGAATTTTTGTTCATTCACAAGCTGAACGAGGTAAGTATAATTTTTTTTTACAGGTTATCCTGGTGAATTGAATTATTGTTCATTCACGAACAGATCCAGTGGTGGTGAAGAAGAAGATGATGATCCAGTGGTGGTGAATTGAATTTTTTTGTTCATTCACAAACCAGAGTGTGAATTGAATTTTTGTTCATTCACAAGCCGAACGAGGTAAGTATAATGTTTTTTTACAGGTTATCCTGGTGAATTGAATTATTGTTCATTCACGAACAGATCCAGTGGTGGTGAAGATGAAGATGATGATCCAGTGGTGGTGAATTGAATTTTTTGTTCATTCATTCACAAACCAGAGTGTGAATTGAATTTTTGTTCATTCACAAGCCGAACGAGGTAAGTATAATGTTTTTTTACAGGTTATCCTGGTGAATTGAATTATTGTTCATTCACGAACAGATCCAGTGGTGGTGAAGATGAAGATGATCCAGTGGTGGTGAATTGAATTTTTGTTCATTCACAAGCCGAACGAGGTAAGTATAATTTTTTTTAATAGGTTCTCCTGGTGAATTGAATTATTGTTCATTCACGAGCAGATCCAGTGGTGGTGAATTGAATTTTTTTGTTCATTCACAAGCCGAACGAGGTAAGTATTAGTTTTATTTTTTAAGAGTTTCATTTTTTTATAATAGGTGTGATGTATAAAATGTAGTGTGCGTGTGTGTAGAAGGTGTTTAAGTGTATTATTGTTTAAGGATATTAGTGTTTAAGGTTTAGAGAATAAGGTTTAGTGTTTAAGGTTTAGAGTATAAGGTTTAGTGTATAAGGCTTAGAGTATAAGGTGTAGAGAATAAGGTTTAGTGTTTAAGGTGTAGAGTATAAGGTTTAGAGTATAAGGTTTAGAGTTTAAGGTTTAGAGTATAAGGTTTAGTGTTTAAGGTGTAGAGTATATATAAGTTTTAGAGTATAAGGTTTAGTGTTTAAGGTTTAGAGTATAAGGTTTAGAGTATAAGGTTTAGTGTTTAAGGTTTAGAGTATAAGGTTATTAGAGTATAAGGTGTATTTAAAAACTTAAAAATCAACTCATCAAACTCATCTAAATTTTAAAAAAAACTAAACTAAAAATAATTCTAAATTAAACCAACTCATCCAAATAGAAAGGGATTTAATCCCGATGGGCATTCTTATTGATTTGTCCCTTTTTTGGGCTGTCTTTGAGAATTGTCTTTCAGGATACGATTCCAGGTTTGGATGAGTATGTTTTGATCGACCACAAAGAAGGGTACGCATATTAAATGTAGGATTTTGACGGTAGGTTGTCTCCGAGTTTGTACCTGCAATAGAGTTTGTACCTGATATTTAGATCAAAGTGTGCTGAGTAATTTGATATTATTTTTTTTTAGATCTCGTGAGATAAGTGTTTGATAATGCTAAGAGTAATTTTTAAGGCTCTCCAAAAATTTTTAAAAATTTTTCTAACGGATTATTATAGTACAGGAAAAAAAAAAATTGCCAGTAAAACCTAAACATTTGATAACCTTTTCACAAAATCATGTATTTACATGTCATGGGGAACATCCTCCAAAAATTGATTTTTGGTAATCAACTGTGCACATCGCAAGTTTGACCCGACCCTCAGGTGCACTAAAGTAAACGTTTTCGTCAGGACCCTATAACCATGACAGCAAAAAAGTATGAAAATTTCATTCGAGACTGTAAATATGCAGTTCCGTGTGTGAAATGTAACGAAAAGATTTTACCGAGAGGAATGATTCTACATTTTGGTGAGAAGCACGCTCTAAAATGTAACGGCAAGTGTCCTTGGTGCCTCGAGTTTTTTCTGGGTGCGGGGCGACGGCCAAGATCATTACCAACACCGGTATGATTGTTTGGAAATGAAACGCGATCGTGTGAAGCAGCAATTGCAAGATACGAAACGAAAACAGAAGTATTTGAAGCAAAATGAAATAAAATGGACTATGAAACTGAATTTCGATTATGAAAACTGTATTCAAAATCCACATGTCAATATAAAAAAATATGACGAGGAAAAGCCAGAATTGTATGTAGATACAAGTACACTTTTTACGAATCCGTTACCCATTCAGTCGGGTTTCTTGCAAAATGCCTTGGAATTCGATCCGAGATTGAATATCGAATGGCAATAAGTCGTGTTGCACCATGTAGGTCAAACGCGACTGGTATGGTTTCACCTGATGGTACGAGCTGGAGCCATCCAGAGTTTTATGCGGATGCGTGAGAATCTTTTGGATAAAGTATTCTTTCTTCCGTATTGGTGTGTGTGCGATGGATTACCTAACGAGGATCCCATGTACAGAGTCCATAAACATATGATTTGTTATATGCCTTTAGAGCATACAAAAGAATTTAAAAGTCATTGGTCCAAAGTCAAAATGGAGGCCGGAATGGTCGTACAAAGAAAGATACCCTGCAAAATCCTCGTAAGCATCGAGTCGACGCAGCATTTGATCAATGCCATGCGGTATGTGAGTGACGTGAAATCGCAATGCAATTGGAATGATGAAATGGCATTGGGCCGTGAAGAAAAAGAAGGAGCCCTTTCGATTTGGTAAAAAGCAGCAAGAAATTTTGACTGCGGTAGAACGGGTTCGTACCGAATTAGGGGCGAAACTAGATGCTATTATGGAAGAAGATCGACACATTATTAAGGAAAAAGATGCAATTATTATGGAAAAAGACAATATTATCATGGAAAAAGACAATATCATTGAAAGAGAACGACAAGTAATTATGGAAAAAGATAATATTATAGCACATGTTCGAATAGAATTGATGAGAAAGTTTGAAGAAAAAGACAAAAAAATAATTTTGGACTTGATGCCATCATTGAACATGCTTGGATAAGTATTAAAATTTCCCCCACATCGTTGGCACTACCCAAAATTATTTATCATGGTATGTTTGATGAAGAAAAAAAAAAAAAAAAAAAAAAAAAAAAAAAAGTTTTTTTTTTTTTTTTTTTTTTTTTTTTTTTTTTTTTTTTTTTTTTTTTTTTTTTTTTACTGGAGTGGGTATATCTTGAAGATTCTCAATTGATAATCAAATGCTCTCAGCTCTTTGGACCAGCACATCCTTTTCTTGTTTCGACAAACGACCCTACCACGAGCTTAGTACGCACAAGGACATTCAAGTTGCTCCCGCCTTACCTCAGACATGATTCAACTGATAGATATTCAAGCATCTTACGTGGGTATCGGGAAGACACACTTCGCCAAGAGTCTAGGTTATGCCTGGGTGGACGATTGCCTCTCTTTGGTAGAGACTTTATTGGACGAGTCTCTTGTCACGGATACAATGACCAAACTTTATTTAGTATTGGAAAATTACGTGGCCAAAATTGAGCAAGTGATTCAAAAGGCGGACAACAAGGAGAAAATGATCATCGTCTCTTCTCGTAACCCTCTCATCTCTGCCTTTCAATTTCAAGAGGGTTTGACGATGACAGAGATGACTCGCCTAGCAAAATATTACGAGGAACGATTGAGGCGTATCGGAGTTGGCGAAGTGCACTTGCTAGACTATGGGGACTCAATTACCTTTAGTGAGTATTCTAGAAAGATGGGATATCTGCGAATGTTGGAAAGAGGACGCACCTTTGAAATTGAAAAATATCCCGACGAAAAAATATATGTTGATTTCTTCAAAAAGGCAGAGGAAATGAAGCACCAGTGGTTGCCAGAAGTGATACCATTAATAATTTCGTACCACGCAATGCCTTTTATGGGGTTTGAAAAGTCTGACAGAGATGTTATAAATGCGTTCCTTGAGAACTTGGAAGAGTACACTTGGTAAAAAAAATGTTAAGATTTGAATTAAAAAAAAAAAAAAAAAAAAAAAAAAAAAAAAAAAAAAAAAAAAAAAAAAAAAAAAATTAATTTTTTTTTTTTTTTTTTTTTTTTTTTTTTTTTTTTTTTTTTTTTTTTTTCTTCATCAAACATATCATGATAAATAATTTTGGGTAGTGCCAACGATGTGGGGGAAATTTTAATACTTAAATTAAAAAAAAAAAAAAAAAAAAAAAAAAAAAAAAAAAAAAAAAAAAAAAAAAAAAAAAAAAAAAAAAAAAATTAATTTTTTTTTTTTTTTTTTTTTTTTTTTTTTTTTTTTTTTTTTTCTTCATCAAACGTATCATGATAAATAATTTTGGGTAGTGCCAACGATGTGGGGGAAATTTTAATACTTAAATTAAAAAAAAAAAAAAAAAAAAAAAAAAAAAAAAAAAAAAAAAAAAAAAAAAAAAAAAAAAATTTTTTTTTTTTTTTTTTTTTTTTTTTTTTTTTTTTTTTTTTTTTTTTTTTTTTTTTCTTCATCAAACATATCATGATAAATAATTTTGGGTAGTGCCAACGATGTGGGGGAAATTTTAATACTTAAATTAAAAAAAAAAAAAAAAAAAAAAAAAAAAAAAAAAAAAAAAAAAAAAAAAAAAAAAAAAAAATTTTTTTTTTTTTTTTTTTTTTTTTTTTTTTTTTTTTTTTTTTTCTTCATCAAACATATCATGATAAATAATTTTGGGTAGTGCCAACGATGTGGGGGAAATTTTAATACTTAAATTAAAAAAAAAAAAAAAAAAAAAAAAAAAAAAAAAAAAAAAAAAAAAAAAAAAAAATTTTTTTTTTTTTTTTTTTTTTTTTTTTTTTTTTTTTTTTTTTTCTTCATCAAATATATCATGATAAATAATTTTGGGTAGTGCCAACGATGTGGGGGAAATTTTAATACTTAAATTAAAAAAAAAAAAAAAAAAAAAAAAAAAAAAAAAAAAAAAAAAAAAAATTTTTTTTTTTTTTTTTTTTTTTTTTTTTTTTTTTTTTTTTTTTTTTTTTTTTCATCAAACATATCATGATAAATAATTTTGGGTAGTGCCAACGATGTGGGGGAAATTTTAATACTTAAATTAAAAAAAAAAAAAAAAAAAAAAAAAAAAAAAAAAAAAAAAAAAAAAAAAAATTTTTTTTTTTTTTTTTTTTTTTTTTTTTTTTTTTTTTTTTTTTTTTTTTTTTTTTTCTTCATCAAACATATCATGATAAATAATTTTGGGTAGTGCCAACGATGTGGGGGAAATTTTAATAATTAGATTAAAAAAAAAAAAAAAAAAAAAAAAAAAAAAAAAAAAAAAAAAAAAAAAAAAATTTTTTTTTTTTTTTTTTTTTTTTTTTTTTTTTTTTTTTTTTTTTTTTTAATAATTTTTTTGGTGAGTGTGTATACAGCTTGAGAATTACATTTGTAGATTCAGTACCAACATTTAATAATAACTATTCAACCACGCTAAATTAAATAAATACCACCATCTACTGTTGGCTCGATAAGTCTCCCCCATGTCCTGTCGTGTCAGGACACATCCCGAAAGATACGTGGAGGTTAATATTGTATTCACGAATCAATGCATCTTTTTTTCTTGATAATTGCATCCTTTTCCTTAATCACGGCACTTTATTTCATTCTGCGTTCATCCAAGTACTGCTGCTTCTCGGCATCCTTTTTCAAACACTCGGACCGTAATGATTGCGACCGTCCAGGAAAAACACCAGGTTACGGTTACAATTCACGTCAATCATTAATTTCGGCACCACAATGCACGAAATCGCAATTTTAGTATCAAGTCTTTTGTGAAGGAGTGCAAATTATTGTGTGAAAAAGGTGGCAAGGTCTAGACGAGCAACTCTCAAGTATGGGGGACCCTATAAAAGATGTTAAAAAATTGTTATTCAAAGATTAATTATTTAATTAAAAATCCAAAGTAATGAGTTTCAATAGATGAATTCTAATGTATAAAATCTAAAGGTCTTCATTAAAAATCCAAAGTAATGAGTTTCAATAGATGAATTCTAATGTATAAAATCCAAAGGTCTTCATTAAAAAACAAAAGTAATGAGTTTCAATAGATGAATTAGAGTGAAAGAAAAAACAAGAATTTTTTTTTAGTAAACGTGCACCATTTTTGTGCAGATTTATTCATAAACAAAAAAAACAATTTTTTTTTCAATGTTTGATGGGGTTGAGAAGAGTCCGAAGCACTTCACTGCAACCTTTCACCACGGCATTCCAACGGTGGCACTTTTCTTTTTTACAAAACAAGCACGTTCCGTGGCTTTTGCGGGCGTTCAACAAAACAGTTTGAATTTTTCGAAGGGGATTGTAGGGTTCCAATGGCATCGTCATCGCTTTCCACTGCTGTTTGGTGCACATGTCGGTCATGTAGAGGAGGCCGACGCCCAGTCGTGTGACGGTTTCCATCAAGTGGGTGGCAAACTGTGGGTCGTCGTCTACACTGTAGGACACGACGCCGTTGGTCAGGGTAAAGCTCTTGTCCATCAAGCACACGACGGCCATCCCGCCTTGGTGAAAATAAGTTTTGATGTGTGGATCAGCAGCACCACGTTGACGTGTCGTCCCTTGGCGTGGAGGACCCCTCCACTGGTTACAGGGAAGTCCTCCTGGGCGGGGGTGGTATCCAGAACCCCGGTTGCGAGGCCGACAACGACGATCATCGAGTGGACCTCTCCACTGGTTGCAGAGACCCGAGTTTGTCTTGGGTCGACGTGCTGCTGCTGCTGCGCTCTTTGCAGGGTTGGCTTGCATTCTTTCAGGAGAGTGGCAGGGATTTGCTCCAACACTTGGCAAAAGTAGACGCTATCTTACATAGCCTCCCATGAAACGTATGACTCCTTTCGGTAACACGTTCTGCAAGTACAAGTAGGTGGTCCAATCGTCCGTGGCCAAAGTCAACACATCCTCTTTCTGGTAACGGTGCACGAGTTCTTGGTAAAATAGTCTCAAGTACTGTTGCATGTCCGAGTCACATACCCGGATCTGATCCTCTTTATAGCAGTGTGGGGACTCCAAGAAAGGATTGGGATTCAACAACGAGTTTGAAACCACTTCGTCAAAGGTGAAAGTCAGGGAATTGCCGTTTCGTCTGATTACATACACGGTTCTATTCTCGTCCATATACGTGAAACACATTTCGAGGGGAGTCCATTCGTTTTTGTGAAATATCCATTTCGTGCTAACAACATACTCGAGGCACATGGTAAGACAGAATGATGCGCAGCAGTAGTAGCTCGACCTTTTTATAGCCAGCCACTGCCAAAAAAAATCCATCCGCGTGCATTGCCTTTTATGGTCACAACGTTTCTTATTGGCTGAGCGTTGGGTCACACCGTTCCTTATTGGCTCAGCGTTGGGTATTGCGGTCACAACGTTTCGACCGCGTGCTAGAAAATAAAACTTTTTTTTTCAAAAGGATATTACCTCGCCAAGCATGGAGATTTTCCAAGGAAAGAGGCGGTTGCTTCGCTCTGCAAGGTGAAATTACCAGGAAAAAACATACTTTCCAACGTCACGTACCCAAGCTCGTTTTTTTTTTTTTTTTTTTTTTTTTTTTTTTTTTTTTTTTTTTTTTTTTTTTTTTTTTTTTTTTTTTTTTTTCCCTTCCTTGCCTATATAATCCGTCGTGGATGTGGTTTGGATCATTCCTGTGCTCTCACGATGGAAGTGTTGGACCATATTCTACAACCCGTTTCACCCTGCCCTTCTATGGAGAGTATCGATCCAGAACCGGATGCTGAACCCCTTGCTGAGACTGCTGCTGCTGCTGGTGGTGGTAATAATGACGATGATTACGATTGTGGTGGGAATGCACCACCCCAACGGTTCCATCCGCAACGGTTCCATCCGCAACGATTCCATCCCCAACGGTTCCACCCGCAACGGTTCAGTCCACGCTATCGTCCACGGTTCAATCCGCAGCAGCAGTGGACGGGTCCCCCACGCCGTTTGCCCGATTACAGCCGCAGCTTTATAGCGAAACGACCCAATGTGCAAACCTTTTTTCACAAGGGTGGCATGGCGGCATTGTGTTTGCGGGATCAAAGTTACACCCTCACGAATGGAGCCGTTTCCTATAGCGTCGACGATAGTCCAGACTATGCGACCACCTTGTTGGAGAACGTGATGACGTTGGGAGTCAGCAGGCTGTACGTCACCGACGCGTCGACCAAAGCCCAGTGGAAGGCGATAACGGTCGGTTTGAGCCCTTACCACCCCATCAAAAATGTGCAAGTCGTCTTGTTGACGAACGCGAAAGAACACGACAAGTGCATGTTTTGTCATGAAGCGCGGTGTCATCGTTGGAATGCAGTGGTGGGGGGTGTGAGTGAGATACTGCACGCACCCCTCAACCCGATCAAACATTAAAATGATGTTAATAAAAAATTTTTTTGTCTGTATTCTAGTGGTGGTGTGGTTTATTTCACAAGATTCTAGGGTCAATGTTTCTCAAATCTCGATGGGCACACGTTTCTCAAATCTTGAGTCTATGGCTGGAGAGTGGAAATGTGGCCAGAGGGGTTTGCACACTTTTCCCACAACGAATGGTCGAGAAAAAAAATGTTTTTTTGTTTTAGGATCAGTAGTAGTACTATTACTATAGTTAGAGTAGTGCTGTTTTTATTTCATGGTAAACTTTCCTCAGTTCATGTTTGTTCAAAATATTTTTAGATGACTCTCAAAATAATTTTTTTTTTGTATAAAAAAAAAAAAAAAAAAAAAAAAAAAAAAAAAAAAAAAAAAAAAAAAAAAAAAAAAAAAAAAAAAAAAAAAAAAACATTTTTTTTTTTTTTTTTTTTTTTTTTTTTTTTTTTTTTTTTTTTTTTTTTTTTTTTTTCTTGGAGTGTGTATAAAAACGTCTTGCTCGTTCGTAGGAATCATTCTTGCCATCATGATTCATATTGATTATACCGTTTCCATTGACTGGATGTGGCACATGAACACGTTTAAACCCATGGAGTTGGTGTTTGTATCCACTTACGACTTGTCCATCGTCCATGTGGTGCGACCGAATATGGACAGTTTAACGTTCACGTACCAGGACGTCAAAAAGAACTTGACGTTGGCTCGCCACCCTTTTCAAGAGGAATTGAGTAGCAACAATGTTGACGTGTTTTACGCGCCCGAGGACCTCCTGGAGGATTACCTGCCAAACGCGTTTTACGAAATGCACTTGAAAGGCCAGGATGGATGGGATTCAGTCATTGGAACGGACGACTGGGCCACTTATATGTACTTGGAACCGTTGCTTGGTTCCAAGCTGATGTACTTGGGATCGACTGCCAGTGCCGAATTGAGAGCACTGACAGAAGCGAAGGCGTTACATTATTCGCAACGGTGTCCCAGTTTGGTTTGAAAAAAATTTTTTTTTTACATCTTTGAAAAAAGTTTGACCCGCATTATTGTGGAAGTTTATTGAAAATATTTTTAGATGACTCTCAAAAATAATTTTAGAGGATGATAAAAAAAAAAAAAAAAAAAAAAAAAAAAAAAAAAAAAAAAAAAAAAAAAAAAAAAAAAAAAAAAAAAAAAAAAAAAAAAATTTTTTTTTTTTTTTTTTTTTTTTTTTTTTTTTTTTTTTTTTTTTTTTTTTTTTTTTTTTTTTTTTTTTTTTTTATAAATGTTATGAGAGTCAGCATTTTAATAAATGTTTACAATGCAGAAATAAATATTTGTTTTGACGTGGTATAAATGATATAATGACGTGGTATGTATGACGTCATCTGGGTATAAAAGGCCTCGCTCACACACACTCGCTTTCTTCCCAGGTGTGGGCTGCAACATGTGCAACAAATATTAAAAAAACTGCAGATTTTTCAAAATCGTATATTACGTACGATAGCGAAAGCCCCCTGGTTTGTTCGAAATGAAGTCATTTATTCGGATTTCGAAATTAAACCCGTTGCTGAATTTATGAAGCACCTTTCGATTAAATTCTTTGAAAAACTTCCTCAAGTTACAAACGAAGCATTGAGGTCACTTCCACCTTATGACCCAACTGTTAGAAGCTCGCAGAAAAGGCCTAGAGCCGTTCTGCATCAACAGTTTAATACTTATCCACAAAGGCCGAAACGCCGATGTGGAATGTTTCGTTTGGCTCTTGATGACTAAGACTTCATTTCCCCCCCATTTAAACCTCTCATTTGCATTTCCCAATCTCATGGGACGCGAGTGGACACCATTAAGCCTGGGTTAGGACTTGATTGGACCCATAATTAGATCACAGTTAAATTCTGTCCATAAAATTCTCTCAGTAACCCCCCATCAAAGGGTTACCCTTGTATTTTTCCTTCTACCCATTGCGTAACGTGGTCACCTGATCACCAACAACCAATGGGAAACTTCTCAGCGCGGTTAAGCTGCATGCACCGCCTCTTTATTTTTCTCTGGCTGATGAAAGTCACATGACTTGAAGCCACTCCCACTTCCTTACTCCTGCATACCAACGATGCTCGGAGCTCCACCCGTCATTCAGACGAAGGACTCCGAACCGCTTGGACTGCTCTCTGCTGTCAATCTGAGACAAGCTCCTGTCATCTACCGTCCACCGACCACCCCCCCTTATGAACTTTCTCGTTTCGATTATTTCTACTTTAGATGTGGAGATAAGCGGCGTGCTCCCTAAGTGACAGTCCACACTCGCTTTCATTCACACAGAATCATGAGCAGCACAAAGACGCCCGTCAAGAAGATTCGGTACATTCCATACTCGGAATGGAATACCTACAAGCCCTCCTTCCGACCTCACCTGCCCAAGCATATGCAATCCGATGCAATCGCAGCAGCAGCAGCAGCAGCAGCACCTCAAGTGTACCACCACCGCATTCGTTTGGGGATTTTCTGCCATCACAATCATGGCTATACGCTATCGAATGGAATAACGTCCATTTGCCGAGATGCCGTCCTCGTGACGTCGGACATGCTGTTGCGGGACACGCGGGAACTGGACATTGGCCGCGTGATTTGCACGGACGCTGCAAGTTTGAAACTGTTTCAATCGAAAGCTTCCCCCTCCCTCCTGGCCTGGATGAAGGAAATTCCCAAAGAGTTGCGCTGTGGGATTTGTAAAAAACGCAACTGTCATCGTGCCAGGGTTGTGGAATGCGCACGAAAGTGTTTGAAAATGAAGTATATCGATAGGATTCCACATGCAGCATGATTTCAAGGCTGGTTTTTTTTCCTCTATAGGATTTCCTCACCCCAGCGCCCTCTATAGGATTTCCTCACCCCAGCGCCCTCTATAGGAATAGCCTATAAAAGCCAGCTACACTCGAGGCAGAGCAGCACAATGATTCCAACTGATGTCTATAGAGATCGCCAGATTGAAGCCTCGCGGCTTCGATCGTGGCGTAACCAGATGAATTTCACGGATTTTATGCTTCAGGCCAGCGTGGGTCTGCACCGAGCCCAACCCCCCGATGTGGTGCCGTTAGGAGTGAATTACCGACGGCTTCTCACCACCGTCTTGTTGGACATGTTTAGGGAAGCTCCCAACCAGCACCTTTTCGAAATTGTGAATTGGAAATACCTTAAATGTACCGTGGAGACCTATGAGGAATGTATGGAGAGGCGCAATGGATGTTCAATCAAAGTATATTGGTACGACATCATTCTACCCAAAATCTACGAAGCGGCCGCCAGTGCATTCCATCAAACGGATGGCCGTTTGCGCATTTCTCTGGAGCAATGGGAGCATCTCGGCACTGTGATTCTGGAAGCGGTCTATGCCTACGACGGGGATGAGGATATGTTTGAGCAAGTACCCCCCTGCTCGATCTGCTTTGGATACATTTACGAACTGTCGATCACGCCATGTGACCATCGCTTTCATAAACTGTGTTTGGAGAAGTGGACGAGGGAGCATGCCACCTGCCCCCTGTGCCGAACACCTTTGTAAACAAAAAAAACACCAGTTGTGTGGGGGAATGTGTGTCCACCCCCACCCTCAAAAATGGGAGAGAGTCTGCCGGAGGGCAGGCTCTCTCCCATTTTTTTGGGTTGTTGCGAATGCCAAGGTTGGAGGAGGAAAAAAAATGTATTTGTGAAATAAATCTGCACAAAAATGGTGCATGTTAAACACGGCTTTGTGTGTCTAAATAATTTAGGAACATGTTAATCTACGCAAGGATGTTGAATATGGGGTGAGAATATATGTATAAGCATGGCTACAAAAATCGGATGAGGAAAAAACTTTTTTCAGGTCTCCTGAAAAAAGTTTTCGTGCCAAGAATGGGTGTTGTTTTTTTTTTGCGATAGACATGGGTAATAAAGATAGAGATGGAGTCCACTATCGAACTCGTCGGTACTTTGAATACCGCACTTGTTTCGACCGCTTGCATGAATGGACATGTGGATCGAGTCCAGTTCTGTTTTGAAGTGATGGGGGGCAAGTGGCGGATGCGATTGGAAAATGTTCCAGTGACGGATCCGATGCAGTGTATTTTGAAAACGCTCGGAGAGGAAACGAGTCGAGGCTCCTGGCGGATCGATTGGGATCAGGTTGACTGGACGAAAGTGATTCCTGGGTTGGGAGAAAAAACGGATCCACGCCAAACGTTTCCAGAATTTGATAGGTTGGAAGAAATGAAGATTCAGTAAAATAAAAAAGTCAAACAAAACAAAGGTCAACTAAAGTGTCATGCGTTGCAACTGTAGAATATCTTTCGTCTCGATTCTAAAATGATTTTTAAATCATTTAAAAAAAAAAAAAAAAAAAAAAAAAAAAAAAAAAAAAAAAAAAAAAAAAAAAAAAAAAAAAAAAAAAATTTTTTTTTTTTTTTTTTTTTTTTTTTTTTTTTTTTTTTTTTTCATTCTCGTCTTTATAAAACACTGGCAGCGAGTGCACCGGAAACAATAACCATGGCGGATTACTGTCTCTCGTGTGACTGGAGTCTTTCGGGCAACAATCCCGAACGCTTCACGTTTGTGGACACTCTCAACTGTGATGAGGTGGTCCAGATCAGCGTTGTACCTCAATGTATGATTGGATTTCATGTACCACCAATTTATTTGAATAGCTTCTTAGTGCATTATTTCTATCGATACTGTTTGCCGACTCACGATGGCCATTTGGCCATTATCGGTACGAATGAGGGAAAAACCTATGACTTTTTGAGTCAACTTGGGTTCCAGGTGATTTGGGTCGAGCATCCACCCTTTGCGCTACTACCCTGTGAATTTAGAGCCTACAGGATGGCCTGCCAGATCAAAGAGAAAAGGATTTTGGACTCGGTGCTGGATTTCATTCGGGAAGAAGAAGAAGAAGAAGGAAAAGAGAAACAGATGTCATGGATCCGAGAAGGAAAACGGTTAAGGAGATATTGAAACAACTATGGAAAATGAATGTAACTAACATACTTGTAAAATATTTTTTTTCAATGAGTTTAAAAAAAAATATCCCCACTCTAAAATGTTTGTTTAGCCTTATTAAAAAAAAAAAAAAAAAAAAAAAAAAAAAAAAAAAAAAAAAAAAAAAAAAAAAAAAAAAAAAAAAAAAAAAAAAAAATTTTTTTTTTTTTTTTTTTTTTTTTTTTTTTTTTTTTTTTTTTTTTTTTTTTTTTTTTTTTTTTTTTTTTTTTTTTTAAGGGTTTTAAAAAAGGGACGAAAGATATTCTACAGTTGCAACGCGTGACACTTTAGTTGACCTTTGTAAGATGTTTTGAAAAAATATATAATGTGTTGCAATTGTAGAACATTTTTTGAACCCAATGGTAGATATTTCGTGATGCACATTTAAATCAAAGTTGCTGTTGTTAAATTAGGCAAATAAAACACACGGTTCAGAACATGTATAAATTTTTTTTTATTATTGTTTCAGAGTCAAGTCTAAAGCAGTTACAGGTTGGAAACCCAACAATTGCCTAGGACCACAGGCTCGCTTCGGCATTGTCAAATCCAATGCAACAACATCAAGGCTCTGGGAGTCGTCCAAAGGGAGAAAATCCAATGGGGAAGGAAATGTTGGCTGTTGCTGGTTAAGTGACCTCATAGAGTATATAATATGGCGCTCCTTAGGTGAAAATAGCAGTGGTGAATGCTCAAGATGGTCCAGTGGCGGATGGTCCATTGGTGGCTGCGCAAGATGGTCCAGTGGTGGCTGCGCAAGATGGTCCAGTGGTGGCTGCGCAAGATGGTCCAGTGGTGGCTGCTCAGGATGGTCCAGTGGTGGCTGCGCAAGATGGTCCAGTGGTGGCTGCTCAGGATGGTCCAGTGGTGGCTGCTCAGGATGGTCCAGTGGTGGCTGCGCAAGATGGTCCAGTGGTGGCTGCTCAAGATGGTCCATTGGTGAATGCTCTTCAAAATAGGCCAAAAATTGATCATACGCTTCCATCTCTTGGCCTTGATGTATGGGTTCTCCAAAGTATTCACTGGCCGTTTCTTCCGTCGATGGATGGGATATTTCATAGTCCGGTTGCGTTAAATGGGTATGAGCTCTGAAATTCGTCTCACATGTATAGTGCGAGTCCACCACATCAAATGCAAAAATATTTTTTTGCACTGATAGGATTAGATAGGTGGTGCCCGCTGGTATGATGTAGCATGTATTGGGTTGCAATACATATCGATTGTAGATTAGCTGGTTGTATGGATTCATACTCCTGTGGACGGGTTGTCGCACATGATATTTGGGGCATTCGTATAAAAGCAGGGGCGCTGACGATAATTGAAATAAATGGGAATGATGGGCTGGCACCTGGCAAAAGCCAAAGGTGAATGATTTTTTGACGATAAAGAGATTGTCCACTTTGTAACATGTCCTAATATCTGTATTTTGCAGATTTCTTTCGGGATGATGTAATAATTTTTTACAAATTTTGTCCCACAAGAGACTGGTGGGATTAAAAAAATTACAGTTTTTGGATTTAGATACTGCACGTTTGAAATTATCCAGTCTCTTGGGGTGTTTGACCCAGTCTTTATCGACAATATAATGGCAAATTCGATGCATTATGGGTTCTTGGTATACAATGAAAGCAGTGACTCGACCTGCCATTGCCAGTCCTTCAAAGGCTGCATTATGCTTGGGGAGCTCGAATTTTGCCACCTGGGCAGAGACGTGGGTCGGAAAGATATCCATGCTGGTGTGTGAGATTTGCTCTCACTCCCCGCCCTTTTATACACAAAGAGCGCGCCAATGGCCTTGTGGGTTTTCACGCCCAGGAAGGATACTAACCTTGGGGATTGGCGTGGAAACCTTGGGTTTTTTCCTTACTAATATCGCGTCATACTACTGAGATTACGCCAACCTTGGCGTCAGACAAATGCCAATGAGAGCACGCCTGGGGTTTTTACGTCAAACCAATGAGATGGAGTTTTCCGCCCACGTGATCCTGTCCGTAAAGCGTATATATACTGGGAAGCCAGTCGGGGAAAGCACACTGTTAATCATGTTCCTGCGACTGGGTTTGTGTGATGTTCGCACTCCTCTGGGTGCCATGATTGGCCGGGATGGTCGAGTGTATTGGCGGCTCATCGACATTGGAATTTGTGTGGGGAAACGCGATCCCCATTCCTTTTCCAAGAACAAACGTTTTAGGCCCATGACAGTCGATGGGTGCCAGATTGTTTATGAGCAACACATCTCTGCGATACACGTGAATCGGATGCGATTTGTGTCAACAGCCCATGCGCGAGACATTATGCATTTCTATAACCCGGACATGGCCAAACGATTTGAAGATGCCTTAAAAAATGGCCATTGTCAGGTTCAGAGTTTTTGTGGCAACACGTTCAAGGATGCCCCGCTCCTGATGGTCACGCAAGAGGGCATGTACATTCCCCAATGGATCCAGGACTTTATACGCACCGTTCACCAACAATTGGGTCCCTCGAAAGTGGATGTCTTGTCTGGAATGGTGGATGATTCTGGGCAAGTAGAGGATGTCTTGTCTGGAATGGTGGATGATTCTGGGCAAGTAGAGGATTCATTTGGAATGGTGGATGATTCTGAGCAAGTGGAGAATTTATTTGGAATGGTGGATGATTCTGAGCAAGTGGAGAATTTATTTGGAATGGTGGATGATTCTGAGCAAGTGGAGAATTTATTTGAAATGGTGGATGATTCTAAGCAAGTGGAGAATTTATTTGAAATGGTGGATGATTCTGAGCAAGTGGAGAATTTATTTGAAATGGTGGATGAATCTGGGTGCGTGTTACAAATGGATGATTCTAAAGTGCAAGAATTACAGTCTGAAATTTTGAACTATGTCTTGCAACAGCTATCATCGGCTATGGGAGTCCAGAAGAACCCGTCGTTGTCTGCAGGAATTCAAGTCCAGAAGAACCCGTCGTTGTCTGCAGGAATTCAAGTCCAGAAGAACCCGTCGTTGTCTGCAGGAATTCAAGTCCAGAAGAACCCGTCGTTGTCTGCAGGAATTCAAGTCCAGAAGAACCCGTCGTTGTCTGCAGGAATTCAAGTCCAGAAGAACCCGTCGTTGTCTGCAGGAATTCAAGTCCAGAAGAACCCGTCGTTGTCTGCAGGAATTCAAGTGCAGCAGGACCCGTCGTTGTCCACCACAATGATGGAAGTCCAGAAGAACCCGTCGTTGTCTGCAGGAATTCAAGTGCAGCAGGACCCGTCGTTGTCTGCAGGAATTCAAGTGCAGCAGGACCCGTCGTTGTCTGCAGGAATTCAAGTGCAGCAGGACCCGTCGTTGTCCACCACAATGATGGGAGTCCAGAAGAACCCGTTGAAGCACATAATAATCAAAATGAAAATGGAGCAGGTGCCCGATGTAATTTCATTGGTAATCAATAAATAAATAATTTGATTTTAAGGATTGAAGGTGTATAATTTAAAAAAAAAAAAAAAAAAAAAAAAAAAAAAAAAAAAAAAAAAAAAAAAAAAAAAAAAAAAAAAAAAAAAAAAAAAAAAAAAAAAAAATTTTTTTTTTTTTTTTTTTTTTTTTTTTTTTTTTTTTTTTTTTTTTTTTTTTTTTTTTTTTTTTTTCCTTCCCTATAAATTCAAACGCATCAATTGGGATGTCATATTGCTGCATTTACAATTTGGAAAAATAATGATTCCCGTGTACTCTAAACGTGACGGTTTGGATTTGTATCTGGTTTCCATTCATCCGTCTAATTTCCAAAATTTTGTTCAAACACACCTGATTCCAAACTGTTTCTTTGAACTCTACGGATTATGGAATCCTTTTAGACCAAACGATGTCGGGCGCATGTACTTTCAATTGCTTGACACGTATGTCGCTTTTGACGCAACCAACAATGAGGATTTTTTTACCCAATTCTTACCGAATGATGAATGGAAGGATGGTATTATCTCTTACAAAGAATTTCATTATATTCTATTTACAGTATTTAAAAGTAACTCTGACAAAGTTCGAATGGCTTTGTTCAATTTAAAAACCCATAAGACTATTTTTGTTTTGCGTACTGATTTTAAATCAGAAATAGATGAGTTTTTATTTGATGATGATAATTTTGATTTTTTTTCATTTTCTCAGTTGTCGGGATGGCTCAAACCCCGTGATACTAGATCTAAACCTGGAGAAAATCTGGTTACATTTGAAATGCTTTTGAATATGAGTCAACCAGAGGACCTTGTATCCAGTAGTTCTGATACAGAATCTGAGTGCGTTGGATTAACCGCATTTGACTTTGACGATGGTTCTAACCTGTGTCCTGAAGATGTAATAGATATTGATGAATTCTTAGAAAACATGGAAGAGCTTAGCTGGGATGAACCTAATTGTGGAAAAGTCCGAAAAACACGGGTAGGATGCATCCTGGCAATCCTTGAACACATGCCTCGTATTTAAGGAGAAAAGAATTTTTCGATGACGAGTAAAGTCAATAATCTAATAAAATATTATAGGGATTAAAAAAAAAAAAAAAAAAAAAAAAAAAAAAAAAAAAAAAAAAAAAAAAAAAAAAAAAAAAAAAAAAAATTGTTTTTTTTTTTTTTTTTTTTTTTTTTTTTTTTTTTTTTTTTTTTTTTTTTTTTTTTTTTTTTTTTTTTTTTTTTTTTTTTTTTTTACTTCCTCAGGTATAAGTTTTCCACGCCGTTAAGCGTTTACTTTAAATCACCATTTATTCTCTCCATTTTCCCCTCCATTAACTCCAAGTTTACCTCATGATGTTCCAGTTGGATAGATCTATTTTAGCCATGGGTGTCGTCATTGATTACGACACTAGTACGTGGCATGATAGCTGGACAACACAATTGCAACATCATATTGAAGATTTAAAACATGCAATTTCTAACGCATCCTTGGAGGAGGTAATGAAAGCGTTTGAGTTTCAAGTGGAAAATTATTTTTTGGATGAATCATTTTGGAAATATTTTGATGAACGGATCGTAAGGGTGTCAGGTATAGAGTGGACGAATGAAGCATTGTTGATAGATCAATGGCAATGGATTACGAAAAATGTATTTGAAAATGTTAGTTGCGACGATGTAAATACATTTGCTGAGAGACTGTGTTTACTAATGTTGTATTTGCGTCAAAGGCTATTGGAAGATGATATCCGTCTTGATAGTATAAAACGCATGATTCGTCAGAGTCTTGTGTTTATAGGATTGAAGATGGATGGAGTAATTGACCACTTTCCTATGGTTTTTGAATTTATCGATAGATATTACATTAAATACATGATAATGCCACTCGTAGGAATAAGTGTGATTCACTCCACTGTCGTATTTTTAGGGAAAATATTTTCAGCTTTTCATTAAAAAAACCTCTTGATCATATAATTTCTTGATTTCCACAGCACGCAAGGTACAATTCTGGCCGATGCCTATAGAGATTTTATACAGAATGCCAAGGCTGAAATTGTTTTTATTCAACAGGTGTGTAGATATACACCAAAAAAATTATTATTTTTTAGTTGTTATTATTTCTTTTCCTAGGTTAATAGCAAATCCAAGTGTCAATAATAACGTTTGTTCATAGAAAAGACATTTCTCAAAGATGGACTAAATCCGTCAGTTTTAGTGACCGGCGAGATAACAAACCATTGATTAAAAGCTGTGACTGCATCCCACCTTGGCCACTTGGAATAGAAACAACTTTGGGAATGAACCATGTTTGCGCAGATTTATTTAAAATAAATTTCAAGTGCAGCCCTTTCCAATCTTGGTATTTTGAAGAATTCAGTAAACCTGATTGAGGGAAAAACCTCGTGTCCATGATAAGTGTTGATTTCTTTGTAGTTTTTTTCTGAATTTTTAGATTGAGTGGACACGTGTGTGAAAAAATTAGTATGGATGTAAAAAAAAAAAAAAAAAAAAAAAAAAAAAAAAAAAAAAAAAAAAAAAAAAAAAAAAAAAAAAAAAAAAAAAAAAAAAAAAAAAAAAAAAAAAAAAAAAAAAAAAATTTTTTTTTTTTTTTTTTTTTTTTTTTTTTTTTTTTTTTTTTTTTTTTTTTTTTTTTTTTTTTTTTTTTTTTTTTTTTTACTTGTGATACAATATCTTTTTTATCCCACCAGTTCTTTCAAGATTTGAACGTCGGATACGGAACGCCTCCAATCAGAGTCATGTTAACAATAAGTTTTAAAATTGAGATACATCCAATACTTGTGCTGTTTTGTTGGTTGGTCTTTCTTTACTGGACATGCAAATTTCTCCTTTAAAAGATCAATCCTGCACGAGGTTTTTTTTTAATTTTTACTGCCAGGATGTATTATTATTTTTTTTTACCAATCCTTGGGATTGCACTACATTTACCATGGAGGAGGAAGCCAATATCGATGCGCTAGAGTAATATTACCTTTAATATATTTTTGAAAACGGTCCCATGAACGATTTAAATGGTACTTCAACTCTTGTTTGATAGAGGATTTACATGCCATGCTCCAAGCCCCCTTTGGATGAGTGTGAGTCCACGTATCTCCAAATGTCAGCAGACTTAAATAGGCTTCATGCGCATTAGTGGTAGGTAAATGGACTACCAAATTTCCACTTGGGATCGAAAAAGGTTGACTCTTTGGAGGTTCTATCATCTCATAGGGTTTAGCCACCTCATCGTTCCACGGTAGGGGAGTTGGAATTCCCACATGATATACGACCACATCGGTCTTTTTCGCATCCCATTCCAAATCTAAATGACTGGTCAATACTAAATGCGACGAGGAAACACGCGTTCCAAAGGGTGGTTCGATCAGCACGTATATATTTCGACCGTGACGGGTTTCAAACCATCCAACTTCATCATTGGCATCTCCCCGAGGCCTGAGAAGTGGGCTATAATGTTCCAATAGGGAAGGATAGCGACCCAGGTTTCCAAACACGATGGTGGATCGATCTGTGTCGAGTGCTTGTGAGAGAATCTTTTCCATCAGAAACTGTAGCTGTGTCTCTTGTTTTTAATCCCGGTACGGAAGCGAATAACGAGATGCAAAGGCCCTATTCAACTTGAATCGTTAATCAAGACAAAATGAGTATGGATTCACATGTCATGCGTCACAAGAGTAATCATTCTCGGTATACGCCTTACTCGATACGTTCCAATCCAATACGAACAAATACGGTGTTGTCAGAAAAGACATGGCCTCCACATGATCCCCAAAGGCCCATTGCAGTCGTAAAGCCTATTTTGAAGCCACCTGTAAAAGTATCGACAGCTCAATCGCCAACGCAATCGCCGACGACGCAATCACAAACACCTTCAGAGCGATCGTTTAGGGCAGACTTTATTACGCCCCCAAGACCCTCGGCTTCGCGATTAGATATTTGGAATAGATTGTCATAACAAAAAAAAAAAAAAAAAAAAAAAAAAAAAAAAAAAAAAAAAAAATTTTTTTTTTTTTTTTTTTTTTTTTTTTTTTTTTTTTTTTTTTTTTTTTTTTTTTTTTTTTTTTTTTTTTTTTTCCACTCACTCTTTAAAACACTGCATCTGGATAGATTTTTAACACTTAGCATCATGGATTACATTCGAAAGCTGGAGGATATTATTTTTGGAAAAGACTGTTGCATAGGACTCGAATTAAAAGAAATATTATATAATTTAGTTAATGTGTGGGACGTGATCAATTGGCAGCTACAAATTCCAGAGAGAGTTATCGAAAATGAAATAGGACATTTTCACAAAGAAACTTGTTACAGCAAAACCTATCCTGGTGAAGAAGATTGGGATTACATTGATGGCCCATGTCATTGTGTTGGGAAAATTGAGTATTCTCATTTTTATGAACTACATACAAATTATGATTTTACACCAATTGTTAGTTTACCCAAACGTTTTCGTACAGCTTCATTAGCATTAGAAATAAACAATGATGTAGTGAAAAGGTGTGCAGTCGTCACGCATGACGCTTGGTTTTATATAGATGTCCAAGATGGCGATGAATTGATTTGGAGGAATAGAGTAGTTGAGCAATTAAAAAGGCTAAAGATTCAATATTTGTTTTTTGCGGAAGCAGTAGCACCACTCCAATTTTTTGATCCTTGGTTGTACGAAGGGTGGTGTGTTATAAAACATGACGAGAAGGAAGGGGATGATTGTAATGTATGTAAAAGTAAAAAATGTGCAGTTCACAAGGCATATTGCACCTGGATCAGAACGCTCAAGAGATTTCCATCATTCATTTGGCATGGAGAGGGTCGGTTGCAAGGCGAGGGGTTTGTTGATTTAGAGTATACATTGACTAATCCTAAAGCTAAACATCCATCATTGTTTGATAACGAGTCCCCGGGGATCGATTTATACTGTCCACTTCTGGATTCGGTCACTACCGTATCACCTGGGCAACAAATTAAAATTAATACCGGAGTCATTGTCAAATTTCCAAAGAACAAAATCGGAATCATTATGGATAAATCGTCAGTGGTGACTCGAAAACAACTGAAAGTTGAAGCAGGAGTGATTGATACTGGATACAGAGGGGAAATTAAAGTGGTTCTGCGAAACATGAATTCCAAAGCTGTTGATATCAACCCAGGAGATGCAATAGCGCAAATGTTAGTGCAAGAAGCCTACACTCCTCGTTTGAAGAAAGTAGATTCCATCGATGGAGACACAAATCGAGGCACTCGTGGGTTTGGAACACGGTAAAAAAAAAAAAAAAAAAAAAAAAAAAAAAAAAAAAAAAAAAAAAAAAAAAAAAAAAAAAAAAAAAAAAAAAAAAAAATCCTGGCTTAAAAGAGCGAGGACATCGAGTTCTACTGTGTAGCTTCGGGCAACGTGATGTAGTCAAGTCAAATGGACAACTTCTCAAGACTTGATCAACGTTATGGCAAATTCTGAGGAACAGGATGAATTTTTTAAAGTCATGCATTATGAACTCAACAGATTTAATTCTTATTCTGCCAAGTGGCCAGTGAGTTACATCAAACCTTCTGATTTAGCAGCGTCTGGATTCTTTTACTTGCAATCCGATGACAAGGTACAATGTGCATTTTGCCACATTATTATGGACGATTGGACTGTGGGACAAAAACCGATGCGAGAACATATGAGAAATTCACCCACGTGTCCTTTTTTTTCATCCGAGGAAGTTGGAAACATTACAATGGTTCATTCAAGAAAGAAAAGTTCTTTACAAAGTTTACCCATTCAATCGAGTTTTCCTTCTAAACCCAAATATCCCAGAATGGCAGAGTTGAACAATCGACTTTCAACGTATAGAGATTTTCCAAGCATTGGGATTCCTGCAAAGAATTTAGCAGACTGTGGATTATATTACGCGGGGGTTGCTGATGTAGTGACATGTTTTTTTTGCGGTGGATCCCTCGGAGACTGGGGAGAAGGAGATGATCCATGGGAGGAACACGAAAAGTTTTTTGAAAAGTGTACATTTCTACGTCTTTCGAAAAGGGATGGAAAGTTTCCAGATGAATCCTCAAGAAACGTACCCGTTAAAAATTCAAACAAAAGCGATTCTTTCTATCGGGAAATTATCCGTCAAGGTTGTGAAATATTTCCAAAGTCTACTGTGGAAAATGTTATTCTGAATCGTATGTCAACGAATTTAGGAAACTTTACTTCATTGAATGAACTTTGTGAAGCTGTTTTGAATCTGGAAATTAAACCTATGACGGTTCGGCCCATTGAGAATGAAAATAAGCCTTCGATAGTGGAATCCAACATCATGAATCCAGAAAATGAGGATGAAGCAATAATTTATCCCAAGACATTTCTGTGTAACATTTGTATGGACCAAGAAAAGGGCATTGTGTTTCAACCATGCAGTCATCTCGCTACGTGTACGAAATGTGCATATAAGGTAACACATTGCCCCATATGTCGAAAGCATATCAAAAGCAGGTTGAAAACTTTTTTAACTTAAAAAAAAAAAAAAAAAAAAAAAAAAAAAAAAAAAAAAAAATTTTTTTTTTTTTTTTTTTTTTTTTTTTTTTTTTTTTTTTTTTTTTTTTTTTTTTTTTTTTTTTTTTTTTTTTTTTTTTTTTACCAAGTTAAACAAAAGTTCTCAACTTGCTTCTTTTATATATAATCCAAGCACTTCTTGAATGGTTTAGGCTCTTGGGAGAAAAACCAACATGAGTCAGCCTATGGTTCTAGACACTTTGGATAATTCCAAGGATTCAGAATGTTGTGTTTGTCTTGGTCAGATCGATGTTCAGTCTATTTGCATGTTGCATAAATGCAAACACAAGTTTCATAAACAATGTATTGAGAAGTGGATACTTAAAAACCCTACTTGCCCATATTGTCGATCATTAATCCATGACCAGGACAATTTGTCTTTGGGATGTGCTGATGAATTTTTAGAATTAGATTATGAAGAATTTTTCAACGATTTTTTAATGGATGACTTAGATGAATGGCTTATTTTAGGTAGGGATTTAGGTTATTATTTATTCTACTATAATCCTAATCAAATTGATTCCAGTGAAGATTCCTCAGATTCGGAAGAATATGAATTATGTACTATTTGTAGTCAAAGAAATCCTCGTTATTTCCTAGATTGTCGTTATGTATTAAGTAATTGTAG
The DNA here is from genome assembly GCA_947359465.1 of Metellina segmentata. Lineage (NCBI taxonomy): Eukaryota > Metazoa > Arthropoda > Arachnida > Araneae > Tetragnathidae > Metellina > Metellina segmentata. The sequence goes on along the minus strand of OX375879.1, from coordinate 118,089,274 downwards.
CCACTGTTTTCACTTACGATGTATTGAAAAATATCTTAATTTGAATTCCACTTGTCCAACGTGTCAAGCTTCTCTCAGTCACCATGATAAATTAAAATTTAACTTTTCTACCGTAGTATATGGCCCTGAAACTCGAGAAGAATGGCTTAAAACACAATGGATCTACTGCTTTCATTTTGACTCTTCTTTGTTTATGGAATATGAAGACAGTTTAACAGGGCAACAAGAGTATAACTTGGAGGATTTTGGCGATATATTTACCCCTGATTGTTGGATGAATAATGAATTTGATTTTGAAGATTCCTTATTTACGGAGAGTAATAGAATCTAAAAAAAAAAAAAAAAAAAAAAAAAAAAAAAAAAAAAAAAAAAAAAAAAAAAAAAAAAAAAAAAAAAAAAAAAAAAAAAAATATATATATATATATATATATATTTTTTTTTTTTTTTTTTTTTTTTTTTTTTTTTTTTTTTTTTTTTTTTTTTTTTTTTTTTTTTTTTCCTCCTACATATGCTATGAATATTCAGATGGCTCCCATACTGCTGTTTAGCCATCTTGAATACTTGTGTTTAAGATTTAGTTTCAATAATGATTCCCGTGTACGCCAAGTGCCAGCATTCAAACCGCTTCATGGTTTTTGTTCATTCTTCTGCGTTACCACATTTTATGAAAGCGCATTTGGTTCCAGATTGTTGTCTGAATGTTTTTGGATTCTGGAAATCTCTTAAAACCTTCACTGATATTGATTTTCAATTACATCAAACTTGTGTGACTTTCGATACACGAGAAAATAATGACTTTACCCAATCTTTACCGTTTGATCAGTGGAAGAAAGGTATAATATCTTACAAAGATCTTGATTATATTATTTTTACATTATTTAAGGCCAATTCTACTAGTATTGCAATAACTTTGATCAATTATGCAACGAACGCATCTATTATTATTAATAGTGTCTATAATAATAAGTTATGGCTTCAGAACGAAGGTTTTACTAAAGTGGTAGGTTGGCTTAAAATTCGAGATACTAGACCCCAGCATGGAGAAAATAAAGTGACATTTGAAATGCTTTTGAATCTGGAAAATAATAATTCATTGTGTGGAACTGATTGTCCCGATCCAGAGCAATATACAGATGGCCCGAAAAATGGAGAAGTATTTACGGACAAAGAAATACAAGGGTTAAAATGCCACCTACCCGAATACTTAGAAAAAAAATGGGAAAAAAAAAAAAAAAAAAAAAAAAAAAAAAAAAAAAAAAAAATTTTTTTTTTTTTTTTTTTTTTTTTTTTTTTTTTTTTTTTTTTTTTTTTTTTTTTTTTTTTTTTTTTTTTTTTTTTTTTTTTTTTACCTTCTTCTTAAGCCACCAGAGTTGTTCCTTTGAGCATTCACACTTTGCCATCCTGCCAAAAGGAATATCTGGACCAGATACAAGATGGAAACTATAGCACTTTGTACTGTTTTTGTAGACTCCCTTTTTTCAAATGAAGTGGGTGTTGACTACTTGGAGCCATTCGTTGAAACTTTAAAGAATGCATTGGAAGAACGATCAGAAAAAGCGATTATCAAAGTTTTTAAGGACCTCCCTGATCCTCAAAGTTTTGACAATGGCAATTTCGTGGATAATTATACGAAAGAGATAATCAAAGCTGCGAAAATCGACTGGACAGACGGATATCTAGCAAATTGTCGATGGAATGAAGTTACCAACATTACATTTTCAAATGTGAATTTAAAGAAAACTCAAATTGTCTCGTATGTTTTAGCTATATTGATGCTGACTCTTCGTCGTGCCGTCGCAGAAGATTCCACGCGTCAAGAAATGGTAGAATCGATGGTACACGAGACTGCTTCAAACATACTTGAAATAACAAAAATACCCAACTATCACAAGTACGATATTAGGTGTCCCTACTATTTAGATCTTGCACTGGGTATGTTGATGATGTATTTCCTGGGAAGAAAGATTTTTAACAGATGCTAAAAAAAAAAAAAAAAAAAAAAAAAAAAAAAAAAAAAAAAAAAAAAAAAAAAAAAAAAATTTTTTTTTTTTTTTTTTTTTTTTTTTTTTTTTTTTTTTTTTTTTTTTTTTTTTTTTTCTTCCTTCCTATAATAACCCTCTGCGTTTGACCTTCAAGGATTCACAACAAGCCGTCTCACAGAAGTGGTACTGTCCCAACTGTATTTGATCACTTGCGTTGGTTTTTGACAATTTCGAAAGCTATCGAGCCAAGACTGACATAGCGAGTACAGCATGGAAAGTAACAATGCTTTTTCAAGAAATCACAACTGCTTGGATTCATACGCGGATTTATACGCTGAGGGTTTGCGTGAACGGTCAGCGATCAAGATAATCAAAGTTTTTGATAATCTGCCACATCCTCAAAGTTTGAACGATGACAATTTCTTGGATAATTATACGAAGCAGATAATGAAAGCTACAAAAATTGACTGGGCTAATGAAAATGGAGCAATTCATCAATGGAAAGAAGTAACCAAAAGTACATTTTCGAATGTCAATATGACAAAGCCCGTTAGCGTCTCCTATGTTCTAGCTATATTAATGTTGATCCTTCGTCGTGCAGTGAAAGAGGATTCTACTCGTCAAGATATTGTAAAAGTAATGGTTTACGATACTGCTTCTTACGTCCGTGGATTAGAAATAGGACCCAGACCAAGCCCAGGTTGTCACGTGCACATTATCAACCATGGGACGTATTATGTAAGTTGGGCAATTGAAATGTGGATAGTGTATTGGATAGGAAGCCTGATTTTTTAAAGAACAAAAAAAAAAAAAAAAAAAAAAAAAAAAAAAAAAAAAAAAAAAAAAAAAAAAAAAAAAAAAAATTTTTTTTTTTTTTTTTTTTTTTTTTTTTTTTTTTTTTTTTTTTTTTTTTTTTTTTTTTTTTTTTTTTTTTTCATCTTCCATATATTTATTTATTTATTTCTCACAACTTTGGCTTTTAATTCGACAAGTGTTTCTGGCCATTATTATGGATGCAGCTCATGTGTTGTTTGATTATGTTGCCCGTGTACAACCCACTACCTATCTGCAAATTATGCACGTGATTCAACCTCATAGCTTAAAATCGGTCTTAAAACTATTCCAAAAGCATCTTGAACATTCAGTACCCGATTTGCATTTATTTAACCAACATCCTGAATGTATTTCAAATTTATGTTACCAGTTTGTTTTGGCTATTCGAAAACGATTTCCAACTCCAGGAGATGCTTTTGGGATTCATTTGACGTGTCGTGTTACCAAATCAGATACGCAAGGGACTTTGGATAGCAAACATTTGAGGTCTTATAACCAAAAGTCTTCATTTCATGTAGATAAAGTATTACTATATGAATTATATTTATTTTCAAATGCTATTCAAGTTTTTGAATTGGCCACTCGCCATGTGTACTCTACTGTTTTTACACAACGCTATTCTGTTCAGGAACTGTTGACACGACTCCCGAATGCATGTATTTTAGAAAGAAACGGACCTTACAATAAAGGCCTTAATGCTCAGGGCGAGTTTAAATATTTAAGTACTTTTCAATACATCATTGTCCAGGATCGGGTGTTGTATAAATCGTCCAAAGATTTAACAATCTTGTTACGGCGATTGCATGCGGAACGTGTCACGGGTTTTTCTGATATTCGAACCATTTTCCAAAAATGTGGTCTAGTGTGTCATTTTTTTAATTTAGTAAAGATTGCAAAACGACAATTATTGGGGAACAATGATTCAGTTTATGCAAAAGACGTATTTACTATCATGAAATATCAATGTCGTACTGGAAAACCGCTACCCTTAACAAGAGATGGATTAATGAAACATCCTGAACGTACACCTATTGAAGTGTTAAGTTTTGAAGCTCCAAAAAAGAATTATGCTCGACTGTGCACTGGACCACAACAAGTATATCCAGTGAAAAGTTCTGCTGATAAAATATTTTTTGGGCAACAATTTAATGAGGGTACAGGTTATACATTTGCTCTGAGGAATAGATAGAAACCAAGAGTTTAGATTTGTTTGGACTAGTGTAAAAAAAAAAAAAAAAAAAAAAAAAAAAAAAAAAAAAAAAAAAAAAAAAAAAAAAAAAAAAAAAAAAAAAAAAAAATTTTTTTTTTTTTTTTTTTTTTTTTTTTTTTTTTTTTTTTTTTTTTTTTTTTTTTTTTTTTTTTTTTTTTTTAGGCTGTAACTATAAATGTTGCAAAAATGCATGCTGTTTTCATTGCGAGCAGTGGTATGGCTTGTCTCGATTATTGTGCTGAAGTTCATTGGTTTCGATGTTTTGATGGGGTCTTGTTTCCCATAGAAATTGCATTTGCGAATGTACAAGATCCTGAAAAAGTGTACATTTTGGAAATGATTATACCACCGGGGACAATAATATCTCTGAGGGATATGGCTGAAACCAAAAGTCGTTTTTTTAATAAGGATCGTTTGCATTATAAAAATGTTATTTCGCGAGTGTATCCCAAGATTTTTAAAATGCATTTTTTCAATTGGAAATATATATTAAATCACTTTATAAAGAACTATTTGAAATGTGATGCTGTGGGTGTACGTACCAGATCACAAATGGAATTTTTTAGACCTTTGTGTAAACGTGTGGTGCGTGTGAAACCTAAAGGTCAGGTGTACGGATGCTGGCATAAACATCCTAAACTTATACAATTTGCTTGTACAGCAACTGAAGCCAGAACAATTGCATATAGTGCAAGAAAACTTGACAACAAAGTATAAAGTGTATTAAAAAAAAAAAAAAAAAAAAAAAAAAAAAAAAAAAAAAAAAAAAAAAAAAAAAAATTTTTTTTTTTTTTTTTTTTTTTTTTTTTTTTTTTTTTTTTTTTTTTTTTTTTTTTTTTTTTTTTTCCTTACTCCTACTTCTGCTACACTTTTGGATTTTTTACCATTCCACTTGTGCTACTCTTCAAGAGTTATTTAAATACTGCATTATTATAATACAAGTACAATTTCCATCAATGAGTACCCGAATGAGTAATAAATTGTCAACTTCTTATGGGATCGTGGTAAGGACATCTTGTAACAACGTTATTATTTTGCGTCGAAAAGTTCCTTATTGCGTCCAAAATTATTATTTTTACCTGAATCAGAAGAAAGATAAGATACAACCACCTGTTAATTTTACAGCTATCCAGGATCAATTTGAAAACGAATGGTTGCCTCGACTGAATCGATATGAATTATTGGATTACAAACGGTTTTTGAATGGACAGACTTTTGAAGATTTATACGATTTTCCGCATGGTCAATTGCAACGGTTATCCAAACGACACAATTCTATTTTCACGTTGTTTTATACAGCTTATCGAGAATTTCAAGAAGAATCTGGATTTCATTTTACGTTTACTAAAAAGGACATTGAGAGATATCCATTAATAAAATTGAAATTTAAGGGTTGTGATGGATTCAAGTACAATCAATATTATTTTTTGGTAAACAATGTCAAAGGATTACGACGTCACTTGTACTTTACCTCTTTTAACGATTCCTCTACTTTACGAAATCAAATCAGTTCATGGAAAGATGATTGTTTAATATATTATGGCCAAATGATGCATGCGGACAAGGCATACAAACTATTATTGCATCAGCAAATAATTAAAAAGGATATGAAACATTTGCTGTGTTTACGTACAGATAAATTATACTGGATACTCTCATCGGACGAAGAAAACGTTGATGAAAACACTAATTGATATAGGCGATTGTAAGTACTACAGAAAATGTTACAAATTGATTCTATTAGAGCATAAAAAAAAAAAAAAAAAAAAAAAAAAAAAAAAAAAAAAAAAAAAAAAAAAAAAAAAAAAAAAAAAAAAAAAAACTTTTTTTTTTTTTTTTTTTTTTTTTTTTTTTTTTTTTTATTCTTAACTATAGGAGATTGAGAAACATTCTCTGTACGCGACATCATGTTTGATTTGCAACGCCATCGAGACGTGATTGTGGATCACTACTTTCGAGTATTCCGACATTATAACAACCGGGACCAACTCGAGTGTTTCATAGGCCGCTGGATCGATTTACTTTTCCTGTATTCCTCCAAAAAACAATTTGTTTCGTTCGATCCACCCATACCTATTCTACATCGTCTCATTCCCCATGCTATAGGGGTGCTTGTGGTGCAATTTCCAAACACGACTGTTCCTCCCAACTTAAAAGGCATTAGTATATTACCTTTGTACCCATTTAAGATACAATACAACTATAACATTGAAAGCAGTCAGGATGGATTGGAAATGTTGTTCGCGTATCTCAAACTTACAGGCATTCAACGCGTTGGATTTTATAAAGTGGCTTATGCATATCACAAGATTATTCCAGAGCTGCAAACGGAATATCCCAATTTGGAAATTTATGGATCCAATTCTTTTACAAGTTTTCGTCGAGTCTGTGAACGGGACGTTATAAAGTTGAAGTAACATGATTTAAAATATCAATCACGTTGCTGATTGCGGGAGGATAGGAAACGACAGTAGGTGACTCTTTGACCCAATCGAGTAAGTAACGATAGTGTAATATCTGGTGTTCCCTATGTGTATCCAAACGAATGGCTGGAATGTAGGTTTCCAAAGATTCTGTATTCACGTAGAAGAATAAAATATTATTTTGCACCAAGACGTACCAGTCTTTTGGAAAAATACGAATCAGTCTAAATTGATTCCATGTCCATATAATTACATAGTGATTATGACTGGGTCGACCTGGTACCGGTTCCAAATTGAATAACAATAATAAAAGACAAAGAATGATAAAAAATAAGTACATTTCTTTAATTTTACTTTTACTTTTGATCATCACCGTGATGAATTTGTTTTACAAACCGTGGATTTATGATATCCAATCGGTTTTGCCATCATTGTTTGGAGGTCAATGGGGATCTAACATTACAATGTCCACGTGTTCCCTGTATGGATTTAAATGCCCGACCGATGAAGTATGCGATTGTGCAAACATGTGTGTGAATGGAGATTTTTTACCTTTTCGTGTGATGCCCAATGAACAATTTTTTTTAATGGATAAGCAATTAGCACCTGGAACCTATTGTATACCCAAGGGAATTGAAAATTGTAATCAAAAAACTTCATTTAATGTATTTTCGTCGACGGGATGGAAATGTATTCCTAAAAATACGTCCTTGTTTAACGACCACGTTCAGGTGGCTTGTTCCAATGAAGAGGCTCAGGATAATACTCAAAATGTATTGTGGGATTATTTGCTAGATAAACCCGCAATGGATATTGAAAATCCGTACGAAACTCTAGCAGATGGAAAAACTTTAAGATATCAATGTAAATGTAATTCGTTAGATATACGTAATAAACCTCTTGTACACACATTGCCATTTGTGTGTTCAGTGGATTATTGTATTAAGGATATTATGAATCCTTTGCCTATGATGGGCTTTAGAAATTCTAAATGTGAATGCGCGGTGTATTTACATCAAGATGCCACAGATGAAACATCACCTTGTGTTATAGAACTTCCACGTATAGAAAATGACCAATTTATCGGACGGGTGGATTGCTTGACTAATTTGTCATGGAAAATAAGTCCCATTTTCTGCCCTCAAGATGAAGGTGCTTTGAGTTTTACCACACCCGTCGCAGGTGGATCAGATGGTAAAACCTATATAGAAACGCACAAGTAAATGAAAAGATTATATGTGAAAAAAAAAAAAAAAAAAAAAAAAAAAAAAAAAAAAAAATTTTTTTTTTTTTTTTTTTTTTTTTTTTTTTTTTTTTTTTTTTTTTTTTTTTTTTTTTTTTTTTTTTTGTGCTATATTATATTGGCTTAAAACAGTTTCTCTGCATAGAGATACAAGTGTTATGGCTCAATACTTGCATAAAGTAAATACTATACAAGAAGCTCCTGCATCTAATGTCTGTCTGCTTTACAATCTAAAAGGTGGTATTTGGTATTTAATGCGACAAGATTACAATTCATTTGCTCATTATTGGTGTAGACAACACCGATTTGGGCACATTACTATGGATTTGGCATCTGCTGAATGTCATTCCATTCTTTTAGATTTAGATTTTGTTGCCAAGGAAGAGAGTACTAATCCACCCTATCAATCCATTTTTCCTTTGATCAATTCCACTCTCAAGATGATGTTTTTAGCTCATGTAAAACATTTCACCTACATTATTGCTGCGCGACATGGAGGTCAAGGGCTTCACATTCACTTGCCTGAATTTGTGATTGGGCATGATGATTATATTCTGTTGTGTCAACAGTTGAGTGTCCTCTTACGACACAAGGTCGAAGATAAAGGCCATTATACTTTGGACACTTTACAAAATATGATGCTAGCAGGCGCTGGAAAGCCTCACAAGACAGCTTACCGGGCCATGCAGATGATTTATGTAGACGAAAGGGATACATTTTCCATTGATTTCCGAGGCGATCTTTTAAAATATGAATTTATCCGAGTCAAAAAATCTTTTAAACGTCTCAAAATGAATATTGATTCCTATTTCCGGAAATTTTTGTTTTTGGAGGAACAACAAGCCTACCAACACTTGTTGGGTTTTATGATGCCCATCCCTACACCGTTTCAACCCTTGTATAAACTGTCTTTTGCGACCATGATTGGTAACACGCCCAATGAATCCCCCGATTATAGCGATGTAGCCACGTTTACCTACAAACGAAATGCCGATGTGGGATTCATTTGCAAAGGCAAACACTTATTGTTTAACGGGTCCCATTTCTTGAAAGCGTTGAATTATTTACGGTTCAATACCTTTTTCATGTCGAGTTTTGAAACGAATAATCCAGCTCTGAAAACATGGTACAAACGAGCAATTCCTTGTATTCCTTCCACTACCAATGTCATGTTCGATTCCATCAACCACGGACTGAGAGAAAACAATTCCAAATTCTTGGAAGACGCGAATCCTATTAAAACCATTTTGGAATATAATCAAGGGTATTACTTTTTACCCACTTTTTATACCCTATGTAAATACTTGGAAATTTCATCCGCCGACCTGGTGATGCACTTGAGGTCGGTTTTGGACAAGGAATTTACTCATTTGCTCGATCGGATGGAGCGCGTGGATCCAGCCCACACACAAGTGATCATGAAAGATTTTACGCTTCAAACCATCTACTTTTGTGGGAATAATTTATGTCGCAGGTACGATCGCTACCGAGATAAACTGAAACAAATCGTGCAAGACTCGAAACGGGCCATTTTAAGTGTGACCACCTCCGTCCAACTGGCTGAACTGATCCGGACGCTTCAAGAAAGTCACTTTCCCATTCAAGTGTTACGCTTAACCAATTCCGTTCGGAAAGCGTCCACGTTTATTTGGAATTGTTTAACCGAAACGTGGCAGGAAATTCAAGTGGATCGGGAAAAGGAATCCCATTTGAGTAATTTGTGGAATGCCATTTACACCTGGTTAGAGGAATATCGAAAATCGGGCAATTACGGTGGGCCCGAAGAGGAGATTTTGCATAAATTCAATATTAATAACGTCATATCCACCATTACCAGTGACACGACTATGGAACGAAAAATGATTCAAATGGATAATCATAAATGGTTTATTCGAACCAAAGACGGATTATTAGACATTTTAACGGGTCATATTGGTGGACCCGTACCGGAATTGTTTTTATCGGATCGGAAATTGGGCATCGATGTCAGTCGGATTGATTTGATGAAGCTTTATAATCATTCGCCCGAGCTCGAGAATTTGTACGAATTATTAACCCAAAAATCTTTTTTCATCCAGTATTTAAAAGCCTTATTTACAGATCGGACCGATGATTTATTTGACACGTTACATGAAATCATTCAAGAACACTTGCCCGATTTAGTCCAGAATCCTTATGCCATTTCCATGCTGCATTTCTACGTTCACCTGTGCAAATATACGGGGTTTGAACATGATTTGTTCATGTACATGTGTGATATTTTGGCGAGCATTTTTATTGCCACCAATTACGAACGCAAATTTTTTGTATGCAAAGGGGAAACTTCAAACGGTAAGAGTAAATTATTTGAAATTTTAGGACGTGTGTTTGGAGGATACTATCATTGTATTCAATCGGACAACTTGAAACCCGGTAATTCCAGTATGACGGCCAGTCCCGATTTGGCATCCACGCTGTTCAACTGCCGGATCGTTACCACAGAAGAACTGGAAGGAAAATTGAATGAAAATCGCGTGAAACAAATTACGGGTAATTCGTGTGTCGTGTTTCGCAACATGTATGAAGCGAGTCAAGGTGGCATACCCACTGCCAAATTGTTTACCACCACCAACAACTTACCCGATTGTAGGGCCACGGAAGCCTTTCAAGATCGAGTGATTGCCATCCCATTTGTGTCCCGGTTCGTGAATAAGGCGCCTCTCACCACATCGGAACAAGTGCGCCAGAACCGCTACCCTAAGGACGAATACGTAATTGAAAACTCGTGCATGGGATGCTTTTTAATATTAATCTTTCATTTAAAAAAATGTATGGATAGCAAGGATGGGTTGTTGCATTATCGAGAGGAGCCTGAAAGTGTCAAAGAATACACAAAGAATTATTTGTTAAACACAGACGTTTACAATCAATTCAAGACACATATGGATGTGCAATTGAACTTGGACGGTATCACGACCATGACAGATCTCCGTTCAGCCGCGCGTCAATTTTTGAAAACGACCAAAAATAATACGACGCCTGAAACGGATTTAATTTTAAAATTTGAGGAAGAGTTTAACGCGTATCGACGGTCCGATTTGCAATTGGGAGCGATCCGTTACGACAGTATTTTGGACCAAGTGTCGACACCCTTACAATTTGAAAATTGCAGCTTACAGGAGGAATCCGGTCTGAAACGACCCTTGTCCGAAAGCAATGAAAAGCGAAAGAAGCTAAAACCAGCTTCTGAAACAACAGTGGTTTATTACGAAAATATAGTGATACGGAATTTGCGGCGAACGATCAATGAAAATTAAAGAGCATGGCTTGCCCACTTTCCAAGGATTATTATGATCTGAAAGAATTAAAAAGCCAAAACAATCGGATCGATAGGCTGGTGGATTTCGTCGCGGTACCGAATGAATATCGATTAAAAGTATTCAAATCCAAAAATAAAATATTGGATGGTTTTTATAACGTGACCAAAGAGTTGGTACGGGAATTTAAAAATGAAGCCATTGCACATTTGAAACAAATTATGGGTAACCGCAAGGAATATGCCTACTTGTTCAATATAATTGATGATAAAGATCCGTTATCACATGCAGTTTACATTAAATACGAAGATTTCCCGCTAATGGAAGGTAATGTAGTACCTGAAATTCGTCATATTGCAGGTGAATTTGCACCAAAAGATACCGATTATTACGATGCTGCATGTTTATACTTGCTAATATTTTATGCTCTATTGGTGAATAGGCAAGCTAACTGGATAACGATAGATTATATAACAAATTGTAATATGGACCATCAATATGGAATTCATGTAGACTGGACAAAAGTAAAAAATTAAAAAAAAAAAAAAAAAAAAAAAAAAAAAAAAAAAAAAAAAAAAAAAAAAAAAAAATTTTTTTTTTTTTTTTTTTTTTTTTTTTTTTTTTTTTTTTTTTTTTTTTTTTTTTTTTTTTTTTTTTTTTTTTTTTTTTCTTCCTTTCTTTAAAAACATGCCAGAGTAATGCAGGCTACACATTTCTTTTATCCCACATCATGGATCACGTTCGGAATTTGAAGGAGAGTCTATTTGGAAGTAATGCATGTTGTTCCAGACATGAATTAAAAGAGGTTCAGAAAAAATTAACATATCTAATGGATTTAATATGTTATCAGATGAGAATGTCAGAAAGAATTATTAAAAATGAAAGAGGAGAATTTCACAAAGATACTTGCATATGGAGTGACGATAATGCTCAAGAGGGGCCTGATACCTGTGATTGTTTATTTGAACACGATTATACCCACTTTTATAAACTGCAGTCTTGTAACGAGTTACCCATGGAACGTATCGCTATATTCCATAAAACTTCTGGAATAGCGGCATTAGCATTGGAAATGCATGAAGGTCAAATTAAAAAATGTGCGGTCGTAACAGATAGTTCATGGTTTTGTATTGATGTAGAAAATAATCAATCGGATGATTGGAAAAAGCAGGTAGTTCGAGAATTAAAAATGCTACAGGTCCGAAACTTGATTGTAGTAGGACAAGTAGCTCGAGAAATATTTGATCCTTGGGCACGTTTTTTTCACAATTTTATTTACTTGGGTCAAGAGTCCAGAAGGAATTGTTCTGTTTTAGAAAAAGCTGAGGAAGCCTGGAGAAGAGCAATTAAAGATGAACCATGCTACCTTGGTCACAAGAAGACTATCTAAAAAAAAAAAAAAAAAAAAAAAAAAAAAAAAAAAAAAAAAAAAAAAAAAAAAAAAAAAAAAAAAAAAAAAAAAAAAAATATTATTATTATTATTATTTTTTTTTTTTTTTTTTTTTTTTTTTTTTTTTTTTTTTTTTTTGTCCTTTCCTTGTTATATTTATTTAAACTTGCTGGAGCTTGAATAAACTCTGCATACTTGAAATGGATGGTTTGTACTCTTCAACTAGTAGCCATGAATATACACTGTCTGATAATCCTACTCCTTCTTATCACATATGGAACCCAAATGTTCCTGAGAACGTGTTTCCCTTCGATAAACAAAATAGGTCTTTCTATTTCTATGAGTTTTTAGGAACATTGGACCATGAACCATTTCGTTCTCACGTTTTTAAAAAAGAAATGGGAATTATGAATCAATTGTCAGCAGAGATACGAAAACAATTTGTAATGAAAACGGAAATAAGTGACTGTAATTTGAAAGAACCATTTAAAGATGAAAATTCCTTTCAATGTGGTAAAGGTATTGCTCATAAATTGGTGAAAGCAGCATTTCGAAAAAGATTTGACTTGCAAAGCGGAGAGAGTATCTCTGAAAAGTTGATAAAATCAATAAGCATTCAACCACCCCGATTTGATGAAGATATGGAAATTGATAAAGATGTTACTGTTACAGAGATTGGAAGCGAGACACAAGACTAAAAAAAAAAAAAAAAAAAAAAAAAAAAAAAAAAAAAAAAAAAAAAAAAAAAAAAAAAAAAAAAAAAAAATTTTTTTTTTTTTTTTTTTTTTTTTTTTTTTTTTTTTTTTTTTTTTTTTTTTTTTTTTTTTTTTTTTAAATAATTTACTACATAACTTGTAACTTGACAAGAAAACTTTATTATCAACTTTAATTCACAAATATGAATGAAGCATTGCAGCCCGTGAATAATGAAGCAGTGCAGCGTGAAGCATTGCAGCCCGTGAATAATGAAGCATTGCAGCCCGTGAATAATGAAGCATTGCAGCCCGTGAATAATGAAGCAGTGCAGCGTGAAGCATTGCAGCCCGTGAATAATGAAGCATTGCAGCCCGTGAATAATGAAGCAGTGCAGCGTGAAGCATTGCAGCCCGTGAATAATGAAGCAGTGCAGCGTGAAGCATTGCAGCCCGTGAATAATGAAGCAGTGCAGCGTGAAGCATTGCAGCCCGTGAATAATGAAGCAGTGCAGCGTGAAGCATTGCAGCCCGTGAATAATGAAGCAGTGCAGCGTAAAGCATTGCAGCCCGTGAATAATGAAGCAGTGCAGCGTAAAGCATTGCAGCCCGTGAATAATGAAGCAGTGCAGCGTAAAGCATTGCAATCAGTGAATCCTGAAATATTACTGTCAGTTCAACATGAGAAATTGCAATACAAGGCAGAACCACCACTGCAGCATTCAATGCTTTATGATGCGGAGCATGAAGCAATGCATCACGAAACAGTTCAACAGTTATTGACTCTTACTCTCTCATATGAGATTCAACGCATTACTAATCCCCACCTCACCTATGAGACAATGGTGATCCGGATTTTAAAACGTTTTGCTGAATACTTTCACGTTCCATGGGAAAATATTGCCGAAAGAATAGGACCTTGTTATTTAAATCCGTCGTTACATCATGATTTACTAACTCTTTGGAATGAACGCATCCAAACAGCTACACTAGAAGAACAGCACTGTGTTGAGCGTATCTTAGGTCGAGATTCAGTACGACCTACTGATTTAATTAAATTGGCGGGGTGTATGAATAAATTTGCGAGTAATCGAGCAATATGTGAATGGTTTGCTATCGATGGATTTTGGGGAGAAGACGCTAAAAATTATGTAGATTTCTTTCGCTATGGACCTGAGGATATACGCGGAAAGCATGTGAGAGCAGTTCGTCGCCTTTACCAGGAGGGAGTGGAAACACCCCAAGACATTAAGCAAGTGCTGGAAACGGTGTTTCAAAAGGGTGAGATCAGCAGCTATGGAGAGTTATATCTCAGTTGTATGGGTGAACAAATCCAAGAGGTGTCAGAATGGCGCATGGAGCCTCTTAACAAACCTAAACGTAAACGACCCTTAGTTGAGAATAAAGATGGAACACACCATTCAAATAGTGGGTAGTCTTCGGGATCAAAAATTTCCAGCAACCAAAGTGAACGTGCAAATGGGGCACGTGCAGATGCGATTGGAAACCAATTTGGATAAGCTGAATGTAATGTTGGAAAATATACCTTTTGAAGATAATTTTTTGCTATTTTTGAAAAAGTTTGGGGAACAAAAGGGTGAAAACAAATGGTTCATTGATGTGGATCAGATGAATACAAAAGACATAACATTGTACATGATTGAAATTGGAATTAAAACTTTTTTGGATTGGGCTCAAACGGCACAAAAAAATGCTGAGCAACCAGACGTTACACCAAAAGTAGAAGTTACATCAGAATTTGAAGTTACACCAGAATTTGAAGTTACACCAGAATGCGAAGTTACACCAAAGCTTGAACCAGTTTCAAGCATTAGAGAAAGAGAGTAAAAAAAAAAAAAAAAAAAAAAAAAAAAAAAAAAAAAAAAAAAAAAAAAAAAAAAAAAATTTTTTTTTTTTTTTTTTTTTTTTTTTTTTTTTTTTTTTTTTTTTTTTTTTTTTTTTTTTTTTTTTTTATACTCTGTTGCATCCAGATAGTAAAATAAATGGGAGTGAAAGCATCGCTCGGCATATACAGCTGCATATTATTTTTACCGATTGCGGCAGCTCTGTTTCCTTTACGTACACACTATTTCCGGCATGGTCTCGGGTGTGTAAAAATCCTACATCACTCTCAATATAATCTGGTAAGAAATTCCACGGAATCATTGTAATTCCCTGTTGATTTTTTGCTAAATACGGTACACCATCGTGTCGTAGCATCAAGAAAGGTTTCCCCTCGTTTTTTAAATAATACTCGTTTCTTTTCGTATCAGTGGGATAGCGTTGGGTGCCATCGGAAAAGCGAGCCATTACCCATTGACCATTTTTTTTTAATAACTATAGATTCACCGTTTCGACAGGGATATATTTCATCCCCATTACAGTCTCGCGCATAATATTCATCGTTGTTCTGATTTTTGGCAAATACATAGCGTTGGCTTTTGGGATACTTTTGACTCCCGTTGCGGTCTTGCGTATATCTTTCACCTCCTTCTGAATGTGTCAGAAAAGGATTTGTGTCTAAATTGCTATAATATTCATTGCCTTTTCTATTTCGTGGATACTGTTGCGTCATTATGTCTGTAGAACAGTACAGAATTTCACTCTTGTCTTTACAAGACTGTTTAGTGCAAGTGACACCCCCGGATTTGATTCAACTCCTCAGAGCGTGGCGAAAACATCATTCTTTTACGCAAACGTGTTTAGTCTGTAATTGCCAATTAACCTTTCGTAAAGTCCCATATCAAATTTGCTGTAAGCAATTTTATTACAACAGCCAACTCCATTCGTATCCTGTTCAATCGATTGGTATACCCACTCCAGGGTTTACATTTGCTCTACCCGTCTTGCAACGTTTAATGCAAGCCCATCACATTGATTCCAATCAAGAGTTTTTAATTTTACCTGATCCCATTTATTGGCAAGTGGCTTCCACTCTTGTGTATGAAAAAGTCATGAAATTTGTTCAAGGGTTGCCCATGACCAACCGGACGAAATTGACGCAATCCGCCGATTATGTGAATACTCTTTTCCAGCAACTTTTAGAAGCACCTTTAAATTATGGGAGCTTACAACATCGATCCTGTGGTAAATCTACTTTAATGCGACAAATAGCGTTTGGAAAACGATGTAGTCTAGCCATGCGAGGTATGATTGTTTCTGATTCTAGTTTACGACCCAATGAAATTACATTACCTCAAGAAATTGTAGAAAAGTTTCATTTGCACAATCAATACATTATTTTAAACCGAATGCCTTCGTTACAACCGGGTAATTTTATAGCCTTAAAAGTGGTTTCTCCCGGATGGAAGTATTCCTGTTTCGGAATTCCTTTAGAAGTGTTGCAAGCTTTAAATGCTGATTTTGATGGAGATGAGTGCAACATATATATGGTGCCCAGTACTTTGTCTCAAGCCGAGTGTGCTACCATTCTCAATCCAGAATTTCAGTTGGGATGCTTTGTGATGCAAGGTCCTAAACTGATGCCCACTCAAGATATGCTTGTCGTCTATTTTATGAAACTGGACGAAATTGAATTTTTACCCTACAAAATGCGGGATTTGAATAAAACCTTCCAGGTGTTGTATGATCTTTACGGTTCACAGCAAACGTTTCACTACATTGATCAGATGCGGTTATACTATTTGAATGTGTTACAAAACGAAATGTGTTTTGCTCTGACGCTGGAAGAAATGAAATTGCTGTTTGAATGGGGTCGTGAATCGTTAACCACATTTCAAGACAAGGCTAAATCAAGCAACGGATGCCTTGTGACACAAGTAATGTCTGGAGCCAAGGGCTCTTTTGAGCATTTGTATCAAATGTTTGGAGCAATTGGTTACCAAAATGACGAATACATTACCCATTCATTTTGGGAAGGGTTGACGGCTGTGGAAGCGGTAGCACACACCAAAACGTCTATAGAGGCTTTGAGTAAAACGTGTAAGATTTGGGAGCCTGGATATGGTTATTCCAAAATGGTATATAACCTGCAGGGGTTACATGTGGATTACAAGGGGTGTTTAAAGGATGGAAACATGGTGATTGAAAATGACGTACTGGATGTGTTGCATTTTACGGATGTCATGTCTGTTGATGGATTCAAGCACCTGCTGCAAAAAACAATACCCATAGACAATGAATGAAAAAAAAATATTATATAAAGTGGCAACATTACAAAAAAATGTTACCCCTTTTTAATTTACTCAAATGGAAGGGCTCTTGGACTCCTTTACGGAGTCACAGTGCGCTAGTGGATTTTAGTCAAATTCATGTCCGTAATATTTTTTTATTTTGTTTTGGCCTTAGTATGAGTCGACAGTTGTTTGGTGATGCTATCAATTGTGATTTGGGTGGAAGTAAAATAGCCAAATCGATTGTAGACACCAGATGCTTTATCAACTCTACTCATACTGATTTCACTCGTACGGAGAATCCTATTATTCCCATCCTGTATCATGACTATTATCAATGGATCTCTGTTATATTATTGCTCCAAGCCTTTAGTTTTTATTTTCCTTTTCGCGTATGGTCCAGACACATTGACTACTATCTTAAAGAATTGACGATAAAAGATGAGGAAGATTGTGAACGAGTCACTCAAATGATCATAGCATCCAAAGGCAATCATTTGTTTTTGCAAACATGGGCATTGGAATGTATTTATGCTTTGCATCTTGCAGTTCAGATTGGAATCCTGAATGAATTTTTCAATCGTGTTTGGTCCCTATCCAGTTGGTCCTGGTCTGCCATTCCTATTCTCTTTCCTCATATAGCCAATTGTTTTTTCGATTACAGATCAGGGGGTGAGATTACAACTGGAAAATGGTACTGTTTATTACCCCTCAACAGTATTTATCGGAGAGTGTTTTGGGTAGTGTATGGTTGTTTCCTAACCCTCATCATTTGGCATATTGTCTTTTTTGCATACCGACTCTTTTTAGTAATACGACTAGGACCCGAATGTGTAAACACGTGGTGGAGTATGGAAATTGCAAAAAGTGAAGGGAAAACCTGGCATATTAAACAGACATTGGCTCAAAAATTGAAAAAAATAAAGGCCGAGAGCTTGGATACCGAAATTAAGTGCAAGGAGTTAATTACACAAGTATAAGAAATTTCACTTGGAATTAACAATGTTATTCCATTAGTAGGTGCTTTGGTTTCAAAAAAAAAAAAAAAAAAAAAAAAAAAAAAAAAAAAAAAAAAAAAAAAACATTTTTTTTTTTTTTTTTTTTTTTTTTTTTTTTTTTTTTTTTTTTTTTTTTTTTTTTTTTTTTCTTCCGTTATATAGGTAAGAGAATATGCAAATACATCATAGAATCCTCTGGTGACACTTTATATAAAGGGTTCATTTTTTTTACATCGCATGATGGAATCCCGTAATGACGAAGAGTTGAGTTTGCCTATGCTCCCTCGAGGAGACGATGCAACACATTGGAATAATGCGGAATCTTCCATTACTGAATTCCATGCCGGTCAGGATCTGAATCGATATGTCACTGTGACGGGTAACCAGTATAATAGATTGTATTTCATTGCCATTCGGTTTAAAAATCCCATCATTATTCATAAACAGTTTGGATCATCCTTCCCTAATACCATACATATTCCTCCCAATACATGCATTTTGGTGGATGCATCTAAGCACGCGTTGACTTTGGAATTTGCACAAACCACCAAGATGTTTGTGCTCCCCAAAGATCATCCTAAAACTCCAACCGAAGCGGACTTGTTAACATCGTTATTTCCAAATCCTAATTTCTTGGTCAAAACATATTATGCTCGGACACTTTTTGTCGTAACCAGTCACAACCCATTCAAATCCTTTTGGACACGAGCTCGGAAAAATGTTGCTTTTCGTGGTTTGGTCAAGTTGTTCAATAGCTGCATTAAAATGTCTGAACCTTTCACCATTCAAGATGCTGCTCTCATGAGGTACTTTAAAAGAAACACTGATCATTTAAATAATTTTAATACGTGGTATCCTTTGGCCTATCATATGGCTTTTGAAAAAACGAGACGCATGTTTAATCATGATCCTACTGCATTTCTTGGACGAAATTTATTTCATATTTTGAAACGCAGTATGGACCATGTCTTACCACCTGATCATCCTCCCAAAGAGTTTTATACGTGTCAAACTACTCTAAGTGACGCTGTACCCGTGGGAATAGCTTGCCGAATCATAGATTGTAAAGCCGAGTACGTGTCGGTACTTATTTTATCCTTTACCAAAGAATGGTACTTGGATGCTAATAACATGTCGTGTTGCTTTGTTCCCACCGACCACACCACTCAATGCCAGTATTGGGTTCCTTTGTTGAAAGATTTAGACACGTGGCTCAACCATGGTCTCATGTGGTACGTGTCCAATTTATATTCAAATATCATCAATTTAACTGTCATTCTAGATTGGTTGTCCATTCAGACATCCGAACCATACCGTTACATTAAAAAAGACTTGTTGCAAGTGTATCACATTCTGATGGGGAAAATCAAATCAAGATGGTCTTGAAGACATTGGTGAAAGCCATCCTACAGTCACAACGGGACCCCAACAATTTGCTTCATGTACAATTATTACAAACCTTGAAGAGGGATATTTCCCAAGACGTTACGGAAGCATTTACATTGAGTCAACCGTTGATTGATCAGTATCCCGATGTATACCGAAACAGTAGTAGTTTTCTGGATTTTTTATTTCATTTGTGTCATGCACCCCTTAGTGGTCATGCATCACCTATTCACTCTACCACGAATCATGAACATCTGGTAGCGTGTAGAAAAGAAGTATCGCATTTGAAATCAATCTACTCCACACTAGAAAAGGATCATCACAGGTTGGAATTGAAAAACAAGGAAATTTGCCGTAATTATGAGGAATGTACTTTGAATCTAGAATCAGAGAAAAACAATGTAAAGAGCCTTCAAAATACAATCTCGCGATTGAAAGAGGAATTAGAAAAACGGGATAAAACGTCTTTCGAGAACCTTCCGCATATTGAATATCCACCAAAATCCACTGAAAATTGTATGCCTTCGATCCAGTCTTCCGTCCAATCCTTGCCGTTGGAATATAAAAGCCAAAACTACGACTATGAACAATTTACGCTTGAAAATAATAGAAAATTGTCCGAGTTTTTACAAAATGTCAGAGATGAATTGAAAACAACGTTTGACCTGTCAAAGGAAAGGGAAACTAAAATTCATGACCTCTTGAAAAAGATTGCACCTTCTTGTGAGCCTCAACATTTGAATACAGCATCCATTGATGTGGATAATATTAGTGAGAGTTTGTTTAATAAATTTGAAGAATTTTTAACTCGTATGTTATCCGAAAACCAATTGAAAGAAATAGTGGGTTTGTTTAAAATTGATGCATCTTTTAACACATTACGTCGAAACTTGAGTCAAATAGGTGCTAGTGAAGACGTACTTAAAAACGTGGTATCTCTTGTTAATACCACCAATCAAGAGGTAAAAGATAAGTCTAGCAAGTTGGTTGAAAAAATATCCACACTCTTTGGAAGTAAATTACCCTCCATTCTTTTGATGGAGCGATTAGATGAGTTGGAACAAAAGCTGTTGGAAAAAAATACGCAATTGGCTGAAATTCACAAACCATCTACCTTGTTAACATATTGCCAGGCCCATTTTCCAATGTTTGCCTTTCAAGACGATTGGGAACATGGAGTGATTAACATGCTTAACGACAACACAAAAATTAAAACTCTTTTAACACTGTTTCGACAAGAATTTAAATTATCATCAGTTCCCCACACAAATCTGGTAGATGATATAACAGATTTGTTAAAAGCAACATCGGAGACTATACAACGTTTTACCAAAACGTTTGAAAAAATTTTTTACCTAATGCTTCAAACATTGGATGATGAATCAAAAACTATAGCAAGGACATATTCTATAGATAATTTTATTGAAACGTTTTTCAGTTATTTGCAAACCAATGTGAGTGCATTGCAAACTAAATTGATTGAAACACGTGAAACTGTGAACGAGCCTATAGACTATGATGCCGAACCATTGAGCCTAGAGGAACAATCTTCAGACCAACCCTTGATGTTAGGCTATCACCTAGAGAATGCCGATTTCGATACTTTAAAACAGCAATGCTCCCAATTAATGGACAATTTTAACATAGACACATTTGCCCTTGATATGAAAGCAAAGATTGAGGATGAGAAAACAAATTTGAGACAGTATTACCTTAAAAGCGTGCAGGATGCACAACAGCTTCAGAACGAATTATCCTTAGCTATTAAAAGCCTAGAGTCTAGTAAATCCGAATTGGAGCAAAAACAAAGTGAAACGGAACAAAAAATTGATAAAATTATAAATTTTTTTGATATAAAAAATGTTAGAAAATGGAACTTGATTGTTATTTCTAAACACAAAGCGATAAAATTTGAAAATTCTAAATTAGAATCAAAACTAGAGAGTCAGCAACACGAATTGAATGAAAAACAAAATGAAATGGATGAAATTAAAACTCTTTTTAATATTAAAGATGATATAAACTGGAAGGAGAATGTTAAACGTCAGTTTGAAAACCAATCTGCTTTACGTATTCAACTAGAGTTTACTCAACACGAGTTGGAAGAGTGCAAAAAGAATTTAACATCCCAAGCGATAGAACAAGATTCTTCATTGCATAGACGTAGATCAAAAGATACAGATCGGACTACTCGCAGAGACCAGTCTTCCATTGGTATCGATACTGCTAGGTCCAGAAGCAGATCTCCAAATTGTTCTGTAAGCTCGTCTCCAATTAGACCTAGAAGCACATCTCTAAATAGACCTCCATCTCAAACTGATTTACAGCAATTGGCTGACTTAAACCCCGAAATGGATTTAGATCCACAAACAACATCTTTGATATCCAAACATAAAAAACGTAGGACCGATGATGATGCAATATTGGAAAATTATGATTTAGATGATGAAATAGCCTTAAGTACTATGAAATTATATTTTTATGCTTTTTATGAACGACATTTTATAGATCTTTGGAATTACATGTTTGGAAATAAAATAACAGATGCTGCTGATTTAATTCGCGAGTATCAAGAAAAGTTAACGATATTAAATGGATTAAAGGAGAACATGCGTCCAAGTCACTTGATGGATATTTTATATAAATATATCCAATATGATATAAAGTCACTTCTTAATGACAAAGAATGGGTTGAGGAACAACTAAAACGCCAAGATGGTATAAAAACCATATCAGAATTGTTGAATGACAATATGTATAAAACTTTAAGCACTATGAATAAGAACTGGGCAAGATGGAAAAGAATACATGATGAAGCAAAACACTAGATGGACGAGTGGAGAAGAAAATTAATAGGATTCTTGTACAATCTCTTGAAAATTTATTTATGCAAAAGTATAAAAAATTTCTAAAGTTTTGTAAAAAAAACATTAAGAGAAATCTTGTACACTCTCTTGAAATTTGTTTTTTTATTAAAAAAAAAAAAAAAAAAAAAAAAAAAAAAAAAAAAAAAAAAAAAAAAAAAAAAAAAAAAAAATTTTTTTTTTTTTTTTTTTTTTTTTTTTTTTTTTTTTTTTTTTTTTCAGTGCTCTGTAAGCTTCAATGTTTTTTAATATTTATTCCACCATGTTTGTACTTTGCATAACCAGTAACACGTGTCAAATGATTCTCCTAATTGATTTAAGGCAGTCCACTTTTTAATGTATCCATTCCCAAGGATTATAAAAACAACGATATTCATTATAAAAAACAATAGACAGTACCATCTTCGAGTTATAACTATGCACATTCCAATAACTCCTGTGGTATATAGAGCTGTTGCAAGTATTGTACCAATTACTAATTTATCCATCCCGTCTTGAGCTTTTCTTGAATCATGTATTTGCGCCATTCATCAGGTTTAATGTTGTAATACAACGTATGCCAGGTGAGTTTTGCATAGCTTTGATAAAAACGGTGGTTCCAGCAAGCAAATAGTAGGATAAACCATAACATCACTACAATCATGTTTCGACTCTTTTTTTCAACGTATAATAAAGCAATGAAAATTAATCCTGATAATAAACAATCGAAACGGAAATTGGAAGAAGAGGATGCACCTGGGAATCCTAAAATGAGTCGACTGGAAGTTCGAGACCCTGAACCAGAGAAAGATCCAAATGTACCTGAACCGATGGAACCAGAGAAAGATGACAATGGTGTAGCTGAGGAAGTTGATGTAGAGGAACCAAAGAAAGATGACAATGGTGTAGCTGAGGAAGATGATGTAGAGGAACCAAAGAAAGATGACAATGGTGTAGCTGAGGAAGATGATGTAGAGGAACCAAAGAAAGATGACAATGGTGTAGCTGAGGAAGATGATGTAGAGGAACCAAAGAAAGATGACAATGGTGTAGCTGAGGAAGATGATGTAGAGGAACCAAAGAAAGATGACAATGGTGTAGCTGAGGAAGATGATGTAGAGGAACCAAAGAAAGATGACAATGGTGTAGCTGAGGAAGATGATGTAGCGGAACCAGAGAAAGATGGAAATGAGCTAGTGGATGAATATTATCCCTCGCCAGAATATGCACGTACATTAGAGAAAAAAGACAAATATGCTTTTTTAGCGGATGGTAATCAAATATACAACCCAATGAACCGTAGGTATGCTACCTATAACGTAGATATAAATGGAATTACTCACAAAATAGAATATGTTGCACAAAACAAAGATAAAACTCCACATTTCTTGTATAATGACCGAGGCAATATTGTATACCCGTTTGATTTGACGAGTGAAAAACCTATATTTTTATTGAATGGGGTAGGAGAACAACAATATATACGTGTGAATGAAATAGATCATTATCCTCTAGATTCAAATGGAAATCCTATTTATGCCAAAGATTCAAACGGGGATGATGTTCTTCCCAGAAACAAGGATCGATATTTTTATGCAAAGGGCCTGAAAAGGGAGTTTTATCCCAAAGAGGCCAACGGGGATGATTATGTTTTGCATAACGGTTCACAAGATCTTCCAGCACTTGCGGAGGATTCTACAGATTTAACGGGAAAACCTATTTATGCCAAAACTATTAATTCGTTTGAAATTCTTCCCAAGAAAGGAAATCGATATGTTTATGCAAAAGACAAAAATAACAAGGAAATTTATCCCAAAAGGTCCAACAAGGGTGATTATTATTTGTGGGAAGGTGCACGCCAAATTGCAGCATATGATGTAAATCGAATACCTTACTATGCAAAAGATCAAAATGGTGAGGAATTTTACCCCAAAATTTTAACACAAATTGATCAGTGAACCAAGATAAATGAAGCATGAATCCGGCATATGATATTGCTGATCCGAAAAGTGATGAAATAGATGGTGAAAACGAAAGTCAATGGTATATTGAAACTTTAGACGAAAATATAATTTTTGCAACGGGTGATGACAAGCCTATTTATGGTAAAACCCACACACTGACAGAATTTTATATCAAAATCGATGATAGGGACCTAGTAGCTAAAAATTCGAGTCCATATTATGCAAAAGATGAATTTGAAAATGAGATATACCCCAAAAATGAAAGCGGAGACGATTACGTCATAGTGGTGGGCACTGAGATAAAGTATGCATCCAATAATAATAAGGAGAATTTTTATCCCAAAACTAAAGATGGGGTTGAATTTATAGTCAATGACCAATACATTTACAATGACCAATTTAAAATCATATACCCATTAAGTAGCAATGGAGTACCCATATATCCAAAAGATCCCAACACTAATAATGAGGTTTATAAAACAAATGACTCCGGAGTAGTGTTTATGGCAAAAGACAAACGAGGTAATGATGTGTATGCTCGAAAGGCTAATGGGGATCAGTATTATTTTAAAACGAATGATCATCGACATGGTGCTAGCCCTAATAAAATTGCATACACTTTTGATGGTTTACCGAAGTACGCAATGACGATAGATGGACGTGTCATATTTCCTAAGGATTCTAATGCAAATGAATATTATTTAACTTATAGTATGAGCTCAAGTTCCCATGTAGTCCATCATTCGAATGGAAATTTAATTGATCGATATGCCAAATTAAACAATGGAGATGAGATTTATCCTGTTTGGGAATTTAAGAACAATCATACGCAAGATGAAATCCTTAATGATAAGTACGCTTTAAATGCTTCAAAGGAACCTTATTACCCCTTGGATGAAAATGGCAACGAGTATACATTGAGTATGAATGACGACGAAGAAATAATTTATCCCAACGGGTATCCTATTTCAAATGACGGGTATGTGATTGTAACAAACATTAACAGTAAACCATTCATAAGTCTTACCATAACCCCACTTGTGACTGTAAATAATATAATTTCTACATTGTTCCGTCAAATGAATGGGTACAAGGATTACATGACCAATCGGAAATCTCCACGTGTATCGAGGAGTGTTATGATTGTATATCAGCTTGGAGTCCTACCCCATACTTTAAATGCACAAATGCCCAATTTCAATGCCTTGAATCCACCACCAAAACCTGATCCGGTATGTGAAAAAGCAAAGGGTATTGATTGGTCAATCTCACTTTTGCTGGTAATTATTTTTTCACTGATCCTGGCTATTGTAATTAAGCAGTGGTGGATAAAGTAAAAAAAAAAAAAAAAAAAAAAAAAAAAAAAAAAAAAAAAAAAAAAAAATTTTTTTTTTTTTTTTTTTTTTTTTTTTTTTTTTTTTTTTTTTTTTTTTTTTTTTTTTTTTTTTTAAATAAAGGTTCATGGCTGCTACTACTTTGACTAAACGTATTGAAGATGTTCTGGTGGAAGATGACATGGATAGAGTGACTGAAAGTTTGGGATCAAGTGAGCAGCAAACAGCATATGTCATACTTTTTCTAGTTTCTGTACCAGCTTTATCAGTTTTAACGGTATTCCAATCCTTACACAAAAATATGTACTATGCAGTTTTATTTGTAGCTATTTATATATGTTTGTTGTTGGCAGTCATTGTATTTCGTATGGATATTATTATTGTTTTTTCGGAATATCTCAAATCATTTTATAATGCATGAATACGAGTTTAGACTGGTAGTACAGAATGATACTAATTTCAACTCAGTTTTGCATGACATTTGGAATTTTTGGGGTTCTGGAACGCTTCAAATTCAGTCTGTCATGTACGCCAAACCTCATTTTCGATATCGACACAGATGTTTAGAAACTAAATCTGTAATCTCCACTGAAGCTGTCTATTACGAAACCTTATGGTTCAAATGGGTGCATTCACTCGAAACTCCTTATACACAATGGACGCTCGCAACCCACAGTACATTTCTGGATACTGTGGGTAATTTTCAATGCCCCTTTTGGACAGAAACTAGAAACGTTTTGAAACTAGATGACCACGCTCAAGTGTATTCCTTTCAACATAAAGACGGTAGGTATCGATTAGTGTTTGAGTGGGAATATGGTACGTTTCCGGAAGCACTTGAAACGCTTCCAACCAATTATTTGTTAGAGTCTCTACGCACATTTAGAAAAGTGTATAAATATTTTAGTCCTTTTTCAACACCACCATATAGCTTGAATGAATCCATCACTCGAAAACAAGTGACCTCTCTTTCAGTTTTACCCCCACCAGGAACATTTCTTATGGCGCTCAAGTTGGATGGTATATTTGGAATAGTATACAGTTATTCAAATCACATAAAACAAAAATGGGAAGATTGCGTTATAAAGGAACAGGATGGCATTACATTTGGAGATGGAATTGTATTTTCTGCTGAAAGATTAAAAGACGTCATCGTATTATTGGATGTATACCAAGTACGAGGCAATCCTACCGCCAAATGGTGTCGACGCAACATTTTATTAGATTTTTTACCCCGAATTAAATTACCTGAAGGATATCAAGTGCAACGCTATTATTATCCGGAAGAGGAGTTGCTCACCACCCGTTTCCAGACAGATGGTTTTATTGTACATAATATAGTAACGGATGAAATATTTAAAGTAAAACTAGAACCTACTTTAGACATTGTCTATATGGATGGTTATTTTTGGTTACCCTCAAAAAATAAATCTGATTTATCCCAATGTTTTAAATCATTGGAAGAGGAACCACTCGTAAACGGTCATGTGTATGAAGTAAGCATAAAAAATGGCCGCGTAACACGACATAGGAGTGATAGATTAACTGGAAATACCTGGCGTCAGATTGAAAGTATACTATCAAACGGTGTGGTATGGCAAGGCCCACCTTTTCAAATGGGTCGAAAAGTTGTAAAAAAGAGTAAGAAAAAGCTGACACCCATCATCAAGTGTATGCATAAAAAAGAAATGGTAGGTAGCCGTAAGATAAAGAAGAAATTGTAAAAAAAAAAAAAAAAAAAAAAAAAAAAAAAAAAAAAAAAAAAAAAAAAAAAAAAAAAAAAATTTTTTTTTTTTTTTTTTTTTTTTTTTTTTTTTTTTTTTTTTTTTTTTTTTTTTTTTTTTTTTTTTTTTTTTTTTTCATCCCTTCCTATAAAATAAGGTGGTGTGTTAAGAGGTTTTTACTACCTACATCTTCTTACAACATAATGGATACTTATTCCGCTCTGGTCGATCGGATTTTGAAAAATGACGTTTTGGCTGAAAAGATTAAAGCCCTTGAACGCAACAATGAGGCGTTAAACTTGATAGTACCTGACTGGGAAAAACGCCTCGAAAATAATGGATTGTATCAAAAGTTTAAAAAGGATGCTAAAAATTGTTTTCGCCCTGAACGACTGACCATGAATAACTTTCGCGTCCAAAACCTAAAGGATCAGGTGAAAACCTTTGATATGATTTTTGCTGGATATTGCAATGTGTATCGTCCAAATTCTAACTATACTAATAAAATACTACCCCTTTCCATTACTGTTCGAGATTCTAATGTGTTAACTAAGCTAAGTCAAACTTTAACCAGTGATTTGGATTTTAATAACATACAATTATCGGATACTACCAAACTCAATTTTGCAACCTGCAGTATGTGTTGTCAATATTGCAATGACGCAAGAGAAGAAATGTCAAACTCGGGCATACATTTATCCTATGATTGTCGGGAGCCTTGTATTTTAGACTTGTATGTTTATGACGGAAAGAACTTGGTCAATCGTTTTGGATCTCAAGTAATGGATTTTTTCAGGGGACCATTTGTGGCAATTCTTCAGGTGGAAATAAATGTGAGGTACTTTTACCTGCTAAACGACAGCAACAAAGATTTCGTACGCATTGGTGGTAATGTAGTCAAAATGATTGCTTTTCCTGAAACTAATTTGAGAGAGTCCAAAATATGTTTAGGTGATTTAGCACTAATGGCTCAATTGAATGACACCAGAGGTGATCAATTGAATGACACCAGAGGTGATGAATATCCCAGCGGCGGGAAAAGGACCTTGGAAAATAATGAGGTAGTTGATATAGAGCCTACCAACAAGAAACAGAAAATATTATTGTCCCAGGATCAATATTTTGTACCTCCCGACCCCAAAGAATCGACTGAGAAAGATGAGGAGGTATGTGACATATTTAACAACAATACCTCAACATCCCAAGATCGATATTTTGAGACACCCAATACCAAAACGTCCACTATAAAAGACGATGATAATGAGGAGGATGTAGTTGAAATATTACCCACCAACATGATCCAAAAAAATGTAACCCATCATGATGTTTATGAAGTAGAAGAAAGAGTTCTTGAAATCTAAAACCAGAAGGTGAATGAAATAATAATGATCATTTTAATCAAAGTTGTTAACGCGTTAAAAAAAAAAAAAAAAAAAAAAAAAAAAAAAAAAAAAAAAAAAAAAAAAAAAAAAAAAAAAAAATTTTTTTTTTTTTTTTTTTTTTTTTTTTTTTTACAAACAACTCTGATTGAATGCTCTTCGGCTGGCATTCATACTAGAGATTCGGTGAGGTGATATTTTAGGAGTCACTATTTCTTTGGGCTGTATGATGACAACATCTTCATAATATCCATCATAGTTATCGGAATAATAACCTTCAGCAGTGGCATGCATAACAATTATATTTGGATCACTAATATCTTTAACGGCCACTAAACCAACATCCTTTACAAAGACAGCATTATACCTCATGCGTTGTATTTCTCTACTTCTTGTATCAGATTCCCTATATGCAATGTGACTGGAAGTTTCGCATTTACTCAACAAATACTGGAAAGCTAAGGATAAGTTTAGATCTGTCAGTTTGGTTTTTTCCTTTCTCTCACCCTCAATTGTAATACCCTCCATATGCTGCATAATGGAATGCTTTTGAATAAAAGTATTTGAAATTGCCATTTTGGATCGAATGTACGCAATTGGTTTGGGATTGTTTTCACATTCTTCAGTTGGATTTATATTAATACTTTCATTCGGTGACGACAAGTTACGAATCATTTCATACGTATATCTATCACCTTTCGCTAATTTGGCGTCTTGAATCGATTGTCGCATATATTCATGAATTTTTGGATTAATATTAAACCTCCTAAAAGTCTCAGTCATAGGTAGCTGGTTTGGACGATATATTCGGTCATACATGTCTTTGACCGGTAAAATAACATCATTTTCTTTAAAAAAAACGCCTGGTGATGGTTTAAGAGTCCATCCCAAGTACGCCACTGAGACGGGTGTTTCAATATACGTATTGTGAATTTCAAGACCAAACAACTCGTGCAAGTGATGAGCACAGATGAGATGTTGCACGTGACTATTTTTCCGACCATTGCATTCAGCTTTTCCAGTATTGAATATACAAATCGTTGGTTCCATATTACTGCACTTGTTTATTAACTAAACAAGTTATGGCGTCTTGGAAAAAATGGGTTTTGAAACGTCCCAAAATTGCACGTCAATTTAAAGCTTTCAATAAAACAGTTAAAAACTTGAAAAAGTTAAAAGGCATTGCCAAAAAAGATGGTGCATTACGTAAAGTGATTTCGGGCGTGTTTAGTAAAAAAGCTTTAAAAACGACGGCGTTAGCCACTGTGGTCGGTATAGGAATATCGTATATTGACAATTACATTCAATCCAATTCGGGTTGTTTCTTAACAAATGGATCCACGGTGTGTAAAGTGCCATCCTATAGTTGTTGTCAACCTGAAGCAGTTGATAATGTTCCGTTTTGTACATTCAGTCCGAAAGGAGACCCCTGTTTGGGGTTTGATGAAGACATTGAAAAATCATGTTGTAGATTGTGCGATTGTAAATATTACGATTGCTTACCGCATCAAACCATGGAATGCCGTCGCCCTACCATCGGAGAAGCCTTGTCCTATTATGCTCAAGAAGCCTCATCTAGTCTTTTTAAAGGGTTCACTCTAATGTTCCCGTGGTTGTATTGGGTTTTAGGAATTGGAATATCAATGATAGCAGTATGGTTTGCATTCAGTATGTACAAAAAAACAAGAGCACCATGATTGAAATGCTTCGTCAGCTCAATCTTCCAAATGATAGGTTAATTGAATACATTAGGAACCAGTTAGATTCTGATTTTAACCTTGTACCCATTCATATGCCCTGCAAACCTTTTCGACGACGGATTACGTTGGAATTGGTTCAAAACCCAAAAGTCGTTCAAGCAGCTACAGAATATATTGAATATTTATTGAAACACAAAGAGAAATATGGTTATTTATATCATTTAATGAATCAACGGTTACTCGTCAAGTTAGATGTGCGTTATAACGGGGAAATGGCTATAGAAAATAATAGATATGACCAAGTTGTAAAAATAATGGATGCATTGGCCAGGAAATGGGCCCGCAAGAATACGGTGTTGTATGATATTACAAGAGTTGAGTTGCTGTACTTTTTAATTCTATTGATTAATGCAGACATGAATTGGATTACTGTAGATTTCATCTTGCAAGGAACGAACCGCAAAGGACATGCGCACTTGATTGCTTCCCCAAAGCGTCTATTGGAAAATGAAATATGTAGACCCACAACAACATGTTCAAAAAGGTATTGAAAAGAGTGTAAGACACCTAGTAAAGTTTGAAAAAAAAAAAAAAAAAAAAAAAAAAAAAAAAAAAAAAAAAAAAATTTTTTTTTTTTTTTTTTTTTTTTTTTTTTTTTTTTTTTTTTTTTTTTTTTTTTTTTTTTTTTTTTTTTTTTTTTTAGGATATTGTACAAGAACCCTCTTCATTTTCTTCTTCACTCACTACTCGTATACTATTTATAAATTTTGCTTCATGTGGTCCCATCGTTAATTTAATTTTGTCATCGCTCAGTGTAATACGTTTCAATTCTTGTTTGGCACTTGGATCCACTTTTATTTCAAAGCAAATTTTGTGTCGCGCCAATGTGACTGCAGTCTGTACCATTTTCACATCAATTCCTTCCTCCGAGTTGGAATAATTTTTAAATAGCTGTAACCACTCTTTTACCAGAACGGGTAAATGCGTTTGTTTGGGAAACTCGTGCGTATCGTCAGCCAACGTCATACACCAAGAATTGAATGGAATGCCAGGCATTTCAATTCGATGGACGGAAAATTGAGGAGTGTACTTGAAGGTTTCAAAAATGGTGGCATTTTTCAAGATGCTAGGATTTGCAGTGTGAAAAAGGAAATCTACATTACGAATAGAGTCTTGCGCTGGACGACCCTCTAAAATGGGATAGCTGAAACAGAAAAAGGTATTTTGGTACACATAACCAATGACCACAGAGTTAACACTGACTTTTTCAACATCAGGGGGTAGTTTTAAAAATTTACAGACGTAATGAATAGGTGTCCACAGGGTGATGGGTACTTCGTTATACTCTGTATACACATCATATGGGTATCGTACATACAAGACCCGATTGGGGCGCACCCCATTGACGGCTAAGGCTACAAATTCTTTTGTATCGGTCGTATGGGGTCGGGTTCCCTCGAACGTTAGGCGTAAGGGCCATTCCACAATTAAACCTAAATTTTGAAAGATCTCATCGGACTTTTGCCCGTCATGCGTGTGTAAATAGCTGCGACAATACGAATAGAGAATGTCTTGAATTAAACTCTGGGGATCATGCATAGATAATCGTTTTTGAATCATTCCTGTGGATATGACACGTTCTTCGGGTAAGTAGGGTTGTGATACAGGCTCGAATTGAATCATTTTAGGATATGAAATTGTTTCTTTGGTCAGAAAAGGAAAGGTGACGACATCACGACGCGTGCTCCATTCGGATGCAAGGGTGAGAACATCATGTAGAGGTTCTTTACTTAAAAAGCAAATGCGATACAAGGATTGATGACAGGGGAGAGACTTGTCAAAATAACATCCACCTGGATAGGGTAAATCATCCCTGTCCAAGTACAACACACAATTTTTGTACATGAAAATGTGATCATACGCGGAACGGGGAACACCCTGTAAATATTCTGCAACGACTGAAGGATTCGTGACATAATAGGGTGTCGCATACATTTGAAACGTTGCCGATGGTTCCAACATGGGCGTAATAGTTTTCTCATGACCGAGCAAAGCGGTCCACGATTCATTTTGACAGACGACCGTAATGGGTGCTTCACGCTTGAAAAATACTTTAAGAGCTTGGGTAAATGGGTGTTGAGAATCCATGCAGATATGATCAAATCGATGCATTTGTAGGATGGACCAATTGTCAAAATCCATATCGGCAAAGTCCAAAATTATGATACCTTGCTCATTTCGAAAAGAAGTACAACCTCGAAAACGAGCATAAATGGAGCTATACCTAGGTAAATTCATTTATGCTTTATTAAACACACAAGTCTTTGCAAAGACGACAAAAAAAAAAAAAAAAAAAAAAAAAAAAAAAAAAAAAAAAAAAAAAAAAAAAAAAAAAAAAAAAAAAAAAAAAAAAAAAAAATTTTTTTTTTTTTTTTTTTTTTTTTTTTTTTTTTTTTTTTTTTTACTTCATCTTATTTATTCTTGATTGATCTCTTCACCATTTCAAAAGTGCCTTCTTGAATCCCAAACCACTGCCGGCATAATACCTTCCATCGATTCAAATACGCTTGGTGGGTTTTGGGAAATAATTTGGGCACTCTTATATAGTCAGACAATAACTTTTCTCGATTCTCTAAATATTTCATTCGTTTTGCTGGATCAGTGTTAAACCACCCCAACAAGTCTTTCATTTTTAATTTGGTTTCTATTAATAAAAAAACCATCAAGGCTAATTCATTTGTATCTTTCAAAATTTCGACTCTGCATCGGATCACGTCCATTTGATTGGGTGTAAACACTCTGCCACGTCTTTCCATTTTGTTTTGGTATGAAAACTTGCTTTTCGCAGTGGGAGTCGGCACGAATATTTAACGAGAATACAAAAATTTCATTTGAGACGTGCAAGTATGTTGTTTTATTAGAAAATACAACGACTTTTAACGTAGAGAAGGATTTGAGACGAACCTTGAAAATAAACAAGAAACCATTGGTTTGGTTCATCAACGCATTTCAAACACTTGGCGCTCGTGTAGAATACGTAGTTTTATTTACACAAAAAGAATTAAAAACACTTGGACCTATTGCAAGCCGACAAACCTATGGCATTGTGGAAAGACTTATTCAAAAAAACTATGGTGAGTCCCGTCCAACGTTCGTATGCAGTCCCTGGTGCGTCAAGAATTTGTGGTCGGAAAGGAATCCATTCACCACGATCAATAGCGAAACCTTCAAAGATAAATTCTGTCAATAATTTACGGGTGTTATTGGATCAAGAAGTGGTGAACCGATGCCTATTGGGCCATGGGGATGAAACAATTGAACAACATCGATGGAATGTCTTGTGTCAGGTCACGAAATGGTTAAAAATACCAGATGCCTTGGACCGGTATCAAGATGGATTGGTTCGGGATCAGTTGGTGACGTTTTTACTGAAATCTGTCAAGCGAAAATGCATTAAGGAATTACCCGAGGACCGCATGGATTGGACACGGTTATTGAATCAATGGTTACGTCAAAATTCATTAAATGGAGATGTAACAGATCGTAAAATGTATCATTTATTAGCGGTGGATGGGTTTGACGGATATGAATCGAAAGATTTAAAATTATATTTGAACTGTGTGTTGGATCCAGGATGTATACGACGTGAATACCGTCTACATGCTAACGCCGTCCGCAAGATGTATGCATGGTTTGATTCACAACCCAAGGTGTCTAGTCTAACAGGAACTGATTCGGGTTGCGTTGTATTTCTAGCATTATTACAACTGTATGAACGTGAGTTACAGAATGTGTTGGTGGATGACTACATAGCGAAGCAAACTCATATGACACGATTGTCAGCTGAATGTTTTTTACATCGGAATGCTAGTTATTATAATGACGTACGAAATGTAAATGAATCCTTGTTGGAAGAATTGGGTAAAATATATGTAACGAATTGGGATTCAAAAAACTGGCGGCAAGTGGGAAGTGAACAGTTGTCTCAACTGCGATACAAAAAGTAAAAAAAAAAAAAAAAAAAAAAAAAAAAAAAAAAAAAAAAAAAAAAAAAAAAAAAAAAAAATTTTTTTTTTTTTTTTTTTTTTTTTTTTTTTTTTTTTTTTTTTTTTTTTTTTTTTTAAATTATACATACTGGTAGCTCTTGACGCTAAACATCTTGCATTTCCATTGATAGCAATATTGCCTGATATACGATGGAAGTTGTCCAACGTTTAGAAAATGAATTGTTTGGGAAAACTTGTTATGATGATGGCGAGTTACAAGAAGTAGAAAAATCCTTAAACTTTTTGATAAAAGTTGTAAAGTATCAACAGGGAATTCCTTATCGAATTATTAAAAATGCGAATGGATTTCATTTTAGTAAATGCATATGGAGTTACGATGATACCGACAAGGGATTGGATATTTGTTCTTGCCAGACTGAAATATATCATTCTTTAAAGACCGAAGGTAAGCCTTCTTTAACTGAATCATTGACCATGAACCCGAGTGCTTCTGTTGGTTTACCTACCATACCAATGAAACGTATCAACATTCGACGGATGTATTTAGTATTTGCTACTTTAGCGATTGAAAGAAACATTTCTTCTCAAGTGATAAAGTGTGCTGTTGTCACAAATGGTTTTTGGTTTTGTGCTGATGTAAGAAATGATCCAAATTGGAAAGAAAATGTAGTGCAGGAATTGAAAAAATTAAACATTAAAGAATGTGTCTTAGTGGGTAAACTAGCACACACCATGCTTCGACCATGGCTGAGTGACTTGAAAAGTCACTTTTATGGTAATGATCGACTAGTTTATGCGTGTAACAAATGTAAACGCATGACTTGTTGTGTTCAAACGGCTTATCTTGCCTGGCGAGATTTAAGTAATCAATTACCTTGTTGTCTTGAACACGAGTGAATTGGTTAATGACTTAAAAAAAAAAAAAAAAAAAAAAAAAAAAAAAAAAAAAAAAAAATTTTTTTTTTTTTTTTTTTTTTTTTTTTTTTTTTTTTTTTTTTTTTTTTTTTTTAAATATAAAGTTGCTATGACCATGTCGTACCATGCCTTTTTAAAATCATTGTTTGGAACCCATCATACTCTCCATCGATCTTATTTGCATGGTATACATTTGTATTGCTTATTCATCATTACCCTAGTAGTGGCTCTATGTGCTTATACCACTCATCACTATCAGCAAGAGTGTACCAAAACCTTTGATCAACGGGTTCATGCACTGCGTACCAAATATGCGGCATCTCAATGTCCCCGAAATGCTTTTACCAATAATCCATAATTACGATCAGCACGTTCAAAAATTTATTCATTTTTTAAATACTCGAGTGGATTGTATACTCGTGTACGATGGGCCTCTTCATGTTCACACACATATTTGTGAGCGGACCGTATACGCCTGTTCAATACAGCATCTCCCCAGCAAAAAAATGATACGAAATGTGTTTCCTATCATGCTGGGATCTCAATTGGATTTGGCGATTCGTCACCAACATTTACAAACGTTTCCACTCCATTTTCAAATCGGTACAAATACTCCATTCCAAGAAGTGGATATCGGTCGTGGATTTTTCATTATTAATGGATTTTTACGTCATTTACCTTATTTTTTTACCAATGATCCAACCAATACGCATTTGATCCAAAAAAAACTCGTTCGTGTTTTTACCTATGATTCATTTGACCGGGGTAAAGAATTGAGTTATTACATAAAGGATTATCAATCCAAGCATCGGGGAGATTTGGTCGTCATGTGTAACGACGGCTCCGAATCCATCCAACAAGTGGATACCTTTTTTGATCATTGTCCTTACCCTACCGATCCAGCAGCGTACATGGCGCACCTGTATAGAAACAATCAGTTTGATATTGATTCTCTCGCGAATAAAATCGTGATTAGCCCTGGTCATTTGTTTACCAAATTATTTGTCAAATACCTGTATGCTCCATTGCGAGAAGGTAACTGGTCTGTGATTAAATCGAAAGCGGCCTTGGTCGTGAAATCGATTGAAACGGGGTGCTTATTGCACGTCTTATCCCGTAAAACAGTTTACTTTAAAGAAGGAAAATCCGCTGGGAAAATGACCACGACTCCGCATGAATCGCATCGAGAAATTGGAGCCAATGGAGAAATCTTTGTGGAAAAGGCCAATGGGTGTTATCGTGAGATCAATATGCAAACCTACCCTCTGAACCCTTACCTAACCTACATTATCTTGCGCCAAATGTCCAACAAAGTCAAAACCAATTCCATTCCTTCCTTCCACGATAGTTATTTAGGATTTTTATGTATTCTGGGATGCTTTGAAACCAAAAATGTAGGACGGACCACTATGATGGTGCGAGACACGGTCGTTTCGACGTGTAATGCATTGGATCCCGTGTTTCATGACGCTCCACAAGCCTCCTTGTGGACATGGCTCAAGTTGGAGCCTGAACCCCATCATCCTCGCTATTTCGTGGTGGTGAATGAGGCCTGTATTCCGGTGACGGCAGCCTGCTTTCAACAGCTGGATCTGTTGAAATTAAAACGACACTTTGAGCACGTGGAATGCTTGGAGGAACCTCCGTTTATTTACATTCGTTACAAAACAGGGCTCTTGTTTAAAAAATTGCCTGGAACTGG
Organism: Metellina segmentata; assembly: GCA_947359465.1. Taxonomy (NCBI): domain Eukaryota; kingdom Metazoa; phylum Arthropoda; class Arachnida; order Araneae; family Tetragnathidae; genus Metellina; species Metellina segmentata. The sequence goes on along the minus strand of OX375879.1, from coordinate 118,052,119 downwards.
TATATGGGTCACGACACGAGATATGTCGTATTGGTCCCAACGCTTATTGCAATTAGAGTCGGTGGTGGAACGGTTTGGGTATGATTTCATCACCAGTTATCACGTGGATTTGAATCCATTTTTCATGCATAATGCGTTTCCCAAAAACATTTTGGCATTTAATGCTTTGAAGAATGCAGTCTTGGCGACGGATCCTTGCTATGCGCATTATTTCATGGATACCATGTCGGCGTATACACGTTGCATGACACCCTACCATAAGAGTGTCTTAGAGCCCGTGGAGGATGGTATTTCGCCACATTTCACCCTCTATGTACCGCATGTGACGGTGGCGTATATGAGTTTTCAAGGCTGTACGCAAGAAGATTGCATTGTGCGCCGTGAAGGTGTGGATGCATTTGATTGTGTCCGATTTTATACCATACGTGTGAAAATTGAAGCGGATGGACTCGTTTTGTTTCGTCCCGTAGAAGGAGAAACGAGTATTTTGGGTACGATCGTCCATCATGGAGAACGCCCTATCAAAGTAGAGCCTTTTTCCATTCATGTACGGGCAGTACCCATCAACGACCAAACGGTGCGACTCCACTTTAGCAAATGTCCTTTTCGTGTGATCAAATATCACTTGATATCGGACACATTGAGTATTTGTGTCGAACAAGATCATGTTTCGAGTACCGGAGATAAATTGTGTAGTTTTCATGGCCAAAAAGGGGTGATGCGTGTGATGGACAAGTTACCGACGTTAGATGCGGGTATTGAACCGGATTTACTCATCAACCCGTATAGTTTGTTTCGCATGACGATGGGTCAAATTTTGGAAGGATGTGTGATGGGAGAGGGGAAAGATGCTTCGAGGGTATGCAATAGTGACGGGCACGTCATACCGCACGGCAAAGTGTTTTATGCGAAAACGTTTTATTTCCCTATAGCTTTTTGGAGCTCTGAACATTTACACGCCCCTCTCAAATGCACCATGGACAAAGTGCTCAACCAACCGGTGAAAGGACGTTCCCGTGTTGGCGGGATGCGGTTGGGAAATATGGAATTGATGAATTTGTTGCGTGGAAATGGATTAGGATCATGTTTTGAAGAAAAGTTTTGTGAGCACGGGGATCGTGCAGCCAGCGCCACCGATCCAACGGTAGCATTACCCAAATCAGTTCAGTTGGTGCAAGCAGATGCCCGTTTTCTGAAATGTAAGTGGGAGCACGAAACGGTACCCAGTGTGAGACTGGAGAAGAGGAGTAGTGATGGGAATAGTACTGTATTATTTAAACGACATAAATAAAATAATAAAAAAGGATTGAAAAACACTTTTAAAGTTGAGCGATTTTACTACCTCTAAAACTTTAAAAGTTTTTGAGACTTTTAAAGTTTGGGGCCGGTTTTACCCAAACTTTTAAAGTTTGTGTGCTAACAAAAAAAAATAGCAGCCAAACTTTAAAAGTTTTGGTAAAAACGGTCCCAAACTTTAAAAGTCGATATTGACTTTTAAAGTTTCACGTCGAAAAGTGCTTAAGGTATTAAAAAACTTTAAAACTGGTGCTCATATATTTTTTCAGTTTAAAAAGTATAGGTTTAATGTCGTCAAACCATCAAAAAAGGCCTTTTTGGTGCTTATATATTTTTTCGAGTTTGCAGTCCCCCACTAAAGTTTTAAAGTAATTGAACCAACTCGAAAAAATATATGAGCACAAAGTGCTTATATATTTTTTCGAGTTTGCAGTCCCCCCACTAAAGTTTTAAAGTAATTGAACCAACTCGAAAAAATATATGAGCACAAAGTGCTTATATATTTTTTCGAGTTTGCAGTCCCCCCACTAAAGTTTTAAAGTAATTGAACCAACTCGAAAAAATATATGAGCACAAACTGCTTATATATTTTTTCGAGTTGGTTCAATTACTTTAAAACTTTACTAGGGGACTGCAAACTCGAAAAAATATATGAGCACAAACTGCTTATATATTTTTTCGAGTTGGTTCAATTACTTTAAAACTTTACTAGGGGACTGCAAACTCGAAAAAATATATGAGCACAAACTGCTTATATATTTTTTCGAGTTGGTTCAATTACTTTAAAACTTTACTAGGGGACTGCAAACTCGAAAAAATATATGAGCACAAACTGCTTATATATTTTTTCGAGTTGGTTCAATTACTTTAAAACTTTACTAGGGGACTGCAAACTCGAAAAAATATATGAGCAGTAAAGTGCTTATATATTTTTACTGCTCATATATTTTTTCGAGTTTGCAGTCCCCCACTAAAGATTTAAAATGATTGAACCAACTCGAACAAATATATGAGCAAGGTCTTAAAAAAAAAAAAAAAAAAAAAAAAAAAAAAAAAAAAAAAAAAAAAAAAAAAAAAAAAAAAAAAAAAAATTTTTTTTTTTTTTTTTTTTTTTTTTTTTTTTTTTTTTTTTTTTTTTTTTTTTTTTTTTTTTTTTAATAAATATTTTGTTACAAAATTAAATAGAGGCATTCCAACTGTTTTTTTTAGATCGAGTATAGACTCGGGCCAAATTTTCTTCCTACCCCAAAAGGACCGTATGGGAAAAAATTGACCATGTGTTTTTCAATGCAGTGTGGTTTACCATTTAATACCACAGTTTCATAGGGTGAGGGACACATACAGATGAAATCGTCACGTCCATTATACATAAAAACCCCATTTTCACACACGTCTGGATTTAGGGTATTGCAATCGGGTCCTGTCCAAAATGTCGAATCTGTACATAAACACATCCATCGAGGAGCTGGATCATTTGCCAACATGACCATTCCGCCTCTGTCTGTATTACACTCGATTGAATCCTCGGATTGAGGCGTACACACCCCCCCTATGCACTGGGTGTTTTTATCCACACATAAAAAGCTACAATCGTCCACACATTGTATTTTTTGAACTGTACAATCTTGCTGCAAAACAGGTACCTGGACATGAATATGGGTTGTTGTTTGGGCTTCATTGGGCCTCACTATCATCCATACGAATCCTAACCACAGTAAAAAGAAAAGAGACCACGCCGACCACATGCTTTTCTTTCCCACGAACAGTCAAGAAGACCATGGATCGACCCATTGATCACCATGACTCGCAACGTCCTGTTCGTGCCTCGGCTAGTTTAAACCGTGTCAGTAGATGGCGGGATGCCTGGACGGCCTGTTCTCATATTATTGAAGGGTATTCCTCCACCAACTTGAAAAACTTTCACGTCATCTTTGCGCAATGGCTATCCATCTTGAATTGGATTTTTGGGAATCCCATTCATCCGTTGAGGCAGTATGTTCCTTACTTTTATTACTGCACAGAGCCCCACGGACCCAAAGAAATTTTACACATGTATATGGATCCGAATATTGGGGAAAATAACGAGCGGTTCGTGCACATTTTTTTCAATTTATACGAATTTAACAAAATACGGCGGGATTATTGCGATAATATGAACCGTAATAACCACATGTTGGTGGATGAGGCTAGAGGTACGATTAATTTTTCAGTTCTAGACGACACGGCTCATAATCCTGCCGAATATTTTCAACACATTACCACATGGCAATTGTTATTCCTCTTTACGATGCATTTGCTAGCTCATTGGGACACGTATGATAAATATCAGCATGCTAATTACGATACCCACATGCGAGTGCGCGAATCCGAATTTTACAACATGTATTTTTATGGTCAGTTGATCTATAATTAATAAAGTAATGCCTCGCCGATCTGCTTCCCCGGTCCGTTGTGGACCACGAAAGGTGCCCACAATCTATGCTTTTGAAAAGTTGGTGGATTATGGTGCTCAAAATCCGGAGGAGATTCAAAGGATGATATCACTCCATTATTTGGAGAGTATTGCTACCGACCAGAATACCCTGGTGCCCGTAGCCAAACTAAAAGTATTTTTTCGTCAAGCTAAAGCGTTTAAATCTTTTAAAACGACCTATTTGCGAGACATTCCTACCGAGTATTGGATGGATGCTTTAGACACCAATCCACGGATACGACCGTTTGTCCGTCGGCACGTTTCCTTATCAAGAAGTGCAAGTCCGACGAATCGTTTAAAAATGAAATCGTTTGTGGGAGAACCCGCCATGAGTGACGTTTCTGATTCAGATTCGATCCTTTCCATTGACCCAAGTAATGATGCCTGTGATGAGACGAATGTCAACTTGCCCAAACCTGTGTGTCAAGGAATACGTCGAGTCTGTCGGTATCATGATGCATCCCGCAGGTACCGTAAGTTTGATCCGGATAATAGTGATGACGATCGCTATCAGTTTCATTTGAGATATGCTTAAACAATAATTGGATTTTCGAGTGGATTATAGGCTAAAGGTATTAAAGCTTTCAACTGATCACTATAATGCCACAAGTAAGGAAGAGGACCATGGGGTAACTGAGCTTCAATGTCGTTATTTAAAGACAGTAAGGTAGTACGTGAGGTACAAGGCGCCAATTGACCCCGTAATACTCGAATGGGTAATACACTATTTTGTGTAGGAGGTCCAAAACAGTTCTTTAGAGTGGTAGGAGACGGTGATACAGTGACCGTGTCGTAGTTATATACCCACATGCGAATAAACTGTGGCAAAAGGCGTGTGCATTTTATGAAATCAATATCGATTAAAGGTGCTAGTTTGGGAACATTGAAATTTAAAAGGGTTATAAAATGATAGATTTCTTCTTCAAATGTAGTGCTCATTTGATTTCGGATCGAGTCCACATACGTACGGGATAATTTAACCCTTTGACAATCTAATGGTAGCGTGTTGGTATTCAAGTGTTCAATTTCATGCACGTAAAAGAGTGGATCGTTCTCAACAAGGTAGGATAAACGCGTTAGATCCGTGTGTTGGGTCCAAACATCCAAGGGATCATGAATTCGCTTATCATACGAATGAACAATTTCCGTAGATGCCTCTGGAGAAATCATTTTATAATAAATATCAATTACAACAAAATCTGTTAAAACTGGATACTGTCGCTTGGAGAGACATTTCAAAACCAGCTTACGATATTCTTCAGCCATGACACGAACTTTATTTTTTAAAGAAAAAAAATACTCTAACGACTGTTGAAAACTTTTAGATAATAAATATATATGTTATCAAAAAAAAAAAAAAAAAAAAAAAAAAAAAAAAAAAAAAAAAAAAAAAAAAAAAAAAAAAAAAAAAATAAAAATAATAATAATAATAATAATAATAATAATAATAATAATAATAATAATAATAATAATAATAATAATAATAATAATTATAATTATAATTATAATTTAAAAAAAAAAAAAAAAAAAAAAAAAAAAAAAAAAAAAAAAAAAAAAAAAAAAAAAAAAAAAAATATATATATATATATAATAATAATAATAATAATAATAATAATAATAATAATAATAATAATAATAATAATAATAATAATAATAATAATAATAATAATAATAATTATAATTAAAAAAAAAAAAAAAAAAAAAAAAAAAAAAAAAAAAAATATATATATATATATATATATATATATATATATATATATATTTTAATTTGAAATTTATTATTTTTATTATTTTTGAATATTATTATTTTAATTTGAAAAAAAAAAAAAAAAAAAAAAAAAAAAAAAAAAAAAAATATATATATATATATATATATATATATATATATATATATATATATATATATATAAAAAAAAAAAAAAAAAAAAAAAAAAAAAAAAAAAAAAAAAAAAAAAAAAAAAATATATATATATATATATATATATATATATATATATATATATATTTTTTTTTTTTTTTTTTTTTTTTTTTTTTTTTTTTTTTTTTTTTTTTTTTCAAATTAAAAATACTCGATTGTTGAACTCAATCTGGAACCTATTCTCTTCCATTGACCACTCTCAACTGTTGAACTCAAACTCAATCTGGAACTTATTCTCTTCCATTTACCACAACTCTCCTCTTTACGTTTTCTTTTTGAAGCCTTCTCATCACGTTTTGGTGAATAGCTCCAACACTCACCTTCGGGTGGTAAATATTTAAAATCCTCCAAAAGAATTGCACTCACTGGAATTAAAACATTAAAATCTTCATCAATCCATCCCACGAAGCAATACCATGTTCTCGTTATGAACTTGATAAATATATGCGTCCCGTCGTTTGCAATTACCTTTACATGATAAATGTTTAATTTTAAATGCCTTTTCAAAATTCTCTCCATGCGCTGAAGGTAATGGGTGCGCTTGACAACATTCAAATGGGAAGGAATGAATGCTTCATCACTGGACCACCAGTCGTATTCCATTGGCAGGCTTGGCAGGCAATCACTACAACGAGACTGTAATTTTTTTAATGCGGAACTACACTTGTATATATATATATATATATATATATATATATATATATATATATGTTTTTTTTTTTTTTTTTTTTTTTTTTTTTTTTTTTTTTTTTTTTTTTTTTTTTTTTTATTGCATTTCTTCATCTTCTATTGCATCCCCCAAGGCTGAAATCCAATTACCCACCACACTGTTTCGTATGTACCTGTTGGGCATTAAATGGCAAAATTCTTGCAATACTTGGATCAGACTCTTGTGCCCGCTTTGGCACAAGAGCTCGTGGGTTTCCGTGTCAAAACATTCTTCAGGCTCATTCAAAATGCATCGTTTTCCTTTCCGTTTCTTTTGATTAAAAAAGATTTTAAATTCCAATTTCAAATAACGTATCACGTCCCGAAGCGTCTTTTTTTGCATCACACGTCGCCATTTTTTTTCATTCAAATACGGTTTTCGTTCTTTTAATCGAACGCGCAATTCGACATTATGGCTACCCATATCACACAACACGGGATGTCGGTCAGTATACAAAAACAAAAATTGTTTCAGGTCGGGCACCGTTCCTCCCAAACGGTAGCACACGGCACAAAAAAACACCAACAAGGCATACGTTGCTTCTTTCAACGTGTCGTGTCCAATTTTTCTAGGTGCGTACAGTTGGATCCGTTGACGAAACATGCCAATCGTGTAGCCGGAGGATTCCCTAAAATGTCCCGCGAACGGTAACACGTACTCGCTTCCCAAAAGTTTATGCATTTCAATCATTTCATCAAAATGTTCAGGAATATCACACGATTGGCCGATGGTGTAGGACTTCCATACCGTGGAACGATTAGCATACAGGCAATGAAATCGGTCTTGATTAAAATTATTCAATAGCAGTATGCAGGGTTTTCTGGGATGAATTTCACAATCAGAGGCCGTGAAATTTGTATTATCAATGTGCCGAATAATGCTTTTGGATCGATCTTCGGGTCGATAGGAGGGCTTCTGACTCATGACGACACTCTTTGCTTATAACAAAGCGTCATGGACCCAAAATGGGTATGTGTGCTCGATATGGACGAAACATTGGGATTTTATGAAACCAATACGTTTCATGTCAGACCGAAATTTAAAACGTTGCTTCATTTATTAAAACTCATGAAAGCTGATATTATCGTGTGGAGTATGGGTTCGGATGATTATGTGCATCGCGTGGTGAATGGGTTTTTAGGAGATCTTGCGACGCATCTCTATAAACTGTTTGCGCGCACGGAATGTCACTATTCGCTTTCCTATTACCACTATCCAAAAGCTTCAGCCCATATTCGAGACCTGTATCCCTCTTCCATCTTTTTAATTGCCGTGGATGATAAAGTTACCGATAATATGGATGAACACTACGATTTGCGCATCCACGTCAAACCCTATACCAATTCCTGTGATAAAGAATTGCTCACCGTCTGTGAAAAAATAATTAATGGCATTGCTGAATTAGTCAAGCAAGATGTATAGCGTCGATCAGTTTTTGAAAAATATCAAAAATGTACAAACCAAATGGAAATGTTTGCTCTGGTTAAGGGAACATGATGCCGCGCGTCCCAATATTGGGATCGAGTATCGTTATGGTACGTACAGAACCGCGGTTATTTATTAACAACCAAGGCGATGCGATACTGGATTCTATTGATCTTGTATGTGGTGGTGGTCATTTTGTATGCTTGGCAATACGACAAACCCACTATTCACAAATGGCCTTTGCTGAAGAAAGAAACGGAACTACTGCCGCAGACCCAGTGTCATCAAACGAGTGATTGCGATGCGCATCACATTTGTTTAAACGACACGTGTGTGCCCCAACTCTTGCGAGGAAATGAATGCAATCCCAAAACGGGTGACTGGACATTGGTGTCACACATTGGGCGTTGGTTCGCGGCCTGTGTCTGCAAGGATCCAGACTTGATATCCCAGAAATATTTCGGTGGAAATTGTGACTTGATCGTCGCATGCCAACCGTATGGTCATTTCAACACGATTACGTCCACGTGTGAGTGTTGGGAAGGGTATATTCCCGTCAAAAATCAGTGCAAAAGAATGTTAGCATGGGAACGTATAATGAACTTTCCATCAGACCCTATTCAACCCTCCGATGGTTTCGAGCCCGATTACATTGAACGCTATCGAGATAAAAAATATTTTAAACGGCCTTGTACTTTTGATGCCATTACGGGCAAACCTCTTAAAAAAGCAAGATATGAGGAAGGGATTGGCTGCGTGTGTGACCCCACGCTCGGCCAATTTGGGGTACGGATAGATCGTTTAAACCACTACATGCGGGGTCCAGGTTATAATGCATGCGTGAGCTTATTTGTAAAACCCCTTGAAACCCCTCGGGAAGTCGATATCATAGCCTATTTTTACATGAAGGACCCCCTCGTTTATTTGCAATATGATGCGTTAGATGCACACCAGGTGATTCCCGCTCTCGGCGATGCCATACGAGATGGATTTCTACAAATTGGTCAAGAATTTCCCTATGATTATATGCAAGTCCTGTTTAAGGAACGGCAGCCGTTTAAGACTAAGATTGCTAAATGGTCCTTTGATTTATATGTGCGTAGGCGTTATCATTGGAAAGAACTGCCTATTCGAATGGAATGGTGCCGATTTATGACTCGACATATTGATACTGAGGCTATGCCTTACCAGTGGATTACCCAGATGTTGTATCAGTTTCCAGCGTGCTATATTGGTAAAAACGATCTAGAGTCGCCTGAAATGTATCGGGGGCATTATGTATCCAATCCGAATCATTTAACCCAGTTTCCGGAACAATCTCGCTACAACGGTATAGGTTTAAAGTATAGGAAAGGAGAATGGACGCTCCAATTTGTCCCTGAATATAACTTGGATGTGTATGCTGCCATGGCCACGCCTGACACCGTACCCTTCTTGATGGATCCCGTGATGAAGGGTATTCTAAGGGATGATGTTAAAAAAGAAGATGTTGAGGCTCGTCGGGCCTTGTATCGAGCTCAAGAATCGGATCGAGTCGATCGTCAAGAACCGACATTTTAAGAAGCAAGATGAAACGGGGTCGAGAGAATGAAGACAATTTGAGTGAATCGGAAGACGAATCCCCTACTCCCAAAATCATTCGACAGGAGGAGACTGGAATTTTACACAATTTGGAAAAAGAGCTCAGTGAGACGGATTACATTACGAATCAACTGGCGGATACTCAAAAACAATATTTTACAATGTATATGGAAAAATTAATGCATCAAATCCCGATGGGGAAAGCAGTCATTGAAACAGTCAGTAAAAACGGCCATGCGGATGATTTTATGTACATGTATACAGCATCGAAAACCATTATACAATCCCTGATGAGTGTGAAGCAAAGCAAAGCAACCAAATCCGTAGTGGATATGATAGCTGGAATGGTGTGTCGGTATGTCCATGAAAAAGTCATTTCTCCCATGTTACAACCGATGGTAAATAATGACAATTTAAAACGAGCCTATCAAGCCTATCAGTCTAGTGTCAAACACGAAGAAAACGATGCTGAAATGGAAATGAGGTGTTTGTTACATACCATTCACCAGGTGTTGGAAAAGGACAATAATTCAATCCAATTAGTGCATCCATTTTATGCTCAAATGACCCAACAAATGAAAGCGATTAGCGACTATGCAGTCACCTTGTTGGTGTCTGTTTCCAAACCAGAGGTGATTGTCCCTTCTAAATTTATCGTGCCTGCTAAATCTTTAGCGCCAGAGGGGACAGACTCTGCTCCATGAGACCTTGTGAAATTGTTTGGTGAGAAATAATTTTTTGAGGCGCATAAAATGTTATGAAAAAAAAAAAAAAAAAAAAAAAAAAAAAAAAAAAAAAAAAAAAAAAAAAAAAAATTTTTTTTTTTTTTTTTTTTTTTTTTTTTTTTTTTTTTTTTTTTTTTTTTTTTTTTTTTTTTTTTTTTTTTTTTTTTTTTTTTTTTACAACATGACTGCAATTATTTGTTTCATTGACTTGACACGACTGAGTGCCGTATAGACCATATTTAAATCTCGATTTCCATTAAAGTTTATAGCTATTGCTACATCATCCATTGTGTCTCCTTGAAACTTGTGAACTGTACCTGCAAATCCCAACACAATCGGAAATTCACCATTTCCATTTCGTCGTACTTGCACCCATTTTTCTCGTGTAGAATCTTGACATTCAATACAATCCAGTTCTTGATTGTACTGTTCAAATATTAACGGCGTTCCATTTGAAACTTTGGATACTCCATTTTGACACACAAATATATGGCATCCCCTCTTTACATCCACATAGGAAGTTTTTGTTTTTTTCCACAAACGGATGCGCGGACCGGGTACCAAGTGCTTCAAATAGAAATTATTATAGTATTCCACAGTGGATTTTAAATATGCTAGAGCGCGGGTACACTTTTTCAGAATCGTACTATCAATGTGGTTTACAACCGGAAAATGACTACATAAATAGGTAAATACACCCGTATCATTATTAGTTTTCACATAATCTCGTAATTGTTGAATGACTGATTCGTAGTCAGATGTAAACCGCTTACTCTCTAGCAAATCAATGCGTCGCATTTCAAATGTTTCAAGTAAGATGGATACATTAAACAGGTTATCATTTGTTTTGACCGGTTGTAATTGATTTGGATCTCCCATCACAATAAACAAAATGGATTTTTGGCGTTTAAAAAAGTACTGAACAATCCAATAGGTCAACCAAAAAGGAACCATACCGATTTCATCAATCACTACGATCTGAGCGTGATGCGAACACTCCATTTCCTCCAGCAAACTTTGACTTTTCTGTATGCACACTTCGTTATCCGTTTCAAATTCTAAATCCTTTTTCAAATTGTGTAAGATGGATCCCTGTGTCCAATTCAATTTCATGGCGGAATGAATCGTGTAACCATTGATCCTACTTGCTACGCGAGCTGTTGGAGCCATACGTAGTTGAGGAATTGATACTCGATCCAAACAACTGGTGACCGTATATGTTTTTCCAGAACCAGGTCCCCCGGCTACAATGACCAACGTGGGTTGTGGATTATGGATCCACTCCTTGAGTAAGCAAGGGAAAGCCCGTTGACTTGGAGCAAGAGTCTCAACATGTTTGTTGAACCCAAACTGATACGAGGGGTGACTCCCTATGTCAGCCATGGATGTCCCAATTGTACTTTGAAATGTATTACTCTGGTTATGGTGGACTCGTATCAACGAATGGAATACACGCTCTTGGTATGTGAACGGGTGACGAATTGCTATTTGTTGGATTTATATTCGTTATATCGTGGCATAAATTCACCTCGTATAGCTCCCTTTCCTGTTAAATCAATCACTTCCTTGTATGTAGACCAAGTGTTGGATCCCAAAGACTGGTTGGATTGTATTAAATGGACCCGTTACCAACAGCTGGGATCCGATGCAAGTTTGGAATGGTTTATAGCGCGTCCCAACAATTCAAGTTTTTATTATTCTTTGGGGGAAGGTGGAACGTTGTTAGTGCCCGGCGATGATCGATTGGAAATGATCCAAATACATCCCGAAACCATAAATACGATAAGTGGGAAAGAGTGTTGCCCGAAACCAACACTTTTCAAAGTAAATACATTCTGTGAAAGAAACACCACGTAAAGTAATATAAAGGACAGAATGTAAAAAAAAAAAAAAAAAAAAAAAAAAAAAAAAAAAAAAAAAAAAAAAAAAAAAAAAAAAAAAAAAAAAAAAAAAATATATATATATATATATATATATTTTTTTTTTTTTTTTTTTTTTTTTTTTTTTTTTTTTTTTTTTTTTTTTTTTTTTTTTTTTTTTTTTTTTTTTTTTTTTTTTTACACTACTTCTTCTACCTTTTCTTGTTCCGAATCCTTTTGAAATTCAATCGCTGGTAACATGGGGTCATCCATAAATTTAACCTCGACATTTGGCTGTATAGCCGACTCTTGAAACATGATCATATTTTTAATTTTACCACCAATTTTATATTTATCATCACCAAAAGTCGTGCGACTGTATAATTGTATTTGACAGATGGCCAAAAACTGCCCAATGGATTCCATAATGGGTTCCAGTTGTGCCTTGAAAGCATTTGTTAACGTTTCACCATTGAATATTTTTACTTTAGTGACGCACCAATTTCTTCGTACATCACAAGCCACGTTATACTTTTGATGTGCTTTTAAACATGTATTACACAAAACTGGATTGCAATTCTCCATAAACAACCTTGCCCCATCGTGTAATTTTTGTATAGGGTTTTCCTGCATTGCATAACCTATAACTGTCAAGGGAGGGCATTCTCGAGTGACAAAAGAAATATCACCTGGTGGACTATCTGGATCATTAGATTGAATTCTACTACAGGACCAATTACCCAACACAATGACTTTATAAGTATCTGCTGGTACGGCAATGTTTCGAACATAGGCTTTTTCTTGGTTACAAGCGCGTCCTTTGGAATATAAAACTTGTTTAGACAAGTGATGTTTATGAACAGGATATTCATTCAATTTGGCTTCCCAATCGGAATGAACAAGATTTAAAGTCCCTGTTTCTGACGCCAAGGTGTCGAGAGCTTTTACAAGAAGAGGACAATCAAGGGTGCGTTTGATGAGTTGAATATATTCCATCTTGTTTGATATAATAAGACACTGGAAGGTAAGATGGTACAAGTAATCAAATATATAAAAGTAAGTTATTAAAAAAAAAAAAAAAAAAAAAAAAAAAAAAAAAAAAAAAAAAAAAAAAAAAAAAAAAAAAAAAATATATATATATATATATATATATATATATATATATATATATATATATATTTTTTTTTTTTTTTTTTTTTTTTTTTTTTTTTTTTTTTATTTTCCATTCATTGAACCTGACTGCATTTGTTCTAGCTCTTCTACATCTTCTACAGCTTCTATATTCATTAGTAGGTTCCAAGTATCTTTTATGAGATTCCGTTTTAGTTCGTCAGTCATAGTACCAGTAATTTCCAACTGATTTAAATGACTATTATATATGGTATCTAGCGTTTCACCATCAGCCATCAGAACTAGTTTTTTTTGTTTCAAGTCTACATAATCCTGTATTCGTATTTTGTGACGAATCTGATCCCGGTAACGAAAGTATAATTGGACTTTACTATTTGAAGCCATTAAAGTCTTTATTGTATGCGTTTGAATTCTAGATGCTGGTATTGTTGTTTTTAAAACTGACGGATTAATTAGCGTCGTACGCGATGATGTGTCATTCGACAGAGTATTTGGTACTGGCATTCTTATTCGTTTAATATTTTCATTGTTTTCAAGATCTGCCAATGCCCTCTTATTCCTTTCCTCTTCAAATTCCATATTTTCACCTAAACTCTTTTCATCTCCTTCGTCTGACCTATTTTCACCTAAACTCTTTTCATCTCCTTCGTCTGACCTACTTTCACCTAAACTCTTTTCATCTCCTTCGTCTGACCTACTTTCACCTAAACTCTTTTCATCTCCTTCGTCTGACCTACTTTCACCTAAACTCTTTTCATCTCCTTCGTCTGACCTACTTTCACCTAAACTCTTTTCATCTCCTTCGTCGGACCTACTTTCACCTAAACTCTTTTCATCTTGAAATTCCATATTTTCATCTTCGTTGGACCTACTTTCACCTAAACTCTTTTCATCTTCTTCGTCGGACCTACTTTCAGAATCATTTTTATATAAAACGTTGAAATCATATGCATTTATTTCTATGGAACTCTCTTCACGTGCTTGGTCGGGACCAAATTTACCTGAATATTTGGGTTGGTCCATTCGCCAATCAGGAAGAAATGTTTCAAAGTTGGGTGCAGTTATTCTAATTTTAGTATCTGTCAAGGCCAGTGCATCATCTGTATAGTCACTTAGAAGGGATGGTTCTGAACTCGAGCTATTTTCTACATCCCAATAGTTCTTTTGAGTATCTGATAAGTCACTCATTTCTTTATTCGCCGACGTTTCTTGTTTTATCAAAACAAAGAGTATGGCGACCCTGACCACGATTTTATATACTAAATCATGGATACCGTACAATGACACTTTTTATCACTCACGACTCGTCTTAACCTATCCGAAAAATATGATTTTTACTGCTCAATTACTATCGCATGTTGCATCTTTATCCATTTACAAGCAATTTCCAAACGCTGAAAGGTTTAATGCGAGTCTGTTGCAAGATGTGGATTGGCATCAATCCTTAATTGTGTTTGATCACGAATCTCGTGTGGTAATAGCGCCCGAACCTGTATTGCAATTGATTCAATTGGATCGGCGTCTTCAATATAAGGAAGCGAGTCAACTGATCTTTGACCCCTTTCGAGTATTACCTTTCGAGTGGTTCCATTCCCAATGGATTTGGATCATTGGTTTGGTCATGGGTTGGGTATTGATGGTTTTCTTGTTAAACGTAATACAACGCACGCCTTATCAACTGGTTTTACCCAATATTTTTTCAAAAGCGTCAGTACGTCGTGAGACCTAAACACAGTTTGTTCTGCTTGTTCGAATGAAACGGGATCCATTTTTAAATCATTATAGGCCGCTTGAGCCCTTTCGTAACACGACAAAGAATAAGCCGATGTTGTTAAAGCCGTGAGCAATTGGTTTCGGTCAAATCGATCGTAAATGGGATTTTCCAAAAACTTTTGTGGAAATTCCCACTGGGTGTAGTAATCTCTTAGCCAGAAAAACACGATCCAAAAGGATTCCACCAATACGGAATCGATATGAGTAGTTGTTTGGTAACGTAAATGTTTTTTCATCTTTTGAATGAAACGACTCATCACGAACACTGGATGGTCCTCCTCACTAGAGGAAAGCTCATCTAAATATCGAATTATGTCGGGTGCGTTGACAAGGGAGATACCAACAAGAGCTTGAATAAAATCATTTCCAAACAAAAAAGAGCATGTTTCAAGGTGAGTGACGGGCAACTTTTCACGAGCCAATTGAGTCACTGGATAATACTTTCCGTACCGATAGACTTGTAGGGTTTCGTACGATGTCAACCGCATCAAAGCTATAACAAACACATCTTGGTCTTCGCTCGCAATCAATACATGTTTACACTGTGGTAAAGCCTGTGAGACATGAAACAATTTATGCTCACCTTCTCCGGGAACATTACATCCACTGATGACAACGTTTAATTCCCGTATATTGGGAAACTTGTACTGCTTCAAGCGTTTTACAAAATATTTTTTAATCTCCAGAGCAATGACATTATTCCCAAACAGCGCAAGCCTGTATTTATTAATTCCTTGAATTTGAACGGTACGTTGTTCACCCTCCTTCTTGGTCCGTCGTTCCCGCTGGGTGGGCCATTTCATGGGTACCCCTTCACCATCAAACGACAAGATGAGAGTGATGCAATCAGACGTGTGAAAAGATAAAAATGCATTGAGATGCTTTTCAAATTTAGACCATGCTATTTGACACAATTCACGAAAGAGTTTGGGTTCATCAGTCTCGAGAGCCAGGGAAAGCGCCACGTGCAATAACGATTGGGCATCGTAGAGAATAGAATCAAAATAGTGTGGGGTAACCGGCGGCTCCTCACCGTCCCCTTTGTACAGCGTATTGAGCAGCATACAAAAGTTGGTGATGCCCATTGTCAAAAGGTGAGCTGTAAAATAAATCCAGAGTGATAAACTTGATTATAAAAAAAAAAAAAAAAAAAAAAAAAAAAAAAAAAAAAAAAAAAAAAAAAAAAAAAAAAAAAAAAAAAAAAAAAAAAAAAAAATATATATATATATATATATATATATATATATATATATATATATATATATATATTTTTTTTTTTTTTTTTTTTTTTTTTTTTTTTTTTAATCAAGTTTATCAAACATGTGGGTCGTATATATTCTACTCTTCATTTCAATGTACTCCATTCATTGTTTAATGGCCCGAAATTTGCTCGAGTATTACACGGCTCAAGTACAGCCTTTTCACTGGAACCTGCATCGTTGGAATCAAGATGTCCAATTCCTCCTTGATAGAATGGTTTGAGCAATTTTTGTTTGGACATGATCGTTCCAACATTATAGACCCGCCATGTTTAATCTATCCAATCATTACACGACTGGAAGCAGACGGCATTCCATGGAAAGATATGATCCGGCATGGTGGCATTACCCTTTTCCGATATCAGATCCAGGGCGATTTGGAGGTTTTGTTAGATTATTTAGAGCAAACTATACTACAACCTGAAACGCCGCTACCCACATTCCACACACGATTTATGACTACATTTTTCAATCAAATGTTGGCCATTTTAAAACGTCGAGATCAATCCAGTACCCTTATCCCCAAAGACGACACATCTACGCTCAACAGCATTCTTTCCAATCCCGAAGATTCAGGTCCTTTTCAATACATTTCAGCCACATTCTGGGGAGAATTGGCCCGTCAATGGTTGACCCGTCGCCGGCCTTTACCCAAAGAATTGGCTCCATTACCGCAGCCCTCTACTGATTTAATGAAACGGACTGCTCGTTTGTACGACGTGACATGCAAGACACGTGGCGAGTATTTAGATCCCTTGTCCATGCATATGGTTCCAGCATCCGAGTATGTGAATGCTGTACACTGGCAATCTGGAACACATTTGGAAACGTTTATCCGCACAAGACCTGACCATGCTTTGTCACAAGCGGTTCAAAATTTAATCGCGCGAGCCTTGAGTCAGTTTTTGGATGGACAGTATCCATCCAGCTTATTACAAAAACAAGCAAATCTATCCACTTTTTTACACAATGTGTCATTAGTCCATGATTCTATTCCAGAGGTAACGTTAATCCAATCACCACCTCGTGTCATTGACGTATTTCAGCGTTTATTGGCATTGACTCAACTGGATAATGTGTGGAAAGAATCGTGTTCAGACCTGGTGGATCATCCTTTCACGGATGATATGCAAATGTCTGAGCAACTCCATCTAGCTGAACGGCAAAATAAAATTTTGATGAAACATATAAGTAGCTAGCAAACGTATTGACGTGAGAGCACATTTAGACGGTTTAACATGCCATGGGCAAGGTGAAAATGCAATGTAAGGATACATGCGAGACAAAACCTTTAAAGAGGGAACTTGTAATGTTTCCACATCCACTAGATGAGGTAAATGACTCTGACGCAATACTTGCATTTGAAGACTGGATCCTTTACATCCAAAAATAATATCAGTATGAGGAAATTGGTTTTGCAATTGTCGATGTCTACCGCGTAAAAAATGCATGATATCGGAAAGCAGTGTACCTCGTCGAGTTGTCATGATGGCATCTGGTTGAGCATGTGGAAACTGTGTCACAGTATCCCAGTAAGAAAGTGGACTTTTGAGAAGAAAATGAATTTCATAACCAGTGACGTCAATGTAGGCCAATTCCAAAGGTACATATTGTTTACCCATGATAACTCCAGTGGTATGAATAAGAGCGTGTACGGCCATGACTCTTGTTTAGTGATCTACAAACAAGAAGAATGAAGTTTACTATTAAAAGTATAATATTAGTTACTTTACTAGGCTTGTTGTTTGTTTCAATAATTGTGCAAGTATACGTAATGTATAAAATTTCAAACAGTGAGTCCTATAAAATTGATACTAATAACAAGGTAGATGTGGCAGGTATTGACGCTGTAGACTTTTGGTCGAACCATTACACGGGTTTTGTTGGACCCACTGTCATCAACTTGGTCGGTATGGTATTTTTAAGCTTGCTACTACTCATGTCTTAATAAAGAAGTCCAGATATGAATCTCAAAACTATTTTAATAACCTCGTTGTTGGTCGTAATCCTATTTGGTATGATTTGTTTTGGCTATCTAACGTACGGAATATACATGGACACTACTGCAGCAACGGGTAGTGCTCATGTGAAGAAATATCAAATGATGTTTTACATCCAAGTGATAATTTACTGCATATCATTTGGTCTGGGAACTGGAGTCTTCTTTAAAGGTTGAGGAGGAAAAAAAAAAAAAAAAAAAAAAAAAAAAAAAAAAAAAAAAAAAAAAAAAAAAAAAAAAAAAAAAAAAAAATTTTTTTTTTTTTTTTTTTTTTTTTTTTTTTTTTTTTTTTTTTTTTTTTTTTACAATTCTGCTCTTTTCTTTTTCTCAGGAGGGCCATTCTCAAATTTTCCCGTGCGTCGAACTGCTCGCGTTGAGCCTTTTTTTAAATGATTATTGATACTAAATGTGTATTTTACACTTCGTTCGACCAGCAACACAATCCGCCGTGCTTCACCTTGGGAGCGGGTCTTGTGCCAATGCAATAACTCGGCGTGCATAAAAACCTTCCAACGAAGCGCATTCATCACCATATTACATTGATCTAGAGGAATGGTAGGACGATGCCAAAATGCCATATTTAGCAACATGCAAAACATTTTCTTTTGACTAATAAATAGCTGTTCATAATTCACCCATTGACACTCTTGGGCATCCATCACCCACTTACTCGCTTCTCGAAAAGAAACGTCCGCTCGACTGTACGTGTATTCAATATAATCATTGTTTTTTTCAGGATATTTCTGAAGCATGCGCACCGCTACACACGATTTGGATTTGTAGTCACTCAAACGTTTCGTTTTACGATACATTGAATATTTTTTAACATCTCGACATTTGTAATGGGCTTTTTGTACAATTTCCAACCACAAAAGCCATCCTCGACTCTCCAACGACAGATTGTTTTCCAGCCATGCGTACGATACACAATTTTCAGGCGCCTCGTTGTCGGATTGGGTCGGTAAAGGAGTGGAAAATATAACACTCCACACATTATGCAACACCAATCGGGAAATAAATTCCACAAGCTCATTAATTCGTTTTTGAAATCCTTTTGTCACAATCGTTCCCTGTTGCGTCTCGTAAATGTATCGTTTTCTAGATAATACGAGTAAACGAGTCATGCGTTGCTCATATTTCAGCTCCACGTGTGGTAAATTCAAGTAGTTGTTGACCGCTGCACAGTTGGTTTCGGGCCATTGATTCACCATTAAACTGTCTGTGTCTGCATAACACACGTTATAGCCCAACCGTTTCATGAAATGATACGATCCCAATAACTGATATCGGGCCAACGTCACAATGGTGATGGCGATGGGTAAATAGGCCAGGCAGGAATCTTTGCTCGCCATGACACCGTAGAGAGAATTGATCAAAATTTTAATGTTTAACTGCGCATTATAGTGGTATGGATTGTTGGTTTGTTTATATTGACGCTGATGATGGTGTCGCAAATCAATAAAGTGTTTTACAATACAGGGTAAAAACGAGTCGGTCTGTGTATCAATCACAATGGCGAACGTGTCCACGTGAGGATTAAACGTGGGATATTGAAAGTGAGGATGGTCACCAAACCCATCGACCTCAAAATCAATGGTCCCATGCCGACGGAAAGGAATGGTGGTTAACGTTTGGGCTCGAGGGGATGCGAGCCATTCCTGGCGCGTCATAATGGTACAGGAACCATAACACAGGTTACTACTCAATAAAATACTCGGATACATACTGGCAAAATCCATCACCGACACATCCTCATACGATTGTTCCGGTATGCAAAAATTTAAAGCGCCCTGGTATTTATGATCTTTGAACATAATCTCGTATTTTTTAGGGTCAATGGGACTTTTTAAGAAATGAGCATTGATGAAAAATCCCAAACACGTCCCATACGTTTTAAACAATTCCAGTAAAAATGTGGAATTTCCCATATGCAAAGCTTGCACTACATTCCAATCGGTACAATTGGCTCTCTCCACTAAAAAAGACAACACCAGTTCCTTTTCAAATAAACGATACACGAGAAGAGAATCTTTTAAACAATAATACATGTAATCCTTAAAGGTGCCAAATTGATCAATTGCAATACGACGGGGTTGTAGGATTTTATGACATGTTTCCACCTGCGTCTGATGAACGAGCTCTGACGAAACATTGGAATGTGTGTACCACGACCATAATCCCGTTGCCACTATAGGGACTTTGGATTCATTCAATTTCATGCGAGCCACATCATCCAATTTAAAGCCGGGTAAATCATAATTGGAGAAGGTCCTAAAGTAATGGTACAAATCCAAAACGATTTTATTTTGAAAGGTCGTCACCACGGTTTGACCCACCAAAGTGGATGAATAGTACCGGAGAATGGAATTCATTTGCAACCACAACAGACGCGCAAATAAACATGGAAAATCAAAACCATTTATATTATACCCTGTGAGAACTTGACAATCTTGGATTAAAGCATGGAAATCATTCAACATGTGTTTTTCCGATGTATACGCATGGGTATGCTCCATTTCAATGGGACTGGTTTCACACGGTAACCTATACAATAACCATTTCCGTATGCCTTGCTGCCGATTCCATTTGTAGAGACTGATCATGACAATTTCATCTGATTCTTCGAGTCCAGTCGGGACTCGATTCGCTCCATCCATAGGCACCGTTTCTAAATCAAAAGACCCGATCGTCCAATCGGGGGTATGATTTTGGTCAGGATGCATTTGAAAGGACTCTAATATCCATTCGGATGGGGTGATTGTGTACCATTTGTAATAAAACCCTTGTGATTTATGCAATGTGCAAAGATCAATGTACAATCTAACAAGCCAATCGGTCTGATCGTAGTAACTAATTTTGTACTGATTAAAAAAACGTCCAATTTCAGCATGACAAGCTCGAATGTATAATTTGTAAAAAGGTTTGGAAGAGGTGTCGAGTTTATTAGTTTTTTGAAGACGAGCGTCAAAATAGGGTAAAATTTTTTTGACGGATCCCAAACAAGAATAACGAACATAACAGTTGGGAAAATGATTTTCCAGATTTTGAACGACTCTGTCAATGTGGTTAGTACACACTCCTATCCACTCTTCATATTTACGTACGACTTGAAGGACCTGTCCAGATTCATCTAGAAAAGTGGTTTGAACATTAATGATATTGGGTTCATAAACTCGTTTGCCTCGGGGTGTTGCCGGTACATGAATCTTTTCCCAACGTATCGAGTACAACATGGTGATGTGAATAGGTATGCTACAAGAGTAGCTGCTCGGTTTTAATTACGAAGGAAAAAAAAAAAAAAAAAAAAAAAAAAAAAAAAAAAAAAAAAAAAAAAAAAAAAAATTTTTTTTTTTTTTTTTTTTTTTTTTTTTTTTTTTTTTTTTTTTTTTTTTTTTTTTTTTTTTTTTTTTTAGAAATAGAAGGTGAATGACATTAATTCTCTTTACTCTTCCTCCTGATATCTTTTTTGGCTCATTCTTCCCCTTCATCAGATTTGAATGATTACTCTAATCAGTGACACTACGTGTCACTATTGTAACAATTCCACCATCCTGGAGTAATATATTTCCATCTTCTTGCCAATTCCGATTCACTATTTCGTACATTTTTATCCATTATATTATCTAATTTACGCATAGCTGTTTCCATCTCAAAATGTCTCAATATTATTAGCATATCTACATAATTAAAATTATAAAATGTATACATTAAAATATAATGTATTTTCTTAAATTGTTCAACAGCAAAGGATTCTGCATCTGTAAAAAGCTTTTTAATTATAAAGGCTATCTTTTCATTACATTCGTGCACATAACAACTATATTTTTCAAATGTATCAAATAATTTAATTTGTTTGTATGCAAGTTCTCTGTCAATTTCTCGCCCATAATCAAATACAATTATTTTATCAACTAAACCTTGTAATTTTTTTTCGTAATACTCGATCCATTCAATACTTTGATCAGAATAAGGTAAATCTTGTATTAACGAAAAAATTGGACTGCTGGACATGAACACATATGAAAGCTTGGGTTGTTGTTGAATTTTAGATATTATGCTTGAACAGATCTGTTCTAATGTTTCGGGCGAGCATTTCACATCAATGTGGATATATGCGCTATCGTCTACGATTTCAGATAAAAGTTGACAAAAGGATTCTTTTCGAACCATACCATGAGGTGTATGTAATTCACAAAGAATTACCATGTTTGCTAAAGAAGCAAAAGAAAATAAATTTCAATAGTTATAGATGTAAAAAAAAAAAAAAAAAAAAAAAAAAAAAAAAAAAAAAAAAAAAAAAAAAAAAAAAAAAAAAAAAAAAATTTTTTTTTTTTTTTTTTTTTTTTTTTTTTTTTTTTTTTTTTTTTTTTTTTTTTTTTTTTTTTTTTTTTTTTAACAACCAAGTTGTGATGGGTCTTGAAGCGTTTACAATAGTTTTATTCCTTTTGTATTTCGTGTACATTGCGTGGTCCAGCACTTCATATGCAAATAAACCCTCGAATCCGCTGATACCATACACCACACCCTTTACACATGAATTGAAATCCAATGGATCCCACTTTGAGTTTATCAGCAATTCTACTATACAGTGGAGCGTTCCACTACCAGACCACTACAACATTCAAAGCCAACAATTTGTCCCACAAGATGTGTGTCATGGTCAACCGGATGGAGCACATGTCCTGGCCACAGGTCGACCCTTGTATGATTATCTGCAAAATGACGATAAATCCATTACATTTCAACAACCACCCTCCTTTGAACCGAATGCTTCTCATACATCACAAAACAAACAGGTTTTTTATTTCACGTGTCAAAATGATACAATTGATCAATTACACATGTGTCGACCGGGTCAAATCTTTCATCAACAAAAATGTCAAGACATTAATGTCTGTACCTCTAAAAAAGATGGTACTCTATTTGCTGACATTTTAAATTTTCAATATTACTATGAATGTAAACATGAAACAGCCGTCCGTCTAAGCTGTCCACCCAACCGGTATTTTGTACACGACAAATGTGTAGACCGGGATAATTTAACTATTTATTGTCAATATAACACGGAACCCAAATTGTTGGATTCTCGCACCTTACTCGTCTGTCATCAAGGTAAGCCAGTTTTCGAAACATGTCCACCTTGGTACCGATATATTGACTCTTTTACTTGTGAATTGAGTACCTGTTGGGGTCAACCCGATAATCAACTCTTACCTTCAAAGTCAGAGCATGTAGGACCTTTGTCTTATTCTCCTGGCTATATACGATGTCGCGGGAATAAAATTGTCGATGAGGTAACATGTCCTAGTGCGTGGGATTCCTATTTGTCAAAAGGTGATAATTTAACACAGTTGCAGCAAGTGTTTGACGGAAAGCAATGTACTATTCCGGAATTTTGCACCAACGTAAAGTCTAGCGAAACCGACCTAGTCGTCCCTGTGCATGAATTTACTAAATATGTACTCAACTGGAAACATTCCAAACGCTTTGACCTGGTGACGGGATATACATGTGAAGGATCCACTCGAAAGCGACTAGCTCTCGAACCGGGTCAACGCATTAGCAAACGTTTCAAGATTGAATCTGCCTGTGATGATATCACTTCCCGCGTGCCCGTATCTGGATCACACACTTCCTATTTCGATTGCACGACGCAGAAGGTGGTATCGTGTCCAGGCAATCACTTTTTCGATGGCATGGAATGCCGACCGCGTATTCCTCAATCTTATTCGTATCAGGGTATTCATTTATATCAATTGGATTCTTTACGAGAAGACAATTGGATGATTCCTTGGGATTATAAGAAAAAACCTGTCATCGGTCCTTGCACCGATCCTGAAAATGTTTATTTGGTAACGTACAATATATGTAGTCATCCCGATTGTACACTTTATCCATTTTTATCACAAATTCCGTATGAAATTGCGTTACGAGATGGTTCCAAATGCACGTTTCGCGAATCCGATCGGCGGTTAATAAAACATACTACTCCATATCAATACCTCTATTGGTCTCAACGCGAGGTGGAGCACGTCGTTCCCGAACATTGTGTGCCTGGACAACACATTCAATCGGGTCATTTTGCGTTTGACACTACTGTTTTTGCAACATGTGATGAGTCTCAACCTTTTGTATTTTGTCCTTCTTCAGACACGCAAGGCATTGGGTTGGTGGATGGAAAGCGGTATGCTTGCATGGCTCCCGGCATGAATGCTATTTTTCCAGCCCATACAAAAGCAAAATTTCAGAAAAACGAAGTAAAACGCATCAAGAGTATGACGGATCAACCGACCGTGGTGCGTATTGACAATGTAGTCATCACTATCCCCCCAGAAGGTATCAGTGTAAATGCTTCATTCCGTCTTGAAACATTACACGATAAGGTAGAAATTGAGTATGAGTATCGAGTAACCTATCCCCCAGATGTGATATTGAAGGAGGGTGGAATGGAAGTTTCCTATTCTGGAGGTGCTTTTTTACCAAAGCTGAAAGATTTTACACAAAAATCTGTAGGATTCGCATCATATGGTCTAAAAGACTCGGTCCCTGATTTTTCTCTTGCCATGAAAATATAATCAAGATGGATGAACGCTATATGGTTCATGGAATATTGTTTTATACATCAATTTACATCAATTGTATATTGTGTGTTGTGGCTGCTATAACGGGTCGATGGATATTTTTATTGCTTATTGTGTTGACGTATGGACTTGTCGCTTACATGATGTACTTTTCATCTTATAATGACGAGCATTTAAAGAATACTGGAAAATGGGTAGAAGAAAAATTGAACACTTTGATGACCAGCGTTAAAGGATATTGGAATACTTGAATAGCAATTCACTTGTGTTTTACTTTAAGAGTATATCCACAATTTTTACATTGTCTATACAGACTAGGTGGTTCATCAATAGTTCGATCCTGCTTTAAAAATGAAAAAATATCTGGCGAATTACAGCAAGTAGTCTTATCCGTTGTAGTGTTTCGATTCAACCAATCTTGGCAGTCTTTATCAGAAAACAATGGATGATTCATCTCCCAATTTATAAGATCCAAAGAAAGATTGAGAAGTGTAGCATGGTTGTAAGTCTATTTATATTAAAAAAAAAAAAAAAAAAAAAAAAAAAAAAAAAAAAAAAAAAAAAAAAAAAAAAAAAAAAAAAAAAAAAAAATTTTTTTTTTTTTTTTTTTTTTTTTTTTTTTTTTTTTTTTTTTTTTTTTTTTTTTTTTTTTTTTTTTTTTTTTAATCAAGTAACAATGAATCAACACTCGTCGGAAGAAATTATGAAAAAGACTTATACTGCCCTTGAAACTTTTCTACAAGGGATTTTGGATAAAGACGCATACCAAGAGTTTCAAGTGCAAAAAAATACCTTGTTCCCTACTTGGAACCATTTATGGGAAAAGCTTAAACAGTTTCTTCATCAAAACCCATTGATCGGTATGCAAGAATCTATTTGGACATTAGCTCACATATTAACAAACGCTCAGTCTTTCCAATACCAGCTTCAAAATTCATTTGTCTTGCATGATGCTTTCTGGAATCAAGTATATCAAAACTTGGTAACAGCTAAAAGTAGGTTACTATGGTAAACGTGTCTCATTTGGAACCCTTTGGGATATTTAGCCTAGTGGGTGGCTTGCTGTATTCCATTGGAGTCCTAATAGTTGGAAACCAAGCGTTTAATTTTCGTTTTCATTTTATCGTATTGACTCTGGTCATTTTCGTGGCACTCATGTCCATTACCATTTTTAAATACCTTAAATACCGGTATACGTGTGAAAAAATGGATGATATTTTAGCCTCTATGAAAATACAATAGATATATCCACATCGTCCAGTTGAAAACATACAGCATCTCCTACACGCCAACCCAATAGTTGAAAATGCCCGAGAGGTATTGATATGCAATCCGGTGTAAAAGCCTTCCGTTGGCAGTGTACAGATTGCAAAATAATAAAAAACGATCTCAAAACAGAATCAAATTTTTGAGTACACACATCACCCTCTTCAAATCGCACACACACCGTCGTCGCGTCAAAATCAATACTGTGAATGGATCGTGACGCCAAACACCTAATTATATTTTCGTACGATTGAAAACGATCCATTAAACAAAGATGATGGCTCATTCGACAACCGACGATGAAATGGTAACAAAACTCCAAAGCGTCAATATATTATTTCAGAAAATCTTTTCTGAGGTAATAGAGCCTCAAAATTTGCAACCAGATGAGCTGACTCAAGCGCAAACACAATTTCGTGAGACTTTTCCAAATTATCCTAACGATTTCAATTATTTTATGCATGCATACATAATCCGTAAAACGAACGAAAGTATGAACGCAAATAGGGAAGACGAACCCAGTGAAACGTGCCCCAAATTAATATATGATGCCGGTACTCATAAATATTTAAAACCGCAAGTATTACCTCCCCAAAAACGAAGAAGAGCTGAAAAATTTAATTTGGGTGAGTTTGTAAGACAAAAGCGATCAGATGGGGAGTATTATCAGCTGTCAATGCAGGACAGGGATTTTATGGAAGATTTGATGGAAGATTTGAATGAAGACAAGGCACGAAACGATCAGAGAGCTGATGTAGCTTTAAACCGTATGGTGCAAATGGCTGCTATTTTGAACGGCAGTTGCACGTATCGTATAATGGAGTTGCACCCAGAACGTCGTGTTAATTAAAAGATTAAAAAAAAAAAAAAAAAAAAAAAAAAAAAAAAAAAAAAAAAAAAAAAAAAAAAAAAAAAATTTTTTTTTTTTTTTTTTTTTTTTTTTTTTTTTTTTTTTTTTTTTTTTAATCAAGATGAATTCTCTTCAAGACTTGTTGCAATTTATTTTAAGGCATGACTATGTTGTTGTCT
The DNA here is from genome assembly GCA_947359465.1 of Metellina segmentata. Classification (NCBI taxonomy): domain Eukaryota; kingdom Metazoa; phylum Arthropoda; class Arachnida; order Araneae; family Tetragnathidae; genus Metellina; species Metellina segmentata. The sequence continues at coordinate 118,025,095 of OX375879.1, read as the reverse complement.
TTGGAAATTTGGGTAGAAATCCTCGAGTGGTTTTCGACATGCTTGCTGCTGACCCACAATTGAGCGTAGCCATTCAATCACCCTACTATTCATGTCCATCTACACATGACGGCCGCATTCGTGTAGTGAATTCTAACCAATTAGTTGATGCATGTGATTTACTTGTAGTGTTGGAGCCTGAACCGTATCAACTTTTAGAAAAAAGTACCAAAGCTACTAGGCTTGTAGTATTCACAAGTCATTTCACCTATACCACACGGCCCGAATCATTGTGGACCTATATATCCTACTTTCATGCTAAAAGCTTGACCACGATGGTTCGCGATACACAAGAATTACTTAAAATTCAGGATAATTCTGTTCAGACTCAAAACATAAAAAATGTACAAATAAATGCAATAAATACATTAGTCATTCAATGGCAACGTATAAACACATTGAAAGCTAAAAACACCTATATTGTTGTAGATTTAACACAACAATCTAACCCATTCATCATGTATTTAGCTTTTTGGGACGCTTTTGACTTTATGCTGTCTCACAAGGAATTTATTAAAGGTTGGTTTATTTGCTTTCCCCAAAACAGTGGTCGACGCGCTTTTGATCAACTTACTCAAAATTGTTTAGATCAACTCTTTTGTAAAACGTTTGAATATGGGAATGCTTTAAACCTCAGACAGATTATATCCCTTATTCCATATTACAGATCGGGAAGCATTGATCAGTCTTTTGATATACCCAAAACAAAGGTTCTTAACGTAGAGTATATTGCTCCTGCCACACCTATAGATGCCTGTAAAGCTGCAGCCATGTATAATTTGGAACACTGGGTTGGTAACATTTATCAAATAAATAATTAAAACAAGAGGCGGCATACGAGAATGGAAACGTTATTTACTCCTACCCTGAATACTCCTGAAATGGATTTGGGATCCGTGTTTAATTCTTTAAGTACCCCTGATATTAGTTTATCAGACTTGGATTTTTCATTTCCTTCGACACCTATGGATTTAACATCTGATAATTGCTTATTACCTCCAACTCCAAGGTCTACAAATAGCCGAGGCGTGTCTCCAATGAGATCTCGGTCTAAAAGCAGATCCCGGTCTAGAAGCAGATCTCCAATGCGATCCAAAAGCCTATCTAGAAGCAGATCCCCTATGAGATCGAGGAGTACATCTCCAAATAGAGTAAGAAACCGGTCAAGAAGCAAATCTCCAATGAGATCGAGGAGTACATCTCCAAATAGAGTAAGAAACCGGTCAAGAAGCAAATCTCCAAATAGAGTAAGAAACCGGTCAAGAAGCAAATCTCCAATGAGATCGAGGAGTACATCTCCAAATAGGGTAAGAAACCGGTCAAGAAGGAAATCTCCAATGAGATCGAGGAGTACATCTCCAAATAGAGTAAGAAACCGGTCAAGAAGCAAATCTCCAATGAGATCGAGGAGTACGTCTCCAAATAGAGTAAGAAACCGGTCAAGAAGCAGATCTCCAATGAGAAATCAATCTACAGACCTTGTAAATCTGCCAAGTACATCTATGATCCACCGTAGAAAAAAGAAATCTAAAAAGAAACGTAAAAGTCGCTCAAAAAAGTCTAAAAGGTTCAGATCTCCCTCTCCCAGCATGTCCCCATCACCTAGCAGGTCTCCATCTCCTAATGGATCACCTCGTAGGTCTCCATCTCCCCAAAGATCACCTCGCAGGTCCCGATCCCGAAAGGTTAAAATACAACCCTCCTCCTACCTGAAATGGGGTAGTAACCCTTCGGAATTAGTATATAATTATTCCCCGCACCGGTTAACATTCAAGAATAAGGACGGTAGGTTTCAAACACGGCGTATTCCCAACAAAGCCTGTCGTTATTTGTTAAGTCATTGCTCAAAATCTCATCCAATAAAACGAGATCAAGTACCACGCCAAACTGTTATCGATATCAAACGACGCAGAAATTAAAGTAGTACGTAAAAAAAATCAAGATGATTATTATATTAAAAAAAAAAAAAAAAAAAAAAAAAAAAAAAAAAAAAAAAAAATTTTTTTTTTTTTTTTTTTTTTTTTTTTTTTTTTTTTTTTTTTTTTTTTTGATAATACAATAATCATCTTGATTTTTTTTTACTTACTACTTTAATTATTTCTACAAAACTTTAGAACAGTTTCCTTCTCTTTACCCTATTAACCATGCAGCAGCTAGTAAAACAATTCCCCATACATGGACCCAACCCATTGACATTATTGCAAATATTAAAAACATCAATACTAATACTACATGTATAGTCCAATTCCAGCGAGTCGTATCCTTTTCTTTCGTTAGTTGAAAGTCAAATTCTGTCCGCCTGGGTTCATGGTGGATTTGATCGTCTGCTCGCAGAGCCAACAAGTATTGCTCCACTTTACTGGCCATAAACGCATACCGATCGGATTCATCCTCTTTCACCAACACATTATCCCATACAAATTCAGGGGTCACTTCGTGATTAAAATTATCCATCCGTTGAAAGTATTGATAATCGAGACGATTGTTGATGGCCTCCACCATTTTTCCAGTTAATACACTGTCATAATTCAAAGGATCGATAATATCAATCACCACTGATATCACACTATACACTGCAAATACATTGGCCGCACCTCCCACCACTTTTCCCAAAGTCGCAAGTGATCGAATGCTCGTGGACAGTGAATTTTGTAATACCGCTTGCATCAATGCTGATTTAATAGGTATACTACTCGCAGCTTTCAAAAGAAGTTTGGGTGCTCGTTTTCGTAATACATTTTCCACCACATACGCAGCAATGTCAATACCAAAATCAATTCCAATTTCAATTGCTATTTCTTTGGCTAGCTGGGATGCGTCGGAATTATCCACCTTTAAATCATCTTCTCGAACAATTGGGTCCATAGCATCAACAGGAATGGTGGGAGGTGATACATTATTTTTTTGGATAAAGGCGGTTTTGATCGCGCGATAGACAGTTTTTCCAAACACAATTTCACCTATTGTCTGTCCAGTAGATGCACTGCAATCAAATCCGTTAAAATTTAAACCATAGGCTTGACAATATATTTTATTTAAATACACTTGACCGTTTTTCCAATCCAAACCCACGTGCAAAGGATGCTTGGAATGAAGGCCAAACACTTGTTCGGGAAAAATGGCCAATAACTTTTTGAGCGGATTAACTACGACACATTTATCGGTCCACCATTCTGTGTCAATACTTGAGGATGCACAACTCGGTTGACACGATAACGTAAAATCGTGTCCTAAAAAAGTCCATTGTAATGGGTCGTTTTTTTCACAAGGCATTCCGTTACTTTTAAATGGGAAACATCCCAACATTTGACATCCAATTCGGTCAAACTTTGTGCTTTCTACCACAATACATTCTGATTCCAGGGTAGGTGGAATGTAATAATCCTCCCGAGTAGCAGGACGGACTTTAATTACAGCATGCTGAAATAGGTTGGGATAACGTTGACGAGACCTGTCCATCATATACACACGGGTGCATTCCCTCGCATAGTGCATGGCATGTAGCAATTCATACTTGCTGGGTCGATGCATCAGGAGTAAGTACGCTTTCCACAGTGGGACCTTTGTTTTGAGCAGACAATACAATTGCTTTTAAACAAAAGACCGGCTCACCCACCAACTCGTGCTCTTCACACACGCTACAGTACGTATGGGGTCGGGAACGAAACACTTTATTGGGTGTTAAATATCGGACGAGCGAACCATTTTCAATATGGTGTCCAAAAGTTAAAAATTGGTGACGCGTCAACCAAGTGACAATGGTTAATTTTTCATCCAGAGTACAGTGGCGAGGAAGAGCATAACAAGGGAATCCAGTTACTGCATGTCGTTGTCTGGGAACAATCATTCTTCTGCCATCCACTACCAATTGATCCTGGGAATGACAAGCACACCCTAAAGATCCGCGCTCAATGTATGCGCAATGGACGTTTTCGGTTTGGATGTGAATGAGCTTTTCTTTGGCGACGCGTTTTAAAAAATTGCAGAGGGGTTCGTCGGGGGGTAGAAACACGTGGACTGGATTCATTTGTATTATATAACACTAGCACATGGAAACGAATCAATGATCCTTGAAATAACCACCTAGTAACATGAAATACTTTGAAAGTGGTAATATGGGGTTGAAATAATTTAAAGTATGAACCCAAGTAATAACTAAGCAAATATTTATTCCATGCCAGTTGAGGAGAATGAACTCGCACATGAAGCGATAGGTATGGCATTGTGAAAAAGTTTTTCAAACTCTTAAAAAATATATATGTAAAAAAAAAAAAAAAAAAAAAAAAAAAAAAAAAAAAAAAAAAAAAAAAAAAAAAAAAAAAAAAAAAAAAAAAAAAATTTTTTTTTTTTTTTTTTTTTTTTTTTTTTTTTTTTTTTTTTTTTTTTTTTTTTTTTTTTTTTTTACAAATTACTTACATACAGCTAACTGTTTGAATATTATATTGCATTCACAAGTCTCTGTTTCAGGTAATGATTCCTCTGTTTCAGGTAATGATTCCTCTGTTTCAGGTAATGATTCCTCTGTTTCAGGTAATGATTCCTCTGTTTCAGGTAATGATTCCTCTGTTTCAGGTAATGATTCCTCTGTTTCAGGTAATGATTCCTCTGTTTCAGGTAATGATTCCTCTGTTTCAGGTAATGATTCCTCTGTTTCAGGTAATGATTCCTCTGTTTCAGGTAATGATTCCTCTGTTTCAGGTAATGATTCCTCTGTTTCAGGGATATAATTATCAACACTTTTTGAACAATGGGTCAAATGTAATCCTTGATTCGAAAATCGACATCTATAATATCCACATTCGAAAAGGACTGTAGTACACTTACAGGGATTACCCTGGCATTTGCGGATGTGTAGACCTTCTTTACATCGAAATAATGTATTTCTTGGTGGCATACTTGGAAATATAGGAAACCATCTAATACGATCAATTTGTTTATGACATTGACAGTCATGTGTATTTTTACAATTTGATAAATGACATCCAGAGTCTGTAACAATAAAATCCATAAATCCTGATAAACGACATTCACATAATTGTTCCTTTATCGGACAAGATGAAAGATGGGTTCCTTCTGTAGTCACATAAAGCAATACAAACTGTATATTTGAAGATAAAAATTCAAGAAATTTTTTGTCGCATGGACATGGTTTGTTAAATTCAGTACAATCCAAATAGTGAATACGACCCTTAAAGCGAACCATATACACAGGCGTAGGTCGAGCAGAGTGATTCATGATGGAATGACCAGTAACTAGAAGTACCATACAATTATTATATTATATTTAAAAAAAAAAAAAAAAAAAAAAAAAAAAAAAAAAAAAAAAAAAAAAAAAAAAAAAATTTTTTTTTTTTTTTTTTTTTTTTTTTTTTTTTTTTTTTTTTTTTTTTTTTTTTTTTTTTTTTTTTTTTTTTTTTTTTTTTTTTTTACGTTTCAAAAAATTTAGATTGCTTTTATCCATTTGTCCTAAAATGAATATTGCATAATCCGTAAGGATAAATTTCTATGTAGCAATATTCCGGCGCGTCACATTCTACAAACCCTATTGTTATTCCACATCGTGTACATTTTAAAACATGACACATTTTTTCTTGTTTAATACAAGATTACTCATGAAGCATGAAACGTACCGTTGTTTGAGGCAAGCCTTTTTGGGAAATGTCAATAAATTGACTCTCTTTAATGCCGTCAGTAAAGAAAAAGATCCATTCATTCACCGATTTGTTAACCTGGTGACTCGTAACACTGCAATAACAATACCGTGGGATGTCAAAAAATTTACGTTGGATTTTCAAAAAGCAACACCCCAAGAGCGATTAAATGAAACGGTCATGACGTTTTTATTACGTTTAATCGCAATCATCAAGGAAGAAATATGTATCCGTACATTTCGTAAACCTGAATCACATGCAGCCATACAAGCATGGATTTGTCTCTTGAGAGAAACCTTATTTGCTACATTAACATTATTGTACAACATCCAGTGGACCGTTGAACAATATTTCAAGATTGATAATTTAATTTTTGATTTAATTTTCGAAGGTCGAGTTGCAGCGTTAAGAGAATTTATGGTGAATGAATTAAATATTCCAATGACCGAACCCATTACAGCTGCCGAACAAATTTTTGAACAGCTAAATTTTCTTACCATTAATCAATTTGGATCATCCTTTTGGCGATTACTCCATTGGATGGCTGAAGCGATGGATATGCGGGAAAATACTCCTGATATTGTTACTGCCAAACATATTTGGCGAGAGTTGATTACCGAACCTCTCTATCGATTACTACGGTGCGGTATTTGTATGGCTCATATGCGTACAATTATCAAAGAGTTGAAACCACAACTTTTGAATGAATCCACCCAATACAGACAACTATGGTTTAATATTCATAATAAAGTAACAGCCAACAAGTTAATCAATTTCGAGAACATTCCTTATTCTGAATCACTATTTGAAGAAGACTGCGCTTTTATGCGGCAAGCATTAGTGTCATAATAACTGCTTCTAATGGGTTTATATCGCCGAATGATATTCAGTCGCATAGAGTTATGCATTTTGGGCGTTACGGCTACTCGACCATCAGCTGCGAGAGCATGTTTATCTCCAACAAAAACGGGTGATGGTGTATTCCACCAGACAATGGATAAACCAAACCCAATAGAGTCTCTCAGGGAATGGGTATCATGTATTTGTTGCTTATACTTGTCCAAAATGGTATCATAAATTAAGCCCCCATAGGATCCAAAAAACTCGTTTTCATCAATCATAACAAAGTTGGGTTCTCGGTATGCATCACCGGGGAGAGCTGCATCGCGAATAAAGCTAAGCGTTTGAAAACTTTCTACGAGCTCCTGAACGGAATCGTAAAGAACATGAACACATGCCATTTGGAAGATTTAGAGTAAAAGTAAATCTTGGACAAAGGGGCAAAGGAGTAATATTACTTAAAAAAAAAAAAAAAAAAAAAAAAAAAAAAAAAAAAAAAAAAAAAAAAAAAAAAAAAAAAAAAAAAATTTTTTTTTTTTTTTTTTTTTTTTTTTTTTTTTTTTTTTTTTTTTTTTTTTTTTTTTTTTTTTAACAAGATTCAAGAATGGGTCTGAACAAAGACTGTATTCATTTATTTCTTCGCGATTCCCATTTTTATGCACCGCATCCGAATACTTTTTATTCTATGATTATATGTCGGGATGATACACGTACCCCGTACTTTTTCGGTAATTGCGTAGCATTTTGTTTGGGGCATGCAGTTCCCCATAAAGCTGTACAACAACTGGTGGATTCTGAACATATTCATACTCTGAATTTCGCAAGTGGTTTGTTTCTAAAGGAAGATGGTGTTCGTCAACTGGTCCAACGATCAGATCCTCTCTATGGCCCACCATTCCTTAAATGGTTTAACATGTACATACAATAAAAGAAGGCTCGCTTTAACCTGTTTCATATCCAGAGTCTGTGTCACTCTCCCAAAACTGGACTTCCTGAAATCTCTGTAGACGTCTTCTTATCAATAATTCATAATCCTGATGACTAAATAGAACGTGACATCTAGGACACGCTCTTGCAAAACTACGAACCAGGCAACTCTGATGAAACGTATGCTCGCAATCTAGCGTCCATGCCTGCTGTGGATGGTTTTGTAATCTATTACACAACCCACATTCCATTACTTTCTTTAAAATACCCGTGATGCATCCAGTTATCTTTCCAGCCAATTTCACACACTTTATCACAAGACAATTGAATATGCAATTGAATGACTTGTTGATCACGAGGTGAAATTAAAACGGTGTAAGGTCGGTTTTGTACCATTTCACGGCCTGTCAAGAATCGTAAATAGGATTCATGAGCTGATTTGGAAGGAGTTAATTTAAAATTGACATGACCTTTAGCCGGGATACTGTCGACTTTTCCATTATGAAAAATGGGTGGTTGAATGAGTGGATTTTTTACTGATGATTGATTTAAAAACAATGTATCTGGAGGAGTGCCCAAATGGAATTGATGAAATTGGAAAGATTTTTTTGGAAATGACAACGATAAGTGGCTAGTTAAAACAATGACATGACGTACATTGAATAATTTTGTTACCGTGTAACCAAAATAGGGTTCAATTAGAAACAAAAAGTCCAAAGCGGGTATAGGTACTTGCACTTGGTAAGGACAATGGAGTTTCCAGTCTGCTAAAACCCCTACCGATTCATGAGCCGTGAAACAATAATCCAAAAAGTAAGTTAGAATGAGTGGAGAACGTCCTAAATTTCCAAATACAATGGACACGTCCTTTTCCCGAAATTTGTCAAATAGTTTAAATGCGCTCGCTAACAACGTTTTGGGTTTCCCATGGGAACAGACTCTCTCCCTACGGCATCGGTCCATAGACTCTCTTAAATGATTCGAAATGTACCCTCTCTCATTATCCAAATCCTTATAATAGTAATAAATTGGAATGGGATCAAAGCTTACTCCTGCCATAGTTTGTGATTGAAATTGTATACATAGATATATAAAAGGAAAAGATTAAAAAAAAAAAAAAAAAAAAAAAAAAAAAAAAAAAAAAAAAAAAAAAAAAAAAAAAAAAAAAAAAAAAATTTTTTTTTTTTTTTTTTTTTTTTTTTTTTTTTTTTTTTTTTTTTTTTACACGTGTTAGTTTTTTTTTTACACGTGTTAGTTTTTTTTTTACACGTGTTAGTTTTTTTTTTTTTTTTTTTTTTTTTTTTTTTTTTTTTTTTTTTTTTTTTTTTACACGTGTTTTTTTTTTTTTTTTTTTTTTTTTTTTTTTTTTTTTTTTTTTTTTTTTTTTTTTTTTTTACACGTGTTTTTTTTTTTTTTTTTTTTTTTTTTTTTTTTTTTTTTTTTTTTTTTTTTTTTTTTTTTTTTTTTTTACGTGTCAGTTATTTTTACATGCTAGACTTTTTCTTTTTTGCTTGAGGTTCTTCATTCCTGTCAATTAATTCTTTTTCTCTACCAATAACAATCTCATCATCACTTGTTGAGTTTGCATGTTTGGTAACAATCATTGCCACCAAACGCTTAAAGTGCTCTCCCGAAATATTTGATATATACACATTCATGCAACTTTCCATTATATCAGCAGGCAGGGTTTTGATTTCACCAGCAGGTGGTGGTAAATCAATTTCTGACGAGGTTTTGAAAATTTGACGCATGATTTGGTACACAGAGTGAACCAATTTCGGATCAACCCTTTCATCCGATCGATATTGATCCAATTTTTCATAGACCTGTCGCACGGCAAACACATGAGCATTTTTAACATCATCATCAACTTCTCTATTATAGCTACCGAGTTCACCAGATAAACTATAGCGTAAACGGTCAATGTACTTTTTGCATTCCAAATTGGGACCGTTATGGATCTTGAGAGTTCCCAAACCATCCATAGCTAAAAGGGCATGTATAATATTAGTGTGACCACTTTTGCACATACTCTTAATCAACTTTTGGAGTTTATCGTTTGGTACAAAATCTTGAGCCAGCAGAATATCCATAGAATATCCATATTTTCTTGCTTGGATGCCCACCGAAGGAGTTCTTGGGTCACTTCAGGATGCACAGGTGTATGTGTATTAATCATCTGAATAAAATCTGAAATATTTAATTCCAATTCGATCATCATGTTATTCAACATTCTATACTTTAAAGTTTGCATCGACACCAAATTATTACTGTTTCGCTGAAGGGTTTGCAACATGCACTGGTCAACAAAGTGACCTAAAGAATCCAAAGGAGTATTGAAAGTGGTATCCATTTGAGTAGAGTTTGCCATCCTTTATTTGGTAGTGAAAAGAATATGAATCTCGACAAGTCGGCAGAAGAATATATAAGGTAATAATAATAATAAAAAAAAAAAAAAAAAAAAAAAAAAAAAAAAAAAAAAAAAAAATTTTTTTTTTTTTTTTTTTTTTTTTTTTTTTTTTTTTTTTTTTTTTTTTTTTTTTTTTTTATGAAACATAACGGTTCCATCGGTTTCATTTGATGCTCTCAGTGCGAATCGATTCTAGAGGGTTGTGATCCAACCCTAGTAATCAAGATGGATGTCGGTCTGTTTATGGACACGTTGACCCATGAACGTAATCATTTACAACTGTCCACTAGTCACATTCTTGATATCGTAAATGACCTAAGTCCTCATTCCCTACCCGTCATGAAAACAGTCCTACGTGAAAGGGTTATTTTAAAAAATGCGTTTGATCAACTCTATGCATCTTTGGATAATTTGGTTCAAGAAATAACATCCCTTTGGACCGACGCGTCGATTGACACGTCAGATCGTTAAAGGCCTCCTCCATACCATGAGTTTGCATTCACAAAAGTGACACCCTGGTAATAAAGATGAATTACTTAAAAGAGCTAATACAGGAACTTAAACATTTACGCCTAGTTGGTTATGTACTACTTAGAAGATTACACAGTTTGCAATATTGGGTACGATTTTCTAAAGTATTGAAACGTGAAAATATAATCTTACTCGACGCATTTGCTCAAGTATACGAATCCTTGTCTCATTTGATACAAGAACTTGCCATACATGGCACTAAACTACCAGATTAATTCCATATCCCTTTACGAATGCTGTATGAATAAAATATGTGAATAATGTGAAAATTGCCTATGCAATGTTAAAAAAAAAAAAAAAAAAAAAAAAAAAAAAAAAAAAAAAAAAAATTTTTTTTTTTTTTTTTTTTTTTTTTTTTTTTTTTTTTTTTTTTTTTTTTTTTTTTTTTTTTTTACTCTTCCGATTCAAACACTACAGAGGCAATCTCTGCCAAGCTCTTGTCAATATTTGGATCCGATACCATAAATAGTTTTAACGTATCAATTGTCCACTGAAGTGGATACTCTTTTTCAAAGTCCTGCACTTGCTGTACCAACTTACAAATTACCTGATAAAGTCGCCTGGATTTGGAAAATGCACCCTTTTGCACTTGACCCGTTTTAGGGTCCATACAACACACTACGTGTCCCATAGCAATCGTAAATGCCAATTGATCTCGGTGATTATCAAACACCACGCTCGGGAATAATTGATGGCACACCGTTTCCAATAGATGAGGTGGGGCTTGCATGCGGTCTTTAACCAATTTTTCCAATTGAGCATATTTACCTAAATTCTCCGATAAACTTTCAATACCATTTCCTCTTTGGATTTCGCGCATCACATAATACAAATCAGTATTTCGTTTAAAAGTCACCTCGGTTTTCAGAATGCGTATAATGTCTCGCACATAGGGACACGACTCATAGTGTTTCCAAAAGTAATTGCCACGGCAAATGCGAGCCATCAAATCCAAAGCCCAATTCGCCACCACACTGATATCCGTACAACACGCATAACACCCCACTAATACATGAAAAATATCAAATGGAATACAGTAAGGGCCAAACGTTTGACGAATGGCTTGCGATCGATGTATCTGATGCAAGAGTTGTTTCACTAAATTGGTCTCCTGGGGGTCGTCAGGAGGGAGGGGTGTCCATGCCTCGTGGCACGATTGCACATACGGAACCAAGAGTTGAAAATAAAAATCAAATTTATTGTCTTGAAAGTCTTTGGAATTCATCACCTGATGCAAATTTTGTAACAAATGATTTAAAATCATTTGTTCATTTTCTTTTAGCGTTTCTTGAGGTTTGGCGACGGTAATAGCATTCATGTAATCCGATAAAAAGTTTTTCATTTCATGCGTAGGGTGGTCGAGAGAAGCATCTTGGGTAAAAGGAGCATTTAACGCTTTCAAAATCTGGACGGCGGCATAGAGTCTTTGGATGGGTTGGCCCAAAATAACTTTAGGTAAAATACCTTCCACGTCCACTAGAGCAAATGGTACGGGTACATTCCCATCCCCTGTCAATTCATGATACTTTTGGGCTACATGACACGCTTCAAATACATCCCTGTTTGCTTTTTCGTGAATATACTCATACACGTTTGGAATGGGCAATCCTTGACACAACTCACAACGGACGGCTGGTCCCGAAACAATGCTCATATACGCCTTTTCATGACACAAGGTCGATTGCACCAGATCCAAAAAATCCATCTTGTTTTATCTTGACAAAACCACTCTTGTGCGTATTGCATTTGACACACACTCCCCGTAACATGGGACGCTGATTCCGGGATTGGAACGACTCCACATTTTGAGTCAACGTAATCGCTTTACATTTTGTGCAATATAGCGTCGGGAAGGAATCCATATCACTTGCTTATTACAAGGATGGATTTTCGTCATGCCATTATCCATTTGCACGAAGAACAGCACATGTCCGAACGTGATATTGCACGAGAATTGGGTTTGTCCTCGTCCACCGTGCATTACTGGATTGTGCGTCAAGGACAATCGACCCGCACCAAATCCGGTAGACCGCGTGCGACCAACCCGCGCGTGGATAAATCCATATACGACGCGTCGATCAAAGATCCTTTTCTGACTGCCGTGCAACTACAGCAGTCTTTCACGCCCACCTGTAGCGTGGACACGGTCCGTAACCGATTGAAAACGTTTGGTTTAAAGTGCCGAATACCAGCCCGAAAACCTTTTCTAACAGCCTACCATCGCACGATGCGGTACGCATTTGCTCAATCCCATGTGCCATGGTCCTCGAAGGAATGGCAACGGGTCGTTTTTTCGGACGAAAAAATCTTTCGCTCCTCCAGCAGAGGCGCGTTACGCGTGTACCGACCCGTGCAGGGTAGTGACCGGTATGGGGATCAATATCTCGTGAATGCTTCCAACCCCTCCAGTGGTGCGACTCCCCGGTTCACGCTCTGTGTCTGGATGGCTTTTGGTGGGAATGGTAAAATACGGCAAATACATCGCATCGAACAACCCACTTTGAATTCCGAATACTACACGACCCGTATTCTTCCAACGATTGAATCTCAATTGTGTGAGGATGATGAAGACGAGCGGGACAGGCTCATTTTTATGCAAGATTTGTCGTCTATCCATACCAGTCAGTTAACGAAACAGTGGCTACGTGAGCACAATGTGTGTGTCATGGACGATTGGCCCCCCAAAGGACCCGATATGAATCCGGTTGAAAATGTATGGGCTGAGTTAGTCCGGAGAATTGAAATCCAGCGCCGCCATACAGGGGTCCTGAATAAGAATCAGTTGTGGGAAGATGTGCTTCAAGAGTTTAACGCTTTACCCAGCACCTATTTTGAAAAGTTAATCGAGTCTATGCCCAGACGTGTCAGGACCGTTTCCACCAAGCATGGGGGTTGGACAAAGTATTGAAAAAGTATCGATACGGTACTCAAAGAGCTCTGTATCATTTTCATCGAAATATTTCCAAATGCATGGATTGGAGTGTGCACATTTCAAACACATGACTTTGAGATAGGGCCATTCCAGAATCTTTATAAAGTAGAGATCCTGTTTAGAGTCGTGTTTTAGTTGCTCCATGTGAGGTAGAATAGTTCTCAAAGTCTCCACACCCTCCTGACCGCGAATGATAAAAATACTCTCGTCATAAAAATCTAAAATGTAGGCAAATTGTTCAGTAGTGATGGTCTGAATGGCATGAGCCTTTTCCACGATGGATTCTGAATACCTGCTAAAGTAGACCATGTCTATAATGGGTGGTGGTCCGCAAAACACAAGGTAATTGTAGGTACAGAACTCAAAAAAAAAAAAAAAAAAAAAAAAAAAAAAAAAAAAAAAAAAAAAAAAAAAAAAAAAAAAAAAAAACATTTTTTTTTTTTTTTTTTTTTTTTTTTTTTTTTTTTTTTTTTTTTTTTTTTTTTGAAAAACTTGCCAAGTTTGAATCAGCCGTCAGTGCCTTATTTCATCATTTCAATTAAAAATGCCAGCTATATCTTCTCTTTCTCTCCCTGCCTCCTGACGTCGTTCAGAATTATTGGAGTTACAGTCATTCTTGCGAGTTCTGTACCAGCACCAAGTAATACAGGATCCTTTCCATTATTTTTTAAAATTAATAGTAATGATTTGTAATTTGTTTTAGTTTCAAATGAGCAATTATAATTTTTTAAAATGTCAGGATTTTCATAAATTCTAACTAGAGAACAGGGGCTCTTTTCCGATTTCATATCAGCAGTAGATACAACAATAGCTACACAAGCACCAGGACTTATTAACTTTTCTTCTTCACTTCCAATAGAATAAGTTTGAGAATCCAATGTAGTATTACTAGCCATGTTTGCAAGAGTTGATGAAGTCACACAGTGCTCAAATTTTCAAACATCTTAAAAAAAAAAAAAAAAAAAAAAAAAAAAAAAAAAAAAAAAAAAAAAAAAAAAAAAAAAAAAAAAAAAAAAAATTTTTTTTTTTTTTTTTTTTTTTTTTTTTTTTTTTTTTTTTTTTTATAAATCTTTTAAATTCCAACTTCTTACGCAGCGTAAAACGAGTAGCAAAAATTGTCATTTTTGTAATATCCTTGAATAGGCTTTTGTCGTGATGATCCACCCACCGTTGTGCCGACATACGCAATACTCTCATGAATTATTTCTTTTGTGACATCTCGACGGGTGTCATCCTCCGCAATCCTTTGACGCAAGTACAGCATGATTAAAAGCATACGAAGAGCGCAAGTGTTTAAATTAGTACAAGTCGTATCAAAAATGTTTTCAGTTATCCAATACCATTGCTTCTTTGCCAGTTTTTCATTCGTCCACACTATACCTGACACAATCATGACACGTTTATCAAAATATTTCCAAAACTCATCATCTAAAATATCATTTTGAAGATCAGTTATAAAGTTAAATACATTCATTACATTCTCCATGGATGAATTTAATAATGCATCCACCAACTTTTTAATATGTGGTTTCAACACTGGCAACCAATGATCATCCCAAGTAATGGTGTTGGAATTGAATATAATTTTAGTCCCTAACGTAACTTCCTCCACTTGAAAAGTTTCTATAGTTTGGAAGGAAATTGAAGAAAACATTTGAGCCATCATAAAGGAAGGTGGTTAGGGAAAATAAAATTGTACTAGGGTTTGAAATTAGCAAACATCACAACTTTATACAAAGAGGATGGTAAAAAAAAAAAAAAAAAAAAAAAAAAAAAAAAAAAAAAAAAAAAAAAAAAAAAATTTTTTTTTTTTTTTTTTTTTTTTTTTTTTTTTTTTTTTTCCTAAGTTATCAAATTTTGGCTCTTTTATCTCAATGTGTAAAAGGACATGGTTGGCGTTTAGTCACTCTTCGCCACATCAAATACGCCTTCGTGATTGCACAAGTCTTTCTTTTGCACTGCTTACAAGGATATCTTAATTTGGAAGCTTCTGGATACATAAACACATTCATATAGTTTGGTGTTGCATTTTTCAAACTCATGCAAGTTCCAGCAATAAATACCTCGTTAATTTGACACTGCTCCAACGCTTTCACTACCAATTGTTCCCATTTGGCTTGATTTTTAAAAGTTGCCAGTGGAAATCTGAACCAAAATGTATCCATGACAACCACACATTCCGATTCATCCATGGCAATCGCTGCAATACCCCCAGATTGATATCGAGACATCATAATTGGAGGTATTGCGTCTATGGGTGTAGATTCCTGAGGATAATTGATGGGTAGAGCAACGTAAGGGTAATCTATTGGTAGAAAGTTTGCAATTTGAGGAATATCTATCGGTGGAAAGGATGAATCATGGGCATAATCTTTTGGTGGAGAAACTCCAGCCCAAGCTTCAGAAGGTTTGTCGTCATAACCGACCGGTGATAAATCTTGAGGAACAATTTGAGCTGAAGAGGATGCCTGCTCAGAACAGAGTGTCAGAGGTTGCAACTGCTCCGCAACCCCCTGAATACGATCAGCCCAAGAAGGAGTTGGGGAAAATGAATCCATTGCCAATGAGTGTAATGCGGACAAAGTATCAGCTTTATAATAGAAGGAAAAAAAAAAAAAAAAAAAAAAAAAAAAAAAAAAAAAAAAAAAAAAAAAAAAAAAATTTTTTTTTTTTTTTTTTTTTTTTTTTTTTTTTTTTTTTTTTTTTTTTTTTTTTTTTTTTTTTTTTTTTTTTTTAAACAAATATGACACTCATTGGCAATGGATTCAAATAAAAAATATATTTTTTAAATCCTCTAATAAAAAAATGAAATTATTTTTCCCAAGAAATCGACAGTAGAGTGAATCATACTAACCCCTACAATTGCCGTCACATTAGCAACAATTTTATAACATCTATCAGTAATTATAACGTGTCTTGGATTGTTTTCAAATACAGTTATGTCCAATGATCCATCCATTTGTAATCCTAAATATACAATACTCTGATGAATCATGCGTTTTATCATATCACGACGGGTCTCATCTTCCAATAGCCTTTGACGCAAATACAACATTAGTATATACAATCTGACCACAATTTTATTTAAATTTAACGGCCGAACATTTGCAAATGAATATTTGGTAATCCAATACCATTGATTCATTAACAACCATTCATTCGTCCATACCAAACCTGACACCAGCACGATCCGCCCATCAAAATATTTCCAAAATGAGTCATCCAAAATATCATTTTCAGGATCCACTAGAACATCAAATACTTTTATCACATCCTTCAAGGACGATTTGCGAATTGCATGTTCCAACTCTATCAAATGAGGTTCCATCGAAAGCATCCAACGACGCATTTGCCACCGATCGAACGATCTGGTGCTAAAACTAATGGCAGCTTTCAGGCCTTGCCGCGTCATCTGGAACACTAGGAGTCCTGACAACAAAGAGTGGTATAGCGTAAGAGAGTAAGAATATATATATATATATATATATATATATATATATTATAAAAAAAAAAAAAAAAAAAAAAAAAAAAAAAAAAAAAAAAAAAAAAAAAAAAAAACTATAATCAAAGACTTAAACTATAATCAAAGAGTTAAAATGCATCCAGTCTACCATTATACCAAAGCATACAACAATTATGGTGGACAGCTCAACGATTTTGATATTCTCGTGCATTCTTCGAATATGGAAAACTTTCTACGACAGCATGTAATTTGCTACCTTCCAAACACCCGTCTCAATATTTGCGGTGATTGGAAATTATTTGAAACGCGCTTTGGCGAGGCTGATATTTTATTTAATTTAGGTTACAGTAAAGATTATGCTCAAGTAATTCAAGACCATTCATCGGACAACAGTTTACAATTTTTGAAACCTTTTAACGATGCTATCGAATCTGATTTCATTCCTCATGCTACATTGTTACGATTCATTCTAGAAGGATTTGATAGTAAAAATGTTTTAATTGAATTGACACACGAATTGACTGGTGCGACAGTTACTATTTTTGATTCGGAAGAATGGAAATGTTGGGATGTTAGAGATGTAGAACTCATCTCGTGGATTTCTTCTAAACCTCTAAGACGTAATGGAATTACTATTCCAGAACTTTTAAACGTTGAAGTCGATGAGGAAAACAATTTAATAAATGCAGAACGACTTTTTGCGGTTGCTGCAACTGAACCACCTCATTACAATCCTCGATTGTCGAAGGCAGTCCAGAGAGCTACTAACAAGGTTGAAATAGAAATAGTATAAAAAAAAAAAAAAAAAAAAAAAAAAAAAAAAAAAAAAAAAAAAAAAAAAAAAAAAAAAAAAAAAAAAAAAATTTTTTTTTTTTTTTTTTTTTTTTTTTTTTTTTTTTTTTTTTTTTTTTTTTTTTTTTTTTACAAATTCATTTTATCTATACCTAAAGAAACTCTGCATCTAATAAAATCTACTACATCCGTAGCATAAAAGTCTTGAAATATAGGTACATTGTCAATTTTAAAGATCCATTTTAAAACGTACGCTGCAATCATGAAACCATCCCATTTATCGTTGTCGTGTATTTCAACAACAGTTTGCAATGCCTTGTCATCTTTGAAGAGTTTATTACATACATGTTTTATTGCATATTGATGCCATTGAAGATCTAGAATGTAATTTTGAACACATTCATAACCATAAAGTCCAGTAATAAATGTTTGATAGTTGATTTTATCAGCCAAGAAACATTTTACCCACAGCGCAAAAGATTCCTTTTCATGTTCAAATTTTTCACCCGACCATCGTTCAGTCAGAGTAACACTGGGTGTTGAAAACGTACCTGTGTAATAATCTTTTACTTTTGACCAATTATTCCATTTCGAACAAATGGTGGCAGCTTCTTCTAATCCAAGATTTATGTTTTTTGACTTCCATTGACTACCTAATACAGAAGCTAATAAATCACAAAGCATTTCCTTTAAACTAAGTTCATCCATCAGTTCTGGTGATGAAAAGTGTTCTGGATGATGAGAATTTTTCTCATAGTGACTACGAATTGCAATTTCCCAAGTATTACAACTTTTCAAGTTGAACAGTCGTTTAATTTTATAAGGATACGGTGGAACCATTTTCAGTCATGAGTCTCTTAATTTAAACACGAAATCAGATCAGGGAAAAATAAACAACTCTCACCGTTGGTGTCCTTGCATATATACTTTACAGAAAGGATCACGTGATAAAAAGTGTCCAATCAACATTGGGGGAGAAAAAAAAACTCTTGGCGTTATCACATTCAGCTGGTAACCACGTGAAAAACACCACTCGATCACGTGTCGCTAAACGGGTATAAAAAGGCCAGGAGCGAAAGGAGGAAACCTCACTCACGGCATGGATATCTTTCCAACCCACAGTTCCACTCCCGTGGCGCGACTCGATGGTCTACCCAAGCACCATGCGGCGGCATTCGAAGGCCTGGCGATGGCGGGTCGTGTCACCGCTTTCATCTTGTACCAGGAACCCAAACATTTTCGAATTTTAAATTACATCATCAACAGAAATTGGATCCGATACCCCAAGAGGATGGACAATTTCAAACGAACTGTTGCCCAATCCAGAATATGCAATTATTTCAATCCCAACAGCCTCATGTGGGATAAAATTTGTAAGAATTTAGCGCAACACCCCGAGAGACATCTCAGGAACACGGACGTGCGGACGTGCTACCAAATGGACAACCTCTTTCTGGTGAAAAAGACATTCACCTTTGGCTTTCGCAAGGTGCCGACCAACCAATGTCACATGTATCAGCTCTCCTCGGTGCCCCTGCTTCTCTACGAAGCGACTGGCAAGAATCCTGTGCACAAAAGTATGAACCCGTACGATCAGATGATTTTCGATAGGTACGTTTTGCAACCGCATACGACCTACCTCATCCCACCGGGCACGCAATACCTCATTCTATCCGTTCAAAAAACATTATTTGCATTGAATGTCGTCGGTGCCCAGGACCACACGTGCAACACGGATTTCAGAGCCCATAAAAAATATTGTCAAAAGGCATACGATATACCCCCTCCCGCGAAGGAAGAGATTCCACCACCTGCTTTTGAAGAACCGGTTTTCCAAGGTAATGAGTTGGAAGCCTGCGAGGACCTTTTAACCTATTTTACTCATTTTGTTGATCAGCAGCCAATGGAAGAGCATCCATGGGAAGAGCAGCCAATGAATCAGCAGCCAATGGAAGTGCAGCAGCCAATGGATCAGCAGCCACCACTGGACCATCCTGAGCAGCCACCACTGGACCATCTTGCGCAGCCACCACTGGACCATCTTGCGCAGCCACCACTGGACCATCTTGCGCAGCCACCAATGGACCATCCGCCACTGGACCATCTTGAGCATTCACCACTGCTATTTTCACCTAAGGAGCGCCATATTATATACTCTATGAGGTCACTTAACCAGCAACAGCCAACATTTCCTTCCCCATTGGATTTTCTCCCTTTGGACGACTCCCAGAGCCTTGATGTTGTTGCATTGGATTTGACAATGCCATGCCGAAGCGAGCCTGTGGTCCTAGGCAATTGTTGGGTTTCCAACCTGTAACTGCTTTAGACTTGACTCTGAAACAATAATAAAAAAAAATTTATACATGTTCTGAACCGTGTGTTTTATTTGCCTAATTTAACAACAGCAACTTTGATTTAAATGTGCATCACGAAATATCTACCATTGGGTTCAAAAAATGTTCTACAATTGCAACACATTATATATTTTTTCAAAACATCTTACAAAGGTCAACTAAAGTGTCACGCGTTGCAACTGTAGAATATCTTTCGTCCCTTTTTTAAAACCCTTAAAAAAAAAAAAAAAAAAAAAAAAAAAAAAAAAAAAAAAAAAAAAAAAAAAAAAAAAAAAAAAAAAATTTTTTTTTTTTTTTTTTTTTTTTTTTTTTTTTTTTTTTTTTTTTTTTTTTTTTTTTTTTTTTTTTTTTTTTTTTTTTTTTTTAATAAGACTAAACAAACATTTTAGAGTGGGGATATTTTTTTTTAAACTCATTGAAAAAAAATATTTTACAAGTATGTTAGTTACATTCATTTTCCATAGTTGTTTCAATATCTCCTTAACCGTTTTCCTTCTCGGATCCATGACATCTGTTTCTCTTTTCCTTCTTCTTCTTCTTCTTCCCGAATGAAATCCAGCACCGAGTCCAAAATCCTTTTCTCTTTGATCTGGCAGGCCATCCTGTAGGCTCTAAATTCACAGGGTAGTAGCGCAAAGGGTGGATGCTCGACCCAAATCACCTGGAACCCAAGTTGACTCAAAAAGTCATAGGTTTTTCCCTCATTCGTACCGATAATGGCCAAATGGCCATCGTGAGTCGGCAAACAGTATCGATAGAAATAATGCACTAAGAAGCTATTCAAATAAATTGGTGGTACATGAAATCCAATCATACATTGAGGTACAACGCTGATCTGGACCACCTCATCACAGTTGAGAGTGTCCACAAACGTGAAGCGTTCGGGATTGTTGCCCGAAAGACTCCAGTCACACGAGAGACAGTAATCCGCCATGGTTATTGTTTCCGGTGCACTCGCTGCCAGTGTTTTATAAAGACGAGAATGAAAAAAAAAAAAAAAAAAAAAAAAAAAAAAAAAAAAAAAAAAAAAAAAATTTTTTTTTTTTTTTTTTTTTTTTTTTTTTTTTTTTTTTTTTTTTTTTTTTTTTTTTTTAAATGATTTAAAAATCATTTTAGAATCGAGACGAAAGATATTCTACAGTTGCAACGCATGACACTTTAGTTGACCTTTGTTTTGTTTGACTTTTTTATTTTACTGAATCTTCATTTCTTCCAACCTATCAAATTCTGGAAACGTTTGGCGTGGATCCGTTTTTTCTCCCAACCCAGGAATCACTTTCGTCCAGTCAACCTGATCCCAATCGATCCGCCAGGAGCCTCGACTCGTTTCCTCTCCGAGCGTTTTCAAAATACACTGCATCGGATCCGTCACTGGAACATTTTCCAATCGCATCCGCCACTTGCCCCCCATCACTTCAAAACAGAACTGGACTCGATCCACATGTCCATTCATGCAAGCGGTCGAAACAAGTGCGGTATTCAAAGTACCGACGAGTTCGATAGTGGACTCCATCTCTATCTTTATTACCCATGTCTATCGCAAAAAAAAAAACAACACCCATTCTTGGCACGAAAACTTTTTTCAGGAGACCTGAAAAAAGTTTTTTCCTCATCCGATTTTTGTAGCCATGCTTATACATATATTCTCACCCCATATTCAACATCCTTGCGTAGATTAACATGTTCCTAAATTATTTAGACACACAAAGCCGTGTTTAACATGCACCATTTTTGTGCAGATTTATTTCACAAATACATTTTTTTTCCTCCTCCAACCTTGGCATTCGCAACAACCCAAAAAAATGGGAGAGAGCCTGCCCTCCGGCAGACTCTCTCCCATTTTTGAGGGTGGGGGTGGACACACATTCCCCCACACAACTGGTGTTTTTTTTGTTTACAAAGGTGTTCGGCACAGGGGGCAGGTGGCATGCTCCCTCGTCCACTTCTCCAAACACAGTTTATGAAAGCGATGGTCACATGGCGTGATCGACAGTTCGTAAATGTATCCAAAGCAGATCGAGCAGGGGGGTACTTGCTCAAACATATCCTCATCCCCGTCGTAGGCATAGACCGCTTCCAGAATCACAGTGCCGAGATGCTCCCATTGCTCCAGAGAAATGCGCAAACGGCCATCCGTTTGATGGAATGCACTGGCGGCCGCTTCGTAGATTTTGGGTAGAATGATGTCGTACCAATATACTTTGATTGAACATCCATTGCGCCTCTCCATACATTCCTCATAGGTCTCCACGGTACATTTAAGGTATTTCCAATTCACAATTTCGAAAAGGTGCTGGTTGGGAGCTTCCCTAAACATGTCCAACAAGACGGTGGTGAGAAGCCGTCGGTAATTCACTCCTAACGGCACCACATCGGGGGGTTGGGCTCGGTGCAGACCCACGCTGGCCTGAAGCATAAAATCCGTGAAATTCATCTGGTTACGCCACGATCGAAGCCGCGAGGCTTCAATCTGGCGATCTCTATAGACATCAGTTGGAATCATTGTGCTGCTCTGCCTCGAGTGTAGCTGGCTTTTATAGGCTATTCCTATAGAGGGCGCTGGGGTGAGGAAATCCTATAGAGGGCGCTGGGGTGAGGAAATCCTATAGAGGAAAAAAAACCAGCCTTGAAATCATGCTGCATGTGGAATCCTATCGATATACTTCATTTTCAAACACTTTCGTGCGCATTCCACAACCCTGGCACGATGACAGTTGCGTTTTTTACAAATCCCACAGCGCAACTCTTTGGGAATTTCCTTCATCCAGGCCAGGAGGGAGGGGGAAGCTTTCGATTGAAACAGTTTCAAACTTGCAGCGTCCGTGCAAATCACGCGGCCAATGTCCAGTTCCCGCGTGTCCCGCAACAGCATGTCCGACGTCACGAGGACGGCATCTCGGCAAATGGACGTTATTCCATTCGATAGCGTATAGCCATGATTGTGATGGCAGAAAATCCCCAAACGAATGCGGTGGTGGTACACTTGAGGTGCTGCTGCTGCTGCTGCTGCTGCGATTGCATCGGATTGCATATGCTTGGGCAGGTGAGGTCGGAAGGAGGGCTTGTAGGTATTCCATTCCGAGTATGGAATGTACCGAATCTTCTTGACGGGCGTCTTTGTGCTGCTCATGATTCTGTGTGAATGAAAGCGAGTGTGGACTGTCACTTAGGGAGCACGCCGCTTATCTCCACATCTAAAGTAGAAATAATCGAAACGAGAAAGTTCATAAGGGGGGGTGGTCGGTGGACGGTAGATGACAGGAGCTTGTCTCAGATTGACAGCAGAGAGCAGTCCAAGCGGTTCGGAGTCCTTCGTCTGAATGACGGGTGGAGCTCCGAGCATCGTTGGTATGCAGGAGTAAGGAAGTGGGAGTGGCTTCAAGTCATGTGACTTTCATCAGCCAGAGAAAAATAAAGAGGCGGTGCATGCAGCTTAACCGCGCTGAGAAGTTTCCCATTGGTTGTTGGTGATCAGGTGACCACGTTACGCAATGGGTAGAAGGAAAAATACAAGGGTAACCCTTTGATGGGGGGTTACTGAGAGAATTTTATGGACAGAATTTAACTGTGATCTAATTATGGGTCCAATCAAGTCCTAACCCAGGCTTAATGGTGTCCACTCGCGTCCCATGAGATTGGGAAATGCAAATGAGAGGTTTAAATGGGGGGGAAATGAAGTCTTAGTCATCAAGAGCCAAACGAAACATTCCACATCGGCGTTTCGGCCTTTGTGGATAAGTATTAAACTGTTGATGCAGAACGGCTCTAGGCCTTTTCTGCGAGCTTCTAACAGTTGGGTCATAAGGTGGAAGTGACCTCAATGCTTCGTTTGTAACTTGAGGAAGTTTTTCAAAGAATTTAATCGAAAGGTGCTTCATAAATTCAGCAACGGGTTTAATTTCGAAATCCGAATAAATGACTTCATTTCGAACAAACCAGGGGGCTTTCGCTATCGTACGTAATATACGATTTTGAAAAATCTGCAGTTTTTTTAATATTTGTTGCACATGTTGCAGCCCACACCTGGGAAGAAAGCGAGTGTGTGTGAGCGAGGCCTTTTATACCCAGATGACGTCATACATACCACGTCATTATATCATTTATACCACGTCAAAACAAATATTTATTTCTGCATTGTAAACATTTATTAAAATGCTGACTCTCATAACATTTATAAAAAAAAAAAAAAAAAAAAAAAAAAAAAAAAAAAAAAAAAAAATTTTTTTTTTTTTTTTTTTTTTTTTTTTTTTTTTTTTTTTTTTTTTTTTTTTTTTTTTTATCATCCTCTAAAATTATTTTTGAGAGTCATCTAAAAATATTTTCAATAAACTTCCACAATAATGCGGGTCAAACTTTTTTCAAAGATGTAAAAAAAAAATTTTTTTCAAACCAAACTGGGACACCGTTGCGAATAATGTAACGCCTTCGCTTCTGTCAGTGCTCTCAATTCGGCACTGGCAGTCGATCCCAAGTACATCAGCTTGGAACCAAGCAACGGTTCCAAGTACATATAAGTGGCCCAGTCGTCCCGTTCCAATGACTGAATCCCATCCATCCTGGCCTTTCAAGTGCATTTCGTAAAACGCGTTTGGCAGGTAATCCTCCAGGAGGTCCTCGGGCGCGTAAAACACGTCAACATTGTTGCTACTCAATTCCTCTTGAAAAGGGTGGCGAGCCAACGTCAAGTTCTTTTTGACGTCCTGGTACGTGAACGTTAAACTGTCCATATTCGGTCGCACCACATGGACGATGGACAAGTCGTAAGTGGATACAAACACCAACTCCATGGGTTTAAACGTGTTCATGTGCCACATCCAGTCAATGGAAACGGTATAATCAATATGAATCATGATGGCAAGAATGATTCCTACGAACGAGCAAGACGTTTTTATACACACTCCAAGAAAAAAAAAAAAAAAAAAAAAAAAAAAAAAAAAAAAAAAAAAAAAAAAAAAAAAAAAAAAAAAAATGTTTTTTTTTTTTTTTTTTTTTTTTTTTTTTTTTTTTTTTTTTTTTTTTTTTTTTTTTTTTTTTTTATACAAAAAAAAAATTATTTTGAGAGTCATCTAAAAATATTTTGAACAAACATGAACTGAGGAAAGTTTACCATGAAATAAAAACAGCACTACTCTAACTATAGTAATAGTACTACTACTGATCCTAAAACAAAAAAACATTTTTTTTCTCGACCATTCGTTGTGGGAAAAGTGTGCAAACCCCTCTGGCCACATTTCCACTCTCCAGCCATAGACTCAAGATTTGAGAAACGTGTGCCCATCGAGATTTGAGAAACATTGACCCTAGAATCTTGTGAAATAAACCACACCACCACTAGAATACAGACAAAAAAATTTTTTATTAACATCATTTTAATGTTTGATCGGGTTGAGGGGTGCGTGCAGTATCTCACTCACACCCCCCACCACTGCATTCCAACGATGACACCGCGCTTCATGACAAAACATGCACTTGTCGTGTTCTTTCGCGTTCGTCAACAAGACGACTTGCACATTTTTGATGGGGTGGTAAGGGCTCAAACCGACCGTTATCGCCTTCCACTGGGCTTTGGTCGACGCGTCGGTGACGTACAGCCTGCTGACTCCCAACGTCATCACGTTCTCCAACAAGGTGGTCGCATAGTCTGGACTATCGTCGACGCTATAGGAAACGGCTCCATTCGTGAGGGTGTAACTTTGATCCCGCAAACACAATGCCGCCATGCCACCCTTGTGAAAAAAGGTTTGCACATTGGGTCGTTTCGCTATAAAGCTGCGGCTGTAATCGGGCAAACGGCGTGGGGGACCCGTCCACTGCTGCTGCGGATTGAACCGTGGACGATAGCGTGGACTGAACCGTTGCGGGTGGAACCGTTGGGGATGGAATCGTTGCGGATGGAACCGTTGCGGATGGAACCGTTGGGGTGGTGCATTCCCACCACAATCGTAATCATCGTCATTATTACCACCACCAGCAGCAGCAGCAGTCTCAGCAAGGGGTTCAGCATCCGGTTCTGGATCGATACTCTCCATAGAAGGGCAGGGTGAAACGGGTTGTAGAATATGGTCCAACACTTCCATCGTGAGAGCACAGGAATGATCCAAACCACATCCACGACGGATTATATAGGCAAGGAAGGGAAAAAAAAAAAAAAAAAAAAAAAAAAAAAAAAAAAAAAAAAAAAAAAAAAAAAAAAAAAAAAAAAAAAAAAACGAGCTTGGGTACGTGACGTTGGAAAGTATGTTTTTTCCTGGTAATTTCACCTTGCAGAGCGAAGCAACCGCCTCTTTCCTTGGAAAATCTCCATGCTTGGCGAGGTAATATCCTTTTGAAAAAAAAAGTTTTATTTTCTAGCACGCGGTCGAAACGTTGTGACCGCAATACCCAACGCTGAGCCAATAAGGAACGGTGTGACCCAACGCTCAGCCAATAAGAAACGTTGTGACCATAAAAGGCAATGCACGCGGATGGATTTTTTTTGGCAGTGGCTGGCTATAAAAAGGTCGAGCTACTACTGCTGCGCATCATTCTGTCTTACCATGTGCCTCGAGTATGTTGTTAGCACGAAATGGATATTTCACAAAAACGAATGGACTCCCCTCGAAATGTGTTTCACGTATATGGACGAGAATAGAACCGTGTATGTAATCAGACGAAACGGCAATTCCCTGACTTTCACCTTTGACGAAGTGGTTTCAAACTCGTTGTTGAATCCCAATCCTTTCTTGGAGTCCCCACACTGCTATAAAGAGGATCAGATCCGGGTATGTGACTCGGACATGCAACAGTACTTGAGACTATTTTACCAAGAACTCGTGCACCGTTACCAGAAAGAGGATGTGTTGACTTTGGCCACGGACGATTGGACCACCTACTTGTACTTGCAGAACGTGTTACCGAAAGGAGTCATACGTTTCATGGGAGGCTATGTAAGATAGCGTCTACTTTTGCCAAGTGTTGGAGCAAATCCCTGCCACTCTCCTGAAAGAATGCAAGCCAACCCTGCAAAGAGCGCAGCAGCAGCAGCACGTCGACCCAAGACAAACTCGGGTCTCTGCAACCAGTGGAGAGGTCCACTCGATGATCGTCGTTGTCGGCCTCGCAACCGGGGTTCTGGATACCACCCCCGCCCAGGAGGACTTCCCTGTAACCAGTGGAGGGGTCCTCCACGCCAAGGGACGACACGTCAACGTGGTGCTGCTGATCCACACATCAAAACTTATTTTCACCAAGGCGGGATGGCCGTCGTGTGCTTGATGGACAAGAGCTTTACCCTGACCAACGGCGTCGTGTCCTACAGTGTAGACGACGACCCACAGTTTGCCACCCACTTGATGGAAACCGTCACACGACTGGGCGTCGGCCTCCTCTACATGACCGACATGTGCACCAAACAGCAGTGGAAAGCGATGACGATGCCATTGGAACCCTACAATCCCCTTCGAAAAATTCAAACTGTTTTGTTGAACGCCCGCAAAAGCCACGGAACGTGCTTGTTTTGTAAAAAAGAAAAGTGCCACCGTTGGAATGCCGTGGTGAAAGGTTGCAGTGAAGTGCTTCGGACTCTTCTCAACCCCATCAAACATTGAAAAAAAAATTGTTTTTTTTGTTTATGAATAAATCTGCACAAAAATGGTGCACGTTTACTAAAAAAAAATTCTTGTTTTTTCTTTCACTCTAATTCATCTATTGAAACTCATTACTTTTGTTTTTTAATGAAGACCTTTGGATTTTATACATTAGAATTCATCTATTGAAACTCATTACTTTGGATTTTTAATGAAGACCTTTAGATTTTATACATTAGAATTCATCTATTGAAACTCATTACTTTGGATTTTTAATTAAATAATTAATCTTTGAATAACAATTTTTTAACATCTTTTATAGGGTCCCCCATACTTGAGAGTTGCTCGTCTAGACCTTGCCACCTTTTTCACACAATAATTTGCACTCCTTCACAAAAGACTTGATACTAAAATTGCGATTTCGTGCATTGTGGTGCCGAAATTAATGATTGACGTGAATTGTAACCGTAACCTGGTGTTTTTCCTGGACGGTCGCAATCATTACGGTCCGAGTGTTTGAAAAAGGATGCCGAGAAGCAGCAGTACTTGGATGAACGCAGAATGAAATAAAGTGCCGTGATTAAGGAAAAGGATGCAATTATCAAGAAAAAAAGATGCATTGATTCGTGAATACAATATTAACCTCCACGTATCTTTCGGGATGTGTCCTGACACGACAGGACATGGGGGAGACTTATCGAGCCAACAGTAGATGGTGGTATTTATTTAATTTAGCGTGGTTGAATAGTTATTATTAAATGTTGGTACTGAATCTACAAATGTAATTCTCAAGCTGTATACACACTCACCAAAAAAATTATTAAAAAAAAAAAAAAAAAAAAAAAAAAAAAAAAAAAAATTTTTTTTTTTTTTTTTTTTTTTTTTTTTTTTTTTTTTTTTTTTTTTTTTTTTTTTTTTTTTATCTAATTATTAAAATTTCCCCCACATCGTTGGCACTACCCAAAATTATTTATCATGATATGTTTGATGAAGAAAAAAAAAAAAAAAAAAAAAAAAAAAAAAAAAAAAAAAAAAAAAAAAAAAAAAAAAAAATTTTTTTTTTTTTTTTTTTTTTTTTTTTTTTTTTTTTTTTTTAATTTAAGTATTAAAATTTCCCCCACATCGTTGGCACTACCCAAAATTATTTATCATGATATGTTTGATGAAAAAAAAAAAAAAAAAAAAAAAAAAAAAAAAAAATTTTTTTTTTTTTTTTTTTTTTTTTTTTTTTTTTTTTTTTTTTTTTTTTTTTTTTTTTTTTTTTTTTTTTTTAATTTAAGTATTAAAATTTCCCCCACATCGTTGGCACTACCCAAAATTATTTATCATGATATATTTGATGAAGAAAAAAAAAAAAAAAAAAAAAAAAAAAAAAAAAAAAAAAAAAAAAAATTTTTTTTTTTTTTTTTTTTTTTTTTTTTTTTTTTTTTTTTTTTTTTTTTTTTTTTTTAATTTAAGTATTAAAATTTCCCCCACATCGTTGGCACTACCCAAAATTATTTATCATGATATGTTTGATGAAGAAAAAAAAAAAAAAAAAAAAAAAAAAAAAAAAAAAAAAAAAAAAAAAAAAAAAAAAATTTTTTTTTTTTTTTTTTTTTTTTTTTTTTTTTTTTTTTTTTTTTTTTTTTTTTTTTTTTTTAATTTAAGTATTAAAATTTCCCCCACATCGTTGGCACTACCCAAAATTATTTATCATGATATGTTTGATGAAGAAAAAAAAAAAAAAAAAAAAAAAAAAAAAAAAAAAAAAAAAAAAAAAATTTTTTTTTTTTTTTTTTTTTTTTTTTTTTAATTTAAGTATTAAAATTTCCCCCACATCGTTGGCACTACCCAAAATTATTTATCATGATACGTTTGATGAAGAAAAAAAAAAAAAAAAAAAAAAAAAAAAAAAAAAAAAAAAAAAAAAAAAAAAATTTTTTTTTTTTTTTTTTTTTTTTTTTTTTTTTTTTTTTTTTTTTTTTTTTTTTTTTTTAATTTAAGTATTAAAATTTCCCCCACATCGTTGGCACTACCCAAAATTATTTATCATGATATGTTTGATGAAGAAAAAAAAAAAAAAAAAAAAAAAAAAAAAAAAAAAAAAAATTAATTTTTTTTTTTTTTTTTTTTTTTTTTTTTTTTTTTTTTTTTTTTTTTTTTTTTTTTTTTTTTTTTTTTTTAATTTAAGTATTAAAATTTCCCCCACATCGTTGGCACTACCCAAAATTATTTATCATGATATGTTTGATGAAGAAAAAAAAAAAAAAAAAAAAAAAAAAAAAAAAAAAAAAAAAAATTAATTTTTTTTTTTTTTTTTTTTTTTTTTTTTTTTTTTTTTTTTTTTTTTTTTTTTTTTTAATTCAAATCTTAACATTTTTTTTACCAAGTGTACTCTTCCAAGTTCTCAAGGAACGCATTTATAACATCTCTGTCAGACTTTTCAAACCCCATAAAAGGCATTGCGTGGTACGAAATTATTAATGGTATCACTTCTGGCAACCACTGGTGCTTCATTTCCTCTGCCTTTTTGAAGAAATCAACATATATTTTTTCGTCGGGATATTTTTCAATTTCAAAGGTGCGTCCTCTTTCCAACATTCGCAGATATCCCATCTTTCTAGAATACTCACTAAAGGTAATTGAGTCCCCATAGTCTAGCAAGTGCACTTCGCCAACTCCGATACGCCTCAATCGTTCCTCGTAATATTTTGCTAGGCGAGTCATCTCTGTCATCGTCAAACCCTCTTGAAATTGAAAGGCAGAGATGAGAGGGTTACGAGAAGAGACGATGATCATTTTCTCCTTGTTGTCCGCCTTTTGAATCACTTGCTCAATTTTGGCCACGTAATTTTCCAATACTAAATAAAGTTTGGTCATTGTATCCGTGACAAGAGACTCGTCCAATAAAGTCTCTACCAAAGAGAGGCAATCGTCCACCCAGGCATAACCTAGACTCTTGGCGAAGTGTGTCTTCCCGATACCCACGTAAGATGCTTGAATATCTATCAGTTGAATCATGTCTGAGGTAAGGCGGGAGCAACTTGAATGTCCTTGTGCGTACTAAGCTCGTGGTAGGGTCGTTTGTCGAAACAAGAAAAGGATGTGCTGGTCCAAAGAGCTGAGAGCATTTGATTATCAATTGAGAATCTTCAAGATATACCCACTCCAGTAAAAAAAAAAAAAAAAAAAAAAAAAAAAAAAAAAAAAAAAAAAAAAAAAAAAAAAAAACTTTTTTTTTTTTTTTTTTTTTTTTTTTTTTTTCTTCATCAAACATACCATGATAAATAATTTTGGGTAGTGCCAACGATGTGGGGGAAATTTTAATACTTATCCAAGCATGTTCAATGATGGCATCAAGTCCAAAATTATTTTTTTGTCTTTTTCTTCAAACTTTCTCATCAATTCTATTCGAACATGTGCTATAATATTATCTTTTTCCATAATTACTTGTCGTTCTCTTTCAATGATATTGTCTTTTTCCATGATAATATTGTCTTTTTCCATAATAATTGCATCTTTTTCCTTAATAATGTGTCGATCTTCTTCCATAATAGCATCTAGTTTCGCCCCTAATTCGGTACGAACCCGTTCTACCGCAGTCAAAATTTCTTGCTGCTTTTTACCAAATCGAAAGGGCTCCTTCTTTTTCTTCACGGCCCAATGCCATTTCATCATTCCAATTGCATTGCGATTTCACGTCACTCACATACCGCATGGCATTGATCAAATGCTGCGTCGACTCGATGCTTACGAGGATTTTGCAGGGTATCTTTCTTTGTACGACCATTCCGGCCTCCATTTTGACTTTGGACCAATGACTTTTAAATTCTTTTGTATGCTCTAAAGGCATATAACAAATCATATGTTTATGGACTCTGTACATGGGATCCTCGTTAGGTAATCCATCGCACACACACCAATACGGAAGAAAGAATACTTTATCCAAAAGATTCTCACGCATCCGCATAAAACTCTGGATGGCTCCAGCTCGTACCATCAGGTGAAACCATACCAGTCGCGTTTGACCTACATGGTGCAACACGACTTATTGCCATTCGATATTCAATCTCGGATCGAATTCCAAGGCATTTTGCAAGAAACCCGACTGAATGGGTAACGGATTCGTAAAAAGTGTACTTGTATCTACATACAATTCTGGCTTTTCCTCGTCATATTTTTTTATATTGACATGTGGATTTTGAATACAGTTTTCATAATCGAAATTCAGTTTCATAGTCCATTTTATTTCATTTTGCTTCAAATACTTCTGTTTTCGTTTCGTATCTTGCAATTGCTGCTTCACACGATCGCGTTTCATTTCCA
The DNA here is from genome assembly GCA_947359465.1 of Metellina segmentata. Classification (NCBI taxonomy): domain Eukaryota; kingdom Metazoa; phylum Arthropoda; class Arachnida; order Araneae; family Tetragnathidae; genus Metellina; species Metellina segmentata. The sequence continues at coordinate 117,993,283 of OX375879.1, read as the reverse complement.
AACAATCATACCGGTGTTGGTAATGATCTTGGCCGTCGCCCCGCACCCAGAAAAAACTCGAGGCACCAAGGACACTTGCCGTTACATTTTAGAGCGTGCTTCTCACCAAAATGTAGAATCATTCCTCTCGGTAAAATCTTTTCGTTACATTTCACACACGGAACTGCATATTTACAGTCTCGAATGAAATTTTCATACTTTTTTGCTGTCATGGTTATAGGGTCCTGACGAAAACGTTTACTTTAGTGCACCTGAGGGTCGGGTCAAACTTGCGATGTGCACAGTTGATTACCAAAAATCAATTTTTGGAGGATGTTCCCCATGACATGTAAATACATGATTTTGTGAAAAGGTTATCAAATGTTTAGGTTTTACTGGCAATTTTTTTTTTTCCTGTACTATAATAATCCGTTAGAAAAATTTTTAAAAATTTTTGGAGAGCCTTAAAAATTACTCTTAGCATTATCAAACACTTATCTCACGAGATCTAAAAAAAAATAATATCAAATTACTCAGCACACTTTGATCTAAATATCAGGTACAAACTCTATTGCAGGTACAAACTCGGAGACAACCTACCGTCAAAATCCTACATTTAATATGCGTACCCTTCTTTGTGGTCGATCAAAACATACTCATCCAAACCTGGAATCGTATCCTGAAAGACAATTCTCAAAGACAGCCCAAAAAAGGGACAAATCAATAAGAATGCCCATCGGGATTAAATCCCTTTCTATTTGGATGAGTTGGTTTAATTTAGAATTATTTTTAGTTTAGTTTTTTTTAAAATTTAGATGAGTTTGATGAGTTGATTTTTAAGTTTTTAAATACACCTTATACTCTAATAACCTTATACTCTAAACCTTAAACACTAAACCTTATACTCTAAACCTTATACTCTAAACCTTAAACACTAAACCTTATACTCTAAAACTTATATATACTCTACACCTTAAACACTAAACCTTATACTCTAAACCTTAAACTCTAAACCTTATACTCTAAACCTTATACTCTACACCTTAAACACTAAACCTTATTCTCTACACCTTATACTCTAAGCCTTATACACTAAACCTTATACTCTAAACCTTAAACACTAAACCTTATTCTCTAAACCTTAAACACTAATATCCTTAAACAATAATACACTTAAACACCTTCTACACACACGCACACTACATTTTATACATCACACCTATTATAAAAAAATGAAACTCTTAAAAAATAAAACTAATACTTACCTCGTTCGGCTTGTGAATGAACAAAAAAATTCAATTCACCACCACTGGATCTGCTCGTGAATGAACAATAATTCAATTCACCAGGAGAACCTATTAAAAAAAATTATACTTACCTCGTTCGGCTTGTGAATGAACAAAAATTCAATTCACCACCACTGGATCATCTTCATCTTCACCACCACTGGATCTGTTCGTGAATGAACAATAATTCAATTCACCAGGATAACCTGTAAAAAAACATTATACTTACCTCGTTCGGCTTGTGAATGAACAAAAATTCAATTCACACTCTGGTTTGTGAATGAATGAACAAAAAATTCAATTCACCACCACTGGATCATCATCTTCATCTTCACCACCACTGGATCTGTTCGTGAATGAACAATAATTCAATTCACCAGGATAACCTGTAAAAAAACATTATACTTACCTCGTTCGGCTTGTGAATGAACAAAAATTCAATTCACACTCTGGTTTGTGAATGAACAAAAAAATTCAATTCACCACCACTGGATCATCATCTTCTTCTTCACCACCACTGGATCTGTTCGTGAATGAACAATAATTCAATTCACCAGGATAACCTGTAAAAAAAAATTATACTTACCTCGTTCAGCTTGTGAATGAACAAAAATTCAATTCACACTCTGGTTTGTGAATGAACAAAAAAATTCAATTCACCACCACTGGATCTTCTTCACCACCACTGGATCATCCTCTTCTTCTTGCGGCCGTGTGAAGGAACAAAAAAAGAATTCACTTCACCACCGGGCCGTGTGAATGAACAAAAAAAATTCAATTCACTCGCCACCTGTAGGGGAAAAAAACCTACCCCCAGGTTTTTGAAGCCTGGTTGTAGGCATCCAACACGAGAGATATTTTCTCGATGATGGGCATCCGTTTCAGGAGAAACAGGCATCCTTCCCGGGTGCACCAAGAGGCTTCCCCAGATACAGGCAACTCCACGTTTTACCGTGCAGGCCTCCAATGTCATGATCCCTCGAGAAACAGAAATCCGTCATCAGGACCAAAGTCTTGGGTACAAAGGTATCCATCCGTCCTTTATAAAAAGAACGAGCATCTGAACGACATACGTCGTATCAGGCATCCGTAATCGAAAAAAAACACAAGGTTTTTTTTCGAAACGAGCAAGCGCAACGAGAAAAAAATTCTCGAAACGCGCATCTGTTTCAATAAAGAAACAGGCATCCATACTCCCCAAAAAGGGGGTACAGGATCCTCAACCCATGCTGTGCATCCATGTATAGCCATACACGGGGTCAAACAGCATGGGTTATCGATTGCGTCTTCTTGCTTCGGGACTCGGGGAGGGACATGACAACAAAAGCGAAAAAAAAATAAAAAGCGTGTCTTTATGCAGAGGTCTGGCCGGCTCAGTCCTTTGCATAAATCCCCACACACTCCACAAAGACCCAGTACGATTCCCTTACTAGCCCTGCAGGAGGGACATGTTTTTCGGGGAAATTGACTGGAATTGCGAAGGTGCAGGATGACACCACATGCGCCAAAAAAAAAGCATACACACACAGAGCAACTGTTTCTGCTCTTTTCCCCAATTCCACCGAACCGGGGGAAAAGAGAGCAGGAACAGGACAACAAGCAGCGAGAAGCAGCAAAAGCAACAAGAGTTTACTTACCAATGAGTCCGATCACCACCACTGGATCTGTTCGTGAATGAACAATAATTCAATTCACCAGGATAACCTGTAAAAAAACATTATACTTACCTCGTTCGGCTTGTGAATGAACAAAAATTCAATTCACACTCTGGTTTGTGAATGAACAAAAAAATTCAATTCACCACCACTGGATCATCCTCTTCTTCTTGCGGCCGTGTGAAGGAACAAAAAAAGAATTCACTTCACCACCGAGCCGTGTGAATGAACAAAAAAAATTCAATTCACTCGCCACCTGTAGGGGAAAAAAACCTACCCCCAGGTTTTTGAAGCCTGGTTGTAGGCATCCAACACGAGAGATATTTTCTCGATGATGGGCATCCGTTTCAGGAGAAACAGGCATCCTTCCCGGGTGCACCAAGAGGCTTCCCCAGATACAGGCAACTCCACGTTTTACCGTGCAGGCCTCCAATGTCATGATCCCTCGAGAAACAGAAATCCGTCATCAGGACCAAAGTCTTGGGTACAAAGGTATCCATCCGTCCTTTATAAAAAGAACGAGCATCTGAACGACATACGTCGTATCAGGCATCCGTAATCGAAAAAAAACACAAGGTTTTTTTTCGAAACGAGCAAGCGCAACGAGAAAAAAATTCTCGAAACGCGCATCTGTTTCAATAAAGAAACAGGCATCCATACTCCCCAAAAAGGGGGTACAGGATCCTCAACCCATGCTGTGCATCCATGTATAGCCATACACGGGGTCAAACAGCATGGGTTATCGATTGCGTCTTCTTGCTTCGGGACTCGGGGAGGGACATGACAACAAAAGCGAAAAAAAAATAAAAAGCGTGTCTTTATGCAGAGGTCTGGCCGGCTCAGTCCTTTGCATAAATCCCCACACACTCCACAAAGACCCAGTACGATTCCCTTACTAGCCCTGCAGGAGGGACATGTTTTTCGGGGAAATTGACTGGAATTGCGAAGGTGCAGGATGACACCACATGCGCCAAAAAAAAAGCATACACACACACAGAGCAACTGTTTCTGCTCTTTTCCCCAATTCCACCGAACCGGGGGAAAAGAGAGCAGGAACAGGACAACAAGCAGCGAGAAGCAGCAAAAGCAACAAGAGTTTACTTACCAATGAGTCCGATAGAATGGCGGATCGCATCGCTTCTTATACCCACCGCTGCAAAGTTTGAGCCAATAGGATCGCAGGAAAAAGCAGGTCGAAGCGTTGTGACCATATAAGGCAATATCCTTGAAAAAAGTTATTTTTTAGCACGCGGTCGAAGCGTTGTGACCATATAAGGCAATATCCTTCAAAAAGTTGTTTTTGGAACGCGGGGAAGTTTTTTTTTTTTTTTTTTTTTTTTTTTTTTTTTTTTTTTTTTTTTTTTTTTTTTTTTTTTTTCCTCATTATATATACTTGAGATTTTAATACCCTCAGAGGTTATTTTTTTAATTCTGCCATTTTAACTTTGTTAAAAACAATTTTTTAATATCCACCCTTGGCCGGGTTCGATCCTACCATCTACCGCTCCACTGTTGGCGAAAAAAACCAGGTGCCTACGCCATTGAGCCACCGTTCAGTTGTAATGAATGCCGTTTGAAATGTATATATAGTTAACAACTATGACTTTTTTCGTCCGAAATAGGCTACAAGACTACGCGCAAATGATAAAATAGACTCTAATTGATTGGAAATGTAACGTTTGACAATGTTTTTTGATGTTGAAATGAACGAATCGTGTTGTTTAAAAGATGATGATTGGAAAACGCCATTCTTGATTTCGCGCGTTCACTTACGGAAAAACATACGAAATGGGCTTTAAAACCACGCGCAAACGTTAAAATATACTCAAATTAATTGAAAATGAAACGTTTGGTAATGTTTTTTGATGTTCAAATTGTGTGGATGATGGTTTGCAAAAAAAAAAAACACCAATCTTGATTTCCACTTGAGGAAAACATACGCTTTAAAACCACGCGCAAACAGTTAATTTGGCCCTTGTTTAGCGAAAATATACTCAAATTAATTGAAAACGAAACGTTTGGTAATGTTGTTTTGTATTTAAATAAACGTTTTCAGGATTTCGGGGTTCGAGTTTAATCCCACGATTTTCGCGTGTTGCTTTTTAACGACGCCCACACGCAAAACAATGAAAAAGGCTCTTGTTAATTGAAAAAATAAATTTTATAGATTGTGTTTTAAATAAACGTTTTTCGTCATTTCTTCGTTCATTTCTACTTTAACATTTCTGTTTGCAATATCGTGCTACGTGAAAGCTGATAAATCTTAAAAATTTTAAATTGTTTTAAAAATACGAAACCACTCCAAAATGAACACTACAATTACGCCTTGTTACTGCAATTAATTTCATATTTTTGTGCACATTTCCTGATTTTATATGAATTTTTTAAAATATCGTTGGGACTTGGGAAAAGTAGACCAAAATCTACCCATTTCGTGCTGCCATCTATCCATCGACTTTGAACTGACATTTATAGATTTTGCTTTAAAAATTCATTTCTTCACTTGAATGTATACTTAAAAAATCTAAATTCAATTGGGTGACTGAAAACTTTTTTTTGTTGTTGCTGCCACGACAGATTTAACATGCACCATTCCAATCGTGAGAGAAATGGCGTGGTATTGAAAACGGTGACCCTTTTATATCCCATCCGTTTTAACCAATCAGGTGATTATTTTTTTCTAAATTTTTTTCTAAATTTTTTTTTTTTTTTTTTTTTTTTTTTTTTTTTTTTTTTTTTTTTTTTTTTTTTTTTTTTTTTTTTCTGCGGGGATATAAAAGGGGGTGCTGCTCCAGAACATTTTTGTTTTTTGACTGTCTCTCTCTCGCATAAAACTAGATTTGAGAGAACCTTGCATTCTTTAGGATTTTTGACTGTCTCTCTCTCTCTCGCATAAAACTAGATTTGAGAGAACGTTGCATTCTTAATGATATCGATATATTGGATCGCATAAAAAATTTTGTTACAAAGGTTTTCAGTTGATTTCTGAGAAAACGTTGCATTCGTTTTTGATTGGATGATATCGAAAACATTTGATCGTATAAAAAAGTTTTGTTACAAATGTTTTCAGTTTATGATTTTGATTTCTGAGAGAACGTTGCATTCTTAATTCTTTACACAACCTTACAGCCTTTTTCAGTAGGTAATTTCAGAAGTTCAACCGCTAAGTTCAAAGGTCAAAGTTTATATATATTATATATATAGATTTAATATAGATATAGATATTATATATATATATATATATATATATATATATATATATATATATAATATAGATACAGATATAGATATGTCTTTGAACCAGTATTACCATTTGATCCAAGACACTAAAACTGCAGTGTCATGCATTCATTGCAGTGAAGACATTGTCCCGAAATTAATGATCCAGCATTTATTGCAAGTGCACGATATTCAATCTAACTTCAAGTGTCCTTGGTGCCTCGATTTTTTCTGGATACGTGGTGACGGTCAGGATCATTATCGACACCGGTACGATTGTTTGAAAGCCAAACGAAATGTGGAGAAGTGTGTGGTCATTCCACACGGTTCTTCAGATATGTATTCGAAGCAATATTACAATTTGATTCAAGGCACTAAAACTGCAGTGTCATGCATTCATTGTAATGAAAAGATCGTCCCGAAAGCAATGATCCGTCATTTATTCCAAGTGCACCGTATCGATTGTCAGTACAAATGTCCTTGGTGCCTCGATTTTTCCTGGATACGTGGTGACGGTCTGGATCATTCTCGACACCGGTACGATTGTTTGAAAACCAAACGAGATGCGGAAAAGTGTGCGTTGGACGATCGCAAACGCAAAGAGCGGTATTTGGCTGAACATGAAACCAAAAAAATGAAATGGTCTGCACTCACCAACCCGCCTCAACAACTGTTTGAGTATTGGAACTGTGAAGAGTGTACGCATTGGATCGAGCATCCGCATTTCAACGGTACCAAACTGTCTTGCCAGGAAGTTCCTGAATTGTATGACGAGTCGATCGCATCCAGTTTCGACACGGTCTTGTCCCACGTACTCTTTCTGTCCAACAATAATGCGTTGGAATTTTGTACCAGTTTGCATATGGATTGGCGCTGGGTCGCTTTGCACCACGCAGCCCATACGAAACTATTGTGGTATCACGTAATGGTGCGAGCGGGAGCCATGCAAAATTTGATGCGCATGGAGACTCTAAAGGATAAAATATTCTTTCTCCCGTACTGGTGCGTGTGCGATGGTTTGCCCAATACAGATCCCATGTATAAACTCCACAAACATATGATTTGCGTGCTGCGTTTCGAGGACAAGGACGCATTTAAAAGTTGTTGGTACAAGGTGAAAATGGCAGAGGGCATTCGCGTACAAAAAAATACGCCCTGTAAATTAATGAAACATATTAAATCCACTCAACATTTGATCAATGTCATGTGTTATGTGAGTGATTTTCGATCCCAATGTAACTGGACTGAAATTGCTTTGCAAAAAGCAAACGAGGAACGGGAAGGTCGTGAGGATGATTATTTAGGCATGAAAAAATTTAAAAGTGGTCGCCAGAAAAGGGGTAGTCATCACTTTTATTTGAATCGAACCATGCCCCAGCACGCAGCTCTCATGTTATCCCTCAGTTACCGAAACGGTTTAAAGGAGTACATGGATTTTAGACACAAGAATAGTGCCCCCTTGAATGAGATCCTGGTGGAGAATAAAAGTGGAGATGGATGGTATACCATCTATGAGAATATCGATTCCCTGCGCAGACATGTGATTCCCCTTCAACGCGACAAGCAGTTGGATTTGGAAAACAGTTTTCAATCCGATGCGTGCAGCAACAGTATCATTCCATTCAACGAATATATTTATTTGAATGAATGGATTGTGCCTGTTGTACTGTCACCCACCGAGTCTGTATGGGATATGACAATGCACGACTGGACGCACCGGCAATTAACTTTGGGCAATGCATTGATGGACCTGGTGCTTCGAGAACCCTTTAGATTTGGTAAAAAACAACAGGAGATTTTGACGGCCGTTGATCGTGTTCGAACGGAATTGACTGCCGTGATTACAGAAAAAGATGCAATGATTGAAAAAGAGCGACACACTATCAGGGAAAAAGATGCCATAATTATAGAAAAAGATGCAATGATCAATCAACTCATTTTGCAAATGTCAAGTTTAATCCCATTTGATTTGGATTGAGACACGTTGTTTTTTTAAATAGAACATGACAGTAAATCTAGGGCATATGAAATAAATTTTTATTTTCGAGGTTGTCCCGGTGCCAATCCCATTTGACATGTACCCTATGACGACGACTGTCAAACAGACACTAGTCAATGGTTTTACAGTCCATGCCATAGGTGGCGTACAGTCGGTCGAAAAAATAGATGAGCACCGTAACCCCATGAAAAAAATTTCCTAAATTGAAAACGACCCATTTTGAATTAAACGTGCATTTTATATTTTTTTTTATTTCCAAGATTGGGTTTGTAAATGAATTAAACGTGCCTTTTATATTTTTTTTTATTTTCAAGATTGGATTTGTAAATGAATTAAACGTGCCTTTTATATTTTTTATTTCCAAGATTGGATTTGAAAATGAATTAAACGTGCCTTTTATATTTTTTATTTCCAAGATTGGATTTGAAAATGAATTAAACGTGCCTTTTATATTTTTCAAGATTGGGTTTGAACATTTATTGGCAAAAGCGATGTGATTGCGCGTGCCTTTTATTATTTTCCAAGATTGAGTATTTATCGGCAAAAGCGATGTGAATTACGACTGCCTTTTATTATTTTTAATTTCCAAGATTGGGTTTGAACATTTATCAACAAGATGGCAACACCCGAGTGTTGTTTTTTTTTTCTTCTCTCGCCAATCAATTGAACGTGCACCCCAATTGTTTTATTTACTCCCCCCCAAGTTTTTTTTAAAAGTGAGACCCATACCAGAAGATTTGCCTTCCACAAAATAAAATTATTTATACCGCATCATGCAAAGTCATCACATAAAAAAATATATATTTATACCGTGTACCTCTTCCAGGAGTCTCGCATCATTCAACAAAAAACTTGTGTGCCTCGCTCAATAAACAATATGTGTATACATTAAAATGCTTAGTGTGTCAATCAGAAAAAAAAATTTCACCTGAAACTTTTTTTTTTAATAGGGTTTGAAATGAAACACATATCATAAATAAAAAATATATATTTATTCATTTTGAAAACATGTGAATATAAATACAATCTTCATCCCTGCCCATTCGATTAGCAATGAGATCTATTTGATACACATGTTAAATCTGTTGTGGATTTCATGTTTCCTGAAAAGGGCATAATTATTTGATACACATGTTAAATCTGTTGTGGATTTCATGTTTCCCACCAATCCAGGTGTCCTGAAAAGGGTATAATTATTTGATACACACGTTATTGATACACACGTTAAAATAAAATAATCATAAATAAAAAAAACATTTATTCATTTTGAAAACATGTGAATATAAATACAATCTTCATCCCAGTCCATTCAATTAGCAATGTGATCCATGATTTTGATTTCTGAGAGAACGTTGCATTCTTAATTTCTTTACACAAATGTTTTCAGTTTATGATTTTGATTTCTGAGAGAACGTTGCATTCTTAATTCTTTACACAACCTTATACCCCTTTTCTTAGAGGTATTTCGTAGAGTAATTTCAGAATTTCAACCTAAGGGGTCAAAGGTTATATATATATATATATATATATATATATATATAGATATAATATATATACAGATATAGATATGTCTTTGAACCAGTATTACCATTTGATCCAAGACACTAAAACTGCAGTGTCATGCATTCATTGCAGTGAAGAGATTGTCCCGAAATTAATGATCCGGCATAATTATTTGATACACACGTTACTGTACCTGTGTAACAAAACAATGGTAATGATTTCCAACTCATCCTGAAAGCACACTCGTACAAGAGGGGCCAGAGCACACTCTGATTCGAGTGACCATCAGGATTTTTTGAGAGGAAAAAATCACTCAAATGATGTGAAAACATTTTACACTGAACATACCTGTAGATCAACACACGAAATTTTCATTTGAAATATATATATATATATATATATATATATATATATATATATATATATATATATATATATATATATATATATATATATATATCAGGATACATTCGATTTATAAAATCAACCAGATATATTTTACATTGAAATGCAACAATTGTATAAAATCAGTTGACAGTATTCATGTCTCGCTCAATAAACATTCCTTGAAATGTGTCGGTTGTTTTTGTTTTTTTCAAAAGCTGGAGGAAAAGAATCTTTGGGATATGAATCAGGATGATGGAAATGAATTTTAACAAAATACATATTACACACTTGACAGGTCAGGGGGGAATTTGTAAATTGACACACTCTCAGCAAATATGAATTATTGTTTACACATGAAAAAAAAACACACACCTCCCAAAAAAATAAAAATCAATTGAAATATAAAATGTCAGTAGTCATGTTTGTCTCTCACACACAATAACAATCCCACTGCAGAATTATTGTGACATGATCCTTATTCTAATATGATACGAATCAGGATGATTGTTAACGTGGAAATGAATTTTTTTACAAATACATATCACATACAGGTCAGGAGGATACGAAATTTGTAAAATTAACACACGAATCACTCTGAGCAAATATGAATTCAATCCAACTTTGGCATACCTCCTCCCCCCAAAAAAAAAATCATCAATTGAAATATAAAATGAGTAATGTATGTTAAATGTTATGTAAGTGTATGTTAAATCTGGTAACAACAGATTTAACATACACCAGCCTATTGAAAATGGATTCATTTTTTTTTTAAATTTTATCTTGTAGACAATTTATTGATTTGAGTTTAAAATATTTCTTGTTGATAGAATTAATTTATTGCTAATTGTTTTGATTTATTTCTTGTTGATAGAATTATTTTAAAATGTTGTCCTCGCATCTACCCCCCCCTTTAGTCTGGTAACAACAGATTTAACATACACCAGCCTATTGAAAATGAATTCATTTTTTTTTAAATTTTATCTTGTATAGACAATTTATTGATTTGAGTTTAAAATATTTCTTGTTGATAGAATTAATTTATTGTTGATAGAATTAATTTAAAATATTTATTTCTTGTTGATAGAATTATTTTAAAATGTTGTCCTCGCATCTACCCCCCCTTTAGTCTGGTAACAACAGATTTAACATACACAAGCCTATTGAAAATGAATTCATTTTTTTTTAAATTTTATCTTGTATAGACAATTTATTGATTTGAGTTTAAAATATTTCTTGTTGATAGAATTAATTTATTGTTGATAGAATTAATTTAAAATATTTATTTCTTGTTGATATAATTATTTTAAAATGTTGTCCTCGCATCTACCCCCCTTTAGTCTGGTAACAACAGATTTAACATACACCAGCCTATAGAAAATGTGTTCATTTTGTAGTAAAGTTCAGGGATTATTATTATGCTTTTTTATTTTATTTCAGGCAATTTATTGATTTGAGTTTAAAATATTTATTGTTTTGATTTAATTCTGCGTTAATAATTATTTCTTGAATTAATTAAAATCACGATCACATAATTTAAATCAAATTAATGCATTTAAAATAAATGACAAACGTAGAAATTCACTAAAAAAATCGAAAATTCACTAAAAAAAATCGAAAATTCACTAAAAAAAAATTGAAAATGAATGAAAAAAATACAGTGGATTTATTAAAATAATTGGGATTTTTTTAGTAAATTTGCAAGATTATTTAAAAAATTTCTTCAGCTGGATTCGATCTGACGCTGCCGCGAAAACGCACTACGCCAAAAGTGCCACGCCCCCTTCGAAATCGCTAAAATCGCATGTTTTAGGAGTCATTTTTGATGAAATTAGACCTTTTAACCAGTCTAAAACTAAAAACTAACACTTGTAAACGATAGATGGACTTGAAATTGATCTGAAACAACACTTTTATAAGGGTTTTATGCTCTAATTTATGCATAAACAATCATTTTCGAAAAAATTTTCGGAAACCGATTCTGAAAATTTTTTCGAAACCGATTCTGAAAAATGTTTTAGAAATAATTCCTTATACATAAATTAGAGCATAAAAGTGTTGTGTCAGATCAATTTCAAGTCCATCTATCGTTTACAAGTGTTAGTTTTTAGTTTTAGAATGGTTAAAAGGTCTAATTTCATCAAAATGACGCTCCGAAATGTGTCATTTTACACCATTTTACGCCAATTGCAATAGTAGGGAACATACGCATCGGATTTCACCGCAGCGAGAGTATTTCTAGCTTGCCGTGCATGGACGGTTATGCACGGCAAGCTAGAAATACTCTTGCTGCGGTGAAATCCGCATGCAAATGATGGATTGCATGCGGTTTTATCGAAAATGATGTTGGTCTTTAAATCCCGAACGTATTTTAATTATGTATTCAATATTTAAAACAAATTATACACAGTATACAAAACCTAGACACTGGAACTTATTTTGAGACGTCAACAGATTTAACGTGCATGCAAAACCTAGACACTGGAAATTATTTTTTGTTACAACAGATTTAACGTGCGCAAGATTTTTAAAAACGCAAAATCCTGACAGCATGCAATTTTTTTTTCGAAAGAAAGATCTGAGGAAGCAAACAATGTCTGATTTGTTTTATATTCGATTGGGTGAGAATATCTCTTAAAAGGTTTTAATGAAATCGTCAACGTACACGCAATTTGAGAAACCTGTCCAGGCTACAACAGATTTAACGTGCGCCCAATTTTTAGAAACACAAAATCCTGACAGGATTTGAAAGCTATGATATCCTCAATGGATTTAACGTGCTTCCTGTTTATTTAAATTCAAACGCTCTGTCTTTTTTTTTTACAAGATTTGCTTTTACTAATTCTTTTTGTCTTGGTTTCGAACTTTATTTGCCACGAGCGTCCCTTTTTCGCATGGGCTGTCACATGAGTCTATAGTCCCTTGTGAGGGGCATGTGATAGTTTTCTTACTATCTCTCCTTAATGGTGAGAGCTAAAGGGGAATTAACTCTACTATGACTATTTAAAGTTCGAGGAGCAGATCTATGTTGGTTCGAAACAAATACGTTTATTTGTTATTCTGGATTAAATACAATAAATATATACATTTTAGTAACAATGATGATAAAAGTAATAAACGATACCCATGGATGCATCCGTTACCTAAAGGAAATAATGGGAGAGAAGACGTTAGTAACTAGAGTTTAAATTGTTAATAAAATCAGGGCTCGATGCCATGGCGGCAAAATCGGGGCCCTGGAGAAACGCTAGCTTTCTCGAGAGAGAGAAAGCCTCGCAAAGACGTTCTTTAGAATACAAGAATGCCCTTTTTTGGACTGGAGGTTATCCCCTCCCAAACAGGTTGCTATTCCGCGCACTTAGCGCCAAGCGCATTACCAGGGCAAGTATGTATTGCCCTCTTTGGGATTGAGTCTTACAATATACATATGCCAGTGATAAATATGGAGTAATTTTTTTTTAATGTTTTGGAAGTATAGCTTTTGTTCATTTTTTGGTGAAAATAAGATAATGGACTTCAAAACACCATTTTGAGAATTCCAGTGCTTAATGTCAAGAAACATCAGTTTCCCCCAACCTGTGTACTCTTAAAGAGAGGGGTGAATGTTCAGCTATCAACAGGAGACGCTCGCTCTTATCTCACCCAGTTTCACACAAAGACCCGTGACCACCCCTCTACTCGAACCCTGTGGTAAATTTTCTTACCTCCCCCTAGAGGAACGCGCGTTCTGAAAGAGCCCACGAATGAAGTTGTTTTCAAAATACGAGCCCATGCGAAAAGGTTAAATGCTGCACGTCCAAAAAATGCAACAAGATTGGCGTGAGAGAAGCACAACAATTCAATTAACCACAAACAGGTGAATACAAATATTTTTTTTTTACCCAATGTGTATTTAAAAAAAAAATAATAATAATTAGCATCCTGGTGTAGCTTTGGGATTCTGAGGGTCCGATTCACAGCAACACTCGCGCGTTAAATCTGTTGTTGTAGGGCAGGATGTCAAGTTTCCCAAATCTCTGGTGCACGTTCAATCTGTTGTAGGGTCATGTTTCTCAAATCTCTGGTGCACGTTCAATCTGTTGTAGGGTCATGTTTCTCAAATCTCTGGTGCACGTTCAATTTGTTGTAGGGTCATGTTTCTCAAATCTCTGGTGCACGTTCAATCTGTTGTAGGGTCATGTTTCTCAAATCTCTGGTCCATGTTCAATCTGTTGTAGGGTCATGTTTCTCAAATCTCTGGTCGGTGCGTCTTTCTCGACAGCTTTAGCGTGCACCATTGTTTTTTTCTACCCGTGAGAAAAAGTCCAACCATATGAAATGGCGTTGTATTGAAAACGGAACCCTAAAAAGTTTTTTTACCTAATCAGAAACTAGGTCAAGTCAATATTTTTTTTTTTGCTAAAATCACATCTGCTATGGCAAAAGTTGTGAAAGAACAATTCGGAAATGACTGGGTGAGAAACATTCAATAGTTTCCAAAATAATGTATTATTTCCTTTAATATAACAAGATTTTAATTTTCAAACCTATGTATTTCTTGAATTAAAATTTATCGATTTAAAATGTTGTTCTCCCATCTGCCCCTTTAGTCTGGTAGCAACAGATTTAACATACACTAGCCTATAGAAAATGGATTCATCTTGTAGTAAAATTCAGGGATTATTATTATTTAAGGCAATTTATTGATTAAAATATTTATTGTTTCCCTCTGAATGCCAAACCGCCCGAGACGGCTTTACATCCAGACGACCGCTGTCCGCCCGAACCGGCCTTAAACTAATCAGCGTATCTTCCCCTCTACCGGTGAGGAAAGGGTCTCGAAGATCGACCTGTCAGCTTAAGCGATCATCAGGTGTCAGGGGGTCCTTTTCTAACTACACATAATAGCTTCTTCACTCTGTCTGCGGATCGGATAAACTTTTGTGAGATATTTTGCTTTTAAAATGCCTGGGTAACGAAACACTCGGAAATACGAGGGTGAGTAAAAATAGATTTTTTACGAATAAAGCACTATTTTCATATATCGGACAGGGAATCCGAACTTAAGAAGGAAAGTGAAAATTTCAATTTCTTACAAAAAGTAGAACCATTACAAACATATTTGCGCAAAAATTTTTCCGAGCATTTTAAGCCGTACGCTCAGTTATCAGTTGACGAAGCACTCGTTAAATTTAAAGGACGTTTGGGCATTATACAATATATGCCCTTAAAACCCGCCAAACGAGGCATCAAAATTTGGATGCTGTGTACACCTTACTTAGGATACACACTTAAATGTACTGTGGGAAAAAAGACAACACCCCGGGATCAACAAATTGATTGGGATATGATGTTATGATGCATCTAGTAAAAGACATAACCCATAAAAGCCACACAATATACTTTGATTGCTTTTTCAGTAGCGTCATACTGATGAAAGATCTGCTAAAAATAGGAATATATTCTTGTGGAACTGTGATGGAAAACCGAAAAATTTGCCCAAAGAATTTAAAGTTATAGGTTCCTCATGAAATCAAATGTTTTCAGTGCATAAACTCTCCGAGCATTCTATGTACAACTTGAGTAGACAAAAAAACAGATACATCTTTTATCTACAAATGTTAAAAATGAGAGTTGTTTGGTTACCAGAAGGAAAGGATCAGAAAAAAAATTTAGTGCAGTCCCCCGTAGCTTTCGCGGATTATAATAAACATATGTGAGGAGTTGATTTGACTGACCAACAAAGAAAATATTTTTCAGTAGTTAGGAAATCATCTAAATGGTGGTGGTATGTGTTTTTTCCTTTCTACTTGACACTGCCATTAGCAATGCCTACATTTTGCACAAAACAACCAACTCTCCACCGATAAAAGCGATCATTTCAACTCTATGATTTCAAGTTAGAACCGATTGACGAGCTGGCAAAAGAAATATTTCAGAATTTTTCACTACTCCTATTCACGCTCACAAGAAAAGAAAAATCGATGGACGCAGAAGGACTCGAGTCCTTTGTCGTAAGCTTGGACTTAAAAACTATAAGCGGACGTTCCATTGAAAGCTCCTTTGAGTGTCATACTTGCAAAATGTGCTTGTGTCAGAATTGTTTTAAAGATGATTAGGGTTTTAATGCTGACGAAATTGCTCTATTCAAGAATATTCCAGAATTTCAGTAACTTTATTTTTTAAATCTCTCTCTCGATACTGTTAACAGATATACTTCAAATTCATCATAAGTAAAAAAGTGTTTATTTAGAGCAAATTTTATGTTTGATCTTGATTTGCTGTGAAAGAAATTTTCTACAAAAAAATTATCATTAGTACTGGAGAAATATATATTTATGGTAATTATTGTGAGAATATAATGCAAGTATATATTCTGTAAAAACCCGAACTAATCCAGATTTTAAAATATTTCTTAAGGAAAACAGAATATAAATTAATTAGCTACAATTTTGTATTTATTATTGACAAACAAATCTATTCAATACCTCAATATTAAGGTGATAGAAATGTTTTTATTTGATACTTTTCTACTTCAACCTGTGAATGTATGTTATAATAGATTTTTAAATGAATAAAATTTAATATTTTTGACACGTTCCCGGAACCTTAGCTTAAGAATACCCATCTCCTAAATTAGGCTGAGTTCTCGATACGTGACAAACCTTTACTTCTTCTAAACACACGGTGAGCATACAAATCTTAAATACATGGTTTTGCTATGAATCCCATTTTTGAAGGTTTTCGATTTTTGTGGATGCATAAGGGGACAATGCATCTTAGAAATGCTATTCATTTGGATAAATCATATAATAGTTTCATGTGTTATTTGCTACATTACATCATCAATGGATGAAAAAAAACATGAGCTTTGCATATTTTCTGTTTGCACGATAAATGTTCTGGGGCAAAATGTCTAAAATATTTTTCTTTCTTCATGCTTATAAGGTTTATATTTTGTTTACATATTGTTTTTTTATTTGGTCATGCATGCAGCTCATTCTGTTCGTAACCTCATGCCATAAAATCCAAATAACCAACTCTAGATTACAGTTAAAGACAAATTGAAAATGAAAACTTTTGATCGATCAGATGTATCAAAAATAATTCTATAATTCTTGCTCTAAAAGCAAATATACCCTTAAAAAGAATTCGATAATTCATGCTATAATTTTAAATACAATTTCCCACTCTACTTATTTTTTTATCCCATGTTTGGTTTTGGGGCAGTAGAGAATATATCGGTCTGGTTCCTTTGAACTGAGTGCTCAATGGGCATTTGCCTCCAGCAAATTCTTCAACCTTACCCTTGATATTCCCACAATGCGAAATTTCAAATGGGTATTTACCACCCAAGGGGTTAACTCTGGACCTCTAAAGAAAGGTAAAAAAAAATCGTAAGTGAACAATTCGAGGCGTACAAGTGACGGGAACTTTGAAGCCTGAGGGAGATGAGACCTCGCGTCGATAAGTCAGCTTTTCTTGTATACAAAACCATTTGTCTCGATCGGTAACCAGAAATAATTTTGAAAACAGTAGCCCAGAAGAAATGGTCGGGGGGTATGTTTTAATCAAAAGAAAAAAATTCTAAGAATGCTAGCATAGCATAAGAATGAGATGACATTATTAGTAGTTGAGTTTATGTTTTCCCTCATCTGACCAGGTTTTGGTCTTTTAGAATAGATGTTGTCACAAATTTAAAACAAATGAAGGAACTACTACACTTTTTTATTTTGAGTGACGTCACTTTCAACGCAAAATTTCACTCAAGTACTTAATCGCTTTTATTTTTATGTGAAATTTATTTCCAAGACAGGTTTTCTACCTATGCATATATAATAGTAACTGAAAAAGAAATAAATTGTAAAGAAAGAATTTGAATTGCTAGTAAAAAATGCTACTTTTTCGATTTATTAGTGAGAGTTTGGTGATAACAGTAATGTGTGAAATTTATTTCAAATAAGCAAAAGTTTCCACACTTAAAGGTTTGCCTATCTTAGTGTTTTTTTAGGAAAACCTGCATATTTTTAAAAGTTCTCACAAATAGTAAAACTTTTATTTCAAGGACATAATTTCGGCGTAACTATAGTAATACTTCAGTGATTTATCAAGATGCTTTTGGTCATCCATTTTAAAAGAAACCATTATCAAAAATTCACTTTGCTTTGAGATTCTATTTATAAGGAATAATTATTGAAAAATAACTACTTTTATCACTGTATTATATTTCCGAAAAACTTTTTAAACATCAATTTCAAAGTAAAAAAATATATTATTTCCATAAAAAAAAACCCGAATTTTTGATATGTTGCTTTAAAAATAAGGTAAAAAATTGCAAATTTATTGCCGAGAGATAATACAACAGAAAACGTATAACTTATATATTCTAGTTGCAAGAGATTTGAAATAAACGAGATAAGAGGGAAATATATATATAAATTGCAGTTTTAAAACAATTAATGAACAAATATGTATTTAAAATTATACGTAGAGCATAATATGTTTGTTTAATTAAAATTGAAAAAATGTTTTCATCGTTTTATTACAAGTAATTTCCCTTATTGCTTTACATTTCCGCTAAATTTCACCAAAGAAAAGTATTCTTATAAATACAAAAATGTGTTTTTTTCTAACAATTTTTTATCCTTTTTTTCTTTCCGAGATTAAAAGATGTTGTGTAATGGTCACTGAACGTCAGCAAACACCCATGTCCAGTTCTAAGATTGACTTATAAGTTAAAAAGAACACTTTCCATACGACCCCCCCTCATTTAAAACAGCTGAGGGTTTCGGATCTGTTGTACGGTCTTCTGATGATGAGTAAAAGGGGGGAAAGAAATAGTTAGCTATAATACTACTGATACTCGGGCGTTTTGGGTTTCTGAGGACGTGATCTTCAGACCCGTATGGCTGTTAGAGGGTTAATAATTATTTCTTGAATTAATTTAAATCATGAGAGATTTGAGAAACCTCAACAGATTTAACGTGCACCAGAGATTTGAGAAACATAACATCCTCAACAGATTGAACGTGTACCAGAGATTAAAACACGTTAGTCTAAATCGTATTCTTCAAATGGAATTAAACATTTTTTTTTGTTGAGACATTTGGGCAATATCACTTTCATCTTTTGCCTTAATCACTACATCTTTTTTCCATGATATTTTGTCGTTGTTTATCATCAGAGAGCCAGTCAAAATCATAAAATGGTTTGATGGAGGGTGAAGATTTAGTGGAAGCTTATGGGCCCTCTATCTCCCGGTGCTAAGGAAAAAAAAATAACGGTACACAGGATATTTTTATTAGCAGAAATAAAAAAAAATATATGGAATAAATCGGCTTGGAAACTGGAGTGTCAGAGAGAAACTGCAAGAGAAAACATGGACGCAATAACATTGCACCGAAGAGACATGGCAACAACCACCGGTATTATTTACCACAAGCTTCTTTCACAATGAAAATCATCTTTCTCGAGAAATTAAAAAAAAGTTATTGTAGTAAAATAAATTATCTCAACATGTTTAAAAAAGATTAAAAAGTTAAACTTTATCCAATGAAAAACAAGAATAAATTCATTTAAAATTGAAGAAAAGTACACCCATTTTTGTCTCAAAAAAAATCTAATTGTTGTTCTCAGATCAGCCCCTTTTTATTAACAAGACATAACGCTTTGAACAATACTTTTTATTTAAAAAAAATTACTTTATGTTCTTGCATTTACCTTTAGAATTCAAATCGTTCAACGAATAAAATTTCTGGTGGACAAATATTGCCATGTTAATTTAAAAGCATATAATTTGATTATTACTTTCAAAGAACACTGGTTCTGTGTTCACAATGTGTAAGATATGTTCCAAATACTTTGATGAATTTATTGATTTGACACCCTAACACAATTAATAAACCGTACACTTTTATTTATTTTCATAAGCAGATGACTAAATGGTAATAGTCTGTTGGATTTAGTTTTTTTTATAATTTGAGTAACAATTCAACAAAACTATGATACCTTTAAGTCAATTGGTGTGGTAATCTTTGTCTTTTAAATTCTCAATGCATTCAGTGAATTTCAACCTGTATCCATTTGTTTGATTTTATCTTGTAGCAAATTCAGGGATTAGGGTCAGGTGGGGTAAAACAGTTATAAAAAGAGGTGCTTTTTCATTTATACCTAATTTGCAAAAAATATATATTGGTTATTTTTGCAAAAAAATTGTATCAAATATGCAACTTAATATTCTTCTCTGCATTTTAGAAACAATTTTAGCAAAAAATAATACAAATTAGTAATTATAATGGACCCCTTGGACCCATAATTGTATATACCTTGGTGTCACGTTGGACAGAAACTTAACTTGGAGTAAACATATATCCACCCTTAGAGCCAAGTTCCTTGCGGCAAGAAGTATTGTTTATCCCCTAATTGCAAGGAACTCTGAATTGTCCATAAAAATAAGTTGCTCATATACACTTCCATGCTCAGATCAGTAATCAGTTATGCTTGTCAGGTCTGGGGATATGCTGCTAAATCCCATATGAGTAAATTAGAGGCTCTTCAAAATTCCACCCTGAGAATCATCACTAATAGCCCATGGTTCTACAGAAATGCCAAAATCCGAGAACTCGGAATTCTTGAACTTAAACAGTTCTTTGGCAAAATCAGTAAAAAATTCTACAAATCACTCATCCATATTGATAACCCAGCAATAGCGCAGATCCCCAGATATGACCATCGTCAAATATCCAATTCTAAAAGACCACGATCAATTCTAAACTATATTTCATGTCTAACGGTAACCGTGCATGGTAACCAGTCCATTACGTAACCCAATGCCAAACACCCGCCGCCTTGAGGTAAAATTCTTTTTTTCCGCAAGAAACGTTTTGAAACAACATCTTATCTTTCCGAAAATATTGCATTCCTTCCACGAAAACCTGTTCCTTCCCCTCACACCCGCTAAATGTTCGATGCTCTTTTCGAAGAGGCCGGCTTATTTTCCCCCACGGTATGGGGTAAAACAGGTAATTGACAACATGTTTTAAAACAGCATTATAATTACTAATTTGTATTATTTTTTGCTAAAATTGTTTCTAAAATGCAGAGAAGAATATTAAGTTGCATATTTGATACAATTTTTTTGCAAAAATAACCAATATATATTTTTTGCAAATTAGGTATAAATGAAAAAGCACCTCTTTTTATAACTGTTTTACCCCACCTGACCCTAATCCCTGAATTTGCTACAAGATAAAATCAAACAAATGGATACAGGTTGAAATTCACTGAATGCATTGAGAATTTAAAAGACAAAGATTACCACACCAATTGACTTAAAGGTATCATAGTTTTGTTGAATTGTTACTCAAATTATAAAAAAAACTAAATCCAACAGACTATTACCATTTAGTCATCTGCTTATGAAAATAAATAAAAGTGTACGGTTTATTAATTGTGTTAGGGTGTCAAATCAATAAATTCATCAAAGTATTTGGAACATATCTTACACATTGTGAACACAGAACCAGTGTTCTTTGAAAGTAATAATCAAATTATATGCTTTTAAATTAACATGGCAATATTTGTCCACCAGAAATTTTATTCGTTGAACGATTTGAATTCTAAAGGTAAATGCAAGAACATAAAGTAATTTTTTTTAAATAAAAAGTATTGTTCAAAGCGTTATGTCTTGTTAATAAAAAGGGGCTGATCTGAGAACAACAATTAGATTTTTTTTGAGACAAAAATGGGTGTACTTTTCTTCAATTTTAAATGAATTTATTCTTGTTTTTCATTGGATAAAGTTTAACTTTTTAATCTTTTTTAAACATGTTGAGATAATTTATTTTACTACAATAACTTTTTTTTAATTTCTCGAGAAAGATGATTTTCATTGTGAAAGAAGCTTGTGGTAAATAATACCGGTGGTTGTTGCCATGTCTCTTCGGTGCAATGTTATTGCGTCCATGTTTTCTCTTGCAGTTTCTCTCTGACACTCCAGTTTCCAAGCCGATTTATTCCATATATTTTTTTTTATTTCTGCTAATAAAAATATCCTGTGTACCGTTATTTTTTTTTCCTTAGCACCGGGAGATAGAGGGCCCATAAGCTTCCACTAAATCTTCACCCTCCATCAAACCATTTTATGATTTTGACTGGCTCTCTGATGATAAACAACGACAAAATATCATGGAAAAAAGATGTAGTGATTAAGGCAAAAGATGAAAGTGATATTGCCCAAATGTCTCAACAAAAAAAAATGTTTAATTCCATTTGAAGAATACGATTTAGACTAACGTGTTTTAATCTCTGGTACACGTTCAATCTGTTGAGGATGTTATGTTTCTCAAATCTCTGGTGCACGTTAAATCTGTTGAGGTTTCTCAAATCTCTCATGATTTAAATTAATTCAAGAAATAATTATTAACCCTCTAACAGCCATACGGGTCTGAAGATCACGTCCTCAGAAACCCAAAACGCCCGAGTATCAGTAGTATTATAGCTAACTATTTCTTTCCCCCCTTTTACTCATCATCAGAAGACCGTACAACAGATCCGAAACCCTCAGCTGTTTTAAATGAGGGGGGGTCGTATGGAAAGTGTTCTTTTTAACTTATAAGTCAATCTTAGAACTGGACATGGGTGTTTGCTGACGTTCAGTGACCATTACACAACATCTTTTAATCTCGGAAAGAAAAAAAGGATAAAAAATTGTTAGAAAAAAACACATTTTTGTATTTATAAGAATACTTTTCTTTGGTGAAATTTAGCGGAAATGTAAAGCAATAAGGGAAATTACTTGTAATAAAACGATGAAAACATTTTTTCAATTTTAATTAAACAAACATATTATGCTCTACGTATAATTTTAAATACATATTTGTTCATTAATTGTTTTAAAACTGCAATTTATATATATATTTCCCTCTTATCTCGTTTATTTCAAATCTCTTGCAACTAGAATATATAAGTTATACGTTTTCTGTTGTATTATCTCTCGGCAATAAATTTGCAATTTTTTACCTTATTTTTAAAGCAACATATCAAAAATTCGGGTTTTTTTTTATGGAAATAATATATTTTTTTACTTTGAAATTGATGTTTAAAAAGTTTTTCGGAAATATAATACAGTGATAAAAGTAGTTATTTTTCAATAATTATTCCTTATAAATAGAATCTCAAAGCAAAGTGAATTTTTGATAATGGTTTCTTTTAAAATGGATGACCAAAAGCATCTTGATAAATCACTGAAGTATTACTATAGTTACGCCGAAATTATGTCCTTGAAATAAAAGTTTTACTATTTGTGAGAACTTTTAAAAATATGCAGGTTTTCCTAAAAAAACACTAAGATAGGCAAACCTTTAAGTGTGGAAACTTTTGCTTATTTGAAATAAATTTCACACATTACTGTTATCACCAAACTCTCACTAATAAATCGAAAAAGTAGCATTTTTTACTAGCAATTCAAATTCTTTCTTTACAATTTATTTCTTTTTCAGTTACTATTATATATGCATAGGTAGAAAACCTGTCTTGGAAATAAATTTCACATAAAAATAAAAGCGATTAAGTACTTGAGTGAAATTTTGCGTTGAAAGTGACGTCACTCAAAATAAAAAAGTGTAGTAGTTCCTTCATTTGTTTTAAATTTGTGACAACATCTATTCTAAAAGACCAAAACCTGGTCAGATGAGGGAAAACATAAACTCAACTACTAATAATGTCATCTCATTCTTATGCTATGCTAGCATTCTTAGAATTTTTTTCTTTTGATTAAAACATACCCCCCGACCATTTCTTCTGGGCTACTGTTTTCAAAATTATTTCTGGTTACCGATCGAGACAAATGGTTTTGTATACAAGAAAAGCTGACTTATCGACGCGAGGTCTCATCTCCCTCAGGCTTCAAAGTTCCCGTCACTTGTACGCCTCGAATTGTTCACTTACGATTTTTTTTTACCTTTCTTTAGAGGTCCAGAGTTAACCCCTTGGGTGGTAAATACCCATTTGAAATTTCGCATTGTGGGAATATCAAGGGTAAGGTTGAAGAATTTGCTGGAGGCAAATGCCCATTGAGCACTCAGTTCAAAGGAACCAGACCGATATATTCTCTACTGCCCCAAAACCAAACATGGGATAAAAAAATAAGTAGAGTGGGAAATTGTATTTAAAATTATAGCATGAATTATCGAATTCTTTTTAAGGGTATATTTGCTTTTAGAGCAAGAATTATAGAATTATTTTTGATACATCTGATCGATCAAAAGTTTTCATTTTCAATTTGTCTTTAACTGTAATCTAGAGTTGGTTATTTGGATTTTATGGCATGAGGTTACGAACAGAATGAGCTGCATGCATGACCAAATAAAAAAACAATATGTAAACAAAATATAAACCTTATAAGCATGAAGAAAGAAAAATATTTTAGACATTTTGCCCCAGAACATTTATCGTGCAAACAGAAAATATGCAAAGCTCATGTTTTTTTTCATCCATTGATGATGTAATGTAGCAAATAACACATGAAACTATTATATGATTTATCCAAATGAATAGCATTTCTAAGATGCATTGTCCCCTTATGCATCCACAAAAATCGAAAACCTTCAAAAATGGGATTCATAGCAAAACCATGTATTTAAGATTTGTATGCTCACCGTGTGTTTAGAAGAAGTAAAGGTTTGTCACGTATCGAGAACTCAGCCTAATTTAGGAGATGGGTATTCTTAAGCTAAGGTTCCGGGAACGTGTCAAAAATATTAAATTTTATTCATTTAAAAATCTATTATAACATACATTCACAGGTTGAAGTAGAAAAGTATCAAATAAAAACATTTCTATCACCTTAATATTGAGGTATTGAATAGATTTGTTTGTCAATAATAAATACAAAATTGTAGCTAATTAATTTATATTCTGTTTTCCTTAAGAAATATTTTAAAATCTGGATTAGTTCGGGTTTTTACAGAATATATACTTGCATTATATTCTCACAATAATTACCATAAATATATATTTCTCCAGTACTAATGATAATTTTTTTGTAGAAAATTTCTTTCACAGCAAATCAAGATCAAACATAAAATTTGCTCTAAATAAACACTTTTTTACTTATGATGAATTTGAAGTATATCTGTTAACAGTATCGAGAGAGAGATTTAAAAAATAAAGTTACTGAAATTCTGGAATATTCTTGAATAGAGCAATTTCGTCAGCATTAAAACCCTAATCATCTTTAAAACAATTCTGACACAAGCACATTTTGCAAGTATGACACTCAAAGGAGCTTTCAATGGAACGTCCGCTTATAGTTTTTAAGTCCAAGCTTACGACAAAGGACTCGAGTCCTTCTGCGTCCATCGATTTTTCTTTTCTTGTGAGCGTGAATAGGAGTAGTGAAAAATTCTGAAATATTTCTTTTGCCAGCTCGTCAATCGGTTCTAACTTGAAATCATAGAGTTGAAATGATCGCTTTTATCGGTGGAGAGTTGGTTGTTTTGTGCAAAATGTAGGCATTGCTAATGGCAGTGTCAAGTAGAAAGGAAAAAACACATACCACCACCATTTAGATGATTTCCTAACTACTGAAAAATATTTTCTTTGTTGGTCAGTCAAATCAACTCCTCACATATGTTTATTATAATCCGCGAAAGCTACGGGGGACTGCACTAAATTTTTTTTCTGATCCTTTCCTTCTGGTAACCAAACAACTCTCATTTTTAACATTTGTAGATAAAAGATGTATCTGTTTTTTTGTCTACTCAAGTTGTACATAGAATGCTCGGAGAGTTTATGCACTGAAAACATTTGATTTCATGAGGAACCTATAACTTTAAATTCTTTGGGCAAATTTTTCGGTTTTCCATCACAGTTCCACAAGAATATATTCCTATTTTTAGCAGATCTTTCATCAGTATGACGCTACTGAAAAAGCAATCAAAGTATATTGTGTGGCTTTTATGGGTTATGTCTTTTACTAGATGCATCATAACATCATATCCCAATCAATTTGTTGATCCCGGGGTGTTGTCTTTTTTCCCACAGTACATTTAAGTGTGTATCCTAAGTAAGGTGTACACAGCATCCAAATTTTGATGCCTCGTTTGGCGGGTTTTAAGGGCATATATTGTATAATGCCCAAACGTCCTTTAAATTTAACGAGTGCTTCGTCAACTGATAACTGAGCGTACGGCTTAAAATGCTCGGAAAAATTTTTGCGCAAATATGTTTGTAATGGTTCTACTTTTTGTAAGAAATTGAAATTTTCACTTTCCTTCTTAAGTTCGGATTCCCTGTCCGATATATGAAAATAGTGCTTTATTCGTAAAAAATCTATTTTTACTCACCCTCGTATTTCCGAGTGTTTCGTTACCCAGGCATTTTAAAAGCAAAATATCTCACAAAAGTTTATCCGATCCGCAGACAGAGTGAAGAAGCTATTATGTGTAGTTAGAAAAGGACCCCCTGACACCTGATGATCGCTTAAGCTGACAGGTCGATCTTCGAGACCCTTTCCTCACCGGTAGAGGGGAAGATACGCTGATTAGTTTAAGGCCGGTTCGGGCGGACAGCGGTCGTCTGGATGTAAAGCCGTCTCGGGCGGTTTGGCATTCAGAGGGAAACAATAAATATTTTAATCAATAAATTGCCTTAAATAATAATAATCCCTGAATTTTACTACAAGATGAATCCATTTTCTATAGGCTAGTGTATGTTAAATCTGTTGCTACCAGACTAAAGGGGCAGATGGGAGAACAACATTTTAAATCGATAAATTTTAATTCAAGAAATACATAGGTTTGAAAATTAAAATCTTGTTATATTAAAGGAAATAATACATTATTTTGGAAACTATTGAATGTTTCTCACCCAGTCATTTCCGAATTGTTCTTTCACAACTTTTGCCATAGCAGATGTGATTTTAGCAAAAAAAAAAATATTGACTTGACCTAGTTTCTGATTAGGTAAAAAAACTTTTTAGGGTTCCGTTTTCAATACAACGCCATTTCATATGGTTGGACTTTTTCTCACGGGTAGAAAAAAACAATGGTGCACGCTAAAGCTGTCGAGAAAGACGCACCGACCAGAGATTTGAGAAACATGACCCTACAACAGATTGAACATGGACCAGAGATTTGAGAAACATGACCCTACAACAGATTGAACGTGCACCAGAGATTTGAGAAACATGACCCTACAACAAATTGAACGTGCACCAGAGATTTGAGAAACATGACCCTACAACAGATTGAACGTGCACCAGAGATTTGAGAAACATGACCCTACAACAGATTGAACGTGCACCAGAGATTTGGGAAACTTGACATCCTGCCCTACAACAACAGATTTAACGCGCGAGTGTTGCTGTGAATCGGACCCTCAGAATCCCAAAGCTACACCAGGATGCTAATTATTATTATTTTTTTTTTAAATACACATTGGGTAAAAAAAAAATATTTGTATTCACCTGTTTGTGGTTAATTGAATTGTTGTGCTTCTCTCACGCCAATCTTGTTGCATTTTTTGGACGTGCAGCATTTAACCTTTTCGCATGGGCTCGTATTTTGAAAACAACTTCATTCGTGGGCTCTTTCAGAACGCGCGTTCCTCTAGGGGGAGGTAAGAAAATTTACCACAGGGTTCGAGTAGAGGGGTGGTCACGGGTCTTTGTGTGAAACTGGGTGAGATAAGAGCGAGCGTCTCCTGTTGATAGCTGAACATTCACCCCTCTCTTTAAGAGTACACAGGTTGGGGGAAACTGATGTTTCTTGACATTAAGCACTGGAATTCTCAAAATGGTGTTTTGAAGTCCATTATCTTATTTTCACCAAAAAATGAACAAAAGCTATACTTCCAAAACATTAAAAAAAAATTACTCCATATTTATCACTGGCATATGTATATTGTAAGACTCAATCCCAAAGAGGGCAATACATACTTGCCCTGGTAATGCGCTTGGCGCTAAGTGCGCGGAATAGCAACCTGTTTGGGAGGGGATAACCTCCAGTCCAAAAAAGGGCATTCTTGTATTCTAAAGAACGTCTTTGCGAGGCTTTCTCTCTCTCGAGAAAGCTAGCGTTTCTCCAGGGCCCCGATTTTGCCGCCATGGCATCGAGCCCTGATTTTATTAACAATTTAAACTCTAGTTACTAACGTCTTCTCTCCCATTATTTCCTTTAGGTAACGGATGCATCCATGGGTATCGTTTATTACTTTTATCATCATTGTTACTAAAATGTATATATTTATTGTATTTAATCCAGAATAACAAATAAACGTATTTGTTTCGAACCAACATAGATCTGCTCCTCGAACTTTAAATAGTCATAGTAGAGTTAATTCCCCTTTAGCTCTCACCATTAAGGAGAGATAGTAAGAAAACTATCACATGCCCCTCACAAGGGACTATAGACTCATGTGACAGCCCATGCGAAAAAGGGACGCTCGTGGCAAATAAAGTTCGAAACCAAGACAAAAAGAATTAGTAAAAGCAAATCTTGTAAAAAAAAAAGACAGAGCGTTTGAATTTAAATAAACAGGAAGCACGTTAAATCCATTGAGGATATCATAGCTTTCAAATCCTGTCAGGATTTTGTGTTTCTAAAAATTGGGCGCACGTTAAATCTGTTGTAGCCTGGACAGGTTTCTCAAATTGCGTGTACGTTGACGATTTCATTAAAACCTTTTAAGAGATATTCTCACCCAATCGAATATAAAACAAATCAGACATTGTTTGCTTCCTCAGATCTTTCTTTCGAAAAAAAAATTGCATGCTGTCAGGATTTTGCGTTTTTAAAAATCTTGCGCACGTTAAATCTGTTGTAACAAAAAATAATTTCCAGTGTCTAGGTTTTGCATGCACGTTAAATCTGTTGACGTCTCAAAATAAGTTCCAGTGTCTAGGTTTTGTATACTGTGTATAATTTGTTTTAAATATTGAATACATAATTAAAATACGTTCGGGATTTAAAGACCAACATCATTTTCGATAAAACCGCATGCAATCCATCATTTGCATGCGGATTTCACCGCAGCAAGAGTATTTCTAGCTTGCCGTGCATAACCGTCCATGCACGGCAAGCTAGAAATACTCTCGCTGCGGTGAAATCCGATGCGTATGTTCCCTACTATTGCAATTGGCGTAAAATGGTGTAAAATGACACATTTCGGAGCGTCATTTTGATGAAATTAGACCTTTTAACCATTCTAAAACTAAAAACTAACACTTGTAAACGATAGATGGACTTGAAATTGATCTGACACAACACTTTTATGCTCTAATTTATGTATAAGGAATTATTTCTAAAACATTTTTCAGAATCGGTTTCGAAAAAATTTTCAGAATCGGTTTCCGAAAATTTTTTCGAAAATGATTGTTTATGCATAAATTAGAGCATAAAACCCTTATAAAAGTGTTGTTTCAGATCAATTTCAAGTCCATCTATCGTTTACAAGTGTTAGTTTTTAGTTTTAGACTGGTTAAAAGGTCTAATTTCATCAAAAATGACTCCTAAAACATGCGATTTTAGCGATTTCGAAGGGGGCGTGGCACTTTTGGCGTAGTGCGTTTTCGCGGCAGCGTCAGATCGAATCCAGCTGAAGAAATTTTTTAAATAATCTTGCAAATTTACTAAAAAAATCCCAATTATTTTAATAAATCCACTGTATTTTTTTCATTCATTTTCAATTTTTTTTTAGTGAATTTTCGATTTTTTTTAGTGAATTTTCGATTTTTTTAGTGAATTTCTACGTTTGTCATTTATTTTAAATGCATTAATTTGATTTAAATTATGTGATCGTGATTTTAATTAATTCAAGAAATAATTATTAACGCAGAATTAAATCAAAACAATAAATATTTTAAACTCAAATCAATAAATTGCCTGAAATAAAATAAAAAAGCATAATAATAATCCCTGAACTTTACTACAAAATGAACACATTTTCTATAGGCTGGTGTATGTTAAATCTGTTGTTACCAGACTAAAGGGGGGTAGATGCGAGGACAACATTTTAAAATAATTATATCAACAAGAAATAAATATTTTAAATTAATTCTATCAACAATAAATTAATTCTATCAACAAGAAATATTTTAAACTCAAATCAATAAATTGTCTATACAAGATAAAATTTAAAAAAAAATGAATTCATTTTCAATAGGCTTGTGTATGTTAAATCTGTTGTTACCAGACTAAAGGGGGGGTAGATGCGAGGACAACATTTTAAAATAATTCTATCAACAAGAAATAAATATTTTAAATTAATTCTATCAACAATAAATTAATTCTATCAACAAGAAATATTTTAAACTCAAATCAATAAATTGTCTATACAAGATAAAATTTAAAAAAAAATGAATTCATTTTCAATAGGCTGGTGTATGTTAAATCTGTTGTTACCAGACTAAAGGGGGGGGTAGATGCGAGGACAACATTTTAAAATAATTCTATCAACAAGAAATAAATCAAAACAATTAGCAATAAATTAATTCTATCAACAAGAAATATTTTAAACTCAAATCAATAAATTGTCTACAAGATAAAATTTAAAAAAAAAATGAATCCATTTTCAATAGGCTGGTGTATGTTAAATCTGTTGTTACCAGATTTAACATACACTTACATAACATTTAACATACATTACTCATTTTATATTTCAATTGATGATTTTTTTTTTGGGGGGAGGAGGTATGCCAAAGTTGGATTGAATTCATATTTGCTCAGAGTGATTCGTGTGTTAATTTTACAAATTTCGTATCCTCCTGACCTGTATGTGATATGTATTTGTAAAAAAATTCATTTCCACGTTAACAATCATCCTGATTCGTATCATATTAGAATAAGGATCATGTCACAATAATTCTGCAGTGGGATTGTTATTGTGTGTGAGAGACAAACATGACTACTGACATTTTATATTTCAATTGATTTTTATTTTTTTGGGAGGTGTGTGTTTTTTTTTCATGTGTAAACAATAATTCATATTTGCTGAGAGTGTGTCAATTTACAAATTCCCCCCTGACCTGTCAAGTGTGTAATATGTATTTTGTTAAAATTCATTTCCATCATCCTGATTCATATCCCAAAGATTCTTTTCCTCCAGCTTTTGAAAAAAAACAAAAACAACCGACACATTTCAAGGAATGTTTATTGAGCGAGACATGAATACTGTCAACTGATTTTATACAATTGTTGCATTTCAATGTAAAATATATCTGGTTGATTTTATAAATCGAATGTATCCTGATATATATATATATATATATATATATATATATATATATATATATATATATATATATATATATATATATATATATATATTTCAAATGAAAATTTCGTGTGTTGATCTACAGGTATGTTCAGTGTAAAATGTTTTCACATCATTTGAGTGATTTTTTCCTCTCAAAAAATCCTGATGGTCACTCGAATCAGAGTGTGCTCTGGCCCCTCTTGTACGAGTGTGCTTTCAGGATGAGTTGGAAATCATTACCATTGTTTTGTTACACAGGTACAGTAACGTGTGTATCAAATAATTATGCCGGATCATTAATTTCGGGACAATCTCTTCACTGCAATGAATGCATGACACTGCAGTTTTAGTGTCTTGGATCAAATGGTAATACTGGTTCAAAGACATATCTATATCTGTATATATATTATATCTATATATATATATATATATATATATATATATAACCTTTGACCCCTTAGGTTGAAATTCTGAAATTACTCTACGAAATACCTCTAAGAAAAGGGGTATAAGGTTGTGTAAAGAATTAAGAATGCAACGTTCTCTCAGAAATCAAAATCATAAACTGAAAACATTTGTGTAAAGAAATTAAGAATGCAACGTTCTCTCAGAAATCAAAATCATGGATCACATTGCTAATTGAATGGACTGGGATGAAGATTGTATTTATATTCACATGTTTTCAAAATGAATAAATGTTTTTTTTATTTATGATTATTTTATTTTAACGTGTGTATCAATAACGTGTGTATCAAATAATTATACCCTTTTCAGGACACCTGGATTGGTGGGAAACATGAAATCCACAACAGATTTAACATGTGTATCAAATAATTATGCCCTTTTCAGGAAACATGAAATCCACAACAGATTTAACATGTGTATCAAATAGAT
Source organism: Metellina segmentata (assembly GCA_947359465.1). Lineage (NCBI taxonomy): Eukaryota > Metazoa > Arthropoda > Arachnida > Araneae > Tetragnathidae > Metellina > Metellina segmentata. The sequence goes on along the minus strand of OX375879.1, from coordinate 117,961,130 downwards.
CTCATTGCTAATCGAATGGGCAGGGATGAAGATTGTATTTATATTCACATGTTTTCAAAATGAATAAATATATATTTTTTATTTATGATATGTGTTTCATTTCAAACCCTATTAAAAAAAAAAGTTTCAGGTGAAATTTTTTTTTCTGATTGACACACTAAGCATTTTAATGTATACACATATTGTTTATTGAGCGAGGCACACAAGTTTTTTGTTGAATGATGCGAGACTCCTGGAAGAGGTACACGGTATAAATATATATTTTTTTATGTGATGACTTTGCATGATGCGGTATAAATAATTTTATTTTGTGGAAGGCAAATCTTCTGGTATGGGTCTCACTTTTAAAAAAAACTTGGGGGGGAGTAAATAAAACAATTGGGGTGCACGTTCAATTGATTGGCGAGAGAAGAAAAAAAAAACAACACTCGGGTGTTGCCATCTTGTTGATAAATGTTCAAACCCAATCTTGGAAATTAAAAATAATAAAAGGCAGTCGTAATTCACATCGCTTTTGCCGATAAATACTCAATCTTGGAAAATAATAAAAGGCACGCGCAATCACATCGCTTTTGCCAATAAATGTTCAAACCCAATCTTGAAAAATATAAAAGGCACGTTTAATTCATTTTCAAATCCAATCTTGGAAATAAAAAATATAAAAGGCACGTTTAATTCATTTTCAAATCCAATCTTGGAAATAAAAAATATAAAAGGCACGTTTAATTCATTTACAAATCCAATCTTGAAAATAAAAAAAAATATAAAAGGCACGTTTAATTCATTTACAAACCCAATCTTGGAAATAAAAAAAAATATAAAATGCACGTTTAATTCAAAATGGGTCGTTTTCAATTTAGGAAATTTTTTTCATGGGGTTACGGTGCTCATCTATTTTTTCGACCGACTGTAGCCTCTAGATAAGAAGGTTCCTGGTTCGAATCCGGGTCCGGGCATGGATGTTTGTAAGCGAATGGTGAGAGGTGGATGGTGCATCTTAAATCTGTCGCGGCCTGAAGTCCTCACGTTGTGTTGGTGTGAAAGTTTGGAGAGTGGGGTGCTGGCTCAGGTGTTGCTTCGTCATCTGACCGTGGTTCAAAATTACGAGGTGTTGTCCTCAGATCTTCCCTTTATGGATTGATCGTGGACCGTTGTAAATAGCCCGTTGTGTTGCTCTATTACGACGTTAATTAAAGATTACCAATTACCTGTTTGAGTTATGAAGAAATACGGTGAATAATATGGACTTGGAAATTGTATTTGATAATTTTATAGCTTTGACCTTAAATCCAGACTTTGTCAAATCAAACTGAAAAAATATCGCATCCGAAAGCGAATCTCGATAATTTTTGGCCGTAGGTTGGTGAGTAGGAATTTACGTCACATTGAAGCAACTTTATATGGGATTATGAGTAATTACTGATTTTTGTAATGTAATAGGCAACACGTTTAGTTTACTCGAACTGAAGTGATATCATGTTTTTCTTTTCTTTCTTTACTTTTCAACAGAACATAATCATGGCCGATTCTTCGAATCCCGAGTTTTATGTTGAATTAGACGTCGGCAATTTATGTGTACTCAATATTACACAATTAAAGCATCCAATCGGAAGGTAATGGAAAAAAAAATTATGTTCTTGACAAATTATTCTTGGTTTTGTAGTACTAACATTGATTATTTTTTACTAGAAAAGTTAGTGAGGATACCTTGAAACATGTGGCTGCTAATGGAGTACAACAATTACTAAATGAAATCTTTAAGGTAAGATTGCGCTGTTTGTGACATTTGCCTAGCATATGAGAAAAATCTTTTGATTCCTTTGGAAATTTATGCGCAGTATTTTAGGACATGGTGCTATGTTAAAATCTCATATTTAATGTAAAAATCCTATATTTTAAGTAAAAATCCCATATTTTAAGTAAAAATCACATATTTTATGTAAAAATCACATATTTGATGTAAAAATCCCGAATTTGATATAAAAATTCCGAATTTGATGTAAAAATCCCATGTTTATAAAATAATAGTTTATTCAAATGAAATAAAATTGAAAAGATTAGTCGAGTTTTGCTATTAGTATTGGTTCATTCGTTAGATTGTTTGTGTCACCCTGAACCTTGTCCAGGAGCATATTTAAGAGTAACATGTCTGCATTTTTTGCTGTTGTAAAGTTTCAAACAAGAAAATCAAGTGAAAATTTATAGATTTTAAAAATGTCACTTTATAGGTACCCCATTTATTTTCTTGGGATTGTTTGAGACAGTTTACAACAGAACACACATTGATGGCAGCAATATTTGTAGTTTTCCACCTTGTTATTAAAAAAAAATCAGATTTCAAGAACTTCTGCAATCATTTTACTTGATAAGCACACAGCAGCATTTTTTGAACGCAATTCAGAAAAATTCTACAACCAAATTTACCAAGAGCATCTGCTTATGTCTTTTCAACACCTAGCACATTTCTAGTCCAAAATAGACTTCCTTCAGAAAAAATATAAACACGGAATTGTGCTTTTTGTAACAAGTTGTGTCGGGCAAAGACAACGTGCTTTGTTAGGATTAGGACAACCTCATGATTATTTGAATCTTGTTAAATTTTGTAAATCTTTTATTTTACCATGCCTAAATAACTCTACAGTTTGCTAGAATATAAGTGATCTTTTAAAGCAATCAATATTTATACCCGAGTCCCATTAGACTTAAAGACAAACTTCTATTACAAATTTTAGGTAAAAGTGAAGACTTTTTTTCATTTCTGTAAATACTTTCCTTGCTTAGACAAATAGTTGAGTGGATTTTTTTCTACTTTTAAATTTTTTGTTTATTGTTTTCTGCTAACCCTAAAATAGTGTTTCCTTCACAAAATACTTGCTGACATAAAAAGCACCCCCTAAAAAACACACTATAGGCATAGCCACAAAAAAGTTGAAATCAAAGAATAATTCTAACCAGAATAATTAGAAGTTATATAATTCAGGATGGCACAAAATTAAAAACATGTGACAGATTGATTTGCTGCATTAAATATTTTATGTGAAAGTAACTGTCCTTATTTTGTCAAGCAAAATGTCAATAGGACTAGGACACATTGTTGTCCATAAGTGAAATCCACAATTAGTTGAAAGTCTCAAACGTGGGAAATATGAAATTAAATGTGTAAAATGTGCTATTTGTATCTATTAAAAATAAAGTATGTAGGGGAAGACGGGGTACAATGAAACAAAATTTAGTAATTATTTTTTCACGTCCACAATTTTGCATGCACAAAAATTTAATTAATACATACTTTTAATCTTATATTTTCCCCATCTAAATAAATTTTTATTAGATTCTAAACAATATCTTTATGCTTGAAAAATAACAAAAAGTAAATGTCTCACAGTGTTTCATTGTACCCCGTATGCCGGGTACAATGAAACACATACTGGGGTGCAATGAAACACTCCAAATGATGCAAGCAACTTTCACCCTATATAGTTTATTTTAGTCACATTCGACTTCATTTAAATTTATGATTTCTCCAACAGAATATCTTTCCTTGCGTTTCAGTTCACCCTCCTTAATTATATAAAAAAACAATCATTTATACAGATATTGCTTGTGTCACACATGTTATGTGTGGATGTCTCATTCTTAGTACTTCAGTTATCAGCTGGAGCTGGAAAATAATCTGGATCATCGTCGTCTTCAGTGTCTGTAGGAGGTAGTTTGTTTTGAAAACAATATCTTCTTAGTTTTTTCGTCTTTTTACTTCTAATTGCTTAACAAGAGCATTTTTTACTAGCGTGGTTAGAACAATTTTTTTTAACGTTTTCCTACTTTTTTTTGAACCAGCCTTGAGGTAATGTTTTACCTCTTGAGGAGAAATGTATTTCCTCACAGGTTTGGAGCTAGTGCATAGTGTATGAATAGTTGCTGAACAACCTGCAGTCGGTGATTCTGATATATTAAGATGGCAAGATCCACCACTTCTGGGATTCTTGTGTTTTGTCTGTCTGGTCTTCAGTTTCATTGATCTGACCATGGAAATAATTTTCAGTAGGACAAGGCCTATTTGACACGTAAGAACACAAATAATCTTCTTCAAAAACGTTTTTCTATTGAAAGGTCATATTCCAGTCGCTATAAAACCTTTTGTAATATTTTGTGGAGTGAAAGACTTGCAATAAGCATTGCCATGCAAAGAAGATATATCATAGATAGAGGTTGTACGACCTGGATTACACAGCATCCAATCATTTGCAGCTAGATTGAAGACATTTTTAAGTGACTTGAACAGTTTTGTCTAAAGGCTGCAATTTGTTACTGGTATGTAGGGGCAGGGTTACAACAACAATTCCGTTATATTTCGTAAAATTTAGACTGGAAATTGTAATATGTGATTAAAGATTGTCCATTATTTGTACAGCTGGATTTTCTTTTGAACAGCGTGTATGTGCCTGGAAATGTGTTAGAACATCAACAAAAATATCTCCATTCATCCATACCGATTTTGTTGTTGCATCACCCGTAGTCCCAGGTGGAGCTCCATTCAACATGCAAAAATTGAAATTTACTCTAGGAAATACTAAATAATGGGGTATAGAATTTCCAGAAGCTTTAATAAATCCACACATAGTAACAAGAACACCCCTTTCAACAGAAGTTGATTGACCTATTTGTTTTTGGGCCCTTTTGACTGAGAACTTTAGGAGGATTGTGTACTGAAGCAAGTGTAGTTTTGATCTATGAAATAAATAAAGTATTCTTAAATGATTTTGAATCCATAAAAACTAACTTACTATTGAAATCTGTGCTTTTTTTAAGGAAAAAAAATCAGTTTAATTTTGCATGGCTTTCAAAATTACCGTTTTGAATTGGTGTTGCCTTTTTTTTTTAATGTTAAGTGTTGCCATTTCCTTAGTAAAAGTGTTTTATTTATATTAGTGACAACCAGTGATATGTTATTTTATATCAATGATATTATATTTACCAGTGATACATTACTTCAAGTAAATGCATTCACCCGGGCACAATGAAACATGTTTCATTGTACCCCGTCTGCAAGTGTTTCATTGTACCCCGTACTGAGGTTACTAAATAAAAAAAAAATTTAACTTCTAATATTTATTTATTTTTAATTTTTTGGTTTTGGAGGAATGAAGACAACAACACAAAGATAACAATGTATAGAAAAAATAATTATATATTACAACAAGGAAAAAGAAACAAAATTACTTTTAGTAAAGAAACTTACTTTCAATGGTGAAAAACCAATAATCTTCTATTGCTAATGTTGTAAAAGTGGGAATGTATCCAAATCACATCAGTAATTGGAACATATAGTTACATAACATATGTATAAATTACAACTTTCTGTGACAAATTTTACTGATTTTAGAAGTAATGTTTCATTGTACCCCGTCTTCCCCTATTTAAAATTTTGATAAGGTTAATGTTAAAATCAGTATTGATAATGTGTAGTAAAAAAAAAAAAAATTTACTCTTTATTTTCTGAATATCATTTGCTTTATTTACGGTTTTTGAGTTTGCCAATCATTTTACTGTTCCTTTTGTTATGCCATAAATAACTGAAAGCTTATGGAGATATTATGAAAGAAGCTGAAAGCCAACAAATAAAAGATACTACCAATTCCATTTAGAAATTAAAACCGTTATACAATTTATGCATTGGTATAGAAACGACACTGAACATTTTACGTTCTAAAAGTGGCAGCTGTTCTAGTGTTCAAAGAGTGGTATTTTTATTTTATTTGCATTGAATGTGCCATATATTTAGATTAGTTTACTTTGTAGGATTCTGTCTTTTGTGCCATAAAACCCCCAAACACCATTCAACAAACCTCATTTTTTGTCGATTTCTGTATTATCCTTATTTACTGACTAACTGTTTATTATTAATTTTTTTTACAGCTTCCCAGTGAATATCATGAACATGTTCCTGTGGCCAAAGTGAGTTTACATTTTCTTTGACTAGTGTGTACCTAAATTAATGTTTTTTTTTTTATGTACAAAATCCTTGTCTGAAAACACACAAAAGATAATAAACAATTTCTTTGTTCTAGTTACCAGAACCGACAACAGTTGTTCCTCGTGAGAAACATGTAAGTAGTTTTTCAATTAAGAAAATGATTTATAATTTTCAAAGTGAATCATACTATTTGAATGAACAACAGTTACGTACATAAAAATCATAACTTAAATAAGCACAAAATAAGGAGCATAACTAACAAAGCTCCTGGTGCAGTGTGGCTTTTAGCAGGACATTAAAGACATTTCCCAAAAGTATTTCGGGTAGAGTTGGCTATACTGCTGTATATACTATTGTATAAAGTTATTTTTTTGTCATGGTAGCTAAATTCACACCACAATAATGCCCTTCCAGAAGTAAAAGTAGCTGAATGTAATAGATGCTTCTAAAAGTAGATAGTTTGTCAGTCGTGCGAGGGCTGTATTAAGATTATGGGTCACAATCATCCATTGCATGATCACGCACATGGTAGTATGCGAAATAAACGCAATGTATGATTGCGACTGAACTGTCCTGACTGTTTCCTTAGCAGCCGACAGTTTGTTGAAATGAGGTTGAGCAGCAGAAGCTATGATAGGAACAGGAACTGTGTCCATTATTACAGAGCTTAAGATACATGGCAGTGATTTGCATTGCAACAGCTATTCAAATGTTCAATGTGGACTATCTATCCAAATATTTGCTGTTTGTTGCAAGGCCTATTTAGAATTTTCATTAGTGCCATTTGGCTTGTTTGTGAAAGTTCACATCACTTCCCAGCCACTAAGATGTGTGAAAGACAGTGCACCTTTTTCTACCAGAAAGTGTTTCATGGTAATTCTGCCCATGGAGTGCCATGATGACTAATAGCTAGGCATTGGAATAAAAATCGATAGGTTAGCAAAGAATAATGAGATCCAAATATTGCAAAAGATACTTCATGTGTACTTGCAGGTTAATCTGTTGCAATTTAAGTAATATGTTGTAGTCATAAAATTGCGATAACTTTTCTTTGCTTGAATAGTGAGAGCCCTGTAGCATAACTAAACATAGCTGTTACAATTTTACTGGATGGTATGATGTTCACAACTAGTTGATGCAATTTTAAAATGTAGTGATATAACTTAAAAATATGTACTTATTTATGAACTCGGATAAATTAACAGTTTAATTTTTATTCATTTGACATGGTCTTGGAGTTTTACTTATATTAAGCTTTATACACCTGCAGTGTGATGAAGTAATAATTATTTACAATTTTAGCTTATTAGTGATGGCACAAATTTTTTTGCTTACAGGTTGGGTAATTTGGAGGCAATTATAAAATGCAAAAAAAAAAAAAAATTACAAATTTATTGAAAATTACTTGTATGTCTAAAATCGAACTAACCAGACCTTGTGCAATTTATCCCAACCAACCAACACCTCCAAATAACGTCTTGCCATGATTTTTTAAAATTTAATAATGATAGTCGACTTGCTGAATTCAATATATTTAATTATGTTTTGAATTGTCTGATACTTTTTGTTTTATTGTAGGTTCCTAAAGAAAAACCAATGTCAAAATGGAAGAAATTTGCTTTGGCAAAAGGAATTGTAAAGAAGAAGAAAGACACTTTGGTTTGGGATGACGACTCTAAGGTGAGTTGCTTTTGGTGTATTATCTTTACAAATGAACAATGGTACATAAACTTACGTCAAAGGATTTCGACTAGCTTTCATTTGCATCAAATACACAATTTGCCAAATGTAATTGCATACATAAGTAGAGAGAAGGGGGAAAAAAAAAGTGAATACAATTTCATACATGCCAAGTCTTCAGAAGTCTTTCATATGAAAAAATATTTTCTAAATAAAGGAAAAATTAAATTAGGGAGAAACATTTTTGAACTTTTGCATTGTGCCTCCAACAAAGATACTACCTCTTAAAATCGCATGAAAAGCTTAATTTCTAATTTTCATATATTTCGTGGCTTTTTGTTGTGACATATCACGTTCTGACAAGAGCGTAATATCTGATATATTGCGCTCTGATTAGAAAAAGCCTTGGATGAGTCGATTTTTACATACGTTTGAAAACTTCTACTGTTTATTAAATGTTTTTGCTACGCTTCGAGTCATTTATCCATTTTGGATCCTTATAATGCAGGGCTCCTAACACATCACTTTTTGTCACCTTTTCAGGGGTTTTAAGTTCTTAAATTATATTTGAAGAAAAATTTTTGGTAAGCAATTAAAAAATTAATTTCCTCTATAAAAAAAACAGGGTTTGCACGCGTTCAATTTCAAAATGCGTGCTACATTCCACCGCAAGAATCGATTCAAAAGCGTACCGTTTCAATTGTAAAAGGAATACTTCATGTTGCCCGGGGTGTATTAGCAGCAAGTTCTGGAAATTTTCCCGCAGAAAAAGGCTGTCAGTAAAACGCAGCAGCGAAGTTTAAAGGAAGCTTGGCCATCTGCATATCCGACCCCTTCTACAGGGTCGAACAAAAGGAGGAACCCTCTAGGATGTCAGACGCTGACAGCTCGTAAATGGTGATCGATGCCAGTGGTCACTTAAAAGGGGGGGGATAACATCCTCCATACACAAATCTGAGGGCGGTCTCCTACAGACCCATTTTATTTTCGGATTCTGGAATAAGACGAGAATGGAGAGGTCAAGAGACCGGACGGATCAAGCTGATATTAACTCAACGTTAACCCAGGAGGAGAGGTAATGCGTTTAGTACCTTTGTCATCACATGTTGCAGTTTCTATTGTGGATCTGATTATGTCCAGAAGGCATAGATACGTCAGGGCAAACTATGAAAGGACGGTAGAATCTTCAACATGTATGATAATTGCGTTTAGTACCTTTGTCATCACATGTTGCAGTTTCTATTGTGGATCTGATTATGTCCAGAAGGCATAGATACGTCAGGGCAAACTATAAAAGGACGGTAGAATCTTCAACATGTATGATAATTTACACTCAAAGGTGTCTTCGGCCAAGTTTTTAAGGGAATAAATCATCAACCTCACACACTCTAAGTGCTCGAAGCTCCCCATCAAGAACCCCAACATTCCTGTCTACGGAATGGAGGCTATTCACGCGCTGCTCTCTTTGTGGCACAGAAATAAGGGCATGGAAATCTTAATGACCTTCAGCCGTTTCTTCAGGAGTTTGAGATCTGAAAGATTCCAAAGCCTTCGGTAACCAGAGAATGCAAAATTTTTGTCCGGCTCTGTATCCAGAGGGTTAAATATTGAAGGAGTGTTGCGAACATATTGAAAATCATTCTCTGTTATCATCGAAGTTGATTATTACAAATTCTTGAGGTTTTATTAGTGAAAGTCAGTTTTTAAAAAGATTAATGACTCATTACTTTCTACCAGAAAAAAAAGAACAAATTAACATTTGGACTTGTAAGATTCACACAATACATAATGCTTTTCTTAAAGGTCTAAAAGAGTTAGGGGAAGATGGGTCTGGACTAATTTTTACTATTCACAGATTTTTTAATCAGTGGCCTAAGCATTGGTCAACATACAAACAAATTCAAGAAGACTTGAAACTTCCCACTCACTATTTCATCAAGCATTGTTCAAGCAGGTGGCTAAGCCTAAAGCCAGCTGCTGAAAGGTTGCTTGAACAGTGGATTGCAGTGCGAAAGTATTTCCTTGACAACATTCCAATAAAGAAGCCAAACATGATACAAAGACCAGGCTACAAAAAAATTGTTCATTTCCTTAGAAGAGAAACTATGAAGGCTAAGGTGATATTTGTTGTATCAAGTGCAAGTATATTTAATCGTGTGACTGAATTTCTTCAGAAAAAGGAACCTCTTATACATAACCTTCATTCTCAACTTGAATTGTTGACGAGAACAATTTTGGGTAGGATCTACGAAGGGGAACTTATTTGAGATTTGAAAATGGATAAATCGGAAGATATATGTCCTCAGAAGATCTGCCCCCTGCTCGCAAACCCAGGGGATTGCTACACAATCCCATTTGGTTTACTTCGCAGTGGTATTTTCAAATTTTAAAACTAATAGCTAAGATATGAGCTATAGATATGAGTAGATATGAACTTAAGCTATAGATATGAGTTTTAATTTTGTATTGGAAATTACGATCTAAAAGTTCCGAACATTGTATGACCAACTTTTAATTCCATCAACTTAAGAAAATAGAAGTTTTACATTACAAAATTGTATATATGATCAAGTGCCATAACTTCCTTACAAAAATTATTAGTCATACAAGCAATGAAAGTAAGCACTTGGAAATCTTAACTGTCATTTTATTTCCAATTTATTTGTTCTTATTCTATTTATAAAAGAAATAAAATCTACAGTGGGTACTAAGATTGCAGTCCAAAGTGATAAAAAAAAAATCTTGCAGCATAAATTGATTTATTTGATACAGTTCCTAATCGCAATTCTGAATAAAGCATTGATGTTTAATTTAAGAAACACTTAAAATTTGTGGATTTTGCTTGGAAATTTGTTGTTTTTCTTACCAATCTGATCTTTTTCAGAACCAATATCATGAATTATAATAATATACATACATATTAAATGAAGTTTATCATTAATTAGTAGAAACTGTAGGTTGTAATATTATGGTAACAAATAAAGCGAATCGAAACTCGGGAATAAGTCAAGCAGATAATGATGTCAAGTGAAATAATACGATGCTAATGCTAACTACATGTTTGACTAATATAAACCAAACAAGTTTTGTGAAGTACATGCACTGATTTTACAGTCGGTTATTTTAGTTGGGCAGTAAATTAAATGAAAGTAATAAGTAAGGCATCAATGCAAGAGGCTGAGCTTGCTTTAAAATTAACTGATTTGTAGCTTTTAGTTGTTCACTTATTTGGTTACTGTTGATATAATTTGTTAAAAATCAATCCTTGTATTTGATTTGATAATTTATTATGATCAATAAAATCCTTGTATTTTAATATTTTTGCCTCATGTTAACTTTCTCCTGTAGGGTTGGAAACCGCGGTATGGTTATCGAGGAATTAAGAGACAGGATGATTGGATGATGGAAGTACCAGAGAATGCAGGTAAATTTTTGTTTGCTTGAATTAGTCGTTTAGCATAAAATATTTTTCTATTAATACAGTCAAACCTGTTTTTAAGATGTTACAAAAATCCATATTAAGATGGTCCATGTTTTCCAAATTCAGAAAATAGTGTGATTTTAACAATAAATTAAAATTTTATATATTTACAATACTGACTGTACAATTCTTGTTTCACAGGTAACTGATATTCTTCATGACACAGATAATTCCTGTTTACAGATACTTCTTGATTACCCAATTTTTGTCTTAAAATAGTTCTGTTATCGTTTTCGTGTTTTGCTTTTTCTTTCATTCTTTAAGAAAATCTTTAATATGGTCAATTTTGCTTAATTGCAGATGAATTTTTACTATCTCACAAAAAGCAGTGGGCAATATGTAAGGCAGCAGTAGCTTCTTTTAAAAAAGACATTTTTGTTCTTTCATCTTCATCAGAATCTTCATATTTACTCTTTCTTCATTCTCCCACAAATAAATCTTCTGTAATTTTGAAGTCACTACTTATTGTGTCTGATAATGCTATTGATAAAAATCCGATTTCCCTTAAATGTATGTGAATGAATTAACATCATTTGAATCAACAAGGACCAGTCTTGGGCTTGAGCCTGTAGCTGGTCGTCAATATTTGTATTTGAATATACATTTCACCGAGGATTGGAATTTAGTTTGTGTCATCGCTAATTTGTAACAAGGAAGTTCGTCTTAATGAGGCTTGAGTGTATAGTTCAGTTAACGTTTCAATATTTTTACTATAGTAAAAATATTGATATACCTGAAGACTCATTACATTAACTTTTAATTTCCTTTGAAATGGAACTTAAAATCTACGCTGAAAAGCCAAAACATTATGACCACCTACTCAATAACACATTGTGCCTCCTATGACCTGCAAAACAGCTGCAACTCGCCTGGGCATAGATGCCACAAGTTCTTGGTACATGACTGGAGACAGGTTGTACAAGACGTCTCCCAAAGCATAATACTGCCACCATCAGCCTGTGTATGACATGCTGTACAAGATAGGAGCAACTGTTTGCTTGGCAGACGGCGTATCCTGTATCCTGACACGACCATCAACGTGATGAATGAGAAATCGGGATTCATCTGACCAGGCAACTCTCTTACACTCATCCAAGGTCCAGTCTCAGATGTTCCCGGGCCCTCTGTAGGTCAACAGAGGCTCACGAGTGGGACGTCTGCTGCACAGTCCCATATTGAACAGTGTCTGCTGAACTGTGTGTTCCATAACACTTCTGCTTGTACCTGTATTGTATTGGGCTGTCAGCTGAGCCACTGTCTAGTGCTGATTTTGTTTTACTATGTGGGACAGTCTCTGGCATCCCTTTTCTTTGATGACGCGTGGACGACCAACACCTTGGTGTCAATATCATTTATCCACTTTGCATGAATACTAATAACGGCAGATCGTGAACAACCCACCAGTCGTGCAGTTTCGGTGATACTTGTTCCGAGTCTTCGGGCCATTACGATCTGCCTTCTATCAAATTCACTTAGATCAACAGCCTTTCCCATCACTCGCAAAAGTAAGTGCAGGAATGATTACTTACCTTCTCCAGCAGCAGTGAAATATCATTCTCACTTAATCATGTGCCCTCCACGTTATCCAGACGAGTTCATTGAAAAATGTGGGGATGGTCATAACGTTTTGGCTTGTCAGTTTGTGTGTGAACATACAGAGATTGGAGTGTTTTTAATATATATTTATCTTAAGTGTTCTTACCTAATTTGTCTTTTCTAGATCCAAATGTAGATTGTTTTGCCAAGGCTAAAGATGAGAAGAAAGAAAGAGTAGCCAAGAACGAGTACAAGAGACTGCGTAATATTGCTACTGCGGCTGGAATGAAAGGTACTTACTCACTGATTATAATGAACACTATTTCAACTTGTCTGTTAAAAAAAATAAAGACTGGTGTGTGGCTTTGCTTAGCTGCATATCTTTTATTTAGAACCATGTGTGGGCAATGCAAGAAATTTAAATGAGGTTGTATCCTTGTATATGCTATCCGCATTTATTAGGTGGCACTTAGTACAATAGACTATTAGTCACAGTGCTGCCACTCTTCGGAGTCACCCCTTTACAAGTCCGATTAAGTGGCAAATCATAGCACTACTTATTGAAAGAAATCACTCACAGCGACCATAATTGGGGATATGAGAAGTGCATGGCAGTAACAGAACGCGAAAATCAGGGAATTCTCTGGGAACTTGTTAATTCTGGAAAGATCAGGAAAATTCATAAAATTTCACACGATTACAATTGTTTTTGCGAATTGAATAAATCGTATTCGCCGAAATTGTAATTAGAATAAAGAATCCTAGTGTCGTAATTTTTGAACACCGTTTTTTTTTTCGCGGCCGTCGATACCACTTGTGGTATATAATTTGAAATTTATGTAACTAATCATGTATTTGTGTGTAGTAAATTAATATTTTGTGTTTGCAAATTACATTTTTGTGGAATTTTTTATGTATACAGTGGTACCTTACCCTTAACGGACACTCCCGAATAGCGGACAACTCTAATCAACACTGTATGTCGATATACCAATACACGGATCAAAAAATTTCTTAATGGTATTGTAAAATCGGAGAAATTTTTTCAAGGATTTTGTTGCCACCCTGAAGTGTTTTTTTTTTTTGCCTTAGGTATGCACAGGCTTCATGGACCAGATTGATCTTTTTTTTGTTCATGGGGCGAACTGTCTTTACTAAACACTTCTGCTCCAAGCTTTATTACAACAAGTTCAGGAAAGCTAGGCAATCATGATTTTAAGGATTCTATTAAATTTTATCAATCAGACTGGTGGTCTGAATTCTGATATTTGATAAAAAGGTTCTCGATTTGAATCCAGGGAAAGGCATAAATGTTTGTTTGTCTGGAGTGAATATGTGGCCTCTATAAACAGGTTGTGCCTTGAATGTATGTGAACCCTGTGATGCTCCATTGTAAGGCCAAGTGGTTCACAATTCTGCCTTTTAGTGCTACAATGACCAAAAGAACTCACAAGTTCCAATTTGTTTGGGCACCTGTATAAAAACGTAAATCTTGAATCAAAGACCAATATTTTAAATTGAAAAATTACACTAGCAGCGTGATAATAATGTGGGCAATAAGCAATAGCAGTGCTTATTTTAAATTAGAGGGTTTGCCGTTTTATTCCAACAAAACATGTATTTAAAAAATACAATGTGTTCAGTTTTAATGACTTATGCAGATTTATTGCATTCACTAGTGATAACAAATGCAGAATTTATTTTTAATTCATTATGAATAGTTACTTTGTAATAAAATTGCCGTAAGGTAAAATTGGTGTTTGGTAAAAGTAATTGTTTTATACAAAGATGGAGCTAGGACTAGTTTAATATTGCTATGCTTTTCATGGTGTATGATGATGTACATACTAAATTTTTATGTTTAATTTGTTTACTAATCTATGTGTTGGAATACAGCTTACTGAATTCTCCTTATGCAGTTCCAAAATTATTCTAATTGAGGTGTATTAGTACATTAAATTTTTTATTTGTTAATGTTTCAGTCACAAACCTGGAATCTGTGGACCTAGCTGACAAACAACAGGTAAGGTTTTTTTATAAATTCAACTTGTATTACTGTACAATGCTCTGGATAAATAAACCCCAAACAGTTATTTACTATCCCTAATATAGTTAAAATAATAATTGTAATAAGTTCATGTCATCTGAGAGAGATGTTATGACTGATTTTTTTTTCTATAGCTGGCTATTCAAAGTTTAAACTTGTGAAATCATATACTATTCTATGTTCCTTAAGGAAATTGATTCTCTTTTGGCAAAAAAGTATCTATTTTATATTTTCTTAAGTAGTAAATTTGTTCTTTGGAGCCTTAAGAACAAACTTTCTTATTTCTAATTGAAATCCGTAAAATTGGCCCAGTTATAAGCAATTAACTGATTTGGCAAATGCAGAATTTGGAGTGTGCACCACTTCATACAGATGTTGCAAATGTTACAAAGCTGAATTACAATGATTTGTCTCATCGAAAGATCATCACATTATAAGGCATTGGTATAGCAGATTAGCAGTAAAGTGGTTCCATTGACAGCATGTGAAACTTTAAATGCGCTTTTTTTGGAGCGCATGGCCAACCAATGACTATTTAACGCACTGTGTCATGGCTGATGCAGATTAGCAGGCGTGATTCTTCATGGAATTCTTCAGGGGGCAGAGCCCCCTAGTAAGATATAAAACATGAGGCACAAGAAAAATTAGAGAAGGACAGGAAAGAAAAAGATAGGCTGGAAGCATTGAAAAAAAATTTAAAGCAGCTGGCAAAGAAAAAAAAGGTAATAGAAGAAGAACAAAAACTTAAAATTATGCATAAGGAAGAGGACGAGGCATTGGACAGTGCTTCAAAATTATTAAAAGAAGCCAATGATAGGCTCAAGAAGGCCATAAAAAATAAAGATTTTAAGGAAGCAGCACTTGCTCAGGCAATGATTGAAGGGTTGGCAAAAGTCTCAGATGTTGCTGGTCAGTTAAGACAGTTTAAAAAATACTCTTTCTTCTCTTGAGAAGAAAAAGAAAAATTTATTTCAAACTTTTTCAACAAAAGAAATCAGACATAATCTTTTAAAGAAAAGGAAGAAATTCTTCTAGCTATGGTCAAAAATGAACAATATATTTAAAAATCTCGATTACAAAAGTTATTATTTTTTTGTTAATATCGTTTTAAAATAATATGCCTTTTAAATGAAGAAAATAAATATCCTTGCAAGGAAAGAAAAAGACAGGGGTGGCTGGGGAGGATCTTTTTCTTTTCTATCTTTATACTTGAATATATTTGACATTGTCATTTTCCACTTTTTTGTTCGATTTGTCACTTTTTTTGTTTGATTAGTCATTTGTCACACCTTAAAACCTTTATAAGCCCTGTATTATTTTTAGAAATGCAGAGAAATGAATGAGCATTTTATGAATTTTATAATGAAAGAATTATTAAATTGATGCTTTCTTTCCAGTTGGCACGATCCTTGAGTGCAGCCAAAACAGCTACAGCATCAGTAGGTAGATTTGCTGACAGACTTCCAAAAGAAAAACCACCTAAGAACACAATGAAAAAGAAATTGGTAAAGTATTTTTGTTTAAATTTTATCTCACTTTAAAAAACGAATTAATTTAAGCAGTAGTTTATCGATTCCTGAAGTTTTCAATTTATTGTATCTAAAGACTGTTTCTACCAACCTAGATAATAAATGTGGAAATGGAATACCTAATATTTCAATGGGCTGCCATAGCCCAGTTGGAAGAGTAATGGATTAGCAACTGGAAGGTTGTGCAAAGTGAAACTCAATCCAACCAAAGACCATTGTATAAATGGGGACTGGTGCACATTAAATCTGTTGTGGCATCAAATGTCCTCACGTTGGTGTGGAAGTTTGGAAAATGGTGTTGGAGTTGTTAGATTGCAGGGCTTTTAACACGTCACTTTTTGTCACCTTTTTATTTTTTGTCACCTTTTTGACATTTTGTAACCTTTCCGGAGTTTTTAAGTTCTAAAATTTTATTTAGAGAAGAAAAATTTTTGATGCGCAGTAAAAAAAATTCATTTTCTCTAAAGAAACAAACCCAGGGTTTGTATGAATTCAATTTTGAAATGCGCACTACATTCCACCGTACATTCCACCGTGGATTGCAGTGCGAAAGTATTTCTTTGACTACATTCCAATAAAGAAGCCAAACATGATACAAAGACCTGGCTACAAAAAAATTGTTCATTTACTTAGAAGAGAAACTATGAAGGCTGAAGTGATATTTGTTGTATCAAGTGCAAGTATATTTAATCGTGTGACCGAATTTCTTCAGAAAAAGGAACCTCTAAAACTTAACCCTTCATTCACAACTTGGAATTGTTGACAAGAACAATTTTGGGTAGAATCTATAAGACAAAAAGGAATTTATTCGGGATTTGAAAATGGCTAAATTGGAAGATATATGTCCTCAGAAACTGTTGCCTCTGGCTGATATTGTGATTGGAGATAAAATTTCTAGAGCGCTTCATAATGTGAAAGAAGGAAATTAATTTCTTTTTTTTCTAAAGGCTCGGAAGCATTACATTGCCAGCGTTAAATATCTTTTGAAGAAGTCCTCCTTCAGTTCATCTCTACTTAAAAGTTTATCCTGTCTTGATTCTCTTGAGAGACTCAGTGGCGAGAGTGTGCGACAAGTATTAGAAGTTGTAAGAGCAATTCCATGGATGTCCCGACAGACATACTATTGGATGAGTGGAAATTACTCCAAAAAGAATTTGAGGAAGAAGGATCTAGAATGAAGCCTATTGATGTTTACTGGAACCAGTTCTTCAGACTGCGAGATATTAGTGGTGTGGATCCTAAATACCCAGTTGTGTCAAAGCTAGTGAAGGCTACTCTGTCACTTTCTCATGGTAGTGCTGACATTTAACGTGGCTTCTCAGCCTCAGGAAGAGCTTTGACAGGAGATGGAGCATCAATGTCAGAACGCACACTCAATGCATTGATGACAGTTAAAAGTAGCTTGCCAATTTTTGACAATCAACCTTATTTGATGCCAATCACATCAAAGCTAATGGATATGGGAAGGGTTGCATATAAAGCTTACAATGCCTATTTATCTCTCTATATTAAAAAAAGTTACCACCGCCGCAGGATTGAAAACTGTGTTGTTTAGTTCGATTCTTAGACGGTTTACTGAGAAAGTACTGATCAGAAAAAAGCGAAATTAACATTGTTTGTTCTTCATCATATTCCCTGGACAATTATTAAGTGTTAAAACTGTCATATCTACAGCTTAGTTCTGTTATTTTTCAAATTTGAGAACATCACTGAATGCATTACATTACTCTTTCTTATGGTACAATTATTTTTTAAATTGGTTAATAAATAAAATCGATGCAATTAAAAGTTGGTCATATAATTTTTGAAACTTTCAGATCTTAATTTCCGATACAAAACTAAAACTGTCATATCTATATCGTATTACTACTAGTTTTAAATTTTGAAAATATCGCAGTATACCTCAGAATGTACTCTTTCTTACGATACAATTATTTTAAAAATTGGTTCACAAATAAATTCGATGCAATCAAAAGTTGGTCACACGAATTTCGTATTTTTTAGTTCACATAGCAATTTTCGCACGCAGTTGTGGGTTGCATTTTTGACTATCGGGTTTGCCAGATATCAAATTTATCGTAGCAACAATTGCCATAACAACGATTTCTTTTTATTTGGTGAAGAATAAGGCTAGCTTTTTTCACTTTATTCTCAGATGGTTTACGGAACAAGTACGGATTACAGATCGTAAAGTTAGGAGATTAACACGGTTTACTTAAAATTGTACAGGGAACAAGATGTAGAAGGTTTTTTACTGATGTGGCTATTAGTTCAGTGTGCATTAAGTGTTAAAGTAAAAACACTTGCGAAAGTATTGGTTTGCTTCGCAAACCAAACGGGATTACATAGCAATCCCCTGTGGTCTGCGAGCAGAGGGCGGAGCTCTCGCTGTGACGTCATGGACCGGAAAGTCAAATCAGGATTGTACGAATTATTCAGATAGTTTCGCTGTCCAGGAAATACACTCTGCGACAGTAATGTTGGTTTGTGAAGCAAACCAAATGGGATTGCGTAGCATTCCCTGAGGTTGGCGTGTGTTAACGAGCAAGGGTCGGAACTCCCTAGTAAGATATAAAACATGAGGCACAAGAAAAATTAGAGAAAGGACAGGAAAGAAAAAGATAGACTGGAAGCAGAGAAATTTTTTTTAAAAGCAGCTGAAAAGAAAAGAAAGGTGATAGAAGAAGACGAATGAAAACTTAAAATTATGCGTAAGGAAGAGAATGAGATATTGGACAGTGCTTAAGGAAGCCAATGATAGGCTCAAGAAGGCGTTAAAAAATAAAGTTTTTAAGGAAGCAGCACTTGCTCAGGCAATGATTGAAGAAGCGGCTTAAGTCTCCGATGATGTTGGTCAGCAAAGACAGACTGTAAAAAATGCACATTCTTCTATTGAGAAGAAAAAGACAAAATTAATTTCAGACTTTTTCAACATAACATAATGAGACATAACCTTTTAAAGAAAATGAAGAAATTCTTCAAGCTGTGTCAAAAATAAACAAATTAAAAAATCATCATTACGATTTTTTTAAAATTTTTATGTTAATATTTTAAAATGATGTACTTTTTAAATGAAGAAAATAAAAATATCCTAAAGAAAAGATAAGGGAGGATCTTTTTATTTTCTATTTTTATACTTGAATACATTTAGCATTATTGTTATTTGTCACTTTTTCTTTGCTCGATTAGTCACTTTTTGTCACCTTTTTCTGCTTGATTAGTCACTTTTTGTCACCTTTTTGGTTAAATTAGTCACTTTTGTCACCTTTTTAGACCTTTAAACCTGTTAGGAGCCCTGAGATTGTCATTAAAAACCTTCTTAGGAAATATTTACTTTTAAAATGTTAAAGTTAAACTTTTTAGTGAGATCTTCGTCATGTATTTCATGATTTGCGCATCTTGTATTTTAGCCATTTCATTTTATTTGAGTAACTAAAATTGTTACTGAAATAGGGTTTAAGAGCTCTCTCTCTTTGCTACTATTTTTATAAATTTATGTTACTGTTTCACTAGTGATGTGGCAACTATAAATTTATGAGAAACACTGCAAAAGAAAGAAGAAAAAAAATTGAATTTGCAAAAATTAAAAATTGTAAAATGTTAAATTTTTTTTTTGAAATTGCTTTTGCAAAATCCTTTTTTGTTTTGTTTTGTTTTGCATAACTTCTTGTGTATTGGAATAAAATACTCTGGAACATTATGAATAAAATATTTAAAAAAAATTGCAACTTGTACTCGACTGAACTACTCTTAAATAGAATAGTTTAATCTTAGAAATGTCTTATGACCATGACTTTTTCATTGATTTGATCTGTTCCGCAAAATTTCTTCTCTGGAATACAATTTCCCCCTTTCCTGTATAGTTCCTCAATTGCACTTTTTCATTGTTATTTTACGTATTGAAATACTTTTAATGTACAAACACTGCTGCTCCTTTGACTCATTTCATTGTAGGTTAACAAAATTTAACTTTTACTATGCTTAAATGCCATATGTGGTGCATTTTTCAGATGCACATTTTTTTAATTTGATCTGAATTCTGAAGTTTAGAAATGAAATCTTATTTCAATGTTTTTAATATGAAGAGTTATTTAGAAACAACAAGAGTTATTAGAGTTATTTAGACAAGAGCTGAAGCCATACAAGTCCAAAAATTAGGAAACCAACTTTATTGCATAGCTCTTGCTTAGGGTCGACTCATTAATAGATAAATAAATCCAATTAGTCTGGCTTCAGTTAGCAAATATAGAGTCATTAAAAAGTATGTTGAATGCAGAAACCTCTGAAGACGACTTATGTCGTTTCTGTGACCATTTTTCTGGAATTT